>CM077445.1:13696967-14361967 GCA_039654765.1 Mylopharyngodon piceus
GAGGGAAATAATATATATAAGTTACATGTGAAAAAGTTAGGACACCCTATTGAATTCCATGGTTTTCCATATCAGGACATAATAAATTCATTTGGTCCTTGGCAGGTCTTTAAAACCTCAGATGAAGAATATCACATTTCACCATGTCATTATTAATTTAACAAAAACTAGGCCAAAATGGAAAAGCCATGGGTGACAAACTAAGGACACCCTTGTTGTTCCTTAGGAATTAAGAGGGTAAGTAACGGTCAGGCACTGCTAATCAAATTCCTTTGAATCAATCATCAGCAAGTGTGAACACCTCTATAAAAGCTGAGGTTCTGGCAGTTTGCTTATCTGCAGCCTTCAGGTGTCTGTTAACACAAAGCCAAAGAGTAAAGACATCAGCAATGAATGATCTTAGAGAAGCAAATGTTATTCACAAGTGGAAGACATTCAAAACAGACACAAGTCTTCCCAGGAGTGGACGTCCCAGCAAATTCAGCCCAAGTTCAGACTGTGTAATGCTCAAAGAAATCGCAGACTCTACAGGCCTCAGTTAACATGTTAAATGATAAAGTTCATGACAGTACAATTAGAAAAAGATGGGACAAGTATGGCATGTTTGGAAGGGTTGCAAGGAGAAAGCCTCTTCTCTTTAAACATCTTGCATAGTTGCATCTGAACAAACCAAATGACTTCTGGAACAATGTCCTTTGGACAGACGAGACCAAAGTGGAGATGTTTGGCCATAATGCACAGCGCCAAGTTTGGTGAAAACTAAACACAGCATATCAGAACAAACACCTCATACCAAAACTCAAGCATGCTGGTGGAGGGGTGATGATTTTGGGCTTGTTTTGTAGCCATAGGCCCTGGGCATCTCACAGTCATTGCGTCGACCATGAACTCCTGTACCAAAAAAAAACCGTCGACCATGAACTGTATACCAAAGTATTCTAGAGTAAAATGTGAGGCCATGCATCCGACAGCTAAAGCTTGGCCAAAATTGGGTCATGCAACTGGACAGTGATCTGAAACTACAACAGAATCTACCACAGAATGGCTGAAAAAGAAAAGAATCAAAGTGTTGCAATGGCCCAGTGAAGTCCAGTCCTCATTCTGACTGAAAAGCTGTGGCAAGAGCTGTGCATAGACAAATGCCCACAAACTTCAATCATAGATGCAAACTCCTCACCTTTCAGTGACAACTCACTTTTTTGAGATCAAAATAGGTTACCTATGGGATTTGCATAGATCCAGTTCCCCCTTACCTGTTTGCATCCCTGCTCAATAAACTGGAGCAACATTGTAAAGAAGAGCGGGCCAAAATTCCTCCAGAATGATGTGAGAGACTGATAAAGTCATACAGAAAATGATTACTTCAAGTTATTGCTGCTAAAAGTGGATCTACAAGCCACTGAATAATTGGGTGTCCTTAGTTTGTCACCCATGGTTTTTCCATCTTGGCTTTATTTTTGTTAAATAAATAATGACATGGTGTGATATATCATGTGTTTTATTATGTCCTGATATGGAAAACCATGGAATTTAATAGCCACTGTGTGTGTATAAATTTTAGTCTAATTAATTGCAAATTAATCGCACATCAAATTTGGCTGAGAAATTACCCCCAAAAGATCATTTAAAGTCATTATTGTGTAAATAATGAGAAAAGCATCATAGACATAACAAAAAGTAGCTTTAGAAAGTTTTTTTTTTTTTTTTTTTTCATAAAATACAACACAAAATACAACACAAGCCAGTTTATTCTCTATATTTATACATATCAGAATTACACATCTCTCACACAACACCCTAAAATCTTTGTTTTGAAAATCCATGATCTCACATTACAAACTGATTTGATTTTTTCTGATCAATAACTAGGTGATGGCAGAAGACCTCAATCCGGAGAAGATGAGGGAAGAAAGCCAAGATGGAGAGAGTTTATCAGGCCTTTATATTAAAGACTTTGATGACAGGTGGTGGAACAAACTCCACACTAAATTGCAGGAGGAGACGGCAGCTTGATCCACACACAGAAAGCTGAAGGAGACATATGAATGATATGGATATTGTGATTGTACTTTTATAAATGAATATTTTATTGGAGTTACATGCTTTTACTGTTACAAAGCAGAATAAATTTTAACTTTTTAAAATAAATAAAGTTGCTACATCTGCTAATTCATGCAATAAGCACATGCATCACATTGTTTACTAAAATTAAGCATTGCAATGACCCGCTCTAGCACCAGTGGGAAGCTTCAGGAACACCTCTGTTGATGTGTTTCCCCTGTATTGGGCGCCAGGTTTGGCTTCTCATATTATAATCTTTGAAGAGGGGGGACTGACAAGCAGTGGGATGATGGATCGTGTTCCTCCGTGGAAGCCATTGAGATCTTTGTGGTCCAGTGGTGACACTTGGATAGCTGCTCTGCCTGACCAGGACAGGAGGAGTCAGGAAACTCGGGTTACCTGGCTTACGAGGTTTCTGTTGGTGGTCAGCAGTGTTTCCGGGAATTCCTGCTGGCCATATCGGGATCTGGAGTTTCTTGAAGGGTAGGTGGAGATCAGCAGGATTTGATGTTTGCCAGGTATATCCTGGCACTGGGTTAGAAAGTGCGTAGAGTCTGCGAAACTCCAGGTCGAAAGGTTTAACACCGCTGCCTTTGAAGAGTACGGCCAAGCTTCTGTGAACCTGCCAGGACAGCCAGGTGAGACTGTGACAGGGTTAAAGAGGCATCAGTGAAAGATCTCACAACCAAGAGATCTAGTTAAAGGTGAAGTTTCTGCACCACTAGCAGCACCAAATGGAGAAGCAACTGATATAAATGCATTGGCTCAACCCAAGTTTGAGGTGGGGTTACATGCTACAATGGCAAATGTTGGAGTGTCTGAAATATGTCTGAAAACAGCATTATTTTTGCAATTGTGTTTGATTTTGCTTGTGGTGCAGAAATTGACCACGTCTGGTTGTAAATCTGTAAATCTAAATGCTTGATTGGAAAGTAAAGAGCTGCTACTCAAAAGAAAGAAACTAAATCTATTTTATCAGAACTTTAGCTTAAAATTAATATGTATAAGCGCAAATGTGTATGCCACAAATGAATGGTCACCATATAAGTTTGCTCATACTTTTTTTGTTTGTTTGACAAACGCATTTCTAAAAGTACAAATATTCCTGTATTATATGTATTCTCTCAATTATAAAAAAAAAAAAGCATGCAATTATAAATAAGATTAAAGTTGCAAACTAAATGAGAATAGCATGTCACACTTCTGTCACTACTTGAAACATATCATCTCCCCCTTGAAGAATGTCAAATTTCAGTACTGACTAAATATGTGTATGTTTAGATGGTAGCCTACCTGTACGAGCCGACCAGCACTTTTGTGCAGTCCACAATGATGAACTTCTCTTTCATCTGTCCAGTGAACTTTCTGCCCGATTTGGCACAATAAGTCTCACCTTGAACACTACGAATGGACATTCTCTGTATGAAGAGATGAAGACAAACATAAGCACACTGGCTATAAATATAATGAATTCATCCACTTTTGTTTCTTTTCACAGAACTGACAAAAATGTTGCATATATTTTCAAACAATAACGTTTTGTGGCATATCCACAGGCAAAAGCTGCTAAATATCTTTAATGTAAAAGGCTCTGACTAGAATAGAATAACTTACACTAAGGTGTGACTTGTTGATTTTTACATTTTCACACATGTCCTGAAACAGCTGTAAATTGGTGTGGTCCAGAAGGAGATAGACGTACACATTGCGCTTTCTTGTCGCCTCCAGTATGTCACAGAAAATCTCCACATCGCTGAATGTGTCCATAACTATCGCCAAAACCTTTGATGAGTATAATTTAGGGAGCAAATGTTACATTGCAATAGTGTGTTTTCAGACTGTTGCCTATTAAAAATGCCAGGCTCTTTCCATAAATAGGATTTATTTTTTTCTTTTTCAACAAATTAAAAGAGGTGCTTAAGCTTAAGAAAATTTTGATATCAGCTTCAGAACTTCAAGGGTTCAAACAACTAATTTTTTTAAATTTTGTATCATCAAAACATGGGACAAATACATTTTAAAAGTCTTATTTGTGTTAATTGTGCAATTTTTTACCAATAAACAATCAAGATTAGTTAATTATTCACCCTCATGTCGCTCCAAAACCATAAGACTTTTGTTCATCTTCGGAACACAAATGAAGATATTTGTGATGAAATCTGAGAGCTTTCTGTCCCTCCATTGACAGCTACACAACTACCACTTTCAAGCCCCAGAAAGGTAGTAAAGACATCATTAAAGTAATCCATGTGACTCCAGTGGTTTAACCTCAATTTTATGAAGCGACGTGAGTGCTTTGTTTGCACAAACAACATAATTTACCAATTTATTTCCAAAATATTATTAAATTCCAACATGGATTCACACAACAATGTTTGCTCGTGCTCTTGTGAACACATGTTGTAGATTAATATTTTGAAAATAAAGTGGTCAATTATATTTTTTTCCACAAACAAAGTACTCACGTCGCTTCATAAAATTTAGGTTAATCCACTGGAGTCACATGAATTACTTTTATGATGTCTTTACTACCTTTCTGGGGCTTGAAAGTGGTAGTTGTGGCTGTAAATGGAGGGACAGAAAGCTCTCAGATTTCATTTAAAAGACCTTCATTTCTGTTCCCCAAGATAAACGAAAGTCTTACGGGTTTGAAACAAAATAAAGGTGAGAAAATAATGACAGAATTTTCATTGTTGTGTGAACTAACCCTTTAACAAAACATTAATATGATGAAGAATAGTTGCACAACAAACATGGAAACAAAAAAACATGCAATTCGTGCCACTAATACACTAAAAATAAAAAGGTGTGGGACACCAAAGTATACCATATTCATAGAAAGTGCTGTTTGTAATTGCAGTGTGCATCTTTTTTGCATCACAAAATTAATATTTGAAACAAAAATGGCAGTATACAATCCAAAAATGACAGGTTCTTACTGTAGTTGCTTGCCTGATGAGTTCCCGCAGCAGGTCTTTCATGGAAGAGGATTTCACTGACTGGAAGAATACTTCCACACTAGGAATCCCTTGCAGATGGTAACTCCAGTCAGCCACTGGCCAGCCGTAGTCAAGAACTGGAGGTTCACTCTCTGTGACTGCAGGAAAGTATGTCTCAGAAGAAACTGGTGGAGAACTGGACATCTCTTCATCCCTGTCCGCCTCTTCATTGTCAGTGAGAGGCTTTTTAATGTTGTTTAAGATGTATGTTTTCTCCTCCGCAGACAGAAAGTTTGCCTCATTCTCTTTGATCAGCACTTCCTGGTATCCATCAAGCCCTTTGTCCAGGAGAGCATCCATAGCCAGTCGTGTGCTTTCATTGTGACTCAGATCCACTGAAGACCCTTGAGCGTTTGGGTTTCTCATCTCCTGAACTCTTCTTCTCATTTTTCCCATCAGCTTTGGCTTCAGGTAGCACCGCACAGACAATCCATTACTTTCAAGGTTCATGTTGATGGCATACGAGTCCTCATCTGACAGGTGACTGGTTGACTCATTCAGCTTTACTTTTTAATCATCATTCGTGCTTCACAAAGCCAAACGTTCATCCATTCAGGTGATCCTCAAGGTGATCATCAAATGTTCACAAATTATTCTGTGAGGTATTCATGCACTGTGCGTCTTTTCATCAGGCATTTCACGGCACAATGAGCATTTCTGAACCAATTTGTCATATTTTCATGATTGGCGAGTTTAAATGTGAACATTAGTACTGCCCTAAGGCTCTGAGTAAGTAGTTTGTGGCTCCTCCTCAGATTAAAGAGAGTAAGTAGCTGCGTTCACAGACGGCTTCACCCGCAGGTATCGGTGGGTGGGGTCGTGTGGTTAACAGGTGAGGTGTTGAGTGAATAATGAGACTGAAGTTCCCGTGTTTTCCATCACAGAAATGAAATGGCATGAGTGGCAGGGATGGAGATATAGCTGTCAGATTCAATTCTCCCATGCTTCACTAGAGGAACCAATAGACCCGTTCTTGTTTTGACACACCTTGCTTAATGTAAGTGCGTAATGGCTTTGTATATAGAGCACTTTTGGTTATTTGGTCATTTAAAAAGTCATACTAAACCCTAAACCCTAAGTATAAAACTTCAGCATACATTTTCCCACACCTTTTGTGCTACATACATAAATGATCCCTCTAACTGTTTTGCTTATTGAAGAAAGAGGCATTATTAGTTGTGATCAGATTTGCAGTTGAACTAAACTAAAATACAGAATGGGCAAAAGAAACCCAAGACATATCTACAGACCAGAATATCCCAGAGACAGGTTTTACATGGGCTTTTACATGGGTTTTACGTTTTACAAGTTTTATAAACCTGCAGATTTTCAATAAACAGGGAAGAAAAAATCCCATTCAATATCATAGCTTGCAAAAAGTTACAATATTTACAACCTTGCCTAATTGCATTAAATAGTGTATGTTTTTTGCAAATCTGGTTGTGTGCAGGATTTTGTCCAAAACAAAATAATCTAAATGAGTAAATGTAAATATATATATTTAAAATATATGCCTTAAGAAAAGCACTCAGGAAGATATATGATTAGCCTGAAAATAATAATAACCAGCACATGCAAAAAACACTTTAGATGCTCTCTAATATGCTACATCTGAATAGGGTGGTTCTCATATAGGGTTGAAAATATGTTTGGAGAGTGACGAGTAGTTAAACAAACAGAAAAATCCTAATAAAACATGCTTGAGTATGGGAATATATTGTTCTTTTTTAATCTTTAATTTTTTAAAGAACTAATTATCTACATTAATTTGCAAGAGTCCGATCTTTTCCAGAAAACATCTCCGTCCAGTTGCTTTGATACATATCTGGCAAGAGCGACTTTCTTATGACTTGGAAAGGCTAAATTCAATGTCTCTTTTAGCTTGGGTAAGTCCAAGGTTTCTGGATGGTGAGCGGACACCAGAAACAAGCTCTTCTGGATACCCAGTTTACCCAAGACTCCCTCAGCCCATTGCCTCACCTCCGCGACAGACTTTTCGTCAATCAAGTCCGCCATGGAAACCACCAGGTAACACTCTTTCCCCAAGGAGGACGCTTGTTGCAACAACTGTATGGCTCCCAATCTAAGCCTTAAAGGAGATACCAGTATGTATACATCACACAAAGCAAGCACAGATGCTACGCGTTGAGCTTCAGAAGAGCTGGACGCAGAGGAAAGGCTGTTAAGATCACTTATTTTTCCAAGCCCAGGAAGGTCCCAAAGACGGACGCTGGGGGACTCAGGGTAGGGATACTCCATAGCCTCTTTGGTGATTTCAATGACACCAGTTGAGGCAGCTCGTTCATCACCATTCTCCAGGCCCAAGAGGGCATTGACAAGGCTGGAGCTGCCACAGCCCGTCTCACCCAGCACACCGATATCCAGACGGAAGTGATCGAGAGCTACAAGGATTGCCTGAAGCTTGGAGGGATTGTCCGTGAGATCTCTCGGCTGTGAGAGCTTGGAGATCTGGTCAAGATCATCCTGGTTTATCTTCCTGGACTTCAAAGCAGTAGAAACCACAAACCTGAGAAACAAATGTAATGAATTTGTTAGATAAATGTAGACACCTCCTGTCCTGGTTAGGCAGACCAGGAGAATTGGTTAGATGTAAATATTCATGAACAATGAATTTTCATGCTAGTTTAGGCAGTTTTATGGCAGTTAGTGCTTGTTTACAACAAAAGTAAGCTAGTGGACCAACAGATTTCCTAATGAAGCTGGTTGAGCAAGGTAACTAGCTAATTAAACAAGTTAATCAGCCTAGTAAGGACACAAGCACACCAGCAGCCCATGTTGGAGACACATGTCCTGATTTTGCAGAGTTAGATGCATTCCTGGGTCAACATGTTTTGTTGATCCTGGAACAAGAGTCCTGTCCGAAAACCCATAAGTTATCCCTAAAATCAGAGGGAAATGATAGATGAATAACACTGGTGTAGAAGCACCTAACTCCGGTTGTAAGCCTAAACTTGACAAACTGTAAACTTGTCCCTCAAATCTGATTGGATGATTACAATGTTGTTCCAGGATCAACAAATATGAAACATGCTGCACTTGGTGAAATCAGGTTCTGCGTTGGAGACCTTTTTCTTTGTTAGTCCTAGAACAACATTCCTAACAACCAATCAGATTTTAGAGTTAGGTTTAGAGCTAACATTAGGGTTAGGGCAGGGAATCCTGAAGGCACTGATTAGCTGGTTCATGTGTGTTTGATTAAGCTTGGAGCTAAACTCTGCAGGGCAGTGGCCCTCCAGGACCGAGTTTGCCCATCCCTGCGTTAGGGGCTTGTATACCACTGTCTTTTCCTTCTAATTTAAGCGTGATGAGAAATGTCCAGTCCTGCTCCTGGAGCTCCACTGTCCTGCAAAGTTTAGCTCCAGCACTAACTAAACACACCTGAACCAGCTAATCAAGAGATGTGTCTGAATTTGTCAAGGACATTTGCATTGAGGTTTCATAGTAATTATTTTAAAATGGCACCAGGACCTCTACTAGAAACTTTCAGGCAGGTGTATTGAAGCAGGTTGAAGCTTAACTCTGCAGTACATCTGCCTTTCAGGAGCAGAACTGGACACCCCTGGATTAAGCTATTGTTTGGATTGTTTGGTTTGGATTACTGGTAGGGCTTTATGGAGTTATAATTTAGGAGCTGTCATTTATTTTTTGACAGGATTGTTATTCCAGGACCAACAAAACATCATTGTTTCTAGAACAACATTCCAGACAACCAATTAGATTTTACGGTTAGGTTTAGGGCTAATGTTAGAGTTAATGTCACCATTCTTATCCTATCTTCTACCTCTAGTTTATGGGTTGGGTTATGGATAGGTTTGAATTAGAATTTATCTTTTTGACAGGATTTTTGTTCCAGGACCAACAAAACATGTTGACCCCAGAACTCAGGACATGTGTAACCAGCAGTGGATCAGTGAGGATTAAATGGAAATCTATTTGCGTCACATGACAATATCAAACATTTCAAAGTTGACTTACTGTGTGTCATCAGTCAGAAATTTAGGAATCCGAAGTTCCTTTGTAATCGCCACCAGAAACTGACTAAAAGCTTTCTTCTGAAGCTCAGGTAGGGCTTCAGCAAGCACCTTGGCAATATCCTTCATCTTCACTAACTCTGGATCTTGGGAGGTGTCAGAAGGACTATCTGTTGAATCAGCCATCTCTCCAAATGCTTCTTTACTTCTCTTCTGCAACTCCAGTTTGCGAGCTCTCATTCGTTCCCAGGCGCAGGTCATGCATGGCCCTGTAGGCTTCTCCTCTATCACATCCCAGTCCCGCTCAGCTTGAACCAAAAAAAAAGACTGATTTCTCTCATGCAGTTCCATTTTGAGCCACATGTGGTCCTCCTTGTGCTGTTCTGTAGTGAGAACCACCAGAACATCGTAGCATGTGGAGTCATACTGCTGGTTGGTCTGCTTAATAATGGAATTTGAAGACGGGTGGCCCTGCACGGTCCATACACGAACATTTGGGATTTGACGGTGTAAAATCATAGAGTCGAAATCAGGATTGCCACTCCCTATAAATTCTTTATGATCCGATATCCGCACATGTTTCCTCCTGCTGCACTGGTGATTAGTATTTAACTTAGACTTAATGTGATGTTCCTCATCTACACTTTCACCTTCTTCCCATTCTTCTGCTTCTTCCTCATCCGTTTCTTCTTCCTCATCATCATCATCAGTTTCCCATTCCTCCTCTTCAATTTCCTCATCCGGCCCACAGATTGCAGAAGCCAACTGAGCGTTAGCCTCCTGGGTTCCTCCGGTCACAGCTATATCTAAAGGGAAACGCTCAAACAGTTGTAGAGCCGCCACCAGTCTATTTTCAAATCCAGGTGCCCTGAAGGAAAACCTCCATGGAGCAAGCAAATATTTAACTTTTTCATTTGGAAGTTTTTCTTCCATCTTCAATTTTACCCTGAAACAAACCAAAAACACATTTGATAATATAGCTTACATTAGCTACACTTTGTACCTACTGCTACTGCTAATGGTATACAGGCCTAATGAATGAATTTGACAAATAGTGTTAACAGATAAATATGGTCAAAAGAACATAATACAGTATTCAACTCTCACCTGATCTCGAACAATAAAAGAGCTGCAAAAGTGTGTCCTCAGTCCTTAAGTCCTCATGGATGAGTGTGTTATCAGGACAGTCAGCTGCGCTTAAGTCAACACTTTGACAAGGTTTCAAGACGACATAGTAAACAGTTCTCAGGGCGTTTAAGTTTGTTAAAGCATCTTCGTATACTTAACTCTAATTAACCCATTTAGTCCCACAGTTTCTCCACACAAGTTTGTGAAATTCTGACTGAATTTTCTGTTTGAAACCTAGCATATACAGACCAAAGTTTCAGGAGAGGTAGAATTCACAACCCCACCACATAATTTCAAGTCTTTATAACTCTAAACATTATATTTCACCTCTAAAGCTAAATATTAACTAGATTTTTACAATTTATATGGAAAGTGTGAGTGGTGCTTGTCCATGCAAAAGTTGCCACCATATGCTAATGTTTTAATGCATAATGCTAATGTTTTAATGCTAATGTAACTATTTTTAACCACATTCCTAAAAAGTGTTTTGAACATGTTAGTACATTGTTAGCCAGATGTAGGTGCTTTAAGTGTTTAAGTATGTTGTTATGAAGTTCTGAATTGTTGCTCACTGGCCCAAGTCAAACAAGACCATTATCAAGTCTTAATCATGCTTTGGTCCATTAGATGTCTTTTGTTTGTTCAAAGCCAAGTATGAGAAATAGTTACAGTGATGCTTACCTTAGTCAGTACTATTAATGAAAAGAAAAACAGTGTGTCATTTACTGTATGAATTCATATTTTATGCTGATGTATATGGTGTGAGAGGTGTGAGTATCCAGCAGGGGTCAGCATGAGCACAAGAGCAACTTGTAATGTAAATTTAGATGCAGTACAGCAATAGCAGATACCTGTCCAAGGTGTGTGTGTGTGTGTGTGTGTGTGTGTGTGTGTGTGTGTGTATTTATATATTGCTGTGTGTATATTTAGGTCAGTATGTGGATTTTCTCTCTACAGCCATGACTTTAAATCCTAAATAAATTTAAATCCTACTTTAAGTGGCCTGGACTATTATTTTTGTATTCAACCGAATATCCTTTATCCAAAGTGCACCAAAGGGAGCAGTATTTGCATGCTTTGTTCATATGTATATTCAGATGTTTTTGAAAGTAGACACACCTAGATTAATTTCAAAATCATTTCAATAAAATGTCAATTGGAATAACTGAAAGTACTTGGTGATGAAAACACAGGGAGTGAAGTTGCCCATCCCATCTCATAAGGTCTGTACAACAGATGACAAACAGGTTTGACGTCATGTAGGTGTCCACAAAAGTAAATGAAGCGAATACAATCAGGTAGAGGGAAAGCAGGTGCAATCTCAGACTGGAACAGGTGGGTCCTTGAGCAGCTACTTATTTGTTTATTTTTAATGGCATATTAACTTCGCTTTTATGTTTGTTTTGGATTTATTATCTATTATTTATTGTCAATTAAATAGTCCATAATCAGTGTTTAAGAACTAAGAACTGTCTTAAAACCAATAATTTTCACAAAGCTAATTTTTATTTTTATTTTTTATGTTGCTTTTTTACTTTATGTATTAGTTTGGACGCTAATAAAATGTATGAAAAGGCTTTTTAGACATGTATCATGGTAATACCATTGTATTCTTGGAAGTACCATGTAAATAGCAGGTTATATGAATATAATATTGCCATGGTATTTGATACCATTACAGTACTGTGATACATCCAAAATACCTTATTTAATAATTCTAGTTAAGCACAAATAGTTTCTAATCAGAAGTAGAACTAGAGTCTGAATAGAACTTTAAATTCACCTGATATTCCCAGGCTTTTCCATGATCAAGAGAACTCAAATCAAAGCTAAACTGACTTTTACCTCATAAATAATCTTTTCCCTTATACTGGATGTCCATTGTCATTACTTTTTTTTCTTCAGCAGAGTGTAACCAGGCCAGAAACACTACAGCCATGGGAGCAGGAGCCTTGAAATGTTTGATGATTTTAGTCATTGTCTTGAATGCAATTGCTGCTGTAAGTCTGAAATAAAATAATAAAAAGATTGTGTTAATGTTGTAAAATAGCTTGTTCCCCTTACTTTTAAGTATTTTCCATTTCAGGCAGCTGGACTGGCATTATTCGCAGTGGCCATTTGGGTAGCAGTGGACGGGTATAAACTCTACCCCATATCTGGTGTCTCAGGAAAAGATGACATCTTTGCTGCGGCCTGGATTGCCATTTTTACAGGCTTTGCCTTCTTCCTCACATGCATCTTTGGCATCTTCGCTGCCCTGAAAAGGAGCCGTGCACTCATGATGGCGGTAGGTTTTTAAAGAAAGACACTGAAAAAGACAGCAATCCTGCCATTTTACATAAGAGATTAATCACCTTCAGTAAAACACAACAAAATTTAGAAGGAATTATTTCGATTTTTAACCAATTGCTGTTAACTTTCATCCTCCCACAGTACCTGATCATTATGTTCATCATCTTTCTGTTCGAATGCGCCTCCGCCATCACAGCAGCGACCAACCGAGATTATGTGAGTAGAGTCGCCAGCCTCTCTGTACTGTAATAGTAAAATAAAATAAAATAATTTACACATCAGAGATGTGGCTGAGTGGTGGCACACAATGACCCAGGTTCGATTCTGGTCTGAGCCGTGTTCCATTCCTTCTCTCTCTTCCTACACTTTTCTGTCATTTGAGAGAAATTTTGCATTTCTTTTCTTCATTTTTAAAATCTTCTTTACTTTATTATAGCTGGTTGGGAACAGTAACCTTGTAAAGAAACAGATGCTGCAATATTACGCAGACAGCAGCACACAAGGAAAGCAGATTACACAAACATGGAACAGAGTGATGGAACAGGTAAGCAGAACACCCATGATGACTTCTTGGCCGCTTTTCAATGAACACAACCACCTGTCAGCTGTCAAAAGGGTTGTGGCTAAAACAGATGCACATACTTACACGATATTAGGGAAGCACAACTTCAACTCAGACCTGAAACAACATGCCTTTCTGTTGCCTTAGATTAAAATGTGATAGTGGAGAAACCAGTTTTATACTCACATTAATCTGTTGCAACAGACTAATATTATATCATCTTGATGGGTTGCTAGCTTCATATAAATCAGTAAGCCACTGAATTACAGTGATTTTACCACAAGAAAAGGAGGCTGAGGGAGTACAAAAGCTGTCAAAAGGTACTAATATGTACAATTTAGGTACTAATATGTACCTTTAAAGATACTAATATGCACCCTTTAGGAGTGAATAATACACAAAAGTGTACTTTTTAAAATGGTACCTCCCCAATGACAGCTTTTTACCTTTTTTTTTCTCTGAGAGTGTTGTTCTTAATGATGAATGTGGTTTCACCAAGTACAGCATGTTCCTGGATCAACATCGTTCAGCAACATTCCAATCAACCAATCAGATTTGAGGGACAGGTTTAAAGTTTATGTCAAGTTTAGGCTTACAACCAGGGTTAGGTGCTTCTATATCAGTGTTATTCACATATTTTTTCCCTCTGAATTTAGGGATAAGTTATGGGTAGGGTTAGGTTTAGGGGTAGGGATAGGATTATAACTAAATTTTCGGACAAGAATGTTGCTCCAGGATCAACAAAATATGTTGATCCAGGAACATGTCTTACTTGACAAAATCATTTGAACAACCATAACCTTGGTAAAAATGTAGTCCATGGCCTATTGCTTTAAGAAACAAAACCTATAGTGACAATCAAAAATAAACATTTTCTTTTTAATTGTTACTTCAAAAATACAGTAGCAAAATTTTGTGAGCAAAAAAGGTCCAATATCTATTGTTAATAGTGTAATGACTCATGAGGTGCAGCTCACATTCAAACTTCATTGCAGCATTCTGTTAATCAATGCAGCAAATTTACATTAAAAAAAAAAACTGGACGCGATGCAAAAACTTCATGCTTCATGCAAATTCCTATTGAAATGACTGGATTTCACCCCCACAAATATTCGGCAAACAACCGTAGCTAAATGTCACCGCACCTTTAATCTTTGATTTTTCAGCTACACACATAACAACTTGATTGATTAATATAGATTTCAAATGATGCACATGTGACAGGTGTTTTTTTCTGAGATTGATTAAATTACTCCAACTCTTGCTTTAAGGTCGAGTGCTGTGGAGCAGACGGTCCAAAGGACTGGTTAGAGTATAACTCTACCTTCAAACAGACATTTGGCCCAACATACCTCTGGCCCCTCAACTGCTGCAAGAGACTGAGTAACTTTGAGGTGGAAGATCGAGAAGGCTGTCTCGTTGGCAAGAGCAGCACCATGTTCACAAAGGTAATGTCTAAGTCTCGTAACATGCCACCTGCTTTACAGAAAACGACAAACTTATGACCTGCAGGAAATAAATGAGTTATAACTTTCACTGACAGTGGTTCTCAACTAGTGTCACAACAAAAAAACATGTGAAATTGACCCTTCGCCGGGAGTTTGATTGACAGGCGATCTAACCAATCATATCCGCCTTTATGTCCGACAAAGCAGTCAGGGGAGTTAGTAGATTAAAGTCGTGGACTTGAACGTGAAAAATTGTGTGTACTGACGTCTTTCCGCGGTTAAAACAACATTTCTTCTGATGTTCATGTTTATTTGATGCTATAAATTAACTAGTAGGAAGAGGTGATCTGTTCAGGAGCTGCTTGAACTGAGGCGCTACGGCGATCTGTCACGACACAATAAAGAGCCACAAAACAGTAGTTATTGTTTAAATTTCTTTAAAAAAAAAAATACTAAATTTGAGACATTGTTTGATATTAAAAGTAACCTGCTCTGCCTTGTCTGTCGACGCGTTGTCAGCTTCCTCTTTGCTCCGAGAACATGATGTGTGGCGTGAGAGCGGCACGGCTTGTCGGACATAGCAACAGTAACTAAAGGGGGAGGGTCTTCGCGAACGGTCTCTGATTCTTTGGCAAACATTTAGATGCCTAATTTTATGTTAGACCTGATCAGTGGTGCTTCTATGTTAATGATTTTTTTTCGTTGATATTTCAGGGTTGTTTCCAGTACATTGAGTCTGTGTTAAGCCGTTACACATGGGCTGTGAGCTGGTACGGTTTCTCCGTTCTCATGTTTGTGGTAAGTCATATGATCATACTTTTTCTAAATGACCTCTATACATTCACACAGGACATGTTCTTGTGTTTAAAACATCAACAAGGGTCAAACAACAACCTGACACACCACAAGATAATGAAAACCAGTCACTATCAAATGTTCAATGATATGCAAGTGAAACAAACAATATATTGACTTTTAAAGACACTTTTCATGTCATGACTATTTTTTTTTTTTTACTATTATCTTCATTTGGGTACTTCAATGCATTTATGGATATAGACTACATTATTACTATATACAGTTAAACCAAAATTTATTCAGACACCTTGAACATTTCATTCATTAATACAGTTCATTCACTATAGTTGAAAAAAAAAAAAAAAATGGTAATAAAATGACAAGATCTCAGAGTTAAACTGTGTCAGAAAAAAATTAATCTTAATTATGTCAGATAACACTTAAGCAAATCATGGTCAGGTCAAAGTGTCTGAATAATTTTTGGTCCCAAATTTTTATCAATTTTACTGGTAGTCCACTGTATGAACAATTTTTGGGTATATGTCACAGACAGTTTACTTTATTTTGCTATCCTCACTTATAAATGAACTATAGTGTCCTGCACCCACTAGTAAAAATATATTAAAAAATGTCTGAATATTTTTTGGTGTGTGTATATATATATATATATATATACACACACACACACACATACATACACACACTCAGACATTAATGGCTGTGTGTTGAGTTATTTTGAGGGAACAGCAAATTTACACTGTTATACAAGCTGTACACTCACTAATTTACATTGTAGCAAAATGTCATTTCTTCAGTGTTGTCACATGAAAAGATATAATAAAATATTTACAAAAATGTGAGGGGTGTACTTCTGTGAGATTATATATATATATATATATATATATATATATATATATATAGGTAAAAGACAAAAAATGGTTTTCAAGCATCAAAACAATAAGTGTAATACAGCTTTGAATTGTTGTTGTTTTTCAGTACATCAGACTGGGTGCTGTTTAATTTGTTTTTGTTGTTTGTTTTTGTGAGCAAAAATTAAATATCATACATTTTTACCATGATTTACAGAAGGCACCCACTAAAATGTCATTCAGTGTAACAATCTTGTCAGGCATATTTACAACAAAAATCTATTTATGCCATATTAAAGAATAATTACTTTTACCCCATATGCTAATTACTTGTAATTTTACATTTTTAAACTTTGCCACTATCCTAGGTTTTGCCCATTTGTCATTAAAATTTAATACGTACAGGTCAGAATAAGTATGTTGTTTCAATGTGTACATAAATATGTTACACTGAATGACAATGGAACATTATTTTACCCACATTCTGACATTTTATTCTCCCAAAACTTATTTGAAACCTTAAAAGTAGACATTTTACTTGCATTTAAAGTGCTTGCCTTCTATGTATATAAAATCACTTTTGTAAATTTCTGTTGATGCAGTCTTTGACCTATATATATGTATGTATGTATGTATATGTATATATATATATATATATATATATATATATATATATATATATATATGTGTGTGTGTGTGTGTGTGTGTGTGTGTGTTAAAAATTCAGTTGCACCTATTCACTCTTCTAATGCACTTCTGATCCGTCCTACAGTTTTTCACATTGGTGATCGCCATGATCTACTACATGCAGCTGGAATAACTGTACGGACTCCACAAGATACATCTGCATCAGCCGCACAGATGCTTCCACTCACGGAGTCACAGAAAAATACAGATGACTGCAGATTGCACATAATAAATACATGGATAACTGATATGACAAGTCAAAGTGTCCTGCAACGTGATGCACTTCAACAATTATAAACAGCATTTTTTCCATTTTTGTTTTATTATCATACATGTTGTTATGACTTCTTATAATTTGCTCATTTTAAAATGTATTAGTCACATGGATGTTCCAGGTTCAAAATAAGTTAATCTTGATCAAAAGCATTTATGGCATAATGAATTTTTAAAAACTTAAGAACTGGTGAGCAGTGAGCATCATTTCATTATGTTGGTAGGGAAGAGTTAAAGTTATTTGTAAGCTACCAAATAAACATTCAAATACATCATTGCTTTACTTTTAATTATTGACGAGTAGTCTTTATGGGATCATTTTAAACCTTTATTAACAATATTGATCAAATCGGTTCTTCAAATGATTGTATGAATTAATAAATTTCTCTTTATGCCAGTCTACACTTGTATTTTTTTCTACATGAATATTTAATATAAAATTTGCTTTAAAATGTCTATAGACCAATGAATAGGACATATGTTTTGTAAGATATTTTTCTGCACAAACTTACTTAATGTTTCTTAATTATCAAATAAACATGTGACTGTGCTGGTGATTCTTCGTATGTCATTCACTGTCTGTAGTTGGAAAAGGGCAAATGAAAACATGCCCTGGGAAATAAACAATCCTTAAGAACACAAGAGCGAAAAGACAACAAAAGCCTGGCAGCCCTCCACACCCTGAACCACCCAAACCGTTATTGCTCAGGCTAAATTTCGAATACCAATAGAGTTTGTACATGTATCAGCAGAGAACAGAGGAGGGCATGTTACGTTGCATATGTCTGCTTTAATTTATACTCAACTGGGAGTGTCGCCTGATACTCAGAAACAGACTGGTTTTGCAGGATATCCATCCAGGAAAGACCTTAACTTCTCTCATATTACTGCCTACAAAGAGGGTGGAAACTGCAGCGCTGCAAGCCCTGTGAATTAAAATAATCTCAAAATAACACAAAACCTAGAAAGAACGTGTCTTTTAATAGCAAATGAAAACATTCAGCCTCAGGAACATCCAGGTCTGCTTCAACAATAGGAATGTTATTTAGTCATCACAATGCTACTTGGCAAGGTTAATTTTTTAAAACATTGCAATTAGTACCAGGATCACTTAAAATGATTAATTCAAAAACTTTTTCGTGCATTCCAATGAGATTTTCTGTAATATGAGTACTTAACACCCATCATTAAGCTACCTCGTCTGACTAGCGTACAAAAATATTCGGTTCAAAAATAATCACCAGACTACAAGTTTCATCAATGACGATGTCCAAGGTTTTAATTCACATATTTGAAAATTATACAAAATAGGATGAACTGCCTTTAGCAAAGTGCTAAAGGCTGAAGGGGAGATTGTTGGACATGTATATACCCTCAAAGCCACATGCATGACCTCTCTCACTGGAACATACACGCTCACAGGTCTGCTGACATACATAGGTAGCATTAATATTTTTAGTGTTTTTTTTAAGGAACTTATCCCCCTTGGTTATTCACTGCATAGATATGTATTAAAACAACAGAGATAACAGACATGCAAACACACCGTGTCACATTCTCACTCATACACACACTCTTTCTCATTTAGACCTTGTATACTCAGGACTTACAGGTGCGGAGCTTTGGAAAACTGTAAATCGGAGCAACTGGGCTCAGGACCAGGTTTGTATCCAACTCTTCAACATGTGTTTTCATAAAGGATTATTTAAAAGATGATCAATGATTTAACAGAAGGCACCAATTACTAAACAAATCTTTATAGAATCCACCTCTAACAAATTTTAGATGAATTTCCAGGACATTTTTAATGCCTTGAATTTGAAAAACACTAGAACAGTACTGAGCCCAGAAAGTGGTATCTGATAAAAAACAACAACATTTAATTTTATAAAGTCTTCTAAGACTAGTGTTGTGTGGGCATTGAAGGGATTTTTAGTGTTTTGTGGTGAATAGTACCAGTTATTTGATGTTGCTAGGTTGGGATTCCTCCTTCACACAGAAACCCAGGGATGTCTGGGAGTGACAAAGGGTGACGTGACCTACCTGAAATACTTGCTTTGGATTAGAACACCAATATTGATACAAAATCATCTGACACATTACTTGAGAATGAGCAGAAAACAGTACCTCAAAGAAATATGCACTCTCAATTACGCACCCTTCCCAAAAACATCAGCAATTAGCGTTCCTTTTTATGTGCTTAACATCAGACACTCTGGGCAAGACACACTCATTCAAATTCACACAGACTTTAAAGAAATTAAAACAACAAAAAGGTCACAAAGTCCTAAACTTTACATTCTTTGAAACAAATTCAAGAAAGGCAAAATAAAACTTTCACAATAACTTTTTTCCAATGAAAACTTACAATAACTTAGAAACATCAAAAAAAGCAATTAAAAAAAAAAAGGAAATATCACATTGCTGCCAAAAAATTAAGATAACAAAAACGAACCATCTTCATAAAGTTTCATAAAACCACTAGTATCTCTTGAGGTTATTTTTATCGTACTTTGAGGAGAAAGAAACACATATTAAGCATGTGCCCCTGTACAGAATGATCTAGTGTCAAAAAGAACCTTAAACCGGACAAAACCGAAAGCAGAAAAACAAAATATAGCCACTGAGCAATGTCCTGTATAGCAGCTATGTACCTCTCTGACTCCCTCTGCTGGACAGCACAGTGTGTTCTGGAATGTTTTCATATCTAAGCCACTTTATGGTTCACTTCTTTGATCCTTTCTGCTTTATGTCTTATTCTCGTACACTTTTTCCACTCCAATACGCACTCTAATCGCAGGACTGCAGTGGGGTCTTTCTGAGACAGAAACACTAGTAAAGACATACCCTACTTAACTTTGTTTCTGTACACTGTCTCCCCTTGGGGAGGTTAACAATTTCTTTCACAACATGTTAACTTGTACAGGAAACATAAAAGTCTAGTGCTTATACTGGTCTACGTCATATTATCTCATTTTAAGTCTAAAGACAGGACTTTTTGTGGCAGTTGTGCTCTTTAGCAATAACTACGGGTCTGGCCTTCAGTTCGGATGGTCCAATTGGGTCCCGGCAGGCTTCCCTGCCGGTTTAAGCCTCTCTGGTTCCGCAACCCCGGAGGTCGGAGAGAAGGATCCAGGACAACATCTCGTCGTGGTGTGTTGGGATATTGGGGAAGCACTGATCCTGTCTGGTACGGGTATTGGTTATATTGGTTGGCCACTGTCTGGGGCCCGTATCCTCTTGTTGATCCAAGCGCTAAGTTTGAGAAGGCCACTGTAGGTGGAGTGCATGTGTGGGAAGCTTCTGGGAGGCCTTGAGGGCCCCAATTGGGGTATGGGGGGTCCTGATAATATGGTCTTGGGGGATAAGGATTAGGGGTTGTGCTTTCTCCCTGGGAGACTGGGACAAAGTCTTGGCTTCTGTAAAACTTAAGGACTTGGTCGCCAGATGGCATGACGTCAAAAGCTTGTCTATACTGGCCTCCAGAAGATCTCCGCAAGGGGTCTTGACGTTGGAAAGGTCCAGATCCCTCTCTAGGTGGCACTTGACCTTCAAAGCGCCCTCGAGAGGGTCCTGGAGTGTAGACATTGTATGCAGGTGGTGGTTGCTGCTGCTGGCTAGCGTAGGGATTTGGAGGGTGCTCGATGTGCGGAGAAGAGGACGAAGAAGATGGCACTGAAGGACCCTCAATTTCATCCTCTGCAAGCTTTTCAATTAGCAAGGAGGCAATTTCCTTCCCAGTTAGGACATGAACAGGCTCTGAGCTGGTAGTTTGGGGATCTGAGCGGCTGCGGAAATGCATGGCAGTGGAGGCCGACGCTGCTATATTGATCTCTTTGGAATCTGAGGATACATCGTTCTGGGCAGGGTTGTCGAAGCTAGCTGTGGGACTTTCATGCTCTGAAAGTTTCTGCTTGTCATCCGGTTGAGACTTGGAAGGTGGTTCCAGTGTCTCAGATGCTTGATGATCATTTTCATCAAGGTTTGTGGTGGCCCAGCCCTTTGAATTAACCCCAGATCCTGGTTGGTTTGTGAAAGGATAGTTGACGTAGATGGGCTCAGATTGATCTTTTGTGATTCCTTGCACCGGGGAAGCCTGAGGTGGTTTCAATACAGAATGCTGATGCTGATTCAGTGGTAAGTCTTCCGGTCTGGAAGCCTCAAAGTACCGGTAACACACCTTCCCATTTTCAAAGTAGGGGTGAAGCTGAGAGGCGGTGTGGTCTGCAGAAGGCGAACGCTGGGGCCGATGCAAGTTACGTTGGTGAACGGATAGAGGCATCATGCCCACTCCAGCGGACGCGGGTAAGGGATGCACTTCACTGCGGGACAACCTGACAGATGATGATGTCTGTCGCTGAGGACGAGGGTGGGAAGGATTTCCTGATGATCCATCCTGGGAGCGATGGTGAGAATGAGAATGGGAAAAGGAGAAAGAGTGAGAATGTGCTGCGGCCCAAGCTCGTGTGGCCTCAGATGACCACAGCTGGGGAGCCCTACTGCCCACAGGTCCTTGGGGGTTGTAGGGAGGAGGGTAACCCCTGGAAATAGGCCTTTGATTGGCTGGGTCAGTGAGACGGAGGTTTCCCTCCAGATCCAGCTTCATATTCTGATAGCTGTGGCGTGCATAGCTGGGTGGCACTTGTGGATGCTCAGGTGCACCAATCTCATAGTAGAAGTTCTCCATCTTGGATGGGTCTTCGGAGGGGACAACCGTTCTGATCTGAGTGGACTGAGTCTGTTGCTGCTGTTGTTGGGGAAGGTGTGCAACCTGGGCAGCTTGGCTGGCCATTCTGGCTGCATGATAGCGAGACAGCATGTCACAGGTACTGCTGATGCGCTCAGAGAAAGCTCTGGAAAGTGGTGTGTTCCCTTGTGGAGGCCCTGCCAATCGTCGAATACGACTGGCATCCAAGGAGCGACGCATGTGATCATGCCGGTCAGTCTGAGAGAGTGGAGCCCTTAAGGGAGCAAGATCAGGGGGCTTGGGCGGCACTTTAGGGCGGGTGGGCTGGAAGGCTCGTACCTGGGCCAGTGGAGAGCTCTCTGACTTGGAGTGCAGGAGCTGAGTGTGTGGCTGGGCTGCAGGCTTGGAGTGACCACTGGATTTCTCCTGCTGAAGCTGTGGCGCAGAAAATTGCCGTCCATATGCTGGGGGTT
Organism: Mylopharyngodon piceus; assembly: GCA_039654765.1. NCBI lineage: Eukaryota > Metazoa > Chordata > Actinopteri > Cypriniformes > Xenocyprididae > Mylopharyngodon > Mylopharyngodon piceus. The sequence goes on from CM077445.1 coordinate 13,719,237, forward strand.
TTCTCTGAGAAGGGATGGCTTCGCTGGAGGAGGGTGGGCTGGATTTTAAGGGCTGTGCTAAAGAAGTTGGCTCTTCGTTCTTGTAAATTGGGCTTGGGGTTCGCTCATTGTCCTCGGAGGAACTGGCAGCTGACAACTCAGAATTGGATGTCCCAGAATCAGAGACTGAGCTGTCAGAAGAGAGAGTTCCAGTGTCCTGTCCAGGTGGTGACCTTGGATCTGTACCATGTGATTTGTCTGCAGGCTTTTCAGCAGCAGTTCCACCATCATCATCATCATCACCCTCAGTCTTCCACACAGACAAGGGGCGCACAGTGGAGTAGATCTGATTAGGATCAGAAGACAGCAGAGCTCCTGCATCAGCAGAGAGGGACCTCTGAAAGCGGACGTCTGTCTCAGAGGAGGTTCCACTCTGACGGGGGCGGTATGGGGGAGAGGCACCTTGCCGAAGTGCCTTGTTGGCACTTTCAGCCAGAGCCAGAGCCATGAGGCGTGCAGGGTTCTTGGGGGGAGGAGGAGGGGGCTGCTGTGATGGAAGGGGAACACCAGTGGGACCCAAGATACCTGAAGAAAAAAGAAAAAAAAGTTACTTTAGTTACTTTAATCAATTAACTATTTTTAACATTAAAACAGAGGTTCCCAAACTTGGAAATAATTATGACAAAACGTTCTCTTATTATAAACCTATACAGCGTAAGATGGAAAATTGGCTGAAATTGAACATGACATTTAAAGAAATGATTTATTGATTGGTTGTTTTAAAAAACATTACTAAATTATATCACTATATTTTTCAAAGACTTGTCCTGTCTGCCCAATTCTTTACATAGGAAGTCAGCATACAAATGGCAATTTAGAACTGTCTTCCATTACTCATTTCATTAAAATTTATATAAGAATTCAGGCCCAGATATTACTATGTTTTTTGAAAAAACGCAATGGTGATACTTGACAATAGCCACAGGGTGTGGAGTCTGAACAGTTTGGGAACCACTGCATTAGGCCATAATCAAGAGTGTGTACTCACTAGGACCCTTGATCTTGGCGATGGGGCCCAACTTACTGTTGAGCTCTTGCTGGCAGCTCTCAGTGAGCTGAAAGTCACACGATCTCAGGAGCATAGATATCATCTGGGGTGGCTGAGACGGTCCACTGCTTGGAAGTCCAGGTTGCAATTCACCAGCTCGTCCACCAATCATTTCCAGAACCTTGAAAGATAAAATGGTTCACTTATAGATCTCTGCACATTAAACTGGGATAGATATCACCTATAAAGGTATTAGTCCAAATAATACCACATGCACATCAAAATCAATGAATATGTTATGCTCAATTTCACCTTGGCAGGTACACTGATGGAGATTGGATCTGAGATGTCCAGAGGGGGGGATTTGGGCGCTTTAGGTGAAAGTGCATGAACCATTTTACGTGTAAAGGAACGCCTCTCCTGAGGGGGCTGAGTAGGGGGTGCAGAGGCCGCTGGAGCTGGTGTCTGGCTATGGGATGGGCTTAGGTTTGACTCGCCCTGCTGGGCTGTGCTTGAGGGAGCATTAGTGACTGCAGACGGCCTGTGTTGACAGAACACTTGCTGAGGCGAAGCTGCTGCAGCCAGGATCAAACTCCGACGGGCTGCGGCCTCTGATTGGTTGAGAACTGAGTCTGGATCTTCTGTGATTGAGCGCTGGCTACCAGAGCGGGTGTGGCCTTGATGGCTCAGACAACGATACGGAGGGGGTGCAGCTGCAGGAGGGGACTCCCTGCCGCTAGGAGCGACAGCCGTACTCCCTAACCCTATTGGCCCATCTTCCAGGAAGGTGGGGCTAAAGTCAATGACATCTTCTGCCATCCATGAGGTGGGTGGTTCCTGGGAGAAATCAGGCAACATGTACACACCCTCCTCATCCTCTTCATCTTCATTTTCCTCATCAGCATCATGCATTTCCTCAGGCAGCAAGCTGTCGTAAGAGCGGCTCGGATGGATTCTAGATGGGGAGCGTTGGGGAAGGAGCTGCGGATCAACAGAAGCAGCCAGAGAGAGACCATCACTGCTGGAGCGAGGTCTTCGTAAGCGTTGCATCTTCCCCTGACCTGAGAGAAAAACAGAGCATCACATATCACTCTTACATTTCTTTACTGTCACTTTTGATCAATTTAATGCATGATTGCTGAATAAAAGTGTTAATTTCTTTACTGACCCCAAACTTTTGAACTGTATATACACACACAATTTCATAAGAATAATGAAAAATAAAGGTGTGTTATTTAAGTATTTATTAAATATATACATTTCCACATATATATGTATACATACACATTTTTTCACATTTTAAAGTACTGATCTGTTAGGTCTTATATCTTATTACACTGCTCCCTGGAAATTGATTGGTCAACCAGGGAATTAAAGCGTTACCAAATGTCATTCATACCTGCTCCACTGTGCTGAGAGGACAGGGACTCCTCACTCTTTGCTGACCTGAGCGTCACACTGTCCACCCTGCAACCTAAAGCAGACATACAACACTAAAAACTGAGCCATTTTCATCTGACATTAGGACATGCAAATCTGTTTAGGATAAAGTACAATCTAAAGCAATTAGCATGATGTCTCTTATACCTGCATGAGAAGTAGTGGGCTGGAACAGAGAGGTGATCCTGGTAGGTTTACGTCGACCTGCAGCTCCAGGTTTTCCAATGGCAAAAAACGTCTTCCAGCTCCCGCCTGCTGACTTCCGGACCTTCATCCCTCTTTTCCTCCTAAAAGAAACAAGAAAAAAGTATTTTAAGTATTTAAATTTAAAGAATTTAATTTGTAGGTTAACCATTCCTTTATAAGTCATTGATTTGTGCAAAGAAACCCACTTGTCTGCAGGCAGGTCCAGTACAGTGTGAAACTGGCCGATAGCATGGTGAGGAGATCCCTGAAGGAGAAGAGGAGCTTGTGTGCGAGCCTGTGCCTCCTCCAGAGACAGAAGCCTGGTGGACACAAACGACTTGGGCCTGGTCAGAGACTGTCGTGCTGTGGAGTCAGAAAGAGGCAAACCGAAAAAAAAGAAAAAAGATTCAGATTCAGATCCAGCAAGCCAAAGGACATATGCGAGTTAATGCAGTAATGCAGCGAAGAGCACAGTGATTGACAACAAACAAAGATGATACAACATGATACATGGCAAACGACAAGACATCTAAGCATCAACAAAAAACATCAGCTCCTCCATCACTTCCATAGTCTGCACAGCTCTACTACAACAAGCTTTGTAGAAGAAATACAAGGGCGGGCCAACAGACAAAATCTTGAGTGGTTAAGGCCAGAAACAAACTATGCAAGTACACAAATGCACACTTTGCCAGGGCTTAGGTAAGACTTAACATGCATTCTTGCAATACTGTGTTGAATCAGGTAATGCACGTTATAACGCCTCTTGTGGCAATGTTGAAAATGCAGTGCATTATTATGTTGTGTTATGATTTGCGCTCAGACACATTTCCAAATGTAACAATGTGTGAAACAGAGCTTGCATAGCTAGAAGCGCTTGTGTTTGTGTACTTGCATAGAGTTTTTTGGGCCTCAGCAAGCCTGTAAAGTCTGGGACATCAGACGAGTAGAGGAATCTGAAAACAAAGCCTGCAAAAGTATCTGACAAACAGAAAAAAAAAACTAAATGACACTTTACCTGCTGTCAATGTCTCAAGAGTCGAGTCGACACATACAGATACTCTATAGCTCAAATTTTCACTATAGCATCCATCCCATTCACCCATCTTACCAAATGATTTTCCTCAATGTCCTACTTAACGGAAACCAAATTTACATGGTGGAAAAGATCAATTAGTAAGATTAGTAAGAACCATAAGATTAATATTTATACTTTTCATACAAAATAAATGAATAAATGTCAACAAAGGGATTTATTGCCTTATATCCATCTGTGCAATTTTAACATGTCATTTACATTGGCAAAGGATGTCTTTACAGCTGTCCTTGAACATAAACAACAGTCAGAAAATAATCCATCCATGTGGAAAATTACATTGCTAAAAAATATGTGAGCATAGATAGTATCTTTTGGATCCCTGCTGGAAAAAAAAGATTTACATTTTTTAGCTGGTCATTAGCTGGTCTAAATGGTTGATCAGCTAGTCTACTAGCGGATGAACCTGCTTTGTACCTGGTAGACCACCTTGAACCAGCAACAATCCAGATACCATATTCCAAGCTGAGACATTCTCACAGGACATATTCTGTTTCTTTTTAGTGGACATCCATGTACAAATATCTTGCTGTCTTACTGAATTTTCAGAAACAGTATATGGAAGGTAATACACCTATAAAGCTGTAAAATTTCTGAGTTAGCTTTTTAACTCAATAATAAGTACTGTGTATAGCCCCTTAAGCTGGTTTGACCAGATTGTGATTTGAGTGTCCACTGTAAAGTCAGAGAGTCAGTCTGGATCTCATATCATGGAGAAGCGTCGTAGCTCAGGGTCCAGATAAGAGGGGTCAGTCAAACAGGACTCCCCCCTCGCCTCCTGAAGACTAACCAGGCGTGTTCGGGGCTGGCGTGAGATCTTGTGCTCCGCCCCTCTTGTTGCTATGGAAACACACAGCTCGCTCTCAGTAAGCCTCACTTACACATGGGTGAGTCAGGCCACTGTAAATATGTTTTAAACTGTGGCATGTTAGCCAGGTTCATCACAAGAGACTAATTTACCAAATCACATGTATAATAGGGCTGGGAGACATATTAAATAATCACAATTTATTTGCAATCATTTTGAAGGAAATAAGGCTTACATCTCCTCCTTGCCTCGCAATTTGCAAATATGTGAGCAATGTGACAGACTTTAATAGGTTCTCTGATTTAAACCTCACTAAAATTGCAATAGTGTTTGGAAGTCATTTGATAATCCGTGTAATGATTTGGAATTAAAAAGTATCCGTGTGGCATTTTACATATTTTAAAATACTTTAATAAAGCATATGCAAGTAAATATTATTGTAACTATGTATATTGCATATTCGCGGATGCAAATGAGAAAAGATAACTATTCTTTTAAGGGTTAATTTTGTGCAAATCAGTGAAAAAAACAAAACAAAAAACAATCCTTGATTTGAACTACATTTTTATTGTGTATTACTTATTAAATGAAATACTATGAATTTACATGTCAGCAGTGTCTGTTTGGTTGAAATGATGGTTCCTTTTGCATGAATAATAAAATTAAAAAAATCACTATTTTAAGCCATTCCAGAGCAAATACATATACTACTGTAAAAAAAAAATAATAATAAAAAAAATACTATATGTATTACTATTACAAAAATCTTGTTGACCCCCAAACTTGTGATCGGTAGTGTAAATATCATGATGAATTTCATCAAAACACTAACCATATTACAATAAAATAACAAAACGGCACAATAATTTATTTAGCCATATCGCCCAGCCCTAATATATTAAATTAATGTTGCTCAATCCGTTACAGCCATTTAATATTGTGTCATTAGGGATAAAAAAACAGAGAAGAGATGAAGTCACAGGTCTGATTGCAGTAGTAACGCATCACTGTTAAGTATGAAAACAAAAAGAGCTGCATCTCAGAAGGGGAGAAAACTGTGGTGAAATTAAGGCCTGGAGGCTGCATCAGATGTCGCTTTAAACCAAAGACTGGCAGAGGAAGTTAATAAACATTCATCTTAATTTGTGGCAATTCTGTAATGAAAACAAGCCAGAGGAAGCACTACATCTGGTGCATTTGCTACTATATCGGTTTACCAGACAACCCGTTCCAAAGCATGGTGCACTGTCAACATAAGCAGCATCCTTACTAAAGTTTGTCACTGAGCTTGTCACATTATGGACTGGCTTCTCTTTGAAGGATACAACATTGCTGCCAAAAGAAAGCGTCTTTGAAGGCAGCATAATTAAGTTGCATACCTTTTTGCCTACTATGCCTTAAAATGCTGCTTATATAGGCAGCTCACTAAGTTTTGGAACAAAACCAACATCACTGCCTGTTTAATGAAAGTGCTGTTTGGAGACACCAGACTGAATGAGTGGTTTAGTGATGAGTGTGAACATCTATAGCAGAACAGATTTGTTTTCTGGTTCGACATACCTGCATTGAAACGTCCAACAGAAGTGAAAGAGTCACTGAACAGAACTTCCACATTGCTGAGAAGAAACTCCACGACCACGGACTGAATGCGCACTTCTTTAAACGGATCAGCACCGCTTAAACCTGCTGCCTCAATTTCTTTGGACCTGACACAGAACAACAGTAGATTCTGATTCAGAAAAAGGAGGTTTAATTTGAACACTGAGCCTATACTAGTAAAAGCTACAACAAAAAGCAGTGAGGACTTCAGTAATGAATCACATAGATGTATATGAGTGTTCAATTCAACAGTAACATAATAGGACAAAAACAAAACAGACTGATATTTTTGAAAATATTATTTTGATTGATTATTTATGTTATGACAAAAAATAAAATTAGGCATCAAAATATTAGAGATAAATTCTTTTAAAATTCGGCACAGTTACAAAGTATATTATGGTTACTATGGCTGAAAAATAAATAAACTAATAAATAAAAATACTGATTTGAGCAAAAATTATTTTATTATATAAAGAAAAAGAGACACCCTTTTTATGACAGATATAAAACTAGTACAGATGCCTGGTACAATTTTAAGTAAAATACATATTATACTAAAATATCTGACTGCAGAATGCTGTGAGTGACCAACAAGAATCAAGTATTCTGTCATTAGCTAGTTTCCATCCAAAGTTGCGAATTTAAAGCCTGGAACACACCAAGCTGACGGTCGGCCGACTAAGTTTTCTCAGTGTGTTCCACACCGTTGGCTGAAGCTGGTCCTTGTTGGCTTTTTTCAGCCGATTTGACATTTGATCATTCTGATTGGCTCTTCAGCTACTGCCACCTGCTGGTACGGAAAGGCATTTCTTCTTACGCAGGCGCAGAACAGACGTGCTATTTGGCTGTCGGGTGTCGAGCGTCGGTTTGGAGTGTCAGGGCAACTTTGGACCCAGACGCTGCCGACGTGAGCCAACCCCGCAGTCTGCTTTCGTCACCACTAGTTTGTTGGCGTCAGCTTGGTGTGCTCCGGGCTTAACTTGTGCACAAATTTGGAATATCACATAAAACATTTGCAAATAAAGCACTGTTTCCATCCAGTGAGTCGAAGAGAACAAAATTGTCACTTCCTGGCGCTAAAAATTTTCGTATATAATAAATTACTTGCGCCTCAGAGTGCGCAGATGAAACAATACACGCTGTCATGTTATCCTGCATTAAGATGCCTGGCAATCATGTGAGGCGCTTCTGGGAGGGAATTATACCGAACCACTTTAACGACAGACTTTGCTCAGGCATTTCAGAATGATCAAAACAACATTTCAGATGCTGTGCAACGAGATCGGTTCACTGGTTGGTCCAATTATGCCGTCCGATCGCAAAGTCACGTGTCTTTTTTGATGTGCATCAAGGAATTTATTCGGTAAAAGTGTTTCCATCATAGTTTATGCGCATGTTTTTGTATTGCATAAAACATGTATTTACTGATTTAATTTATTGACCAGTCAGAATCAAGTATCCAAGACAGCCATTACATTAACTGCTTCTAATATCAACCTAATCATGGTTATGCTGATAGTTTGATAAAAAAAAAACAAAAAAAAACACTATTATTGGCCATTTCGAATATCATCACCAATACATTGTGCATTGCTAATATTTAGGTAGTTAAAATTCCACGTAAAAAGTTACCTGAGCAGGTTGGGAGCCCAGACGATGGCCAGATTCTTAATGTGCATGTTAGTCTCTCCACTGCAGGTGGCCAAACGGGCCAGGTGTCTGATGAGGTACTCCAAAGTGCTGAGAGATAAACACAAACACATCACTTATTGTCAGAAAACACAGATCTTTCTGTCACACTTCAGATTCACATCAATATCAATAACAGGTGATACAACTTGATCCATGTGGAATAAGTATTGGGGTTACCGGTAGTGAGGAGGTGGAAGTTGCTGGATAACATCATGTACTTTCATCATTCTCTCTTCATCTGTCATCTCTCCCATACATTCCTGGTCAGACAGGAAGATACAGCTCGCTTATTAACTTGAAAACATTCTGGACTTGGGAAACATTACTGGAAGTTTGGTGTCAGATTGTTTAATGTTTTTGAAAGAAGTCTCTTATGTTTACCATAGCTGCATTTATTTGGTCAAAAATACAGTAAACAGTAATATTATAAAATATTATTGCAATTTAAAATAACTGTTTTCTATTTTAATACATTTTGAAAGCTGAATTTTTAGCATCATTACTCCAGTCTTCAGTCACATGATCCTTCAGAAATCATTCTAAAATGCTGATCTGGTGCTCAGAAAACATCCTTCTATAATTATCAATGTGGAAAACAGTTGTGTTTCTTAATATTTTTGTGGAATCCATTATACATTTTTGATACACAGTTCATTACTGTGTCCATCTATTTCCAAGATTATTATCTGAAAACAAGAAAAATATCAGGAAAGGCTTTACAGTACCGTGATATCAACATGGTTAAAGGGTTCTGAAACCCTCCTTTTGCAGCATCTTTGAACATAACTCATGCTAAAGCCAGAATTACTTACAGCAAACTTGTCATAGAGTTGGTACGTGAGCAGAGGATTGGGCAGCTCTCTGAAATAGAGTTTGCACAGCGAGCCAACGCAGTGAATATCCTGCATGTACACGTCTTTCGTCAGGTCCGGAACATTTTCACTGTCAAACTCATGCCTGATTGGGATGAGATGCAAGAGAAGAACATAAGTCATGGTCATGCACATAAATAAAACATGAATTACCCTTAAATTATCATTTTAAGTGCATACAGAATAAATAAGCAGTTCGTGATGACCTTCCAGAATAAAGTATGTTGTACAAAATCCTGAACAGGGAATCTGGCCCATGAACAGACACACCTGAGTTTCTGTATGTTGGAGGACACGCCAGAATGTCTGTAGATGCCATCCACCACACCATGCTTCTCTATGAACTCTGAGCAGCTCTTTAGGACCTGCGGCACTGAAGTTTGACCACAAAAAATATCACTATGCATGTAGAAATGACACTTTCAGTAATGTTCCTATACTTCCCTTTTACAGCACATAGAGAAAATATTCTGTACCGTCTTGACCAGAGTTGAGGAGATGCTCGCCGAGGTCGCAGCCGAACACTCGTTCTTTCAGGATTCCCCTCTGCTTCAGCTTTTGTTTGGTGGGTCTGGACTTCATGAAGGTGCGCAGAAAGCCCATCAGCTTGCCATGTTTCTTGGACACTGCCAAAAGGGGGCGACAGAGAGCTAATCAGGCACACTTTCACACACTACACAGTGTTCACTGCTGCCTACACACACTCAGCAGGGAATATCTGTAAAACATACTTCACTTGATGTGTTCATGTGGGATACCCTTCAAACACAGACAACATTTGAGGTGCACAGATGGAGGGTTTTGAGTATGACAAAAAAAATTATAATAAAATCAAACCATTATGAAGGAAACTATATAATAAATCCAAGTGTATTTATGCAAAATATATTAGTATACATTTTAATTATATATATATATATATATATATATATATATATAGAGCATTTTAATATACTCAAAATCTCTACATTTAGTTATAAATTACGTTTTCAATGTTTAATATGTAAATAAATGGGAATGGCTTAGTAACAACTCCTGAGGTGTATTAGGCTGAATAAAATGCTACATCTACTATTCACCATGTTTATATTTGCTAAATTTCATACAGTGCCTTAATGACCTCATACACTCCCTGTTATTCAGAATTTTATTAAAGTTGGCTGAAACCTGTGAACTTCACAAAGCACTAACAGGTGACTGGAACATACACATTTCTGCAGCTTCTGCTTCACATGAGCACTCCGACCCCGAGAGAGAAGAAAACCACACCACAAACATCTAAAAAAAGCCAACCAGTAAACTCTGTTCTATGAAGTCAATATAGCTATAGATTAGTGATTCTCAACATTTTTGAATTCATATTTCAAAGCTGCTTTTTTTCAAACTTTTTTTTTTTTTTATTTACAGAAACTAGGAATGGTATAATACTAAAATAATTATAAACAATTAAAATAATTAAATTGCATTATTTCAATAACTGAATGCTCTTCAGGGTTTACACTTTTTGTTACCGATAAATTTACATGACTTTTCTAGTTTGTGATTGCAGGGTTTTTAAAAATATTTTTTACTCCCCAATAGCAATTTATACTCAATAAAATATCTCAGAACTTGAAAATTTTGTATATAAATTTATTTATAAAATACAGAGCCCCGCACATGACATGCAGGAAAAAATATGTATATCGTGGCCACAAATTAATTTGTTCCCACGACCTACTAATACGTCAGCACGTTTTACTAATTCGTTCCTTCGTTTTAAGTAAATCGTGGCCACGTTGTATTAAATCATTTCCTTCATTCTCAACGTGGCCATGATTTACTAAAACGAGTGAACAAATGAATAAATTGTGGGAACAAATTCTTAACTAGTGGCCATGATTTAACTAACATTAGTGAACAAATTAGTAAATAATGGCCTCAATTTACTAAAATGAGAGAATGAATTCTTAATTCGGTGCCACGATATATATTATTTTTGTCTGCATGTCATGTGCGGTGCTCCATAAAATATATAAAAATTATAAAATATATAAAATATATATTCATTCAATACATTCATATATATTCATTTGATTAATTTAAGATTTTATTAATTTCTATGACTTTTCTTTTTAAAAGTCTCTTTTAAATCCAGGTTGAAGAATCCTGGTGGCTAATGAATGGCTAAAGTTGTTAATATCTAGCTGTTTTAGCTTATGTTTTGTCTTATTTTAAATAATTTTAAGCCATCTTGCGCCCCCTTGGAAGTGTGCTAGTGGGTCCCGACCCCCTGGTTGAGAACCACTGCTATAGACACTTCACAGGCCTCGGGGTCAATGACCTGGATGACACAAATGTAGGTTAACAGAGTTAAACAGGTTAAATAAGGGACCTTTTGCAGCCATAACGTAGACATCCGTTATGTAAGTCATCATTAATGCAGCACTTTTATAAATGTATTATCAACTAGGCATGACTAGGACATTTCTAGAACATCTTGTGATCAGTTAAACTACATTTTATTTCTGACTGAATCATGTCCACTGCTTGTCGCTGGAATCTTGTTGCATCATGCCTGGTTAGGACACATTGTTAAAAAGTTCGATATGACATGGAGCAAGCACAATCAAAATCAATCCTCACAGTCCACTAACAGCTTCTCATTTATACAACAAGCAGCCTGCAATTCTTCAACAGATGCTAGAGAATGATGCCCACATGAACACACTTGAATGAATTATACAACATTTCTGCTGTCTTCACCATCTAACACCCAAGCTCATCCTCTCCAAACCTCCCACACTTTCTCTGCCTGCCATATAAACAACCACAATCTGTATTACAAACCCTACGTGTCTCAGAGGATAGAAGGCGTTAGAAAAAGACGGATACAGAAATGTTAGTTTAGGTAAATTCACTGAAGTTGTTACCAGCCAGGCTTAGGAACCAAGGATGAAGAACTGAGAGAAAAAGAAGGGAACATCAAATGCATCTTTAGTGGAAGTGTTATTATAAATTCACTGTTAAAGCATTTCATTAGAAGATGCTGCTGTCATGTACAGAAGACTAACCAACAACCTTAAAATTTGTGACAAATAATAACAGAGACATTGTTTTGACTAAAGTGGCTTTCAAGGCCATAAAATAACCTTAAAAACAGCAGCCTTGCCAACAAAGGCTACAATATCATCTGTGCTAGAAAATCAAGTAACCAAAGCATGTCTTTTTGAGAAAACAACTAGGGCTGGGCGATATATCACCTATTCACCATTAGTTGTTGACCGATATAGGTTTTTCAAGGGTTGGTGCAAATACTAATATTTAGAGGGTGGCTGATATACACTACCGTTCAAAAGTTTGGGGGCAGTAATATATATAATTAAAGTAATTAATACCTTCATTCATCGAGGATGATTTAAATTGAACAAAAGTCACAGTAAAAACATTTATAATGCTACTGTTCTTTAAAAACATTCTATTCATCAAAGAATCCTAAAAAAAAAAACTACCATGGTTTCCACAAAAAAAAATTAAGCAGCACAACCGTTTTCAACATTGATAATAAGAAATGTTTCTTGAGCAAATCAGCATATTAGAGTGAAGGATCATGACACACTGAAGACTGGAGTAACAGCTGCTTGATTCTGATTGGTTGACAATAACTGACAATATTTTTCAGTAAACGCACAGCTAAAGTAGTTTCTTGACTGCATTACAGTTTGATATGGATTCACCATATATTTTCAGTTATTTCAAAGAGACTTGCACAGCAAAAGAACCAAAAACCACAAAGATATTGAAATAAATATTACACACAATACTATAAAATGTCAATTTCTTTTATTATCTATGGAAAGCATACTCTCTCTCTGCTTCCTCTCTCCCTCCCATGCACACGCTTGGGCCCTGTCCCAAATGGCACATTTTATGTGCACTTGAAGTCTTTTGGACTTACAATGGCCGCCGCGTACATGTGTCTATTGCAAGTCCACAAGACTGTAGGGTGACCCATTTGTCATTTTAGGTTTCAGAAGGGTGCTCAAGAGCGCCCCCTTTGTGGGCGATATGCGCCCTCAATGCGCACTTTTCCCGAGCCTGTACTGAAGCGAGCTCCACAGCAGACTTCTATCCAACAATCAAAGCAGAATTACATCATGAAAGTGTGGCCTTACAATCTCCCTTGTGCATAAAAACCTCTCAGGTTCATGACTTTCTCAATAAACCAGTTTGTAATGCCTTTTTTTTTTTTTTTTTTTAATGTAGTTAAACTTACAGCTTCGTTATTAGTGGGGACTTTGCTGCCGAACGCAACCGACAGCCTCACAGACTCAGGTAATTCACACACACTTAATGGGTTAGTTCACCCAAAAATGAAATTTCTGTCATTAATTACTCACCCAAACCGGCAAGACCTTCGCTCATCTTCGAAACACAAATTAAGATATTTTTGATGAAATCCGAGGGTTTCTGAACCACACATAGGCATCAGCGTCATTTTGAGGTCCAGAAAGGTAGTAAAGACATTGTTAAAATGGTCCATGTGACTACAGTGGTCCAACTTTAATGTTATGAAGTGACGAGAATACTTTTTGTGCGCAAAAACAAAACAAAAATAATGACTTTATTCAACAATTTCTTCTCTTCTATGTCTGTTTCCTACGCTGCTGACGTAGTGAACGCAGTGCAGCACTTCCGTGTTTACATCCGAACGCCAGCTCAGTATTGGCCGGTGCTGTACACGACACATGCGTGTGATGCTGACGCAGGGACAACAGCGTAGGAGAATGACAGGGAAGAGGAAAAATTGTTGGACTATTTTAACGGTCTTTACTACCTTTCTGGGCCTTGAAAGTGGTAGTTAAATTGCTGTCTATGGAGGAGTCATATACCTCTCGGATTTCATCAAAAATATCTTAATTTGTGTTCAAAAGATGAACGAAGGTCTTACGGGTTTGGAACGACATGAAGGTGAGTAATTAATGACAGAATTTTCATTTTTGGGTGAACTAACCATTTAAACCCTGCACCTGCAAGCTCATGTTCATCTGCCTCCACTTTTGAGTGCAATGTCCATCTCAAAATCCAATCAACAACCAATGCATAGAACCAAGTCTCTGCTCTTTTTTGATAATCCATTACACTCGGATGGAAGTCACAATACAGAATAATAGATATGCTGCTACTTCCGTTTCATTGCGTCTGTAATACTATGCCCAGCCCTAATTGCAACTACTGAAAAGTAAAAAATTACTTGAGCATACCTGATGTTGGAGAGGAAGGTCCAGTCGTGTTGGTAACGCCAGGTTTGGAGCTCAACATATCCACCTCTGAAACACAGAAGAACAGCCAATGAAGATGAATGTGGCAAGCAGGGCGGGGCCGAGAGCCATGGGAACAGAGCAAGGCTAGTGGTGCAAGTGTTAACGTTGCGGTCTCGAGTCCCATGGAAGAGCTCCAGGAGGATAAAAGGAGGAGTGACGACAGTGAAGGACGAGAGAGGACCAGGCCTGGACTTTATGTTGTCGTTTGGTTTTAGTTTATGCAGCAGTCGTCCATTAGGGGGCTGCCGCTTTACTTTAGTTTTGTTCTTTATGCTTATTTTGTGATTAAAGTTACGTTTAATGTTCGCCGGCTCCGGACTCCTCCTTCCCTGAACGCAAACCATGTTGCAATAAACAACCAAATGATGTGTATTGAAGCATTGATCAAGCAGCAAGAAGTAGAGATCATAAATGACAGAACACTTTCTCAGCAGTATTCTGGAAGTACATTTCTCAATCAATTTTGTTAAAGAGACTATAATGTCATTTCTACTTCCAGTACCCTCCTGATCTCTAGATAAAAGACTGAGTGTGTGGTACCTTGCTTACTGACAGGAGCACTGACCGACTGCTGCAACTTCTCATTGATTAATTCCACACATTCACTGGGAAAGAAGCCAACCTGAGGAAAAGAGAGGGGAACACTGGGCTCAAAGTTGTCAGTGTTACTGAAGATGGCCCGTATCAGGTCCTGAGGTTTAGACAGGTACCTGGAATCCATGCTTTCCTCTCCACCACGTGGTGTCCTCTTTGGGCGGCATGTCAATCACTGACAAAATATCACCAACCTTTAAAAAGAGGAACAAAGACACATACAAGGATTAGCACGCAAACGGAGATACGCATCTAGCAAAAGAAATATGCAAATTACTTGTGTACTGAGGGTGTTAATAAACTCTTAAAAAAAATATATTAGCATATAAAAGAATGATGATTGAGCTAATGTTTTTTAACCACAAGCATGTCAACTTCATATATTCTCAACAACATCTAGAAGTCACAATCAGACTTACAGTTTTATTTAAAAGCACTGTAGCGTGCCGAAATACACTGACCCAAATTTTAAAAAGAGGAAGGGGAAAAAAATATCAGTTCCTATCTCGTACTGGAGAGCAGAAAGAGAAAGAATCATGCCTGAGAGGAGAGAATTTTAAACATGCCTAAATGTTTAAAATTCAACAGATAGACATATAGATATGTAGCCCAGCTAGGGTTATTATTAAGCACAATGACACCTTTTCCCAAGTAATGGGGTATTTTAACCCCAAGTAATGGGGTTTTATGATTCAGATAGTTTCATAACAGTGTCTGTGTATTCAGTTGATATACCTGTGTATTGCTCCTTTAATTATGAACTATGAACTATGTGATGCACTTGCCCTCTATTGCCTTTCTGTTTTGCTCAGATGTTGGTGGGTAACCTTTAGTAAGCTCAGTCAATGGCCTCATAATGGCTGAGTAATCCTTTATGAATCGCCAGTAAAATTAAAAAAAAAAAAAAAAAAATCAGCAGTTGCTAGGGCTTTCAACATGGAAGATTCGACAGACAGATAAATACAGCATTACTAAGTAGCTGTTAAGGTGCTTGGAGTGGGTGCTAGAGCATTCCCATGTGGTTTGAGGTTCGCTAGAGCACTGCTGTGTGGTTACAGCTAGCTAGATAGATCAGTTTAAAAAATGATGTCATACATATGTAAAAGAATTGAAGAGTGACAGAAAGAAAAAGAGAGACTGACAAAGAGAGAGAGAGAGAGAGAGAGAGAGAGAGAGAGAGAAAGAGAGAGAAGGGACCTCAATGTGTTCTAAGTTTGGGTCACCCCATTCTCTGGCCCAGAAAGAGATGCTGCATATGGAGCAGCGTATAGGGAGGAGGGACAGGAATAGACCTGACGAAGGAGGAAGAAAAGGAGGAAGAGAAGAGAGAACAAAACTGTGTCCCAGGACCAGGCAAGCTGTGCATGCATGTGCAGAATAAGGACAGGATGAGAGAAAGAGAGAACTCAAACTGGGTACAAGGTCTTTTGGAAGAGTTTGAAGTTTATGCTGTAGTTTGGTGTAAAACACTGAATTAATCAAGCAGCTAGTTGGCTGCAGCTTTGACAAACTAAAAGCTATTTAAAACATTGGAGATGTCCCATCTAACTGTCCTGTTTTAAAAGGAAATACAATCAACACATGAAAAAACTAAGTGGCCTGAGTACCTCAATGGAGATCTCATCGCTAGCCTGGGCAGTGTAGCGCTTGATGACATGAGCAGCAGCGATGGCGGGGACGTTTAAAGAGGCTTCTTCTTTCAGCAGGAACCTGTTGCCATGGTTGTCAATCTGCAATGATTGTAAAAAACAATTAGCTGTAATACTGCAAGACTTGGGGAGGTTGAAATCTCATAGCAAGATTCAGAGGAATGAAATTTACCTTTGAAAAACAACAGAAACTGCCATGTTTTTACAAAGAAATATAACATGTAGAGATTTGAGATATGGTAAGAAAACTGGCGAGTAAAAATTACAAAAATTACATAAAATCTCCTGTTATACACAAGCGATGAGTTCAGATGCAATAGCCACTAAACGCCATCTCTGTCAAAAATGAGATAATGATATTGAGCGAATGCTCTCCGCACATAGTATATGTTCATCAAACACTTTCGCTTCAAATCCGTTAAATCCCAGCGTCAGCCCACAGAAATACCGGTTCTTTGGCAGAAACCGCTAAACACTACTTCACTTTGTAAGCAAAAGCCTCTAAGTCCACAGAAGAACCGGAAGACGCGAATCGAATCATATAATTTCAAGATGAATGCCGGTGTGCGTATGAGCTGGCTTTCAATTGCCGAGCTGCAAGTTTTTATCATGTTTTGTCCATCGTTACAGTGGCAATGACAGGATTTTGTGAGTAGCAAGTAAACACAACAGTGTTCCTTTTGCTGCTGTAAAACTGATAGAAACTGACGTTTTACTATGTCTTGTTGTCCAAATAACTGACTAACAACCTTTTCATTGCCATTAAAGTGAAATTACTGAACCTAAACATAGGAGCCTGATAAAAAAATGCTCATTTAAAAGAAAAGATGTCAGATGGACTTTGCAATGGAACTCCAAGTATTTCACACTCATGTGATTCCAAACCTGTATGACTGACTTCTGTGGAACATTAAAGAAGATATTGAGAGAATTTTTTTTTTTTTTGTCAATGCAATGGAAGTCAATGGGCTACAGTAATGTTTGGTTGCCAGCATTCTTCAAAATATCTTCTTTTGTATTTCACAGAAGAAAGGTTTGGAACAACATGAGGGTGAGTAAATGATGACAATTTTAATTTTTGGGTGAACTATCCTTCTATATTTCAGATCTTATCTACTCTAATGTATGATTGCGGTCTCATCTCTCCTCTGTTTGTCTCTCACCTCCATCCAGGAGAGAACCGGCCCACAGTTCAGCTTATTGTCCACAATCATGGAGAGACGGTTCAGATACTCCGACAACAGTGGTGTGAAGATCTGCGTGAATAACATGCACGTTCAAATGGCAAATTCATTCAGTAGTCAAACACTACTCAAAGATATCATTGAAGAAGATTGATTTAAAGCAATGTTCCAGGTTCAATACAAGTTAAGCTCAACTGAATTTCGATCTTTTTTAAATTAATTTTTTTTCTGTTTTGGGTCAGTAAGATTTTTTTTTACTCAGCAAGGAAGCATTACATGATCAAGTGACAGTAAAGACATTTATAATGTTTCAAAAGATTTGGATTTCAAATTAATGCTGTTCTTTTGACCTTTCTATTAATCAAAGAATCCTTGGGGAAAAAAAAAAAAAAAAAAAAAGTATCACGTTTTCACAAAAATATTAAGCAGCACAACTATTTTCAATCTTGATTGAAATGATTTCTGAAGGATCATGTGCCACTGAAGATTGAAGTAATGGTATCTGAAAATTCAGCTTTGCCATCACCAGAATAAATTACATTTTAAATTGAATATTTTAAATTGTAATAATATTTCACAATATTACAGTTTTTAGTGTATTTTCGATAAAATTAAAGCAGCTTTGGTGATAAGATTTTAAAAAAAATTACAAAATCTTACCAACCCCAAACATTTGTATCTAATGCTAATTACAGACTACAAGATTTAAATAGTCTCATGATAAATGAAAAATAATAATAATAATAAAAGTGACGTGAAAGATAAAGTGGTGTTTTTCCCAGCACTGTCCCTATGGGTCCGGACACCAACCTACATAACTGGCCGACGACCTCAATACTGAGCAGCTAACTCTGTTAGCGGTACAACATGAGCTACTGTACATTGAAGCTAAATGAGATAAGAAGCATTAGTATCCAGTGCAGTCGAGCTCACCTCCACCCGATCTCCGATCTCACAGAGGGCGGGCAGGACCAAGAGCTGGGAGTAACGGCGGTCGTAAATGCACTGATGCAGGTGGGCGTCCAGCGTCCGGAACTCTTCATACGAACGCCGCACCATCCATGTCTTACCCTAGATTTCAGAGAAAGAGAGAGAGTAGGGGAAAGAGGGGCAGAGAGAGGAGAAAGAATCGAGGGAGGGGGGAAGTCAACAAACAAGATGCCAGCAGAAGAGAGGAAGATGCAAAACAAGGTGTAGTGCACTGACTTCGGTCATGTTTGATTCGATCAGTTGTGTTTTTATTTGAGGCTGTAGCAGGAGGGGCTGTTTATTATTAGCACTGACTGGGGCATGAGCGCCCACTCACCTGGCAGGACACCTGCACAAGGAAAACCAGGTCTTTGGCACTGCCCGAAGTCCAGCTGGCATCGCTCTGCTCGTTGGCAAACTGAAGCTGAAGGTGTAAAGAGCAGACATTAATTCATGAATGTGTGAAGAAGTTCAAGCACACATAAACAAACGTTTAAAGGGAATGCTCATGGTCCTGCATTGGCACACAAGAATAGATATTTTTGAAATAACCAAGCAGTATGTTGCCAGAACAACTAGTCAACAACTAGCACTGTATAATTTTGTGTCCACCTGACTCTGATCAGACATGTTTCTTGGAGAAGGTGAATGTTTATCATCAACTGTGTACATCTCAGTTGGTGTTTATTCATCATACACCTTGATCCCACTGCAATTGTGCATTTGTGTATGAGTTTCCAGATTGTAAATCTGATTTTAATCTGCGTTTGATCCCACACCTCTTGTAGGATGTCGGAAAATCCGAGTTGAATGTAACAGCATAAACATGTTTTGAATTGCTGTGATTTTGTGACATCACTATGTCTGCACATCTGTCTAGACAGATGGATTACAAGAAACGTACCCGTTTAAGACCATGCTACTCATGTTTAATGAGATTCAGTTAGTCTCAAACACATGATCGTTTACGAGAAGCTGGGAACATCCCTTCACAATAATTCAAGTCACCAAAATGCTGTTTCATATCCCTGAAGCATGTATGAACTTCCTCATCACTTTAGATAATGAGTATGATCAGTGATCATAAGTGGTCAAAACATTTTATTCAAAGGTACTTACTGTTCAAAAGTTTAGGGTCAGTAAGATTTTTGATATGCTTCTATTCAGCAAGAATGCATTAAATTGATCCAAAATTACAGTAAAGACATTTACAATGTTACAAAAATATTCTATTTTGCTGTTTATGCTGATCTTTTGAACTTTCTATTAATCAAAAAATATATCAAGGTTTCCACAAAAATATTAAGTAGCACAACTGCTTTCAACATTGATAATCAGAAATGTTTCTTGAGCAGCAAATCAGCATATTAGAATGATTTCTGAAGGATCATGTGACACTGAAGACTGGAGTAATGATTCTGAAAATTCAGCTTTGCCAACAATAACAAACTGCATTTTAAAATATATTAAAATAGAAAAAAGTTATTTTGTAATATTTTTAAATATTCTGTAATAAAAGTTCACAACTATTATGCTTTTTATTATATTTTTGATAAAATAAATGCAGAATTGGTGAGCATAAGAGACTTCTTTCAAAAACATTTAAATAGGCCTGTCGCAATAATATATCGACTTATCGTGCAATATATGTACATGACCTCAATAATTTTTGGTGACACATTATGTTTATATGATAATAAATGTCACCAACATTTTGCCGATCATGCTGTCATCTGCAGTTTCTACACAGAGCCGTCATCGACAGGTGAAAAAAAAGGCGATACTTGAGGCGTTATAGTGTTTTCCTGACAACTACAGACAGTTTGGAAGAACAAGTCCGAATGCTCTCGATTTCAAAGCCGCAATCCACTGTTCACTGCAAAAATAAATGTCTTTGTTCATACGGACATCTGACTGCTAAGTAGGGTTTGTGTTTTCAGCAATAGTGCACCCTTACTTAACTGAGAAAAGAAGGTCAGGGAAAAATCTGTAAATGGAAAATCTCCATAGTGCCTTTTGTGTTTTTGCAGTTTTTTTTTATTATTATTTTACTTGTTACTTTGCACTTTTTTTTTTTTTTTTTTTTTAGAAAATATTTACCATTTATTCAAGTTTTTTATTTAGGATATTATATTTTTTGATCCTTCATTTCCATGATCTCAAGAATTAAATGGTTGTTGTCATTTGAAAGTGTGTAGGCCTACTTGCATTATTATGCTGTTATATTATGATTATATATTCAGTGGCATAAAATGGTCTTAAAATGACAATAATATCATTTATCGCAATTATTTCTGGAACAATATCGCACAAAAAGTAGTTATCACGACAGGCCTACATTTAAAAAAAAAAAAAAAAACAACTTAATTATTCATCTTAATATTAAATATAATCTTAATAACTTTTGACTGGTAGTATGCATGTAAAATATATGAATGATTACTGTATTCATATACCATGGTATTACATGGAAGATACCATAGTGATAGTATGGTATGTGACCATTAATATAATTTTGCAACAGAGGAGAGGAGAGGAGAGGCACTTTCTGCTTCACAGGGTCATATCAGAAAACATGTAAAGGTCTTTTATTTTTCTCTTTTCTTTAGGGGGTTTAAACACTAATGAGACGGACTCCCACTCTAGTCATGCTGTGCGGTCAGTGCGCTCCAGGTGCTCTTGAGTGTGTGTGTATACAGCGCTTTGCCATAATAAACACAAAATGGGTATATAAACACAAAAAACAATGCCACAGGGACACTGAAATGCATTTTGAGAATGGATGTCTAACATTGTGGATGTAAACCTGTCTCAACTGACCACAGATTTTAGACAAGCTTAAATAAAGCACAGATCATTGTGTGACCGGCAGTTTATATGAGAAGAGCTCTGACATACTGCAGTGTATCTGTGAATTAAATATAAGTAAATGGTCCCTCTTTCCTTTCAGAGTACATGAATCTGGATGAGAGAGAGAGAGTGTGTGTGTGTGTGTTATTGAAGGTCACAAAGCAAGGAGCTGTATCAGCCCTGGAGATATTCCGGCTGTACGCTGATATCTGGTTATTTCTTCCTAACAACCCTAAACACTCTGTGATGCATCCTGACAACTGAACATGTACATTACTAAAACACACAAAGACCTTTTCATTGATGTTCTTGGTCACAATTCATTAGTGCATGTTATCTTTCTTTAAAATTGAATACCTGAAACCACATTTCTAAACCACATTAAATAATATTAATCAATAATATCATAGCCTAACATTTTTTCATTCAATGACATTCCGATAGATAAAATAAAATCCAGTTTTACTTTATTCCTGCTGAATATATTTTCACTCTTAAATACGGCACATTATGGATGTATTAATGCCTACACAGGCAGTATTTTAAGGCATCATAATTGTGCTCCTGACATGATGGCTCTAAAATACCTTCTTTTGGGTATAATAATAATAATAATAATAATAATAATAAGCTGATCCCATACATATACTTTGGGCCTTTCTGACATTTTATTAGAGAGCTAAGAAACTTCTGCTCAAGACAAGATCTTACCTCGATAGAACCGAAGTCCACATTTTCATAGTGAAAGTGGGCACAGTCAACAAGCTTGGGGAAGTGACCTTTCACAACAGAAAGCCTGGAACCACAAGCAAAAAAACAAATGAGTTAACACACTATATACTTTCATCACCAAGAGCTGAGCTTGAAGCAGTAAGTTTAAAGTTGTGAAACTTTAAAACTGTTTAACTTATCTGGTTAATCAAATTAGTCATTATGACAAGTGGCACTATAACTGCTGTTCAATCTTAGGATTTTCGCTGGGAAAACAAAACACACACACAAAAAAATGCCAGACTCATCAACGCCCTGGTAAACGCGCACACACACCAGGGTACTTTTCAGTAAGGTACTCATGAACACCGCAGGGAAACTTTGCATCCCATTATCAGTTATTTCAGAGGGAAGTGAAACTCAGTTCTTCCTGTTTTACTCTGTGTTCAGAGCTGGATAAACCTGAAGCTTAACTCACAGGACAACACAGTCCTTTACTTCATTAACTATTAAACTAAAATACAGTCTGTCTCTTTTGTGTCTAAACCTTTTAAGGCTGCTTTACTCTTGGTTTTAATTGCTTGGAATGAACCTGAGCTTGAGGGTCAGGACTACAGTTTAAGTGGGTGTGGTTACTAAGTGGGTACCTTATTTTGGAAAGCTGCTTTAATATAGGAACCTATGATTTCTGTGATGCAGAAAATGTGGGCCGAATTGTGGAATCCATTCTTAAAAATAGAATTTAACATATAATGTGGAATGTCATGAGCATTCCACCATTTTATTTGATCAAACTATTGTCAGATACACACAGAAACCCAAAGGTATTCACTACAACCCGCCAAAATTACAGTTTGTTTTAACTTGAAGAAATTATGATAGAAATATATTGCTATTATACAGTAGAATGTTCTTAAGTAATAATAACAATAATAATACAGTTTATTGAAACATTATTTTTAAAGGAATATCACAACTTTTCATTTATTGTAAATGATAAACCTGTTGTGCAGCACTTTGTTTCCTAAAAAATATAAAATTTTCATTTGATTACATTTTAAAAGATTAACTAAATTGTCAACATTTTATGAATTAATTTGAAAACTAACTTGATGAATACATGTGTATTCAATCATAAAACACAGAATCCAATAAAGCTAAAAAAATAAAACAGACAAAACAGACTAAAATCTTTAGTTTAAATACACCCTAAATGACTACTGATGGAGAGATGTGCTGTTTATCACCTTTTGCTCATCTTCCCCTTCAAGTTGGCAGTGGTGCCCACTGATCGGGTCCCAGGCTCCCCAGAACTGTCCAGATTATCAGTGCTCCGAGCCTGAAGAAAGATGAAGGAGAACAGAAGAAAGGACGTTTTTATGCTCTGATGGGTTTACAATTCATGCTACATCACAAAGATCAAAGTCATCCCTGTTTTGAGAGCCAAAGCGTGCATCATCTGAAACACATATACTTTTGGAGAAAATAGATTACAAAAGTCTTAATCAACATTAATCAGACAGTACAGAGATGATTCTCTGAGGATTCATAAGGTCTCAAGAAGATCACTTTCATTTAAACGCTCAAATCACACTCAGAAAGGAGCTAAGGGAGCAGCAAGCAGCTTGTGAAGTGACCCAGACAGTCGTCTGAAGACCTCTGGTCTCATTTGGAATAAAAGCCAAGCATTTACATCAAACACTTCATTTTAAAATGGGTGATCAGTGTAGATTGGCATGGGTTGCCAAATGTATATGTTGGGCCTATATATATATATATATATATATATATATATATATATATATATATATATATATATATATATATATATATATATATATATATACATATATATATATATATATATATATATATTTTTTTTTTTTTTTTTTTTTTTTAGGGGTGTAACAGTACATGTATTCATCCCGAACCGTACGGTATGGACATCACGGTTCTGTTAATGCAGTTAGACGATGAATACAGTCAGTCACAGGCGATCCATGCTCCAATCCAGAAGGGGGCGCGCACAGCAATACAATGCTGTTTGCTAACCGCCACAACAGGAAAAAGAGCAGAAGAAGAACAGCGCATAAGCGGATGACTTAAGCGCTTGAAAACAAAGTCCACTAGGTAGTGTGTAGGCGTCAGATGTGTCTTTCTGCACTCATGGAGAAAGGAGAATACTTTAAAAGGCTCGCACACTCAACTGTGCGTAAAACGGAGAGCAATTAAGTATAGGAGGGTTGGGCTTAAGCTTTCAATGTTTAAATATAGTTTAAGTGGAGCAAACTGTAACACTCCTAATGTACAAGCTTTATTTTTTCATTATTCTATTTATTTTGTACTTTTATAACATAAGATGCTTTTCAGTTTTGTAGCGGATTGTGACCAAATACCTCTGTTTACTGCTTAGTGCTTAATAGCCTACTGTACCAACTAGGGGACTAAATGCAACTGGAAGGTGGAACACACTGTGATTTCCACTACTGTCTGTTCAAAATAAAACAAAAGAAACCTAGCATTGTGGATTTGCTCCACTGTCTGCTAACACTTTAGTTTAGGGTCCAATTCTCACTATTAACTAGTTGCTTATTAGCATGTATATTACTAGGATATGCATGTATATTACTAGGATAGGCATGACCATATTCTACATAAGATAATCCTACCCAATACCTAAACTTAACAATGGCCTTACTAACTATTAATAAGCAGTAATTAGGGGTTTGAGGCAAAAGTCATAGTTAATAGTGAGAATTGGACCATAAAGTGTGACCATTTTTCCTACTGTACTGAAATCGTACCGAACCGTGACCCCAAAATCGAGGTACGTACCGAACCGTGACTTCTGTGTACCGTTACACCCCTAAAGTATAAATATATATATATATATACACACATACATACACATATACATACATGTTCATTTTATTTCTGTAGGCCCAACATACACATATGGCATCAGTGTATGTATGTGTATATATATATATATATATATATATATTTATTATAAATATATATATTTATTTATTATCTTTGCCTCAAGCTGATGCCTACAGCTGATGTTGTTTGTAAAGCTCTAAAAAGTTCGGTGCAGACACTTAGTGTCAGAGTTCCAAGATTACAATACAGGGATCTGGGCCTTAGAGCAAGAGCTGAGTACACACCGGATGTTTCCTCCCTTATTAAAGCTTTTTATGCTTGTCCTTGATGAATAAAAGCCCCGGCGAATTACATCTCAGTCATGCAGATTAGTTCTGATAACAGCAGACCTGTCAGGATGACTGTTTGAGTTTCATCCACCTGACAGGCAGTTTCGATGGAAACATTGCTACCGGAGCATTTGGTTGCGAGACAGCACTTTCCCAATCCCCTCAGGGAACAACAGATCTCTGCAGTCTTCCTTTAGGATTACACAACACCAAACAGTCATGGATGAGTTCAAACACAGGAATGAGGGATGACAAGAGTGTATTTGTCTACTGTTTTATCCAATGCAATCGTTGTTTTCTTCCGCAAAGGGGTTGCAAAAGAGGATAGGCCAGCCATATTGATAAGCTAATCATTTTAGAGGCGATGATCAGATTGATGTACTGTAAGCTTTGTGCATGTGGCAGTACAGGAGAAAGGAGGTGTTGGATACTTCTATCACACTTACCTTTATTGCTAGCTGCTCCCCCCTGGGCAAGAAACCTTTAGAGATGGTCAGTGGTGCATAAGCATATTTAGGTTATTAAGGATTTAACCTATACTGTACAGTTAAGCAAGCAGATGTGTCACTTCTAATCTATTCCCATATAATCCTAATGATAACAATAACCCCTTAGTATGTGTGCTTATTTCTGTAACTATGCAGACTGCAAAAAGCAAAAGCACTGATGCCCTGTAAACAAATATTGTGTTTGGATTTGCATGCTGCATCTCTTATAGAGGGGACAAGGAAGCAAAGCTGAAAACACTGACACCAGACCTCAAGATATTATCACTTCTGTCAACCTTTACCTGACCGCAGCTCCTGATCACTCACAATTAATATTGTTGTTGTTGAAACTTATTACAAAAACTAGAAAGATGAAAACTAGCCCTGGAAAAAAACATTTCTGATACTTTAAAAACAGCTATAAATGTTCACTAAAATATTAACAACTCAAAATTACAAGAAAATGAATAAAAATTAATTGTATTTAATTATAAAGTATTTTATTATTTTATTTTAAATAATGATTTGCAATAAAAACCAAACTAAAACTAGCGGTTTTCAAAAAATACAAACAAAGTAAAAACTATTTATCAACAGGTAAAACTAACTAAAACTAAACAGAAATTTAAAAACACAAATCCAAAATAAACATTTTATTTAGTTTTTACTGGCCATTATTTAGTTTTTACTGTATTTAAAAAATTACTTTAATAATTAGAAAAAGAAGGAAAAAAAAATTACAATTCAAAGTACAAAATAGTGAAACTAATAGTGAAACTAAAACTAATACTAGTGCTTGAATTCAATACAAAAAACTAAATTACTAAAACATACTACTACACTAAAATTTGCCATTTTCACATTATACAAAAAACTAATTAAATAAAAACTATTCATTAACAGGTCAAAATAATTGAAACTTAAATGAAATTTACAACTACAATATAAAAAAGACTAAAACTGAACCAATAGAATAAATATTTACAAATAATTTAAAATAAAAACTAAAACTAAATCCAATACTAGTACTGAAATGAAAACTTAAAATTAATACTATTAGTATTAAGTACTAAACTTAATACTAGTACTTCAAGTAAACTTAAATGGTGACTAAAACAAATATTAAACTAAATTTAAAAGAAACTGAAATTGAAAATAAAAATGTTTTCAAAAATATAATAGCCGTGTTCCTGATACGTTTAAAAATAAAATGTTCATTCCAACCCAACCTCCTCCCAGCTCCCCACCTTTCCATTCAGCTTTGGACTGAACACACATTCCTCAATCTGATGATATCTCAGCCTTCACAGCACACGGCTTGAGGATCAGCTGAGATCTCAGAGGAGAGATGTCGGCCAAATCAGTGACAGTGAGAAGAGCTGCCTGCCAATGTCTATAAATCAGTGGAAATATATTGCACACTGTGCACAGCCCTGTCTGAAGAGGTTAACTGGAGTCACACTGATTGTGTGTCAGTCATTATTACACAAAGATGCACACCACGTTTCCTCTCTGTCCCTGATTGATGGAAGGGTTATCGAGATAGTCAACATTCCTGAAGCGAAAGCAGCATTTTTAGACACTATCATGTATCTTGCTTAAAAGTGACAACATTCACTGCCAATATAATTTCTGTTCCATTGTCTTAATATAAATAAAACTGACTGAAATCAAAATTGACCCCATTTACATTACTAATAAATGTCACTGGTCTTATTGAGCATGATTCAACTTTCATGAAAATATAAATGCGATTCCCCAACTGAAATGACTTTCTGTTAACATTAAGAATGGGGAAATATAATATTAATCAAAATTTTAAATATATACTGAAGGAAAATATAAATAATGCTTGCCGCGAAAGTGTTTGCCAGGAAGTTGCAATGCGGTTGCCAGTGTGTACTGGTGGATGGTGCTTATAAGTCTCTAATATAATTTTGGCCTCTAGCTTGGCTTAGGGTTTGTCGAATCCCGAACCATGAGGATGAGTAATAGTAATGATGATCTTGGCTAAGTTTCACTCAGAAATACACCACATCACAGAAGCTAAATTTGTTGTGAATGCCATTTTAAGTTGTCTTTAAATGCCTGTTCCGACATGCAAAGAGAAAATATAAAAGTACACTACCGCTGAACAGTTTGGGGTCAATACGATTTTTTAAAAGAAATTAGTACTTTATTCGGCAAGGATGCTTTAAATTGATCAAGAGTGACAGTAAAGACATTTATAATGTTACAAAAGATTTCTGTTTCAAATTAATGCTGTTCTTTTGAACTTTATATTCATCAAAAAATCCTGATGAATCACAGTTTTCACAAAAATATTAAGCAGCACAACTGTTTTCAACATTGATAAGAAACATTTCAGCAAATCAGCATATTACAATGATTTCTGAAGGATCATGTGACACTGAAGACTGGAGTAATGATGCTGAAAATTCAACTTTGATCACAGGAATAAATTACATTTTAAAATATATTTCACATAGAAAACAGTTATTTTAAATTGTAATAATAGTTCATATTTACTGTAATAATAATTTACTGTAATAATATTTCATATTTTTTACTATATTTTTTATCCAAATAAATGCAGCCTTGGTGAGCATAATAAGTGTGCGCACACCAAAAGCTAAATTAATTTGCGCGAGTCGATTACATACAAAGTCAACGCAAAGACGCGAATTGGGCGACATTCGCCTCAATCTCGTCTTCAACGCAAGTTTCAAAAACTTCAACTCGAGCGGAAAATTCGCATAACGAGTTGTCGCACGAGCCAATCAGCGAAGAGCTTGCCCTGTTGACACATCCGACACAACTTATTCATACAGAACGGACAAAAAAGGAGATGGCTTGAGAAACGCAAGTGAGGAAGTTGGACTACCTGGTAAGTGATGAAAATAAATATGCGTCTCTTACTTGATTCCAGCTATGAGTTTTACATTATTATGAACTGGTTAGCACTGGCATTAGCCGAAGTAAGCACAACCTGGCATTCCCGGTGTTGTTGTTGTTGATGTGCGTGAAGACACTCCTCATCATCAATGTTTTTATTCGCGCTTGTGAAAAACAAGTAATCCCACGAGTAATCTAGAATGAGTAACACGATGCGAATATTGGTTTCGCTTTTGGTGTGCACACACCATCAGAGACTTATTTCCAAAACAAATAACAAAATAAAAAAAATAAAAAAATCATACCAAACCCAAACTTTTAAACAGTAGTGTATATAGCATAAAATATTATAATATATAGTATAATATGCTTAAAAACCCTCAGTTGCAAATGAAACAAGAATATGAAAATCTTTCTTATACTCAACAATGACAAAGAGATAAATATCTATGTTGAATGCAGCTGGTAGATGCATCATTAAAACTTATTCAGTCCAAGTTTCATTGCACATTGTGTGCTGAAACCACATAACGACCGTCCAGCTGTGAAAGCTCCTGGTAACAGTGCTGAAAAAAACTGAAAAAAGCAGCATGCTTTTGTTCAACCCACAATGAAGACTACATTTCAACCTTCAAGTGTTCCTCATCCAATGCTATGAGTATTACCGCGTGTAGTGACAGTAAATGCAGCTGGTTTTAACCAAGGCCACAGTGATGTTATGCAAACAACACACACCTGTCGGACCTGCTGGAGGATTTACAGCAAACAACGCACCTGGTGGCTTGCATACGGGTTCACCTGAAATAAACCTAAGATGGAAACATGCTAATTAACCACGTTGACCTAGTACACCTCCTCTCTGCTGTACAACAAAGTAGGTATAACTTGAACTTGTTTAGTTTCTACCACATAATCCTTCTCAACCAGTCGGTAAAGCCTGGAAAAATGCCGGTCCATGCCGTCTCTCTTCTGGTAACCTCATACGCGTTTTCCATGACTGGTTTATGTTTCTCTGACAGTCACCGTTGGACACAAAACGAGCTGCTTTTGACAGCTGCTTAAAATCTTAAACTTTAAAGCCATAAAAACCATACACAAATCAGTAATCTATTACCCGACCAACCAATTAAACCCTAAGCAAGCTAGGTAAATATTTCCACAAGATACTGAAAACGTTTTTCATAAATTGGTTCATACCTTGAGCACTCTCTTCCTCTTGAACATTTCTTCTGCGGTTGATACCTTGAGGCAGAAGTGTGGAGGTCAACAAGGTCAAGTACTAGCCACACTTTAGCTGTCATCACCTCCCTAGGTCACCTTCTCCAATTCAGATGCATCCGTATTCATTCTGGTCTCTAATCCTGCCGTCGGACCCTCCACAGACACGTGTGGATGGGTGGACTTTCCTTGGTGATTCTCGAAAGCGTAAAAGCACTCTTTCTTCACATACTCGTCTATCTCTCGTTTCTTACCGTCTCACTCAGACACACAAAAAGCTCACATTCAGAGGCACCTGTTGAATATTTGATGTGGTGATCTGAACGCTGGGCTAAGGCCAGGCCTCAGTGACTCCTCAGCTGTTCGCAGGAAGAGGAGGGCTGCTCGTATGACAGAGCATTTGTGCTGTTCTCTCCACTGGTTTTTGGACATGTTAGGGATGTTCAAGCACCCTTATCTAGGTGCGTCCTGACAGTTTAATATAGGGGTACAACGGATGACAAAACTCACGGTTTGGATCACATTACGGTTTTTGTGTCACAGATCGGATCATTTTCAGAATCAGCAAAAAAAAAAAAAAAAAAAAAAAAAAATTAGGGGGGTGAGACAAATGGAACTTTGCTTTCCATTTATTACTTAAAGGATTAGTTCACTTTAAAATGAAAATTACCCCATGATTTACTCACCCTCAAGCCATCCTAGGCTAATATGACTTTCTTCTTTCAGATGAATACAATCAGAGATATATTAATAATCACCCCGATGCTCCAAAGCTTTATAATGGCAGTGCACGGAAACCACCTGTTTGAAGCTCGAAAAAAAAGTGCATCCATCCATCATAAATGTACTTCACACAGCTCCAGGAGATTAATAAAGGCCTTCTGAAGTGAAAAATATCCATATTTAACAAGTTATAAAGTAAAATAACTAGGACCGCTTTCCATATTCAACTTATGAAACAAGCATAACTGACGCGACGTCATGGGACGTAGCATAAGCGTTTTGAACTGCGAGAGGCATTACAATTTCTTCTTAAGTTGAATACGGAAGGCAGTCTGGCGAAAGCTAGTTATACTATATTTACTCTATAATGTGTTAAATATGGATATTTTTCTTACACAAACGCAACGCTTCGCTTCAGAAGGCCTTTATTAACCCCCAGGAGCGCGTGGAGAACGTTTATTATGGATGGATGTACTTTTTTGAACTTCAAACAGGTGGTTTCTGTGTACTGCCATTATAAAGCTTTGGAGCATTATTAATATAACTCTGACTGTATTTGTCTAAAAGAAGAAAGTCATATACACCTAGGATGGCTTGAGGGTGAGTAAATCATAGGGTAATTTTCATTTTAAAGTGAACTAATCCTTTAACACACCAACAAGTGACATTTCACCGGAAGTTTTCCAGCTGACTTATATTATTGCGGAAGTCCTAAAGAACGCTCCATGCATATAGTCCATTGTAATCAGAAAAAAAATGACTGAAAAATGGCTGAATGACTTAAAATAAATAAATAAAAACCTGAAGTATTTTAAGTTTTCATCTAGCTACTGGCTCTCTTTGTGGTTCTCAATAGGTTGACACATTCTGTAATCTGTGTCATATTTCTGAGTGAAACAGGATATTCATCAATAAAAAAGACATTGTTTCATCCATCAGAATTAACTGGATTAACAGGGGGAGGGGGGTGTGGTGTTACATTCTAGAACGGGTTCAAGTGGTTGGAGAATGGTTACAAAATAAGACTGATGACATCAGCCAAAAGTGCAATGTCAATAAGACACAATAAGACCAGAAACGTATTAATAATGTAAATGTCTTTCAACTTTCAAATGAGATCACTATATCGTATCTTTACATCTGAAATAAATGCCTTGCCCTTCTATAAGCCACAACTAAAAGAAAATCTAATCTGAATATGGATATTTTTACATCCCAACTCAAAGTCTGGCCTCCTGATCACTCACAGTCCATTCGTCATCCAGCAATCAATGACCAGCTATATTGATGCTATGCACAAACAAGGGCTCTTTCAACTCAGTCAGACATAGAAGGAAAGGCAAAAAATACACACAGATCATAAAACATGCACAAACAAAAAAAACATCACAAGACATAATGAGTCTCATTCACTAACCATGTATACGCATGTATTTCTGAGTACAACCTGTGTTTAAGCAGTTTTTATGTGGAAATTATATCAAATAAAAGTTCAGCTTATCATTTAAAATTTATTTGAAATTCACAATCAAATTTAGAACAACATTCCAGAATGTTTGTTAGTTTGAAATTAGAC
Source organism: Mylopharyngodon piceus (assembly GCA_039654765.1). Taxonomy (NCBI): domain Eukaryota; kingdom Metazoa; phylum Chordata; class Actinopteri; order Cypriniformes; family Xenocyprididae; genus Mylopharyngodon; species Mylopharyngodon piceus. The sequence goes on from CM077445.1 coordinate 13,751,332, forward strand.
TTACTGTAGGGTCAGATATATTATATATTATAATTTGAGTAACAAAATGACTCCACTACAAGTCTACTTTCAAAAGTTAGAATACAACTACAATGTCTTTAACTAATTGCATCTTAACTAATTTTGAAATTTGATACGTTAAAAATATGAAATCATACGCAGAGACTGACAAATGTTTATACAGGAGAGGTTGTACGAAAGCCCTTTTATGGACATGGGCATGTATTATGCTAATTACTTCCTGTAGACACACCCTCCCTGATTTAGAATAATCTGGAATTATCAACAGTAGAATGAGGGTAAAAAGTAAGCAATTATGAGTGAATGAGACTCAAAGCATGCACAGTAAGAGTTTAGGCAGGGATGGGTTCAAACCCTGTTATTCATCAAAAGCTTCTGAATAATCTTAATACAGCATTTTACTATTTTAGTAAACTATTCCTCTTGCTCAGTTCATAACTGTACAAACAGAGTCAGAGTTGATCCCATCCTGTGAGTGAAGTGCGTTTGGCTGCGGAGCGGCACTTACCGGACATGTCTGCCAGGCTCATCGCTCTCACAAACATGGCGCATTTCCGAACCCACTGGGGTCCTGACACTTGACACAGAAAAGGAGAATAAAGGCCATTTAATGTCAGCCATTAGTCTGCACTATAATCTCATACACACAAGGACCTGCCATAACCCAAACACTGTGGATTATAAAAATGCATGAATGAGCCAGCATGATCAGCAACATACAATGAGGATGGCTTATATGAGAGAAAGACATCTGCTGAAATGAGCAAATGTCCAGTATAGTTTTATTCACCTTATGAGTATGTCTTTAATTAACATGCAAATGAATTAAAATAAACTCCTGTAAAGATATGAAAGGCCGTGTGCTTTACAAGGTCAGCCTCATGTAGAGCTGATCTGCAGACAGCAGTAAACAAACGCAAAGAATCCATGAGACCTCCAGGCAGGAATTCTCTGGAATGGGGAGTATTCTGCAACCATGGCAACGAGTGATGTAGGAATGGAGTGTGTTTTTGTAGGGAGCATTTTTTTGGCCCGTGTGAGAGCTATGCTAAGTTCAGCCAGTTAACAAAGACTTTAAGGCCAAAAAACTACTTTAATTCAAGTACATAAGCATGAATGCTTGGCCAAGGCATTGCAAGCATGCCGTCCCGATGTACATAATGAACATGCCTTATTGAGTTACTCTGCTGGTAACAAACCTCAGTATATCAGTTTAGCTAACTTTAACTTGCTCAGCAAGAATATCTTCAAATTGGTGCTCCGCCATGACATTAGTTGACCTGAAAGAGAAAACTGACCACAGAAGGAATTCATTTATGCTAATTTGTGCTATAGTACTTCTTTCTACAATGTTGATAAATGACAATGCAACACATGCTACTAAAAATAAAGAAAAAAGAGTGATGTGTGAGAGTCCTAAACTATACTTAAGAGGTTTAATCAGGAGAATCACTTCAGAAAATATGCATTATATCAATGGCTTAAGTTAACTCTTTCCCTGCCATTGACAGAATTTTCTGGCAATCCATGTTTTCACGGTAGGGGGCGCTATTACGTATCTTCTAAAAGAGTACAAAATCTCCTGATCAAAACAAGCGAAGAAGCAGAAACAAGTGATAGAAGCATCATTTATGCACGTTGTAGTCTTTGACAAAAATGCGATTTTTTCAGATTTTTGTTCAAAATGTTTCTTTTTTAATGAAACTTACCCACATTCAAGTGTTGTTAAAGAATGCATGAAGCTAGAATATATATATATATATATATATATATATATATATATATATATATATATATATATATATATATATATATATTCTAGCTTCATGCATTCTTTCTTAACAACTTTTGAATGTAATAAGTAAGTCCCTGGCAGGGAAAGAGTTAAACAAGCACCTTTTTTATTTTACATAACATTTATTCGAAATTCATTTTTGTGTACTTTACATTATCAAGACTGCCAGTTGATTTTACAGCTTTGTATGGGAAACTAACATCCAATAAATCGACATAGCTAAACATTTATAAGTTTCTGTGAATATAAAAATTAAATTTTAAATGAAAATATCAGTCATTGTTTGGCTTGGCTGATATGCTTTATCATTAGAAGAACCACCCAAACATCATAATAAAATAAAATAAATCCAAGCAAGTACAAAACCTTTGAAAAAAATTAGTTTTTAATAAGAATACTGGCATATTGTTTGGCTTGGCTGATAATATGCTAGAAGAAACACTCAAACAAAAATCAAATAAAGTAAAAATAAAATTTATATTTATTTTATTATTATTAGATTTATTATTTATATAAAATAAATATATACAATCAAGTATTAAAAAAAAAAAAATAAAAATAAAAATAAGAACAAAAAATATCCTACTAGAGTTATACTAAAATTCTGAAAAATAGGAATTTCAGTATATTCAGTAGAATCTTACTTGACTATTACATCATTCTATAGGATTCATATAAATAAGAATGGTTCCAAATTATAATAGAAACTAAATAAGCAACCCCTTTATTTGCAAATCTTCAGCAGCCAAAAACAGGCATTACCTCATGCTATTCAAATACAAATATACTTTATGTATCATGATACCAGTGTATATTTTACCAAGGGGATGGTTGTGGTCACCACAGTAAAGCTGCTAGCAATTGTCAGCTGTCATCTTAACGTGGCCGAATTGTGCTGATATAGAGAAGAGCGAGAGAGGCTTATTATAGCGAAGTCGTGCTGTCAAAGTGTGTACCATCATGTGGGCAGCGTCTCTATAGTAACAAGCGCTGGCTTTGGCCAAGAAGAAAGGCTCAATGTGTGTGTGAAGGGTGAAACCACATGGCTGTTAAATAAAGAAACCAGGATAGATGTAGAGAGAGAAATATTCAAATGAACACTGGGCTGCGTTTGCGTAAGTGTCACACAGTGTATGTGGTGTCCCTGGTAATAACCACGCTAGAAAAGCGCAGCCCAAGCTGTGTCCAGTAAAGCACACGCTGTGAAGTCTGCTTGTAGGTGCGCTGGATAAAATAGGTCACACACACTATTATTGTCACTTCCTCCCACAGTCTCTCTGCGCTGTCAGAGTAGTTCTGCTGTACACACACAGACACACGCACGTACACACTACCGTGCCATTTGACCTTGCGAGCAGGGATGTAAATGTTTGCTCTGACAATGATTTGATTATTTTATTTAGTTATAATTCAGCTTTTTGATTCATTTGATTTTTTGGTCAGATTCATGATTAGGGCTGGTTTATATATTAAATATATAATATACATAATATACATAATACAATTATATACATAAATTAGCGCATAAATTCTACTGTAAAGGACATTTATAATATCACAAAAGATTTGTATTTCAAATAAACACTGTTCTTTTAAACTTTCTATTCATCACAGAATCCTGGAAAAATGTATTGAAGGTTTCCACAAAAATATTAATCAGCACAAACGTTTTCAACATTGATAATAAAAGGAAATGTTTCTTGAGCAGCAAATCAGCATATTAGAATAATTTCTGATGGATCATGTGACACTGAAGACTGAAGTAATGATGCTGAAAATTCAGTTTTGAATCACAGGAATAAATTACATTTTAAAATATTTTCAAACAGTTATTTTAAATGGTAATAATATTTCACAATATTTTTGTTTTTACTGTATTTTTGATCAAATAAACACAGCTTTAGTACACATAAGAGATTTCTTTCAGAAATACTAAAGAACATTTTTCCTAAAGAGGTTTGATTCATTGGCATGAATTTGTCTGTTTAAATTAATTAATTCATAACAATTCAAATCAATTTAAAGATTGAAATACATCATTATTCACAAATGTTCACAGAAGTCAGTGTCTGGCGTGTTTTTTTATATTAAAATGTTTTATTAAAAAATCTACGTATGTAAGTATTGCTGCTATACAATATATTTTTATATTGAGGCATATAAACTTAAATGATTAAATATGATCATTCCTTTTGTTTATTTTTAACTTCATTTTTTTATTATTTTTAACTAGATTTTTATTGCATTTTATTTCACATTTTTAATGTATTTAGATTTAATGGCTGTTAGGATGAAATTTGAAAAAATAAAATAAAATAAATAAATAAATAAAAAAAATCAACCAGTTTTAATAATTCTCAAATACATTAAAGAAAATATCTTATATTCTAATCTAACTGATAATTAATTTTCATCATCAGTGCATTGAATTTTCATCAGAACACTGTCAGGTCGCCACATTTACACCCCTGCGAGCCATATCGATCCTCCTCTACACGCTCTGATTAAGGACGTGCTGCAGGTAAACGACATGGGTTTGGAGAAGTTGATAGTGGTAACAGAACTAATGACTAGAAAACATGGCCCTCAGATCTCATCAAACTGGAACTGGCCATTACAATCATTGTTTTTCGGTTGCTGCTCGCAGCAGGTGTCCTGGATCTGACCTCAAAACAAGACAATAGGACAGCAGCCATTAAGTCACTCAAGCAGAAGAGGCTATACAAGCTATTGTCAATTGTCTTGGTTTCTTGGAGAGTCGACACCCCAAAACCCCACCTCCAAATCTCCAAGACTAAGCAGCTTTTTCCCAAGACCATTAAGAGACAGATTATAAGTGTAGTTTGTGGATCTCATTTCAGAAAAAGCCCAAGCGAGGGCATTACACAGTAAGATGTAATGGTCTGACAGAAACACTTCCCTCACAAAGAAATATTGTGGTGCTACTAGTACAGTGATGGTATCAGATGGCATGATATTTAATGATTATCATATTCATGTATAATAATATTTACATGGAACTAGGGGTATGCAATATCAAGATTTTAGATTGTGAACAATAAAAATATGTCTTTGAAGAAAGATCATATCATCATGCTATAGTGTGCATCAGTTGCAGTTCTGGCGCCCCCATCCCAACATACTGTCCAATGTTGGGATGAGGATCTTCGTAAAATGTATTATTTGCATGCGTTTTAAAGCTTCGCCAGATAAACTTTTTATTCGCACGCTGTTCTAACATACGCACTGCATATGTCATTGAGGCTGTCTCACTTAAGAAAAATAAGCGTTGGATTGCAAATTAAGAAAGAAAATACAGTATTTTACACCTCACGAGGAATAACCATCAATTTTATTATGGTTACTTTTCTTAAATAAGACATCCTTGAGAATGCGAGCACTGTGTGCTCAGGATCTGTCTGAAATGTTCTCAGCGCCGTCAAAATAAAAGTCTGCCGCGCCGTCAAAATAAAAGTAACAACAACAAGCGCAGTTTACGTCACTTCAGGCCCTAGGGGAACATCAGTTCTTGGGGAACCACACTGGTGGCAAAAGCCCCTATTATTATACAATGCATATGTTTACTTTTTTTATTATTATTTAAAGAAGAAACCAAACCAATATATAGTTGACATTTGAGGTTTAATGCTATAGAGAAACAATAAAAAAAATGTGTTTTCAGATTGTTTTTTTTGTTTTGTTTTTTTATACAAAAATATGGCATGCAGTTGCTTCAAACAATGGAATAAAGCTATTCAATACATCATTCAATGTAAATTGTGATAATCGTAATTAATAATCGCAATTACAATTACAAGGGAGTAATCTATAATTATGATTTTTGTCATAATCATGCAGCCCTAATGTGTGTCAGTATATTTGATCCGTGTGTTAGGTCTTAAAGTGACAGCAGCTTAATATACCTGCTGCTCTCTGTGTCAATGTTAATCAAAGTACAAAAGACAACAAGAAAATCACTCACTGCTCTTGACTGAATAACATCAGTAGTTTTAAGAATCAGTGTATATTTAATTCATACAGTGAAGTCTATGCAGTGTTTGATTTTTACATGTGTTTATTCAATTTCTTACATGAATGGTAAAAAAAGCTGGGTTAAAAACAACCCAAGTTGGGTTGAAAATGGACAAACCCAGAGACTGGGTTGTTTTAACACAGCTGTTGGGTTAAATGTTTGCCCAACATGCTGGACAGTTTTATTTAACCCAACTATTGTTTAAAAATTATTATATGGCTGGCTTAAAATGAACCCAAAATAGGTTGGAAATTAAAAATCAGACACATAATTACTAGAGGCAACATTAATAATCAAAAGGTGAACATTTATTAATAAGCAACTTAATAAATGTTAATTGTTTAATTATTATTCATTAAACTTATTAATAAATGTTTATTTATTAAACATTTTAATAAAATGTTAATTTCCAACATACTTTAGGTTCATTTTAAGCAAGCAATATAGTCATTTTCAAACAATAGTTGAGTTAAATAAAACTGCCCAGCATGTTGGGCAAACATGTAACCAAACCGCTGGGTTAAAACAACCCAAATGCTGGGTTTGTCCATTTTCAGCCCAACTTGGGTTGTTTTTAACCTAGCATTTTTTTAGAGTGTATTGTTACAGTAGATACACCTACTGTAGCTGAAAATATTAATGCACTGTTTATTTCATTTGTATCTTACATTACATCTGTCCTATTATTATTTGTAATTTGCATCTTTGTTCTTATTTTTAATAACAAAGATAAAATAAAATTTTGGTCGTATCGCCCACCCCTACTTCGGCCTAAATGGTCTGTCATTCTTTTTTCTGTTTTATTGTTACCTTGTAAAGCTATTTTTAAAATAGGGAAATTATTTTGGCTGTACTGCTCAGTGACTTGCAAAACAGTCTTAAAAACCAGCATGGAAAAAGAATCATGGTAAGATCGTGGATCGTGATCCTGTCTGAAAGAAATCATTATATGATATTGTTGCCATATCGCCCACCCCTACATGGAACATCAAAGAAGCAACACAACTGTACTTTTTTGTTATTGGAAAGGTAAGCCAGGTGGTTTTGGAAATGGATGCACATTCTGCACAAACATATCTACCAAGGTATAAATGGTATAGCAGTATCTTAACCAGTTACCGTGGTATGGTGTATATCGTCATACCACTCAGGCCTAACTGAAAAACAGAGCAGAAGAAGCCCAGACTGACGCTACAAGTGTGCAAGTGGGAATTGTGCTCTGAAATGACAGAATGGGCAGGGGGAGGGTGAGTTCTGCTCAATGACTCCTCACCGTGAAGATGTGAAAGAACGATTCCGAAATGCCAAACAAAGCTTAAACACAAAACTGACTGACAGCATATGCAAAAACACAGAGAAATTCGAGATAACAGTGGAATACTATTTATTATGACATCAAGAATCTGAATCATTTTAGTTAAATCAATTAATTTGGACCATTCAGATCTCAAGGCCCAAATTCAAAAATAAATAAATAAATAAATTAGCCTAGTTCAATTTCCTCAAAAATGGTCCTCGTAAAGCATTTTACATTGCATTTTTGAAGTAAAATACATTGTTTAGATAAATACTACCATTTATCACTTATCAATTTTAAGATTGTGGCAAATGTCGCATTGTTTACATTTCACTAGCATCGGTTTTAGTTCTCCTTTGCAGTTGAGTGAATAATTAATCATTTCAACTAAATCATTAAAAAAAAGAATAGTCCCAAAAGAACTATTTGTTTGTGAATTACTAATTAACAAACACTAAACAACAATGTATCATACATACCAGAGCAGCTTACATCCGTGTCTCTGAAACTGAAACATTAAACTGGCTGACAGTAATTGCAAAAACAGAGAAATTCAAGATAACATCAGAACTACTGATAAAAGCATCAAGACTGATGCATTTTAGTGCATCAATTCATTTTGACAGTTTCAGTAAGATCTAAAAAAACATGATTCAAAAGAGAATCCAGAGATTTGTACAATTTCCTTGTAGTGTTTTTCAGAAGTCCCTGCATTTTACATTGCATTTTTATAGTTAAATACTGTTTATCACAACGATTTCAATTTCGGGTTATACCTATAGATCGTCAAACATGGTGTCGCCTCAGTTTTAGTTCTCTTTTGCAGTCGAATGACTTTCAGTCTTAGAATAATGAATCAGTTCAACCGAATAATTAAAAAGAATACTCAAAAGAACCTTTTCTTCTGAATCATTTATTAACGACCATTGAGTGCTGTATCAAACATACTGGAAAATCATAGATCTGAGTATCAGATGTGTCGGTGGCTTAAAAATCCAAATTTGTATCATAAAAAATTTGTCATTATTAGTATAGCAAACATTAGCAACTTGCTTCAGCACACAGATTTTACTTTGGATATCAAGTGGTGTATCAAGACAAAATTGTTCATGTCCTTAATCAATCAAAATATGAACATGACAATTTTAGTTTCTAAATTAAGTTTTCACAATTTTCCCAGGCTATCAGTACAGACCTACGATTCAGTTTTGGGTCATGACCCATCAATTGAGATTCACTTCATGAGGTTCAGTTCTTGTTTTTCATTATTGCCATGCTGTACGGCTGTAAGGAAACTACCTCTCCATACCTCACCTCATGTGGTCCTGTAAATTTCTGTTGTGTTCCACTCTCCCCCCAAAGGCCCTTCGACCTCAGAACAAAGCAGCCTTGGCCTTCCCATTCACCCATGGCTTCTAAGGGCCCCTGGACCCCCCTACTCCTTCCTTGGCCCCTTCTTAAAGATCCCACCCAACCCCCAGCACTCTAAAGGACCTCATTCATAGATCTACTGCTATCCATGTCTGTCCCGCAAGTGCTGAACGCTCACCCGGGGAAGCAACTGCTCCAAAATCTCCATCTACACTCCCCTCAGACACTAGCATGGGGCAGAGCTCATGTGCCTGGGATGACAAGGGACAACTGGGGATTGGGTAAAAGCAAGGTCGAATGAATCATGGACATTCCTGGAGCGGATCTTAGAAACTCTGCTCCCACAGTCCACTGTGGCGTTGTAACCCCCCTCCTCACGTTCTGTCCTGCTTTCTATGGAGAATCAGGAAGGCCCAGAAGCACTGCCGGCATACTAAACACTCTCTCTGCATCCCAGCTGGGGCCACGTGAGAGTAGGAGGAAGAAAAGACGACAAAAAAATGAGGAAATGATGGAGAGAGGCTGGGAGAGAAGAAGTCTCTGCAGTTAGACAAAGCGTTTGTCTGTTTGCATAAGCATATTGGAGTGAATAACTGGCAGTGATGAAATAAAACAGTGTGAAACTCTGACAAAATATTGAATATTCTGCTATTAGGCAGAATATTTGAGGCGCTCTTTTCCATACATCAAAAGTTGATGGTCACAAAAAAATGACATTTCAAAAAAATCTTGGCAGTAATAAATCCACATCCACTTTCAGTATATGGAAACAAGAAGCTCATAAGCTCGCTTATTCAGCTTAACTTCTGCTTTTGTGTTTCGAAGAAGAAAAAGTTTTGGGTGAACTATTATTAACTGTTTTAAATGAATGTCAGGGTGTTAAACATCATTACACTCACAAGTTACCACGTTAGCATCCACAGAAAGCTACATACTAATGTATGCCATGTATATAGCGGTGGGAGTGGGCAAAGGCCATTTGTGTTGGCAAAGTTCCTCCGGGCATGAGTTCAAAGCAGCTGCTTTTACAGGACCTGCGACTGTTTTAGAGCTTTTACTTCATTATTCAGAATAAAACAAAGATAAATGAAGTGTAGCGAGGAATGCGAAACTGCTCCATGCTGAACGCAGAAGCGAATGCACGGCTATGACGTGACGAGAAACTTGGAGGCTGAAACTTAAGATGGTGTTGAAACGGACTCTAGAGTCCATTGGCTGTTAGAAAAGACAAAAAAAGCTCACCATTTCCTTCATGTGCTAAACACGCAGACCTCAAGGACATAAAATTAATCTCCGAGCAGTGTGACGAAAGGTTGAACCACAACATAAATCCACCGAAAGAAATGCAACATACCACCACAGAGAAGAGAGTTTACATGAGCCTGAGAGAGGGGAGATATTAGGGCTGGGATAATAAATCGATGCATTACTTGATTCTGAGATTTCCCGAATGCATCGCGATTCTCTCTCAAATTGATTATGAGCTTAGATTTTAACAGCAGATGGCACTCTAGGCTAGTTTTCAACTGCATGCTCAAATGCTCACGAAGAAGAGAGCTGAAGAGTGCTTGTGCGTTCGGCTGAGTCTGAGAATGTACTTGCACCTCAGAATGCTTTTATGATGGAGTTGATGGAATTATCACTTGCCCGACTGGGCCAGTGCTGCGTCGTCATGAAAGTTTATCATTTGCACGTGTTTTTAAGTCTTGTCACTTTAAACATTCAAGTGATTTTTAACCATTCAGATTCAAGCACAAGAAGACACGAAAGAACTCATTTCAGTACTTGCACGCTGTTTTCTGTCCGCACGCACACAGAGAGCCATGTCTGAGACAGCTATCTGTGCGCGCACACAGAAAACAGGTCTGAACTTCTTGCGCTTGAACGGAAAAATACACACAAACAAAAGTGTAAAAATGCCCGTCTTGGCGAGCATTCACGTAAACACTGTCGGTTATGTCTTAACTGAACAAACAGATAAGAAAGAAAATGCATGTCTAACAGTATTAGATCTGTCCATTTGGTCTTAAAGTGACAGCAACCTTATAAAGTAAATAAATGCAGTCTTGGTGAGCATAAGAAACATTTTTTAAAAACATTTTAAACAAATCTTACCGACCCCAAACTTTTGAAAAGTAGATAATGTTACTCTGGGCCTATTAACACTTATTTACTTTATGCGCCTCGATTGATCAGATTATTTAATATTTCAAAACAATGTTTAAAACATCACAGAAAACCAAATAGCCTATTTAAGGAAGCAAGGCATAAAAACAAGGATGTAGTGACAATGCAGCACTGGCCCGATAATCACCAGCTACGAAATTCTCACACTTCTTGAAGACTAGAATATAACAGGGTGAAAGACATCTTCATCCCCAAGAATACTCGATGAGATTCAGTGAGAAAATCCAAAGATGTACTCAAGAATGAGGCTCACACACAGTCTATGAGAAAATGTGGGCTGACAGGGCAGAATGATTCTAGTGGCTGAACTGTGACTCTGTGTCATTTGCCCCGGGGGCATCAGAGCTCAGATCTAACTTAAGCATGGGAAAGAGGTCACTGGCACAGCTGCGTCTGCTCCGGAATAATGAAACAAGTATGAAATAAGTAATACTACAGAAACATTTACCACAAATCTAGTTGTTCTAAAATCTACAAATGTTCTTTCATGGCCATTTTAATGGGGATTTCATCTTGATAGTTTCTTGATACTTCCTATATCTTGGTAATTATAACTGATATTATCTGTAAAAATAAATTAAATAAAACAAAGACTTTAATTGCAACACTGCAACTGAACCTTTCAACAAGAAATCTACCTGACTGACACTTTATTTTTGAGAAAGACACAATCTAGATTCTATATTGTATGAAAATGAGAAAGGTTTTATGCACTTTTTAGTTTAGTGCATTCACATAATCTCCACAGAAACTATAAAAATGTTTTTTTCTTTATATTTTGAAATGGACACCAACTTTGCTAATTAAGTTAAGCTTAACCCTCTAAAAATAACTTTGACAAAACCTGTGATTTGGGAATGTTTGCTATTTGGCCATGTTTAGATTATTGGCATTGTTCAATAATTGTGTCCAATTGGCCAATCATCATTAGTTGTAGTTCCCCATTGTTTAATTTCCACAATCTACTAAAAACCTCTTATTATGCATGGTTTCCGTTTCTTTGTTTTTAGTCATACAGCATAGCGTTTGCTCTTAAAACTGCACTAGGTTTTAGTACATTACATAAAGTTTGACGAAAATCTGTGAAGGACTTGCAAAAGCCTTGAAGAACTCCAGTACGTCTAAAATACCATCAAACAAGCACCATTTCAAACATTAAGTTCACTTTGTTCCTTTGTCTCTTTTGTTAAGATCTAAAGTTTTCTTTGAGCTTGAAGCCCAGACACCGACCTGAGGCGAGGGCAACGTAAAGCACAGAATCACTGCACAGAATGAAGACAAGAGAAATACAAAGCTACAAATCTATGACATCAGCGGCACATTTTCAAAATGAACAAGAGTTGAAACAAAGAATACGCCTCTCAGACGCTCATTTTGATGATGCAGAATAACTGTAGGCCTTCTACAAGGCTCAATAAAGTTACTAGCCAAGTTTACATTCAAAGATTTTTTTGAGGCAAAAGGTTTAGTGCATCAAAATGTTTACCGAGCTGATGGAAATGCTGAATTATTGCTAAAATTTCCCAAGTGTAGACATAATCTTTTTTAATTTAATTTTTTGAAGTATTTATATATAATACATGCTCTTAATGTCACAAAAAACTAGTTTGGAAACACTTTTTGTTGAGAAAAGGGGCTTTAACAGAAATAAATTTGTCTCACATGACAGGACATCACGCAATGAGTCAAGTAATTTTGGGGCAGCTTTTCTTGCAGGAATTACAAATGATTCAAAGAACAAAAAAAGAACAAAATGTTTTGCAAAACAAAATCAGAAAATCTAGAAAATCAGAACAAAATTGATTTTAGTTGTTTCAATTCAGAGTAAAAATATGGACAAGGGCAGATTTCTTTTATGATACAGATACACCAAAACCTAGACAACAACTTGGATGACTTCATTAAGCTAACTTCGCTATCATTTCTTTTATAAATACACACTTTCACTTTGTCGATAACAGAACACAAAAACTGGGTGAAACCTGGCTAGTACTTCTGTTGCATGCAAAAAAACTACGGGTGTTGAAATTAATCGTTTCTATAATGCATCGCGATGCGGACGTGGACGATTCTGCATCGATGCAGTAATAAACCATAATCGATTACAGCCTACTGATGTTTCTCTGACATCATTCACCGCATACGCGCTTCTTGCGCTAGCGAAAAATGGCGGAGGGAGGCAAAACACAAAAGCGAGTAATAAAAAATGCACCCACTATTGTAAAATTTACAGCGTGCAAGTGTGTGTGTGTGAGAGAGAGAGAGAGAGAGAGGAGAGAGATAGAGCATGTGTGAGTGTGTGTGTGCGTGCAAGCGAATGTGTGAGTGTTACCGTAACTTAAGTACTCTACTTGACAGTTTCATGCGCTTTTAGTATTTACTAGTGTTTATTATTTCTAAAACTCCTGTCGTATGCTGTGTTCAGGAAGTGTACTTTCTTGGAGCAGATAAAATAAAAAGGGAGTTCATATATCTGACTGCTTGTATTCATTGATGAAAATGTAGCCATGTGCAGTAATATTGAAAATTGAGGAATCGAATCAAATCGCTGATATGATAATCGTAATCAAATTTAATTGTGAGACCAGAGACGATTCACACCCCTAAAAAACAAACATTCATAATGTATAAACATTCTGCCTAACCGGTTTTGTTTCACAGAAGATAGAAAATGATATGGGTTTGTGAGTAAATTTAAGATGTCAACATCTGAGACAAAGGAATCTCTAATAGCAGCATGTGCATGAACTACAAATATCACTTTTCCTCTGAAGATTAAACTACACAACACCATCTCCTTAGCCCCAGCTCTACACCTCTGTACATCATCCACCGCCAATACAACTGCTAACTGTGAGTGAAACCCTAAAGGAACCTTCATATAAAACCTCAAATACGCAATCCAAGTGATGTAACTGCAAAATGCAGAAACACAGAAAGGCACTCGAATAGATGTGCAACCTTTTCATACAAGGAGAAAAGAGCAGTCGGGGGCCATGTCTGAGAGACACACGACTCGAACGGTAAACAGGAAACGGATGAGATAATGAGGAAAATGAAGATTGGCGTGCATTATGCAGGCCTACCCTTTCTCTCAGCCCTTTCTCTTTAACATACAGGAGATCTTTATGTAATTGCAGCAGCCCAAGTGGCAGTGAAGGATGGAGGCGCAGGTTGCATAACACAGCTGTCTCTGATGCAAACAGCATGTTCTCTGAGGTTATGAGCATGTGATGCTCTATTCATGTCTCCGTGTGGGGCTGTATTTGCATATTGATAGGCCCTTTTAATTTGCATCCTTCCTTTATGGTTCCAAATGGGCTTTTGCTATTGAAAGATCAAAGAATTTAATTTTTTTTTTTTTTCAGACAGATAAACATCACATAACAGTGTTTACAGGTCATCAATGAGATTAAAACAAGGGATAGTTCACCCAAGAAATGAAAATCCGTTCCAAACCTGTATGACTTTCTTTTGTGGAACACAAAAAAGATGATATTAAATATCTTGATATTACAATAATAAATACTGTTTTCCGTTCCATTGTATGAACAGAAACATATAAGATATTTTGAGAAATGTCTATATATGTTACACAGAAGAAAGTCATACAGGTTTGGAATGACAAGAGGACGAGTAAATGATGATTTTCATTTTTGAGTGAACTATCCTTTTAACAGAAAAATTATTAAAAATTGTGTCATCATTTACTCACCCTCAAGTTGTTCCATACCTGTATGAGTTTCTTTCTTCTGTTGAACACAAAAGAAGATATTTTGAAGAATGTTGGTAACCAGACAGTTGATGGTATCCATTGACTTCCACAGTATTTTTTTTCCTACTATGGAAGTCAATGACTACCGTCAACTGTCTGGTTACCAACATTCTTCAAAAATAACTTGAAAGAAACTCATAAAGGTTTGGAACAACTCGAGGGCAAGTAAATGATGACAAAATGTTCATTTTTGGGTGAATTATCGCTTTAATATTTACTCCATAAATATTTACTCCATAAATATTTACTCCATAAATATTTAGGCTACTTGTTCCAAACCTAAATGCTGTTATATTTTCTTTGGAACACATTAATGAATTAATGCAGCTTTTTTCTATACATCAACATTTCATAGTGACAAGTTGTCAAGCTCCAAAAACTATATAAAAATAGTCTATATGACTATTGTAAAAGATTCCACATTTCTTATGTCACAAGGAACACAAGAATAAATAACGTCAATTGTCATTTTTGAATGAACTATTCCTCAAAGCTTGCACTGGTATTCTTAATTTAATATCCAAGCTTTCGTCTATTATATAATGTAAATGTATTCTGGAATACAGCCCGCTCTTTAAATATTAATAAGAAAATTGTGCCTCTGGTCTTCAAGAAGACATGTGGGCTGTGCCAAGCTCTACCTAGACATTTAACATCAAGGAGGAAATTTAGACCTAATTAGAGTGAAACTGTATCGATTTCTACTGCACTTGCTGCCAAACGATTGCAAGTGTCAAGAAAATCCAATCAACGCAGTCACAAGAATGAAAAAGAATGGCCTTCTGATTCCCAAATATCCATCGTAAATCTTGCAGACAGGAACGTCCACAGACACGCTGCCAAGTTCCTACACACACTCTCCACCAGACCAGGATGCTGTGGCGGTAATTAAACACCTTGATCGCCAACTGCTTCATCACACCCAGTGTCTCACTCGCTCTAGTCATGAGTTTTCTCTGTACGCTGTTCCAAATCTGACCATGCCCACACTAATCCTAACCTTAACAAAACACTGATATCAAATCAACAAAGAGGAATTAACTTCTATCTACGGACTTAAAACTAACACGGCTACAGTAAGCAATTTCTGAGAAACAAATGTTGACATTTGAAAATCGACAGCTAAACAAACACACTCCTCCCTTCAATCCTCCGCCCCCAAAGTAACGAGTACACTATGAAACAGGCAACCACTAACAGCAGCTCACACAAGTATGGATGAATCTGCTGTGATTCAACAACAACCGCATATCTTGGTTCTGTGAAACAGCAAAAAACAATATTATTCATGTATGGAGCAGAAACAAATCAACCTCTGTGTCCGTTTTCAGGCCTTCCCGCCCTCCAACGTCTCTTAGCGCTGGAAAGCTTTTCTAATATTAAAGGATTAGTTCACTTCAGAATTAAAATTTCCTGATAATTTACTCACCCCCATGTCATCCAAGATGTTTATGTCTTTCTTTCTTTTTTCAGTCGAAAAGAAATTAAGGTTTTTGAGGAAAACATTCCAGGATTTTTCTCTGCCATGCGCCACGCATTACATAATCATGTTGGAAAGTTTTACCTTTTTTATAAAGGCCGTTTGACTTAGTCTTTGCATGATTGATTTGTAAACACTGGTGACCTTTCCAACATGATTACGTAATGCGTCGTGCATTGCAGAGCATTGCAAGACAAGCATCAGTGATTTAAAAGTATATATATATATATTTTTTTTTTTTTTTTTTTGCGTCAAAAGACAATATAACCCATTATAATCTGTGATATTTTCTACACTGGATGCACCGCGGAAGACAGCTTCCAGAATCTACACGAGTTCAATGCTGGATTTGCACAAAGGCTATTACTGAAAGAAGCAGTTCCCACTTTAAAAGCAGAAGCTGCTGTTTATCGGCCCCAAACTGTAAGTACGTTTTATTGTTTGTACATGCTTTTTAAATGTATAGTTCTGTTGCTATTTTTTGTCTGCATCAAGGACATAAACGGAGACCAACGCGTTTTTGCTTCGCTAGCCAGTTAGCTAAATTCTATTGCATACTTCAACAAACGCCTACAAACTTCTATGTTCACAGACAAACAGTTGTTCATGCTATAAATTGAACAATACCTTTACAAAACTGCTACTACTCAGTCATGTATTCAGATACAGTAAAGCTTTAATCAGGATAAAACCGTATATTGAAAGCTAACAAACAGCAGTGACAGCATATCTAAACACTTTGACACAAATACAAAATGAAATACTATTCATAAACATCCTTTAAAAGCCGCGATTGCAGAGGTTCTGTTTGACCCTCTTCATCTGGGTCTGATTCGGTCTCAATTTGATACAGCAATATAGACGCCGTTATTTACATTTCCACTGAAGCACATGTAACAACTAATGGTAAGGGGCGTGGCGTTTCCGGACGCTTCAGCGAATCACAATACACTGGGCCAGCTAACCAATCTGAGCACATTGCGTATTTCGGAGGGAGTGGTATCATAGAACCAGGAAGTCAAACGAGCCGTTCAAATGACAATGGAAACAGAGGTGTAGAATAAAGGTAAAATATATGAAAAATACGTCTTTTTTTTAAAAACGAAGCATTAAGACATGTTAAACTGCGCCCCAAAAACACAATCAGGCCTAGAAAAAAAACCACTGAACCACCCCTTTAACGTGGGTCCTAAAGCTCTTGCCTAATCGTAACCCTTCTTCTTCCAATTATATTCCTCTGATCATTTACTCTTCAGTAATATCTCAGCCATCTCTCTTTTTAAAGTCTTTCTGCAAACGTCCCTCTTGCTCGCTCTCTGTCCTCCCCCATCATACTGTTGCTGATTGGCTACAAGAGAGTTTTGGTGCTCTGTGGATCGGCCAAATCTACTTTGTTTTTCTCCTATTTTCACAGCCAGAACTATGTACAAATGCAATATTTTTTTTCATCACTCACACAAAACAGACATCTAGCAAATATTTGCAAAAAATGTTTGTTTAGGTGTTAAATTTTCAACAGCATTTCTCAGAAATCACTTACTGTACCTTTAAATAAACAGTGCACCTAAAAACATTTTTTTTTGTCATTATTTGCTCATCATTGAGTCTTTCAAAGCCAGTCTTTCTTTCTTCTGTAAACTTCTGTGAATGTCCAAGCTACTTTTTCTATGCAATGAAAGAGACCACGGCTGTCAAGCAAGAATTTAAATTTTAGTCTGCAATGAAATTTTACTCTCTTCCACACATGAACCGGTCTTATGACTTTATAAATCTTGAAAAAAAATAGCACAGAAGTTGTATAGATTGACAGTCACTGATCCCCATCCACTTCCATTGTTTTCTTTAAATATTTTTCTCCTTTGGTGTTTCTTTCCACAGCAGAAAGAAAGTCATAATGGTTCTGAAAAACATGAGTAAACATTGACAACATTTACGGATGACGAATTACCCGTTTAAGCTGATAGATTCAGGCAACAGAAAAAAAAACGCCACAGCTAAAAGACACAACAAACAAATTTGGTTAGTTGGTGGTTTAGGGGCCGTTTACACAACATCATTTTAAACTAAAAATGGAAAAAATTGTATGCATTTTGGCCGTTCATTTACACTACAATGGCGTTTTGGTGGCTTGAAAATGCAAACTTTTGAAAACAGGTTTCAAAGTGCAAGTTTTTAAAAACGATATCGAAAAAATATCGATATCGTCTCTGTGTAAAAACTACAAAAACTTGAACTTGTGAAAATGGTGACGCCATGCGCGTACATATTACGTTCAGTCTATAGGCGTGTAGTGTTTCTTTACAAAGTGACATCGCCAACTACTGGCCTGGCAGCATAATACAGCGTTTTTAATAGTTTTTGCGAATCAGTGTGAACGGGGATCATTTTGACAACGTTGTCGTCTGTACGCGAAAAATGCAAAGGAAAAACTTTTTTGTTTTAAGTATATCGTTGTTGTGTAAATGTACCTCTAGTGAATGTAATTATACCACCTTTTTAACATGTCGAAATCAGGGAATTTCCCTTATTGTAAATCTTTGTGGTGATGTACAAAGAAGTTTAGCTACATGTCATTGTATTTCCACCGATGACTGGTCTTAACCAATGTTGACTGAGTAAGCATTAACACAGACCAGTGCTTTCCCAAGAATTCAAGCCATATGCATGAACAAACGCAGTAGGCCTACAGTATGTTTGTAAGTTAGTCAGTCTCCAGGAGAACCGGCAGGTCCACTGCTTTTAAACAAACCACTGAGCAAACAGTAATCAGATCTACAACATTAGTCTAGACGAATCAAATAGCCTTTATAGAATGTCTAAATGCACGTATCCTGCCACCTGGAATATTTAAGTGGGGACAAGGAGTTTCAGGACATGTCTTTGTTAGATCATGATGGTCTCTTTGACAGAAGCAAAACAAAAGATGAAGCATATACCAATTGAAACGGTTAGTGATGATGAGCACATCACAATGGCAGATAAATGAAATTATACCCTGTAAAGGAGCTGTACTCCCAATGGAATAGTGCTAGCTGGGTGGGAATGGTTAACAGGGAGGGGCTCAAACCCCAAAAAACAGTGAACCACTTTCTAGCAACATAAGATGAGGGACAATAGCAGTTTGTCAGATGTAGTGTGTTGCTGATGCTGATCTTGTAACTAATGGCAACAACTGCATCAATACAACGAACTCCATCAGTAGGTGGAAAGTGGAGGCAGTTGAAATGGTCTGCTGTGGAAAACCAATAAACACTTAGACTGATTGTGAAGGTTTTAATACAGAAATACAACTTACCACCATCCCTATCTCCAGCTTAGGCGGGAGGGACCAGCAGGGCTCCGTGTTTGGATCAGGATGCGTTTCCAAAGTTCCTTCCCACATCAACGCTTTTCCTTACATCCTGGTTTTATTTCGCAATAGTGTGTTAATCTGGATTTCGCGAAAGCGCAACCAGACGCCAGAGACTGAGAGCCGTTAGAGCGGAGAACCCCAATAAAGAGCCAAAGGAGGAAGAGGAAGAGGAAGATATGTCCAGCGTGTCCTCAAACAACTCCACAAATCCCGCACAGACACATACTTTCACTACTGTGACATCCAAAAACAATTTACTCAGACAGGAGACTCAAATCGAGCAGATTCCCCGGAACAGCAGCATCGTCCCCGCGTGTTCTCCCGCCCATCTCATCTCTCTGCTCGCTGGGAGAACTGAGGGGTTCTTCGCCGCTCCCAAAACAACTTGCGGGTGGCATATCTTTACCCAAACGCGGTCGAGGACATTTTTACGAGCTATATCGATGCATTACAAAATACTTAGAATCGAATGTAGTTGTCTCCACCGGATGTGATAGCAGCGCTGTATTGTTGTATTAAGTAAAACTTTAGGAAAGACAACAAAGCTGTTCTCCCCTCTATTCCAGAATGGATTGTTCCACTGAGGTGGCCCGTTGGACAAAAGGAAGCCTGGAGCGCGCCGCTGATCAATGGGCGGAGGCGCGCAATCGTCATCCAGTAGAATTAACAAAATAATGAAGGCAAGAATTTAACCTGACAGTAACGAAACCGTACTTTTTAACCCCCTTTTTTTGTGGTTTATGTTGTAAGGCAAGTAACTTGGTGTTTTTTGTTTTTTTTTTAAATAGAACCATAGTTCATAAATTTGGTAATCAGTCACTATTACGGTATATATCGGTACGGTAATTGGTCACTATTACGGTATGTATCAAGGTATCGTGGATTCAAATAATACCACGCTATTCTTTAAAGTACCTTGTAATGCCATATATCATAGTACATGGATATGGTAATCAATAAGAATCATGTTATATGTCAAAATTCACATTCTTTTTTCATAGTCAGTACTCAAGTGTATCTTAGAGTACCATAATAACAATGTTTTTGAACATATACCACCCCTCACAAAAAAGTACTGTGGAATATACCGTACTTTGATATATTCCATGGTACTTCCAACATAGCATTAAGTTATCACTGGGATCCATGAACAAACTGTAGTACATGAATATGGCAATTTTTCAGTACCATGACATTATCATCTGATACCATCGTGTACAACATAACTTTTAAGAAAGGAACATTTTTAATTACATATATTTTGAGCTTTTATATAACACATTACTTTATTTGAAGGAACAAATCTGAAGGATGCACAAACAGTCTGTAAAACCATCTAAACATGAATTAGTGAAAAGAGAAACTATACAACCAAATATGAAAAGTTAAACAGATAGAGAAGGAAATGACTTTTATAAATAACCAGACCTATAAATGTGAAAGCATAAAAAGAGACAGTACAAACAGAACAAGTATATTTTTAAACAGGCTCCTGAAAACAATCAGACATCATTACGCTTAAACTGAAGAGCTGTGCTAAGTTTGATTAAGAGTAAAAAACTCACTTGTGGCTCTCCGGTGCATCTTCTCCTGGTGTTGTGATGCGTGAATATTCTCAGTTGTTTTTCTGACAGGTTGATGCACGAGCCATTTCTGCTTTTTTCACACCAGCTTTAGGAAATGAGGCTTTTAGAAGCACATGCAAGTGGGCGTTTGTGGTTAGAAAGAAATTGTTCGCTATCAACAGTGACTATGAGAGATTTTCCCAAATAATTAATAAATGGTATTTTTATTATTATGTTTACACATTATAGTTATTAACGTTTACAAGAGGTTCAAAGAAATATGCATCATTCAGGACAAAATAACTTTGGGGCGCCATCTGGTGGTTGCTATCAGAATCATCAATTGAGGTATTCAAGTTGATAAAGATTAGAATTAAAACTTAAAAAAAAAATTTATTGAAAAAAATTGTTTTTTTTTTGTTTTTTGTTTTTTTACACATATTACTTCAGACATAACCTTATATAGCAACAAATGTAATGGCCTCCCTGAACTTTAAAGTTAGTTGCTTCTAACATTTTTTGGGGGCAAAAAAAGGGAAGAAAACAAAACCAACATTTTCAACATCCAAACCAGTTTCATAACCACACTTCATACGTTTAAAAATCTCTCTTGAAGAATTCTGGACAAGTGAAAGATTTTACAGCATGCAATGATAGAGGGAGAGGTCAGTGTGTGATAATACACAAGGAAATAAATGTAGATTTATTAGTAAAAAGGGCCAAATGGGAAGTTGGCGCTTGTTTATTTGCAACTAATGGAGGAGTGTGAATGACTCCTACTCATTATATATGTCCTGGGTCACACAAATCAAGTCCACAGATTCAGTACAGATGGATTATCTCAGTCCCAACTTCTTTTTCTCCTTCTGTTTCTTACGCACAACCTCCAGATTGCGATCCTTCCATGAACTCTTTCTCAGTTTGATGGGTCTGCTGCCCACATACCTCCCTAAAGACAAAGACAAGAGAGTGTGAATTTTCCAGATGTCCTGGATACAGATACAAGTTTGAGATTGACTTTGGACCTTTTCAAAAAATAAATAATGTCCTGGAGATCATTTAAAATGTTGCATTATGTTCACCAAGGCTGCATTTCTTTTGATAAAAAAAAAAATACAGTAAAAACAGTAATATTGTGAAATATTATTACAGTTTACATGAAGTGTTTTCTATGTGAATATATTTTAAAATGTAATTTATTCCTGTGATGCAAAGCTGAATTTTCAGCATCATTACTCCAGTCTTCAGTCACATGATTCTTCAGAAATCATTCTAATCTGCTTATTTGCTGCTCAAGAAACATTTCTTATTATTAAATTATTATTATTAACGTTGAAAACAGTTATGCTGCTTCATATTTTTGTGGAAACCGTGATACATTTTTCCAGGATTCTTTGATGAAAAGAAGGTTCAAAAGAACAGCATCTTTTGTAACATTACAAATGTCTTTACTGTCACTTTTGATCAATTTAATGCATCCTTGCTGAAAAAAAGTATTAATTTAAAACATAAAATTAAGAAGAACTCCCAAAATTTTGAACAGTAATGCAGATGCAACTTTAAATAACTATTTGTCTGCATTATATTATCCTTATTAACTCACCGTTCATTTCTCTCATGGCGCGCACATAATCGTTGGGATCTTTAAAACTCACGAAGCCGTAACCTTTTGTTTTTCCAGTGCGTTTGTCTCGAACAACCTTCGCCTTCAGGAAGGATGGATAACGGCTAAACGCTCTTGCCAGAATGTCATCGTTCACCTCATTCCCCAGATCTCCACAAAATATCCGGAAATCATCTGCGAAGACAAGATCGACATAGATTATTTCTTTATGTGCTTGGCTTCTTGAAAAAAGAAAAGTAAAAAGAGAAGGTTGCATTGTCTAAATGTTCACACACCTGTTTCCCACTCTAATAGGCTGGTGTCCTCCCATGTGACACCAGCTGCAACCCGAATACATTTCTTCTGCTTTTCCTGTTTCCCTTTCTTCTTATCTTCTGTGCTGGTATCAGCAGGCTAGGCATATGCAAATAAATAATTAGAACAATATTCATATCAAGAATTCCTTTACACTAAACAGTTTTTTGAAATGATCTTTCTTTATCCAGTGTTACACAAAATTATTAGAAATGACGCTTATGTTAATTGATATAAAGCTGAAATAAAATTAAATATAAATATTAGATGAAAATCTACAATAAATAAATTTAAGTTAAAAGGTTAGTTCACCCAAAAATGAAAATTCTGTCATTAATTACTCACCCTCATGTTGTTCCACAACCATAAGACCTTTGTTCATCTTCGGAAAACAAATTAAGATATTTTTGATAAAATCCGATGGCTCAGTGTGGCCTCCATTGCCAGCAAGATAATTAACACTTTCAGATGCCCAGAAAGCTACTAAAGACATATTTAAAACAGTTCATGTGACTACAGCGGTTCAACCTGAATGTTATAAAGCAACGAGAATACTTTTTGTCAAAAAAAAAAAACAACAACTAAATAATGACTTTATTCAACAATATTTAGTGATGGGCGATTTCAAAACACTGCTTCATGAAGCTTCAAAGCTTTACGAATCTTTTGTTTCGAATCAGTGGTTTGGAGCATGTATCAAACTGCCAAAGTCATGTGATTTCAGTAAACTAGGCTTCATTATGTCATAAGTGTTTTGAAATTTCAATAGTTCACCACTGAGGCGTGTGACTTTGGCAGTTTGATACATGCTCCGAACCACTGATTCGAAACAAAAGATTTGTAAATTAACATTAAGGTTAAGGTTAACATTAAGGTTGAACCACTGTACTCACATGAACTGTTTTAAATATGTCTTTAGAACCTTTTTGGGCATTTGAATGTGTAAATTAACTTGTTGTCAATGGAGGCCTCACTGAGCCATCGGATTTTATGAAAAATATCTTAATTTGCGTTCCGAAGATGAACGAAGGTCTTACGGGTGAGGAACGACATGAGGGTGAGTAATTAATGACAGAATTTTCATTTTTGGGTGAACTAACCCTTTAAAGTGCTAAAACATGGAGCCCCGCACAAGATGCGGGGAAAAAATATAAATATTTTGGCCACAGTTCGTTCCCACAACTTACTAATACGTCAGCACGTTTATATGTATATGTGAGCGTGTGTGTTTATATTATACACGATAAATACATGTTAAAGTAAGTGTAAAATGTAAAATTATATAATAAATTAATATTAAACCTCCACATGTGTAGGCTCAGGCTCTGGCATGCTCGGCCCGATCTTGCTGTCATCGGTGACCGCCTCCTTCTTTGATTCCAGGAGCCCAGCTGCCATGACTGCGGCCTGCTGCTCCGCCACCAATGCTGACAACTCCTCCTGAGAAAATGAGCCGAGAGAAGGTTTAGATAATCAGGAAAGCATTATAAAGGAAACACAAGGGGATTTAAATTTCTCACTTACTAGTTTTTATTATGAATTGTGTGGTGCTTTGATATTAAATGTCAAAATAGATGCTGTGGAAACAGTAAATAGGTCCTACAGGGTTCCCACACCACCTGACCAATGAATTTCCATGGCTTATCCAGGCATGGAAACCACAATTTGTAAACATTTCCTGCAATTCCCAAGTTTTCCATGAGCATGGGCACAAAAACACATGCAGAAAGAAAAAAGGAAGAATGGAGCTTGTTTTATAATGTGTATGTGATACACATGCCACTTGCCATTGTGTAGCGTTTACTACATTGAGCGAGTGAATCAGGTAGTCTGAGCTAGTGTGACTGAGTGGAGGCAGAGACTAATTTGCATATTCATGGGTCCACGAATACTAAATGAAGCAAGGGTGTAGAGTTACATTCAAGCTATTTTAAGGTATGAAGAAATTATTTTCACAGAAAACATACAAAAACATTTAAATATGTTTTGATTATCAAAGATGAGTTTTAAGGGACAAACTTATTGACTGCAGGGGGACTTTAGTCTCACAGACCTTTTTTTAATAGTGGATATATATTTTTTTCTACTTATGCTTATGTCTAAAATATTTCATCAGCTAGAAATTACACCTTGTGAGTGTGATTTATATAAAATGTCAGCACCGAACTTTCAGGCAAATCAGTGAAACTAGCATATGGACTTTTTGTGAAATAGGACAGTCGAGTGTGTGTTGATTCATTACCATGCGTGCTTGTTTCTGGCTCTTGTAGTCAGTTCTCTTAGGGGCAGGGGGTGCTGTGTAAACAGTGGGGGCCGCCTGTATAACACTGGGAGTGATCTTCGCAGGGCCTTGAGCCATAGGCCGCTGTGGTGCCGGAGGCATAGAGTTCATGCCTCCAACCTGCCATTAATTGAGAAAAACAATTGTGAAATAGACATTTCCATTTTTACAGTACAACTACAAGGCAACCTTAAAAATACCCTGACGGCTAATTACAATTCAGAAAATACCCACTGGTGGCATGGGCCCCATGGGTGGTCCGATTGGACCCATTTGGGGCTGAGGAGGTCCTGGCATAGGTGGAGCCATCATCATGGGTGGAGGAGGTGGAGGTCTGGGAAGAGGAGGTGCTATCATGCCCTGAGGAGGTGGACCACGCATTACTGGCATTCTCTGACCCACTGGAAAAAAAATATAGCAATATATTTTTATAAACGATAAACCCTTTATATCAATTCATACAGTAGCTTGATATTACGACCATATCTGAAATGTAGCGGAGAACACAGAGTGAGCTGCTGCAGGGAAAGTGCATTATATTATGCTTTATATTAAAGGGTTAGTTCACCCAAAAATGAAAATTCTGTCATTAATTACTCACCCTGTCGTTCTAAACCCGTAAGACCTTCATTCATCTTCGGAACACAAATAGTCGAACCGCTGTAGTCACTATTTTGACGATGTCTTTACTACCTTTCTGGGCCTTGAAAGTGGTAATTAAATTGCTGTGTATGGAGAAGTCAGAGAGCTCTCAGATTTCATCAAAAATATCTTAATTTGTGTTCCGAAGATGAACAAAGGTCTTACGGGTGTGGAACGACATGAGGGTGAGTAAATGATGACAGAATTTTCATTTTTGGGTGAACTAACCCTTTAAGGGCTTCAAAATAACTCATAAGATATAGTTAACACGTATAGTTTTCAGCGGTCTGCCCCGTCAGATGCTGTGACAGATACTTGCGCTGTTTAATACGTTTGAGATGTGATGTTTTCCTCAGTGCATAACTTATATTTCACAGGTATATTCTCCATATGTAAATGTAAGAAAGTCATGCAAGTATTTCCATTTTGCTGTCAGAAGTGGTTGAGCCTTTTAAACTTCACAGATTTCAGTGAATGAGCACCACCATGTGCGCATACACGCCAAACACAGACAACAGTAATTCTGACTAAAATATATGTTTTTGTAATGTTGTTACAATGTTAGAATGTAATGTGATTTTAACCCTTTTTGCACATAATATATAGCACAGCTTACATGGTTACATTCACTTTATTTGTTTTCATAGCCTTCAGTATGAACATTGTTTGTAGGACAACATTGGGCAGGATGTAAAATAACATTTTTTTTTTTTTCTCGAAATAAATACAGAATTTTTTTTAAAATCCAAATAGAAAAAAATAGAAAATGCTGAAATATATCACAAATCGCCATTAAGCCAAAAAATATTGAGATATGATTTATTTGTCCATATTGCCCAGCGATATATATATTTAGAGAGAGAGAGAGAGAGAGATAGATGATAGATAGATATATACACACACACAATAATAATAATAACGGGAATCCTGATTACCTGGTCTCTGTAAGACGTGCGGGACAAATGCTGGACGCATCATTGGAGGAGGCGCTACTGCCGGCATAGCTACAAATAAATATCAGATGATTGTCAGCTGATTTCTATATATGACTTTGACTTCAACTGTATAATAAGAGTGTGAAATTGTTGTACCAGGACCAACAAATGTAGGTGGCGGACCAACTAAAGTGGCAGCTCTTGCCTCCAAACTCTGCTGGACCTAGCAAAAAATAAATACAAATGACTAGTTTAAATTGATGAATGTTTAAAGGAAAGTAAATTAATGTTTTTAGGGTTACTCTCTCTCCTCTACACCTATAGCTGGTGTTTGGTGAGCGAACCGGCGCCGTTGTAAAGTGACTGCCGTCGCATCACTGGTGGTGGTTGAGGAGAGACCCCTGACATGATTGTAAAGTGCTCTATAAACCTCATTCAGTCATAAACCATTCAATCATTCAAACAAATAACTATAATTGTGTGTGTGTGTGTGTGTGTATATATATATATATATATATATATATATAACACAAAAGTTTGGGATCAGTAAGATTTTTAATGTTTTTAAAAGAAGTTTCATCTGCTCACCAAGGCTGCATTTATTTAATTAAAAACACAGTAAAAACAGTAATATTGTGAAATATTATTACAATTTAAAATAACTTTTCTATTTGAAAAATATTTTAAATGTAATTTATTCCTGTGATCAAAGCTAAATTTTCAGCATCATTACTCCAGTCTTCAGTGTCACATGATCCTTCAGAAATCACTCTAATATGCTGATTTGCTGCTCAAGAAACATTTATTGTGTACAACTGTACAAAATATTTGAGTAGAATATTTTTTTTCAGGATTCTTTGATGAATAGAAAGTTCAAAAGAACAGTGTTTATTTGAAATATAAAATTTTTGTAACATCATAAATGTCTTTACTGTCACTTTTGATCGATTTAATGCATCCTTGCTGAATAAAAGTATTAATTTATTTAATTTCTTTTCAAAAAAAATAAAAATTCTTACTGACCCCAAACTATTGAACGGTAGTGTATAATGTTACAAAAGCTTTATTTCAGATAAATGCTGTTCTTTTGAACTTTCTATTCATCAAGGAATCCTGAAAAAAAAAAAGTACACAACTGTTTTCAACATTGATAATAATAAGAAATGTTTCTTGAGCAGCAAATTGGCATATTAGAATGATTTCTGAAGGATCATGTGACACTGAAGACTGGAGTAATGATGCTGAAAATTCAGCTTTGCCATCACAGGAATAAATTACTTTGTAAAATATATTCAAATAGAAAACAGTTATTTTAAATTGTAATAATATTTCACGATATTACTGTTTTTACTATATTTTTAATTAAATAAATGCAGCCTTGGTGAGCAGACGAAACTTTTAAAAACATTAAAAATCTTACCGATCCCAAACTTTTGAACGGTAGTGTGTGTGTATATATATATATATATATATATATATATATACACACATATAACCACACTGAAAATATGAAAATAAACAAAAATGAAAAATTTTAGGATTTTTATTTTAAATATATATTTTAATTTTTTAATTTTTTAATTAAACTTTTCACTTATAATAATATGTAATTAAAAAATAAATTAGTCAATCACAAAAAAATTATGCAAAAGCATTTTCACTATTAGTATTTTGGACCCCTGCATACAAAAATATACAATGTAAAATATTAGGTTTTTTGAATAAGTAATTAATACCTCTCGGTAGGTGTTTGTACCAATGATGGGCCTGACAATGGGTACGGCTGGCATTGCCAGAGCGACTGGAACAGCTTCAACCACTGTAGGTGCCACAGGTCCTCCCAACACCTCCTGCTCGAACCTACAGGAGAAGCAACATCAGCATACATAAAGTCAGAAACGCTCTACTCTACACACTCCAAACACACAAAAAAACAGCTGGAACTGAACATGAGTGAAATGTGAAGAACTCACAGTGCCATCTCTGCCTCCATCTCCTTCAGGCGCTCTTCTCCCGATTTTAACGCCATACTGAGCGTTTTCTGCAAAAAGCAAAAAAAAAAAAAAAAACAGTAAAACCTCAGTAAATCAATCAATATCTGTGTCTCAAAACACAGCAAGCTGTCTGTCTAACATTTTTGAGGATCACAAACCTTTTTCCAATGTACCTTTGATGCCCAAAAATGCTGCAAACTGCTATGATGCTTACAAAGATGCAAACCCATGCACTTCAAACATGCTGCACGCCCTTAAAAGTCTGTCTAACTAGGCAGTACACTAAGTTGAGACACAACCAGTGTGTCTCTTGCAAAGAAAACAAATAAGAACGGAGTTCAAGAAGCATAAACAAAACAATTAGATACCATCTGTGATAAATTGACCTTAACAGTCCAGTTTACAGGAATAAAGCAGAAATACTGTTTAAATCGATTAAATTATTTGAGCAATAATGTTCAGATGCCACATGATTCGGTTTTAAAGCTCTAAACTGATATAAACTTTATCTAAAGCTCTGCTGAAGTCAACTATTCTCAATTAAATACATACTCGCCGTGAAATCTGTCCTTATGAAGAAGTTCAAGTCGATATGCAGGAATAAAATAATAAAACAGATGAACGGATCTTGATCATTTGTTTTCCTCAACGACACCGCTTGTCTGGGCGCAGAGGAATTACGTCACAAGAATCATTCGGTCCTTCCTCGGCGTAGCGCGCAGGAAAATGAGATCATGGCTGTGTCCGAAATCGTCCCCTATACCCTCATTCACTACTATTCCCTACATTTGTCCACTGTAAATCCCAACACAACAGAAGATTAAACACTAAAACCTCTCTGAGTATATTAATCTTGTGGAAAAAGACACTTATTCACTCTGAGGCAAAGCATGTTAGAAACTAGAACTGCGCTCATTCGCTTATCTTACTCTATGCCAAATCATTTGTTGAGTTCACTTCACTTTTTTCTATTAAGTACAATGAACTTTTAGTTATATTTGAGTGAAATAAACTCAATTCATTTGGTTAATTTCCCTGTTCGGGTTTACATGATGATGAGCATCTTGAGAATTTAGTGAGGCTTGTGCCTTGACAGCAGGGGGCGCTATAGACTTTGAGCCTAAACGCCACAACATAAAACCGTAGGCTACAGATGAGTCAAGATGTGCTGACAGTCACAAACGTTCACCAGAGCATTTATACTACACCCTCAAGTGGTATCATATTAATTACAGGTTTTATTTTATTTTATTTTTTTCTGGGGATTCCATGCTATCTTCTATGTAGCAGTTGTGGTACATGCAACTACTCCCCCTCTTTTCACAAAGAAGAAACTGCAAAATAGTGGGAAAATCTGTGAGAATAACTTTCACTGACTTCCATCAACCTCCTCCACACTTATTAAATTCTTGCATGATCAGCATGACATTTCCTGTTTGGTAAAAAAATCGTCAGCAGAAACTGTTTCACTAAAGAAATATTATCTCTGCCCCCCAATGCTTCAAATCTAACCATATGTTCTTATAATTTAAGCATAGAATAACAGAATTAAATTACAAGCACTGATTTAAGGAAGTTTTCACCATGGAACAAGGATATCCGTTTATTGATGCAACATGCAAGCTTATATTAGGCCTGTCATGGGGAAATACTGAAGCTTACTGATACTGAGCCAAAACCTCTGAAGGCACAACACATGTTTTTCATCAGCATATTACTGCAGCTGTCTCTATCAGGTCAGTTTCTGTTTTATTTGAGTATTTTTTATTTGTTGATAATATTATTCAGTAAATAGTATCTATTCTCAAACTTTTTGACTCCAAGACAACATTCGCTAAGATATTTCTGCTGTAATGTCAAAGCTGCCTCTTTAAAAGTTTTTTATTTACATAAACTAGGAGGGGGGATATGTTGAAATAATTAAAATAATGATAAATAAATTTAATTAATTAAAATTAAAATCATTAATTTCAGCATTCACACTTTTTATGGCTAAAGAATTTACATGAAGTTTCCAGTCATTCATGATTAAGTGTTTCTGCCCAATAAAATATTTTAGAGCTTGACATAACAAAACAAAAAATAAAAATCATTCTCCAAATTTCCATGACTTTTAATTTTTTATTATTATTATTCCTTTAAAACACCCTCATATAGCATACAGGTTTCCCATCCCAAAGCCCATGGATCACTGGGTCTTAAAAAATTACATTTGTTAAAAGAACAAATTAAAACAGCTTATTAGTTATTATAAAGCTTTTAAAGATTATAAAGATTTGTCTTATTTTAAATAATTTTAAGCCATTTTTGTGGCTCCCTTGGAAGTGTGCTGACTGCTGAGGCCCCTTGGTTTAGAACCACTGGACTTTACAATTTGCTGCTGTACTTTTTGGTCAGATCTGATCATTGATAGTCTGTTAGAATCATCTGGAGCAATGATTAGAATCAGAGCAATGATGACTTACTGGAGCCTTAACAAACATTTTTGTGTGTTTCAGCTGCTCTGGCTTCATGGTCAATTTCATACAAACCTCATTCCATATGTGTTTTCGAAAGATCATCTGTGGATTTCACCTGTTCATTTGATTATCCATCTTCTCACACACTTAAAACTACAAAATGGTTCAAACCAAAAAAAAATCAGAAACAAGATGGATCACAGGAGGGAATATTTGTCCATCACTCAGAGGCGGCAGAGATTGACCAACTGTACAAAAACAGAACAGTGTATGCAAACCAAGACAAAAACTGCTCCTTGCAGTTACACAATGTCTCCAAAAGTGACACTGGAAAATATTTCTTTAAACTTGAAACAAATTTTTATCATGGAAAATATACTGGACCAGGTGGCATATACCTCAACGTAGCAGGTAAATGAAAGACCAAATTTTTATGACACATAAAAACTCAGACCACAATGCCTGTTGTAAAGTCACCAGCATATGTTGTGTTTTGGATGCTGGTGTGCTGATGTACCCATAGCCTTATAGTTAACTAAAAAATGAAAATTCTGTCATTAATTACTCACCCTCATGTCGTTCCAAACCCGTAAGAGATTTGTTCATATTCGGAACACAAACGAAGATCTTTTTAATGAAATCTGAGAGCTTTCTGTCCCTCTATTGACAGCTATACAACTTCCACTTTCAAGGCCCAGCAAGGTAGTGAAGACATTAAAGTAATCCATATATATATATATATATATATATATATATAATTTACCACTTTATTTACAAAATATTAATCTCCAACATGCGTTCACAAGAGCAGTGTTTCATAAAATTGAGGATAAACCACTAGAGTCACATGGATTACTTTTATGATGTCTTTACTATCTTTCTCGGCCTTGAAAGTAGTAGTTGTGTAGCTGTCAGTGGAGGGACTGAAAGCTCTCAGATTTCATCAAAAATATCTTCATTTGTGTTCCGAAGATGAATAAAAGTTATACGGGTTTGGAATGACATGAAGGTGAGTAAATACTGACAGAATTTTCATTGTTGGGTGAACTAACCCTTTAACCAGCCAGATTTCCTTGGTCAACCAGCTTCAATCAGAAGGACTATGTTGGTCAAACCAGTTTCATGAACAATTTCAGTTCTGCTGGTCTACCATTGTAGACCGTAGGCCAGGATGGAAACTGATGCTGGTTTAGCACTGGTGACCTTTATTTTATTTTATTTTTTAATGTCTGATTTCTGATTACATTTCACTAATCTACACTACTTTTAACAGTTCTACCTTTTAGAGTAACAGTGACAAAGCAAAAGGTGAATGGACACATCCATGAAGGAGACTCTGTGACATTGAGATGCAGCACAGAAAACTGTACCCCGGAACAAGGGCCGTTTGCCTGGTTTAAAAACCAACTTCTGCTTCCACAAGCCACTGAGAATGTGCTCCGAATCTATTCTGTCTCTCACAATGATTTTGGCAACTACTCCTGTGGTCTGAAGAACAGCAGCACAACTTCAGCAGAGGAAATATTGCTTGATGTGAGATGTATGTTTACATTTAACCTAAGGCTAGATTGTTATTTAAAGCACATCCTGGGTTTGTTCAAAAACCTAGAAAGCTGCCTAAGTAGGCAGTATTTTAAGGCATCATAGACACACTCCTGATGCAAAGACTGGGCTGAACATACAAGTTTGAGGTCAGTAAGATAAAAAAAAAAAAGAAAAGAAATTACGAAATACTGTCACCGACAGTATTGAAGTTAAACATTAAACGAACAGACTGTACTGATGAAACTTGTGACAATTAGTTTACTATTATGCCGCGTCCCAGGCAACCCGTAACCCGTGTTTTTCCAACCTTCTACCCGTGAACATGCACTGGAACAGCAGTCAAACCCGTGACTTCCCACCCGTGAACTCGTCGATGTACTCCCAGTTCCGCGCTCTGACGTCACATAGCCCGCGAAACAACAATGGCAACCCCTACGGATGCGGTGTTTATGCAAGTGCACGGTAAAATAACGTAAAATAAAAGGTATAACAGCTCCTCTTGCCTTATGCGCCGTTTTTCCTCCTCCGTTTCCTTCAAATAAGCAAGGAGTAAGCAATAAGCACCTTTTGCGATAGAAATGATTGTAAATGAGCATAAGCCCCTTACGGTCCGCCATGCTGGTTTGTTTACACTCAGGCAGTTTGGCGTGACTTGCCTGGAACGCTACAAAATCGTGAGTCGTTGTTTGAAGTCGTGACTTACTGGCTCAAAAACCTGCCTGGAACGCAGCATTAAAGCATGAATTTGATGTAAACAATCGATCTCCATAATATTCACATATACAGTTCAGGGACATAATGTATTAGCCCTACAGTTACAGCATAAAATAATATTTAAAGCTCTAACTTTTTACATAGATAACATTTAAATCTATAAAATTTGTAATCTAAAAATTCTGACTATTTTCTCTCAATTTTGAGTTTATATCACAATTCTGAGAAAAAAAGTCGACATAAACTCGAAATTGTCAAGTCAATTGGGGATATATTTTATTATTTTGTGGCTCCGTCCACAAAATACGTCATCGCTGATTACAAACACCAAAATAGAAGGTGTGTTTGACTTGAAGCGGTGCTGTGCCAGTGTTGCCAAGTCCTTGGTTTTCCTGCAGAATTGGGCTACTTTAACACTGTTGCTGCGGGTTGTTTTTCATGTCCGCGGGTTGAAGCAACCCTAAATAACATGATATGTAGCGCCTGGAATGCGAATTTTACCAGGGGAACCCTGCCAAAAACGCAAATTTTACCCCCAGGAATGCGATTTTTACTGGGGGCCCCCCGAAACGCGATTGGGCTAGTTTTGAGTAGTAATTGGACGGGTTTTGTTGAGAAAACTTGGCAACCCTGCGCTGCACAGACCGAACGGTATGTGATGTAGTTGAGTGACGAATAAGAGGTGAGGATCTCCGCAAAATCCAACCACAAGTGGTCACTGAAAACGCATTTGAAACTTGTGATAATATCACGTGTAACAGTAATGCATCTTGGCTGACCACTTGTGATCGGTTCACCGAAAGCGCATCTTAATACCAGGCTGAAACAGGCTTTCTCTCTCTCGTCTGCTTGATTTCCAGGATATTGTATATAATTTGCGGGCGACAGGGAGCCAGGATCAATATGTGGGAAACTCCTGGACCTTCCAGGAGAGGTGGGATGTCTGGGTATTTGACATCAAAGTACCGCAAGAGCGATTAGATAGCAAACGGCTCTGTACGCTTTAGAATCTCTCTCATGATACTTTGATGTCATAGACTAATCGGTCTGCGCAGCACCGCTTCAAGTCAAACACACCTAATGTCTTCGGTCACTTAGGAGCTTCCATTGCAGCCTATTAGGCAGCTAGCTAGGTTTGGGAACAGAGCAACTGCTACTGACCTCTGTTTCCATGTTAAATATGGATTTATAAAAAATGAGGAAGCTCGATAGTTTCAAGAGATTTCACTAACCCACAGTAACATTTTAGGCAACATCTCATTTCAACTGCACCATTACATACAAATGTTTCAAAGTTCTCTTACAAATACCAATCCTGTTGCTTCTCCCCACAGATAGTCCGAAGAATGTTGAAATAACCATTTTGACATCTGGAAAGATAGAACAAGGAAACTCACTGACTCTGATCTGTAAGAGCAATGCCAATCCTGCAGTGACAAACTACACTTGGTTTAAGATCAGAGATGGGAACATCTCTTCTATAGGATTTGATTCTGAATTCTCCATCAAAGCTGCCAGTCAGAAGGATGATGGACAGTACTTCTGCACGGCCAAAAATGACATGGGCTCTCAAAACTCTACGATCGTAGCACTGGAAGTCAAAGGTAATAGGGAATATTTCTTAGGTTGTATTTGGAATGGAATACTATAGCTTAATGCTTACTAAATATTGTGCAGTATATACTGCTATTTATAAAAAAATATCATGTGAGGAGTGTCCAAAAACTTTTCCCATTTTGAGAAAACATATTGTTAAAATCTGAGACTTTAGTGACCGTTTACCCAAATTTACCCTCTTTTTGTTTGTTTGTTTGTTTGCTTCTATAGTGCCTAGAAATCGACATTTCTTGCTGACTGCAACAGCTTTGCTTTTCTTTGTAATAGTTGTACTGTTAGTCCTGTTTGGTCTCAATATAAGGTGAGTGGATGAACAGCATGTTGAAATGCTGAGAGAACATGCAGTTCATATGTGTTAAATGTGATTGCATGAGTTTGTACTTTGTGGTAATGACACTACATGTTACACAAGCCCTTGATCATCACTTCCCATCATCAGTTACTGTGTTCATTCTGGCATTGCTCTGATTACATTATTCAGTGTGGCAGACAAGCATGCAATCATCTTATGCAACGTTTTGCACTAGTAGCTAATACTAATTGATTTACATAAATCATTGTTTCTTAATCTTGTGACTAGTATTCTGATCATTTTGAATTATTAACAACTAATAGTATAATTACTTTTAATTGGATCTTAATTTTAAGGTTTTGAAGGCAAAGAAGTCCCAGAAACATAGACATTTTGAGTTATGATTACAAATACATCATGTAAAGCTATATTGCAAATCTGTTCACATCTTTACAGGAGGAAACAGTTTACACCAAAGAAGCAGCCCACAGAACAGGTATTAAATCACAAGTCTAATCCTAACTTAACAGTCTACTAATACTCTAAGAAGAGCTAGTTGACATGTAGCAAATTAATGAGAGTAAGTTGACATGTAGTTGCAAAATTACTTAGTAGAACTACTAAAGTGGACAGTCGAAATGAATAAATATCTACTGTTTTATATTTGATCAGACACCTGCAGTCACTGTCACAGAGGAGATCTATGAGAACCTGAGAAAATCACCAGAGTCTGAAGAAAGCCATACCAACCTGATATATGCAAATCTAAACCTTCCTTCATCAGCCTCAGACAGGTAATGAATAAAATGTCTCATCACCAGCCTGATGATGATTGTGTATTGTGGTAACCATTTTATAAAAGCAATAAGGCACTGGAGGCTAGTGCTGTATCGTGAATAAGTCACGGCTGAAGGGGGTGCAGGCACTCCACTTTGCGTTGTGCCTTATAACGCCCTTCAGCCGTGACTTATTCACGATACAGCACATCCTTTTGTACCTTATTGCTTACATTAACAGCCAATATCCTAGTAATATGCCTGCTAATAAGCAACTAGTTAATAGTGAGAATTGGACTAAAGTGTGACTTTTTTAGTTTGTTTTATAGACCACGTTCCAACAGTCAAGAGGACGCCGCTGTGGTCTACAGCCTTCTCAGTTACAAAGAGTGAATGAATCTCTGCACTGTGAATAATGAGCTTTAGCAAGCAGGTGTTGTAGATATTTCTCTTTTTATTCAAAAGAATCAAATGCCTATAATTGTGAATACATTTACATTACAAAGTACAAAATTACCATAGGTTCAAACATTAGAATGAGTATAAAAGCATTAAAGAAATAATATATA
This sequence comes from Mylopharyngodon piceus, assembly GCA_039654765.1. Classification (NCBI taxonomy): domain Eukaryota; kingdom Metazoa; phylum Chordata; class Actinopteri; order Cypriniformes; family Xenocyprididae; genus Mylopharyngodon; species Mylopharyngodon piceus. Next base: position 13,787,950 of record CM077445.1, read on the forward strand.
CAATGTACAGTGAAAGTAAAAAATTATTAATAAATGTATATGTACATATTTTTGCATGCATCTGTATTTACATCCACATTTGTCACTTGACCAAAAAAACAAAAAACAAAACATACATAGTGTATTTGATCTAAAAATATATGATTTTGAAAAGATAACACTGTTAAAACAAATAAAATGCAAAGTTATATCTATATTAAAAATGGCTCTTTTTTATCTTTACAAAAGTTATCGTTCACATAAAAATTAAATTCTGTCATCATTTACTCACTCTCATGTCAAACGCCTTTAATCAAGATTTTATACATATGTTAAATGCACAATAAATGAACACTAGTAATGTGCTGGTGAAATATTATGCTCCCATTATGACATTAATGCTGTGTTGGGCTCGTCGAGATGCTCAAACAAACACAGCAATGTTTTCACCACAGAGCTATAGTGTTTAAACCTTCATGGGCTACAAATGGATTTCATATAGTATTTTAACAACAACAACAACAACAACAACTACTTCACCCTTAAGCTCACAATCGGATGTCCCGAGATTTGTGTGAAATTTCTTCACTCTGTGAATTGAAATTGTGTCCTGTGTAATCTCTTTGTAACGTATTTGAAGAGATGAGGCAGAGAGAGAATCCAAATGCACACACAGTTTAATAACAAAAGGCAAAAAGTACAGACACTCCAAACCTGGAAACTGGCAAATAGTCCACACAAAGAAACAGGAACATAATCCAAAGACCAAGAAGGAAGGAAGGAACAAGACATCCAGATAGCCCAACGGAGAAATAAATACAAACAACAACTCATAACCCACAACTAAAACACAAGAGCTTAAATAGGCAAACTGAAACCAGTAAATGATTAACAGGTGGGAGAAATTAAACCATAATGAGTCCAGGCAAAGGATTGTGGGGAATATATTTCATAATGGGAGAACAACAAAGTCAGAAAGAGTGCCCTCTGGAGGAACTCATGGGCACTCCAGCTGGTGAATGTGACACTCTTCCTCTACACCTCTCCTGTTGGATCAGTAGATTCTGGTTTCTTCCTACAAAAAAAAAGAGGGAATATGTCATTATTTCTACAGTGCAAATGATACAGAAGAATACAAAAAGCTGCTTTCTGGGTTTATGAAGCAGCTGAATTGTTTTAATTGTTTTCAGGGGGAATTGATAGTAGAGAAAAGAATAAAAATTGTGAGACAAGGGTTTAAAATTTTTTTTTATGTTTTCTTTTTATGTCTTCTCGTCTTTTTAAAACGAGTTTCAAAGTGAACGTTTTTGAAAACGATACCATTATCATCGTGTAAACTACAGAAACACGAATTTGTGAAAATGGTGACATCATGAACGTGTATTACATGTTCAGTCTATAGATGCGTAGTGTTTCTTTACAAAGTGACATTGCCAACTACTGGCCTGGAAACATAATACAGCGTTTTTAATCGTTTTTGTGATTAAATAATACTGGGTTTATAATAATACCATTTAATACCGGGTTTCGGTACCCATCCCTAATCAAAGGACACATGAGGACTGAAGCTTAGCGTTGTGAAATCACACACAGGAAACAGTAAATCTGTTTAAATGCAAACCTCGAAAATTGGACTTTTAGATGGAAAACGCTGTTTAAAAAAACACTGGAAGATTCATTGACTTGTGTCAAAATATAAGGGACACTTATATATATATACACATACACACACACACACACACACACACATACATACATTATGGTGCTATTTGTCTTTGTCTTTTTTGCATCTACTTTTCTTGTATGAAATTGTCTTTTGAAATGGAGAGATGGGGTGAACGATTCCTTTAAAGAACTATATGCAATCACTATGATCTAACATTATGTGCAAACAATGGCTCTTTGTAGGAAAACTAGTGTAGAAAAGAACAATCCTATTTTCTATCTCTGCAACATAAACATGGAAGGATGAAGTTATCTTACCCATTTGAATTATTCGCCTCTTCATCCATCCCTTTAGACTCTGGCAGTTTGTGTCCAAATAGTTTACGAGCGAGGAAATTAAGCAGGCCGCAGTGGTTGGTGTAGCAGCAGAAAGCATCTACTGCTACCATCAGCACCAAGAAGATGAACATTACAATGCCCACCACACCTCCTTTCCCCAGCATCGGCTGACTGACTGCAAGAGAAAGAGGAAATAATTAATTTCACTAAAGCGTGAAAAGGGTGAACTGATTGTTTAAACACCCAAAAATGAAAATTCAGTCATTTATTCACCTTCAAGTTATTCAGAATCTGCATGATGTTCTTTCTTCTGTTGAACATAAATGAAGATATTTTGAAGAATGTTGGTAACCAAACAGTTGCTGGACCCCACTGAAATTACTATGGAAGTCAATGGGGTCCATCAACTGTTTGGTTACCGACATTCTTTAAAATATCTACTTTTGTGCTCAAGAGAACAAAGAAATGAATACAGGTTTGGAACAACTTGAGGGTGAGTAAATGATGACAGAATTTTCATTTTTGGGTGAACTATCCCTTTAAGCATATAATATGGCGCTTTACCATTGCATGGGACGGCTCGGTACGGAACGGTACGGCTCGCTTAAATAGTCCCACCTCGGTGGGGGTTCCAAGCGTGCCGTACCGATACTAAATGTGACGTGTAAACACCGCAGATCACTGATTGGTCAGAGAGAATCGTCACTACCAGCATCATTGGATTTGAAACACGAGACACCAAACCCGCTAGATTTAAATAGTCAGTAACAGCCACCGCAGTATCATTTGTTTGTGAAATCACTTGCTTTAAACGACTGTCGCACGCAACTTGAAAAAAGAAATGGCTGTATTGTGGTCAGTAGACGAGGTGTAGACTCGTTGGTAGACAAGGAGAGGATCCACGGCAGTAGAGGCCGAAAGTAAAGCGAGCCGAGCCGAGCCGTGCCGTACCGAGCTGAGCTGAGTAGTACCACGCAGTGGAAAAGCGGCAATACATAATAATATTTGATTTGCTCTAATCAGTCCTACCAGGTTGTGGGATGGTGAAGTTAATTTTGGCAGGGCTGGAGGAGCCATTGTGGTTTACTGCATAAACTTCCATTTGATATTCAGCATTGTACTGGAGACCATTCAGCTGGATTCTGCTGGAGTTTCCAGGAATTTCATTTTCAGCCCATTCCTCATTCTCCTGGTTCTATTCGAAATGGGACATTTTACACTGATATAAGGCTTGTACTTCACATACTTAAAAAAACATGAAAGATACGATGAAGTGATTCGGCTGGACTTCAGACTGACCCCTTTGTAGCGCACAACGTAGTGTTGGATGGGAGAGCCTCCGTCTTTCAGCTGTTTAATGGGGATGGAGACTGAGTTCTTCTCCAACTTTTTCTCGCTCAGAGAAAGAACGGGGCTGTCGGGTTCCCCTAAATGAGGGAAAGAAGAAACATGAGATAGGAGGAACAAAGAAACAGCGTAACAGGTGATCTTAGGGCTGGGTGGATTATGATCATGATATTTTCAACCTTATTTTGATGATATTTGATATACACTACCATTCTAAAGTTTGGGCTTAGTAAGATTTTTCTTCTGCTCACCAAAGCTGCATTTATTTGAACAAAAAATACAGTAAAAACAGTAATATTGCAAAATATTATTACAATTTAAAATAACTGTTTTCTATTTGAATATATTTTAAAATGTAATTTATTCCTGTGATGCAAAGCTGAATTTTCAGCATCATTACTCCAGTCTTCAGTGTCACGTCATTCTAATATGCTGATTTGCTGCTTAAGAAACATTTCTTCTAATTATTAATGTTGAAAACATGTTTTTGCCGCTTAATATTTTTATGGAAACCGTGATACATTTTTTTCAGTATTCTGAATAGAATGTTCAGAAGAACAGCATTTATTTGAAATAGAAATCAATTGTAGTTTCATCATAAATGTTTTACTGTCACTTCTGACCAATTTAATGCATCCTAATGCAGCTGAATAAAAGTATTCATTTCTTTCTTTCTTTAAAAAATAAATAAATAAATAAAAATAAAAAAATCCTAATGACCCCAAACTTTTGAACGGTAGTGTATATTCTGATATTTATTGCTCCTAAAAAGCTAATTTCTTAATTCAAAATGTTTATTTTAATAACTAAAATACAGTAAAAATCTAGTTAAAAATAGTAAATGTATGTTTTCCATACTAATTCACTTAATAAACACAAGGAAGACTAACATGAAGAATGAATCACTGAATCAGAGTTTTGAACCAGTTATTTCCTGATAATTTACTCACCCCCATGTCATCCAAGATGTCCATGTCCTTCTTTCTTCAGTCGAAAAGAAATGAAGGTTTTTGATGAAAACATTCCAGGATTATTCTCCTTATAGTGGACTTCAGTTGGCCCCAAACGGTTGAAGGTCAAAATTACAGTTTCATTGCATCTTCAAAGGGCTTTAAACGATACCAGACGAGGAATAAGGGTCTTATCTAGCGAAACGATCGGTCATTTTCTAAAAAAAAAAAAAAAAGAAAAAAGAAAAATTAATGTATATGCTTTATAAACACACCTGCAAGTGCTTCTGCCAGACTGTCTTCCGTATTCTTCAAAAAGCTTACACTTAATGTCCTACACCTTCCCTATTCTACTTACGGAACGAACGCGGCGCCAGTTCCTTTTTTTTCCGTAAGTAGAATAGGGAAGGTGTAGGACATTTAGTGTAAGCTTTTTGAAGAATATGGAAGGTGGTCTGGCGGAAGCACTTGCAGGTGTGTTTATAAAGCATATACATTAATTTTTCTTTTTTTTTTTTTTAGAAAATGACCGATCTTTTTCCTCGTCTGGTATCGTTTAAAGCCCTTTGTAGATGCAATTAAACTGTAATTTTGACTTTCAACCGTTTGGGGCCAACTGAAGTCCACTATAAGGAGAATAATCCTGGAATGTTTTCATCAAAAACCTTCATTTCTTTTCGACTGAAGAAAGAAGGACATGGACATCTTAGATGACATGGGGGTGAGTTAATTATCAGGAAATTTTAATTTGAAAGTGAACAAATCCTTTAACAACTCTCACACTGTTTTTGTTACTTAAGTTTAAAGGAAATATGTGTAAAGTTTTCACAAACTAGTCAGTGGGCAAATAAAAAGCACATTAAAATCAGTGTGAATATTAAGTTATTAGAGTATGTCAGTGTCACACTTAAGTAACTGACAATCCAGTGGATAAGCTCCAAAATCGTTCACTACAGTATAGATGTGTGAGATCAGCAGACCAACATTGATTTCATGCTGAAGGAAACCTGAAGTAGCAATTTTCTTTTTTCCCCACTTTCTTCAGCATTGAAAACATGCAAGTAAACTCATTTTCACACTTTTATATCACAGTAAACAATTAGGTTTGTGTTTTAGCCTATCAACTGGAGATGTATGCATTCAAAATTTTGATTTACCATCTACAAAGGAAGGTCAGAATAAGGCAATGGATGGGCCCCGGGACCAGGAGCAGGTCGTAATGCATGAAGGTCATCATCAAGCAGGAATGGTCATTTAGGTGGCAATTAGAGAAAGAATGGGCAGCGAAAGCAAATCATGAACATATGTGATGAGCAAACAAGAACAAGAATGACAGCATGAAATGAAATCAACTGCAATAAAATGTCTTATCATTATTAAAAATTGATGTTGGGACTGTAGACCATTGGCCACACCCAGACTGAATCTACAGCCTTTTTTTTTAACATTTTCTCCACTGATTTTGTGGAAAATCTGCAGATTTTATTTAAACATGGTAAATGTGCTAAATGGAGCTACTGGAGATATATATATATATATGCATATATGCCGTTTAATATGTTTTCAGTATATCACACCACAGGATATATTTACTACTTGGCCGCAGATTCTGTGTGGGCTGGCAATGGCTTACATAACAATATTCATAATAGTTTTTCAACATCAAAAATGGTGGAATAAGCAGCAGATGAAGTGAATAGACAGGAGAGAATCCTGCTGATACTCACGTTCAGACTGTGTGAAGATCCTGTGTTCAGTGGAGAAGTTCCCCAGGTAATGTGAGTTTTTGGCAGCAAAACGAACTGAGTACTGTGTGTACGGCTCAAGGCCCGTGATCACCAGGGGATCTACAAATGTAAGTATTTTCATCACACATTTGAATTTTAAAAAAGCATCAAAATATAAACCACGGTAACGCTTTATTTCGATGGTCCACTTTAGACATTCTACTAACTATAAGTAACTTTGCAGCTACATGTCAAATAACTTTCATTAGAGTATTAGTAGACTGACTGCTTAATATCTGCTAACACTTTAATTTATTGGTCTCTCAACAGACAATCTACTGACTATAAGTAACTTTCCAACTACATGTCAACTTATTCTACTAACTCGAACGCTAACACCTAAACCTAAACTAATATTCTAATGAGAGTTAGTTGATATTTAGTTGCAAAGTTACTTATAGTTAGTAGAATGTCTAAAGTGGACCATCGAAATAAAGTGAAACCTAAACCACACCTCTTATAGCTACTTATTTACTTGTGGGCTTGACGACACTTTGACTCCAGGTTTCCTCGGATGGTTTCTTCCACTGAAGGATGTACTGGGTAATAGAGGACCCTCCATCCTGCACTGAGACAGTCTGGATGAGGACAGAAGATGAGGACCCTGCGGCCACACTGAACTGAGCGGGTGCCCCAGGCCAGGCTTGTGAGAGAGGAAGAGAAGTTGTTAATGAGAAGCAATATGGAAAGTTTATGCAGAAATAAATAAATATCAACAAACCAAAGTTTGTTAACTACATCATGTTATGCATGATGACAAAGAACTGTTGTAATCCTCATGGATGCATATAATTGATATTATTAATATACATAATAAAACACGGATGGAATCGCGGAATCCATTCATAAAAACGGAATTTACTGTGTAACGCGGAATGTCACAGAATTTGTCGAATTTTGGATGAATATATCAAAAGTAGGTGGGTACACTTAAATAAAATCGCAATATGGACTAGTGTCTGTGAATATTAAACCGCAAAAAGTCTATTTGGTTTTGATTCCTGCATGTTCTGCGTGTCTCTGTATGGCGCAGATGCTCGTACATATATAATTTTATATATATAATTTATTTTGTATATATAATTTCGTATGTATATAATTTTTTTTTTTTTTTTTAATTAATTCAAGAAACATATACAAATATACAGACACCTTCAGGAGAACATTAGAATTAAAAAAAGAAAAAAACATTTGTATGTAAAGTCAAATATCTAAAGGAAGTAATAAGAATCATTTACATATGAAGAGGACTCATAAAAGACAAGGGATAAACAGAGAAATAAAGGGATAAGTACCATACATTTTTATGGGGAAACAATACTAACAAAAAATAGATAATCAGAATAAATAAAGAAAAAAAGAAAGAAAGAAAGAAGGAAAGGAAGAAAAAGAAAAAGTCAATACATGAGAAAGCTGGTTAAACTTGAACATCAGAGCCATTGCAAAAGAATCGTTCATATTGTTTTAGGAATCAGTCACATTTTTTATTGCAAGTTAAACTAAAAGATTTAAGCAGCGAGTCTACCTCAATCAAAAAATGTGAGAGAGTAGGAAGTGAGCTCATGAATTTCTGTTTATGGATGAAACATTTGCCAAACAAAATAAAAAAATTGAAAATATATTTTTTAGATTTGTTTGAGTCAGTGTAATAACAAATAATATCTTTCAAATTTAAAGATTGTGTATTTATGGGGGTTTTATTTAAATGGGAATATAAGCTAGACCAAAACTTCTGAACCAATTCACAAGAATAGAATAAATGTGAATAGAACAAATGAATGTTTCATCTTCGTGACCACAAAACAATCAAGTACTAAGAATATCAACATATTTGGATACTGTTGAATTAACAGGGTATATCTTATGTGGTATTTTAAAGTGGACTTCTTTGGTCTTATTAGGAATAAAATATTTATAGGCTAACAACCAAGCTCTTCTCCAGTCGATATTGTCAATTAGGGCAGCCCAATGGGATCTGCCTCTATAGGGCGAATTTGGTCTCTTTTCTGAAAAATCTGTTGGATATGTTTATAACTACATTTCTTGTCATAAATGCTAATGCCATCCAATAACAAAGCCGACTCCTTTGTATCTTTCTGGTTGTATAAGACTTTTCTGAAATAAGTCTTATATTATTGCTAATATGCCTACCTTTGACAAAACCTGACTGTGTTTCCGCAATAATTTGATTAAGCTTAAGTTTCAATCTATTTGCATATACCAAGGCCAAGATCTTATTATCAACTGTTAAGAGTGTAATTGGTCGCCAATTATCAATTAAGAGAGGATCTTTTTCAGGTTTTGGAATATACCCCGTTTCACTGATATAGTCATTTCCTTCTGAGCAACACATTCTTTGTACATGCAAAGCAGAGGGGATTTTATTAAGTCCCAAAAATGGACGTAAAGTTCAACGGAAAATCCATCAACACCAGGGGATTTCCTTTTCTTCATAGATAAGAGAGCAGATTTTATTTCCCCAATTGTTAAAGTAGACTCACAAAGGTCTTTAAAATCATCATCAATGGTAGGAATATAGTTTTTAATTGTTTCGACAAAAGTCTCGCAATTATCCATATTAAATTTGGAAGTGTAAAGTTTGTCGTAAAAGCTTGTGATAAAATTAGAAATTAAGTTAGGATCAGTGCACTTGTCACCATTAATATTTAGAGCTGTCAATTAATTTCTTCTGCAATTCCTCTTCTCTAACGCAAAAAAATAACTGGAGTTATCTCTCCTTCCTCTAGCCATTTGGCTTTTGACCTAATAAAGACCCCTCTAGCCAAATCCAAGTAAGCTTGATTAATTTGGAAATTTAATTCTCTCAAAAGCAGTTCTTCCTCCTGAGTTAATGTTTTTCACAATAAAGAGTTTTATTTTATTTAGGAGTTCATATATTTTTTTTTATTTTTAGAGGGTTTTAAATCTTTACTTCTTCTAATGGCGATCTGCCTGGCCTTATATTTAAAGAATTCCCATTTTGCTTTATAACCATCACTAAAATTTTCAGAAAATATATCCGAAAACAAGTTCTTAATACCATCATTAAAAAAAGCATCTTTTAGAAGAGAATAACCACATAACTTTGGAGTTTTATCAGTGTTGCTACACAATTTTAGACTTATTTGTTTATGATCTGAGAGGGGAGCAAAAGAATTAGAAACATCTATAACAAATTGAAGAGCTGAGGAAGAGACCAAGAAGAGGTCAATTGAGTAAGGAGTAAAGATTGAGTTGTCCTGCTTAAGTGATAAAATAATCCATCTGCCTTCATCGGAAGACTTCACTCCTAGTATGTGCCCTTTAAACTTGTGCAAAAAAATCGAAATTCCAGCAGAATGACTAGAGCCATGGCTACAGTAAATTGTATTACCCCATTGATTTTTCCAAAATTTTACATCCATTTCACACGAGTGTGTTTCCTGAAGAAGAATTATATCCGACTCACTACTTTTACAAAATAAAAAGACAGCTTTCCTCTTTACTGCGTCACGTAAACACTTACATTTAAGGATACAACAGAAAAAGAATTAAACTTAAAGTCCATTAAACACAGAAAAAAAATCTGGTACCTCTGGTACAAACTGGTACAAACACTAACAAATAGGAACAATATATAACCAAAGATAATTCACAAACATTAAATTAGAAAATATTCACTTCACCGCCTTGCTTGTCAATAAGCATTTTTAGGTAACCAAAGGGGGGAAAAAAAAAAGTCAATATATAGCCAACCGTAGTTTTGTACATTACAAAATTAGCAGTTCAACTTCACAAAACTTCACAAAATTCGTTGCCCAAGGGAATAATGGGAGCAATCAGTCTAATAAGAGTCAATTAGATAATTCCGAGTATAGGCGAGTCACATAAATGTAAAACAAAGATGAAAAAACAGCGTAGTTCCTTGTATATTCCCTTAAAAGAGCATAGGCCTACCGCAGAAACTGACTATTTTACATCAGAGTAGTTGAATCTTTTCCCGTCGATTAAGGCAAACGAACCACGAAAGGAGGCTTTCTTTCCCTCATCTCTGGCTTTTTTAACAAGGGGCCAAAGTTTTTCTCTGGTGGCCCTATCTTCTGGTGAAAGGGCTTCTGTGAGTCACAACTTGTTGTCGAGGAGGAATTTGCAGCCTCTGGCAGCTTGCCAAACGATGTCACGAAGACGACGCAGAGCAAAAAGGATGATGATGGATCTGTGGGAACAATCCTTTCTTCTCTGGCCAAGGCAATGTGCAATGTCAACTGCATCCTCAAGGTTGTCGCTGATACCGGGAACTACATTGCTAATATGGAATCCCAAGTCTGCCAAAATTAAAAATAAATAAATACATAAATAAATATACAAAGAAATGTAAAAAAGCAAAAATAAATAAATAAATATATAAATAAATCTACACAGAAAAGCAAAAAAATAAATAAATAAATAAATAATTATTTATACATTTATTTCCTTATTTATGTATATATTTATTTTTTTCCCACATGTATTTATTTTTTCTTTTATTTATTTATACATTTATTCATTTCGATTTTTATTTATTTCCACATTTATTTATTTATGTATTTATTTCCATATTTGTTCATTTCCACATTTATTCATTTCTATATTTCTTTATTTCTATATTTCTTTATTTTTACATTTATGTATTTTTACATTTCTTTGTCCGAAGGGTAATGAGGAGGGCGTGGACATAGCAATCGAGCTCAGAGTAGGCGAGAGCGAAGCGTTGAGTCCACAGTGACACCTTGTGGTGTGCCCGAAATACAAGAAGTGTGGCCTACTGACGTTGATACTGGGATGAATGATTTGGATGGGTAGTATGGCCAAAATCTTCGGGTTAAGTAATATCACCCTAACTGTACTGTACTGATAGGCTACTCTTTATTCCAGACATGGCCGTAGAACATCGTCTGGTCTGGATTTGTAAAATGTCTTGCACTGGCAAACATGAACAGCAACATCTTCAGCAGATCTGATAACAGGGACTCTGAAATGGAAGCGCTTGTTATGTCCCATTATTAATCATTTGAATGAATGGGCTTGCGTTTGATTGAGATTCGGGCACCGGTCCGAACACAGAAAGGAACCAGCGCACATATAAGGCTACAGTGAAGTCGACGCAAGCATATTGATCAATGCATTTAAAACAAGACCACAAATTCACTTCACATTCATATTTCCTACTTTTACATTGTTGAACTGGGTCCAACAAATGAGATGAACTTTACTGACAAATTTCTGCCAAATGAACCAAATGAATGAAAAGAACTTAGGGTTGATATGAGAACAAGAGAAAATCTCGAAGAAGCAGGCCAAAAAGGAGAAGAAGAACTAGGATGGGACAACTGAAGATGGACTCGAAGGCCAAAGAGATGATTAAATTACTGAGACAGCAACAGAAAATTAATTTGAAATTGATTATGCTTATAAAACAATCATATGCTTTGAATACTTTTATGTGTGAAATGGAACAGATTACAAACGAGGTTGAAGCTTTGACCACGGAAGGTTCAGCGCCGGTTGTATCTGGAAATGATGTTTAAATGAGTTTCTGAGAAATAAGACCGAGATGTATTTTTAATTATAGTGTTAAATGGAACTAATGCGAAGGTCTCAAGCTTTAGCGATTAAAATGTGTTAGAATTTGCAGAATGTGTTGCAGTCTGCAAAAGGTGTTGCAAGCAGTGGTGTATAGAGTAACTGAAAACCATTCTTGAGTAAAAGTACAGATACCTTACATCGAAAATGACTCGACTACAAGTTAGAAGTAACCAATTCCAATACGACTTGAGTAAAAGTCTTAAAGTATCTGATTTTAACAGTACTCAAGTATTTTACTCATACTGAATGTAGGCTCAGAGATCCACTAGTCCTCAACACCTGCCAGTGAAAATAAGAAACAATTGATTTGTAAGATGAGAAATCAAGTTTATTTTCTAAAATCAAAATAAAACTGAACACCTCAATATTGCAATAAATCAAGGTCGACACAACAACCTTTTAAATGTCTACAAACTCTCAAGTCTCAGTTAAGCTCAAGTGCACAAAAAGGTCACAAGTAAACCAATATCCTTGAAAAAGGTCTTGTCAATATAGCGGATAAATAAAACAATGTGGTAACACTTTATAATAACTGACGCTATGAAGCATTAGTTAAGCATTAGTAAATAGTCAATTCATCATTATAAAGCATTAATAGACATTAGTAAGCAGTTTATAAATACACCTATAAATGCTTTGTTCTTGATTTATAAGCATATCTATAATGTGTTTAATAATTGTATTTTCATAATTTAGAAATGATAAATTGAGCATTAAAAAACTATGTATTATATTATTTACAAACCAGTTATTTAGGAGTTGTCAGTGGTTCATAAGATCATTTAGAAAGTGTAAGTAAATTAATAATAAACTATTTAAATGTACATTTATGCATCTTATTATTTAGACATATAGTAATAGTTAATAAATACATATTTACATACATAATAATACATAATACATATATACATACACATATTCCTATTGTAATTCATGATTATTCAGATAGTTATAAAACTTTGAGTAGGTGTCAGTTAACTATTTTTGTAAGCTCATCTAAAGTGAGGACTATTTATGCCTCGTAAAGCTTTTATAAAGGAGTTTTAAAGGATACAGAACATAGAAACTTTACGAAGGGTAATTTGATATAAAATTAAAAATAAACCTCTGCAATGTCACAGAAAATAAAAATTCCTGTACACCTCCAGAAAACTAAATGAAACTAAGCCTTTGCAATCTGATATAAAAAATAACTTTCTGTAAAGTGTAAACATTGCTGAATAAACATTGCTGTCCCCTCGTGGGGACATTCTAAAACGCTTAACGTGGCTCAATGTACTAAGACAGTGATTTTAAAAAACTCACTATTAAACGTCATACTAATAAAGTATACTATTTACAAAAAATCAGATGAGCCCTGAATATGATCTCAACGTTTTTTAAAATCACTGTCTTAACTGGTTTAACGTGTTATTAAACGTTTTTTTGTACATAATATACTTTATTATTATGATGTTTAGTGAGTTTGGTCTGTTAATATCACTGTCTTAGTACATTAAGCCACGTTAAGCGTTTTTCACGTTAAGCGTTTTAGAATGTCCCCACGAGGGGAGACGCAACGCGACAAAATGTTCTACTGTAACCGATGCCTCGTTCTATTTTGGATCTTTGAAATATGCATAGTATTTTAAGCATTTGTCACATGTTGTGCATGTAAAAGTAGGAAATATGAATGTGAAGTGAATTTGTGGTCTCGTTTCAAATGCATTGATCAATATGCTTGCGTCGACTTCACTGTAGCCTTATATGTGCGCTGGTTCCTTTCTGTGTTCGGACCGGTGCCCGAATCTCAATCAAACGCAAGCCCATTCATTCAAATGATTAATAATGGGACATAACAAGCGCTTCCATTTCAGAGTCCCTGTTATCAGATCTGCTGAAGATGTTGCTGTTCATGTTTGCCAGTGCAGGACATTTTACAAATCCAGACCAGACGATGTTCTACAGCCATGTCTGGAATAAAGAGTAGCCTATCCATGTCACACAGTACAGTTAGGGTGATATTACTTAACCCGTGATATAAGATTTTGGCCATACTACCCATCCAAATCATTCATCCCAGTATCAACGTCAGTAGGCCACACTTCTTGTATTTCGGGCACACCACAAGATGTCACTGTGGACTCAACGCTTCGCTCTCGCCTACTCTGAGCTCGATTGCTATGTCTGAGGTAAACCACGCCCTCCTCATTACCCTACGGACAAAGAAATGTAAAAATACATAAATGTAAAAATAAAGAAATGTAGAAATAAAGAAACATAGAAATGAACAAATGTGGAAATACAAAAATAAATAAATGTGGAAATAAATAAAAATTGAAATGAATAAATGTATAAATAAATAAAAAAAAAATGTGGAAAAAAAATAAATACATACACAAGGAAATAAATGTATAAATAATATTTATTTTTTTTTGCTCTTCTATGTATGTATATTTATTTATACATTTATTTATTTATTTTTTGCTTTTTTTACATTTCTTTGTATATTTATTTATGTATTTATTTATTTTTAATTTTGGCAGACTTGGGATTCCATATGCTAAGGACATCAATTGCAACTTTCCAGACATCCTCGCTATCCTTCTCTTTCGCACCATGTAGCTTTAATGTCCATCTCCAAGTGTAACGTTTACATTCTCCCACCTCTTCCTTCAGGGTTTTATTCACCTTTTGTAGCTCCTGAATCTCCGTCGCCACAACTCTCAGAGACTCCTTGTGCGATGCTACCTCAGTAACAAGTTGAGTAACAGTTGACGACAAAGTCTCAATCTGCTTAGCTGTAGATCCAGTCGTTGTATCAATTGCAGAAATGTTCTGAAACATCTCATCGTATTTGCCAGAAAGCTCGCAAATGGCTGCCAGAATTTCCTGCTGAAGAGTCGTTCCTTTCCATACGTTCTCGTTTTGTTTTTTTTTTGATAGAGGTTTTATGGGAGTTTCAGGCAGGGGAGTAGCAAGGAGATCACTCAGACCTTCCAGCGTGTTATCAGCGTTCAGTTCAAAAGCCAGCATCTCTGATGGTATGGGGGTGCATAGGTGCATAAGGCAGTGGCATGCGGTCCATATAAGCTGCGAATGCTCTGCATACCCACGTCATTCGTGGACGATAATTTTCTTTAAATCTGCCAGTGACGTAGACTTCTGGGTAAGCTGTTCTACAGCAGCTTTTGTGCCTTCGCGCTTTTGTTATGGATCGTCATCATCATCCCGCGTTCTCATTGGTTTGCTGGCCTATGGCGGATTCCATAGGATAAGCTGTGAGCAGATCGCTCGCCCAAGAGGAAAAATGAGCTGCTGCCAGATCTCGATCAACGAAAATCACATTGTATTTGATACAAAACTAACTAAACTTAACCAAATAGGGGAAAAAAAAAAAAAAAAAAAAATCACAACTAAAAATATTTTCACAGTATTTAATTATCTCCATAGGGATTTTTTTTTTTTTAATGAAAACTTATAAATTGTTTAAGACAGTCCTACTGTAACTAGGCCTATCAGAGGGTGTCAATAGTCTGTGCGTTTGTTAAAGTCATCAGTTTGCATAATTTAAACTTATTTTTTTAAATAATACTGATATTTTTATTTATTATAGCCTACTTATATTTATTATAATTAAATTTTAATTTATTTATAATAGGCTGCTAATATTAATTATATTATACTCATTTTTAATTATTAATTTAAAAAGTACTTCAGGCATACATTTAAATTGACGCCATGGTGTTTCTTATTTTTCGTGTCTGAATTAGATCCGTGTCCTAAACTGATACGTTTAAAGGTGAAGTATGTTGTTTGTGTGACACTAGCGGCACCTAGCGGACTTACAAAAATACAGCATATTTTGCAAAAGCACCTTTCGCATGTCGCGCCTCCGTCGACTCAAAAATCACAGAAGCTCTTACAGGTGCTTGTGAAGGCACGTCTCAACAGGTAAATATAGGCTACTCTCAATAAAAGGTCCAACATATTAGAAATACTTTTCGCTGTGTTGCTATTTGTCATGAGCAAGCAAATGAGTAAACTAACACTGTCTAGAGAACGCAAGCGTCTCACTTATTAGCTATAAACCCATTCAACGTAACTGCATCGGCCACATTTTTTACATGACGCACCACCCAGCATACCCGGTTAAAAAAAGTCACCGCTCGTCACTGGCATACGGTATGGGCAGCTTACATGCTTTTGAAGACGCTATGAATGCTGAAAGGTATATAAAGGTTTTAGAGCAACATATGCTCCTCTCCAGACGACGTATATTTTAGGGAAGGCCTTGTGTATTTCAGTAGGACAATGCAAAACCAAATACTGCAGCTATTACAACAGCATGGCTTCGTCGTAGAAGAGTTCGGGTGCTGAATTGGCCTGCCTACAGTCCAGATCTTTCACCTATAGAGAAAAATACGTCAAAGACGAGCACAAACTCTTCAGCAGCTGTAAACCTATATCAGGCAAGAATGGGACCAAATTCCAACACCAAAACTCCAGAAACTCATAACCTCGATGCCCAGACGTCTTCACATTGTTTTGAAAAGAAGAGGAGATGCTACACCATGGTAAACATGCCCCAGTGCCCGTCCCAACGTTTTTGAGACCTGTAGCAGGCATCAAATTTGAAATGAGTTCATTTTGTGCATAAAATTGTAAAATTTCTCAGTTTAAACATTTGTTATGTTATCTATGTTCTATTGTGAATAAAACATTGGCTCATGTGATTTGAAAGTCTGTTAGTTTTCATTTTATTCAAATTTAAAAAATGTGTCAACATTTCCGGAATTCGAGTTGTACAAGAATTATTAAGATTTTTGAAGGAATAATCACAATATTTCATCCATGTTTTAACAGTAATTTGGAAAAATAAAATAAAACAGAATTTGAGAAAAAATAAAAAGCTTAGAGCCCTACATACTGATTTTTTTTCCATTGCATTGTATTATTGGATTGCATTGAATTGCATTGTGTTGAATCGAATCAAAATCGGATCGCGATGCATCGTAGTAGGGGTGAATCGTATCGTATCACATCGCATCGGTAGCTGCTTCATATGCATCTTTAATGTATCGTATCGTTGGCTATGCATTGAGATGCGTGTCGCATCGGCCTCAGTTATGGAGATGCACATCCCTAATATATAATATATATATATATATATATATATATATACACACACACACACACACATATGGTGAAGACAGACTCATTTTTGGAGCTCAAATTCCTGAAGCCACTACAAAAGCCTTACTTATCAGCTGGAAGTCCTCAATGGTTGTGCCCACCGGGTTGCTGGCAATGCAGGAGTACAAGCCACCATCAGAGGGCATTACATTTTCAAGAATGAGCTCAGATCCCTCCACACTCGTCTGCCCACACACGTTCGTGCAAACAGGAAAGACAACAAGAGACAGGAAAATGGGGGTCAAACTTCCTGGAGATACAAAATCCCTCCTCACTGTCACCACCATCAAAGAAAATTATAATCCAATTATAATCCATTTCCCATGTATTCCCACTGGTTTAAGACAAGATTTGATTGTCTTAAACATATTTCCAAAGGTAATTAATAATCTCTGTTTTTTAAAAAAAAATTGCAAACAACAATAAAAAAAATTGAGCTATTTAGATGTTTCTCACCATTTTTTCTCGGGTAGCCTTCCTGACCCACTGTATTGTTGGAGTTGGATGTCCTGTGGCATTGCAGAGCACAGATCCAGATTCTCCTGGAACAATGGTCAGCTTGCTTGGAACCAAGTCTATAGTTGGACGCTCTGAAAATGATCAATAGGACAAGCAAAAAAGAAACTAACCCTCTGGTACTCTTTGGTCATTTTCTGTTTTTTTTTTTTTTTTTACTTCACCGGAATGGTATGAAACTTGGTAAAGGTTTTGGCACTTGCTGTGTGAACACACACACACACACAAAAAAAAATCATGGACATGATTCGAAAAGGTTAAATGGTCCTGAAAAAAACAGTCACACTTGTTTTCCTCGTGGTCAAAATTTGGAAATGAATGGGAGACGAAAACTTTTGGTACTGTGGCCAAACAAAATCTTACTGAAAGCGCAGTTTTTGAGATATTAAGCTCAAATTCAAACTTTTTTAGTTCCAGTGAAAGGAACTCTTAATGCTTCAGCATACCAAGACATTTTGGACAATTTCATGCTCCCAACTTTGTGGGAACAGTTTGGGAATGGCCCCTTCCTGTTCCAACATGACTGCGCACCAGTGCACAAAGCGAGGTCCATAAAGACATGGATGAGCGAGTTTGGTGTGGAGGAACTTGACTGGCCTGCACAGAGTCCTGAACTCAACCCGATTGAACACCTTTGGGATGAATTAGAGCGGAGACTGCGAGCCAGGCCTTCTCACCAACATCACTGCCTGACCTCACAAATGCGCTTCTAGAAGAATGGTCAAAAATTCCCATAAACACACTCCTAAACCTTGTGGAAAGCCTTCCCAGAAGAGTTGAGGCTGTTATAGCTGCAAAGGGTGGGCCAACTCTATATTAAACCCTACGGATTAAGAATGGGATGTCATTAAAGTTCATGTGCATGTAAAGACAGACGTCCCAAAACTTTTGGCAATATAGTGTATATTTCATAAAAAAAATTGAAAATAGTATTTTATTTTGCATTTTTCATACCAATAAATGTAAAATTCTGTAACTTTTTTTTTAAGTTAACTTTTTTAAACTTTTTTCACTTCAGCAATAATTTGCCAAGTGATCAAAATTAAGTCAAAATTTATGACAGTTTAAGTTGGAAATTTCATTTTCAGGTCTATGCTCAAAAAGTGAATACATGGATTATAACTACAGCATAAATATAATTCAGTAGCATAAAATCCCCTAAAAATAAATAAAAATAAATAAAAAACATTATAGAACTAAAATATAGTACATTCATTTCATTGAAATAAAAAATAAATAATTTTGGTCATTTGTGACCGACACGCGAAGTCCACCATTCATCTTCAGAGAAAAGAAAAAGAAAAGCTAAACCATAAAATATCAAAATACATATTGAGCCAACTATTGCAGATATGCATTTGTGTATAAAAATCCATTATCCTACAAGGGTTTTGTTTGGGTCTGGCCCATTGGAGCGTGTCAATGTGATGCTTGCATGGGATCAAATTCCCCATATCTGTGTTTGTAACTGTAGTAAAGAAAAAAAAAGTTTCCTTGGAATAAATCTTTGGCTAAACAAAATTTCCAAGAAAAGGAATAAAGTAGAGAAAACAAACAGCACACACATTTGCAGCAGTTTAAAGTCAACATGAAGCACCATTCACAACCCATTTGACATATAAAGTGAACAGGATATTCAGACAGAAAAGATAACGCTGGTCTTGATTTTATCCATCAGGAATTGATTGACTGGATCATAAAAATCCAAATGGATGTTGCCATCTAAAAAGGGCATTATTTGTCATTTTACAACACGTATGGGTTAAATGACAGATCCTTCTATGCTTTCAGCCAAGTACAAACACATCACTTCATTCAAGGTTTTGATTCTTCAAGGAGGGCCTTGTCTCACCTGAGACATCCAGAATAAATGTGGCAGAGTTTTCTCCGATCTTATTGGTAGCCGTGCAGACATACTCTCCATAATCGCTCCTGGTCACTGCAGAGATGGTGAGCTCACTCTTATCAGTGTTGAATATGATACGGGAGTCGTCAGAGGTGGAAGGGCTGAGGGAAGAGATGCAGAAACTCCACTATTGTTCATTAATACAACACAAATATACTCATGGGAGGAGAAAAGGAAAAATTTAGCTCCAAATATATAAAAACAGTCTGAGTTTAACATTAGCATGCTGCTAAACTAACAACATGATAGTCTAATAAGCATAGTAATGCTTATGGGTAAAACAGTAATATTTTAATTAGATTGAACTATATCAGTATTTTTCAGTATATAATTATGAATCTATTTATAATCTAATTTATGTATTCTTCTCTTTTCTTTGTATTTATTTTTAATGCATTTTAAATTGAGATTTAATCTATTTTATTTTATTTATTACTTTTTCATGGTTATTTTTATTTCTTATGCATCTTTTATGAATATTTTATGATTATTTTGAAATACCTTTTATGTATAGCATTTTGCATTACCATTGTGTCTGAAATGGCAACGTTCTCAAAGTTATGAAGTTATGAACAAATGTTCTTCCAGTAACATTAATACTAGATTAATGTTTAATGTTCGCTCAAAGTTAGCTTGTCTTTAATAATGTTCTCAACATGTTAGCACAAAAACTTTATTATAAAATGGTTAGTTCCAGTCCTTGATTCTGATTGGTCAACAGCTGTTTTATTTATGATAAAAACATGGCTACGACCGCTTCACCCAATGGTTTTATGTATCACTGCACAACACCCTTAGTAACCACTCTTACCAATGCAAACATATGCTTGTTCTCATTGATACTGTTCATTGAAGCTTGTATTACCTCCATCAATATAGCATTTTCCTTCAGTCCTATGTTCATATTAAAAAAAAAATCAGTTTGAATGTCATATCTTGTCCTTTTAACAGTTACGGGGTTTTCCCGTGCCCTGACACTGACAGCGCTAGTGTTCACAACAGAATCAGTCCTTTCAAAATAAAAGTCTTCGCTACTGACTGACTCACTCAAACAGTCTGACTTTTCCTAGTCTGTTTTTAGTTGATCTCCATGAGATGACGCATTCTGTTGCTGTTCACAGTCAGGGACTATTTTTTACAGCGGAAGGAAAGCTTTTAGTGATTTTACTTCATGAAAGTTGCATCGATATATACATATATTTGCTTTAATATTTGTAGATATGGAATAACTGTTTTATAAATGCAATAAGCCCCGTGAAGCCGTGGTTTACAGTGAATTTATAACAGCTAGGCACTTTAGGCACTTTGCTCCGCATCGAGCCCCTTAGCTGTTTTAATTTCACCGTAAAGCACGGCTTCTTGGGGCTTATTGCTTTATTTATACATTGTTCATGGAACTTTTTTTCTGAAATGTTTTAGTTGGACATTTGTCTAATATTTTTTTACTACTTGTTTCAGAACATCAGAGAACATTCAAAAGTAATGTTCCCACAATGTTCGCAAAATGATAAAAATGGAATGTTCCCTCATTTTCAAAACATTTAAATATTCAGAAATAATGTTTTCATAACTTAATATTATGTTATGAACATTAGCAAAACATTCTTTTTGTTAGCTGGGTATGATGCTGCCTCTGTAGTCAGCTGACTAGGTTTTGAATTAGAGCCATAAAAGTAGTCTAGATGGATTATTTGCACATAACATGTAAGAACTATAACTTTCGACTTCAAAAGTAGATTCACGGTTATAAAAAGCATGAAGGAAATAAGCATTTTCTGTTGATGTACATACAGCATCCATGAAATATTTGGAGTGGGTTCTCCTTTGACCAGGCAGACTATAGACACACTGGTATTGGGTCCGGCATGAACACTCTTTCTCTCCTCATGAATCAGTACAGTCGGTGGCTCTGGAGAATGGGATATTTAAAGTAGATATTAAGAGGACATATTCACCCTGGCCACACTAAGAACAAACACGATTAGTTCTTCTATGTCCTCACCATTAACAACAACAGAAATCTTGAGATTCCTGGTTACGGGGCGTCCCTTGATCTTGCCTTCACAGGTGTAGATTCCACGGTCTTCCTGCTGAATTCCCACAATCTGCAGGGATCTATCTGGCAGGATTCTGAGACTACTTCGGCCTGTACAAAGAGAAGAGGGAAGGTAGAGCCTGAGCAGCGTCAAAAATGCAATCTTATTACTTTAGACTCATGAGACGAAGCCTTTAAAAGCCCACACGCACACTCTTAAAAGGCCAGCTCAATGCTTCACGTTTCACACTGCTCATAATTTACCCGGGGTTAACAATTAATCCTGGGTATTCATAAGCTGATGTTTCACAATGTACATTCCTAAACCCTGGGTTAACGTTCTTATTTGCATATTTGCGGTGTCAGTGTTATTGACTGGATAAACACAGCACGCGACCTGTTAGCTCTAGCATTGCGCATCATTGTATTGCTGACTGTACTATCGAATTGGTACTGAATTGACATTTCTGACTATAAAGGTAAGAATGAAATGGCCTCTTCTTCACTCAAATTGTCGCGTTTTCTCTCAGCATTTGACATTTTTCCTCTCAGATGCTGAATTTACTGTTTATGCAAAGCGCAGTGTTTCCGTGACTGTCTAAAGCAGCAATTATGAGTATGCGATTAGTTGTCTGTTGCTAAGCGTCTAGCGGTAATGTTCTAACACCATTTAATTTCACACTTTACAAGTTTGGCACCGCAATGCGAATCAGGGTTTCATAACCCCGGGTAGAAATCGGTGCTAGAGCTGCTTCTAAATTACAAATGTGAAACGTTCCTTTACCCAGGGTTAATAGTGGGGTTTAGAACGGCGATAACCCAGGGTTAAGAGCAGTGTGAAAAGCCCTAAAGTTATTTAGCCACCATCATGTTATTCCAAACAAACACAAAAGGATAAATGTGAGAGTGAGGAAATAATGACAGACTTTCCATTTTGGGGTGAATTGTTCCTCTAAGGTTGTCAATGGTGGCGTTTACCTGAAATGGGGCAGGACTGAATGTTTCGTCCTCATTCTCACCATCAGACAGGAAGAAAATACACTAAACCAAACTGTTCACCGATGCTACCCGAATACTAGTGAGAAACATCTCTAGCGAATCGGTCAGAAAACGAATGCACAGGCCCCTCCCACCCCATCGCTGACTCGTCCACCATCGCCATCCTGCCATTCTGCCAACTGCAGGCATCACATTGAGCTAGGAAGGTGAGGAGACCCCCATACCACATAAAAGATTGGAAGAACCTGCAGCATGGCCACCCTCCCTACCGTCATCATTCACGATGCGATCGTTCCGAAACCAGTAGACCTCCACCTCGGGTTTGCCAGAGACCACGCAGGGAATGGTCACTGTCTGGTTCACCAGAAATTCATGGTACGTCCGTGTGTTGCCAAAGTCTGGTGCTTCTGATTGTAGGACAGAATTTTACATGAGAATCATTATGAAGATAAAAAAATAAATGTCTTCAGGAACAAGAAACAGAACCTACGGTAGACATAAAGGTGGTAGGTTGTCTTCTTTGTGCCGTGTTCATTTTCAAACAGACAGGTATAGATTCCACTGTCACTTAACTCAATGTTCTTCAAGGTCAGTGTACTCGAAGACTCATCAGTTTTCTTGACTTCATGGCGATCTTCATCAACCTCTTCATCATCTTTCAACCAACTGATGTCTCCCTCTGAATCAACTGATCCGCACAATAGAGCATATGGAAAGACAGAAAAGAATAGAAAACACCTTCTTGGTTATTTTATGTTATTCAGCAACATTAAATCTGATATTTTAAAAATGCTTCGACTAGTACAGACTGTTATATGATATACAGAGGACCCCAAAATATTTGGACACATGAAAATGTATTAATATCAGTGCATTACATACAAAACATCAAACCAGGTGGCAGTTATTTTGAAGCAATAGATAATGAATGAAAACAAAATGAAAAAAGTACTGTTGACACTTGAGGAGAAATGATCTATATTCAGAAAAAAATAGTTTTAGATTAGTTTAAGTTCCCAAAACAACATCATTTGTTTGCACTTAGTTTGATATTTTGTAAGTAATTGAGACATTTTTAAGTGTGTTCAGATATAATTTGGGGTCATTCTTTGTGTCCATTAGTCAGTTTTTACAACTAAACACACCAACCTTTGCACAAGAGCAGAACTTGGCTTCCCACCTTCACATCAGGGTCACTAACGATGATGTCTAATTTAGCATCTAAAATGAAAAGAAATACGTTCCACAAATTATGAACAATAACTTTTACACTGTACATGAGTAACCATAGCATAATAAATAAGTCAGCTGGCAATGCTGATATTTTTTCAAGCCAAAGCACTGTTTTACTGCATCACTACCACAAATAGCTCTGCTTCTAATATAGGACAGACAGCGAGGAAAAGGGTAAATGGACACTGGAAATGACCGGCTTCCCTTACAAAGCAATATTTCTTCCTGTATGGGTGATCAAAGACATCCAGCTACAAAGAACAGAGCAACAATAATGGTTTTCTTTTCAAAGGGCAACACATTATCTCTCCTTCACAAGAGAAAGTAATACTGTAAGTACATTTATCTGCATATTATATATACATATATATATATATATATATATATATATATTAGTAAATGCTGAAATTAACATTAACTAAGATTAATAAATGTTGTAGAAGTATTGTTCATTCTTAGTCCATGTTACCTAAAGTAGTTAACTAATGTTAAAGGGATAGTTCACCCAAAAATGAAAATTCTGTCACCCTCACCCTCAAGTTGTTCCAAACCTGTATTCATTTCTTTGTTCTGTTGAGCACAAAGGAAGATATTTTGAAGAAAGTTTGTAACCAGGCTGCTTTGGGGCACCATTGACTTCCATAGTAGGAAAAATAAATACTATGGAAGTCAATGGTGCCCCAGAACTGTTCAGTCTCCCACATTCTTCAAAATATCTTATTTTGTGTTCAACAGAACAAAGAAACTCATACAGGTTTGGAACAACTTGAAGGTGAGTAAATGATGACAGAATTTTCATTTTTGTGTGAACTATCCCTTTAACAAATGAACCTTATTGTAAAGTGTTACCATTTTATATGTAATTGTTGAAATAATCATGTGTTAAATATAGATTGCAATTTCCATGGCAAGAGAAAATGACATCAGTTAAAAAAACAGTAAATAGTCAAAAATAATAAATAAATTTAAAAGGAGATAAGGACAACTAACAAGATAAATAGCTAGCTACATTTATATACACATTTCTGAAAATGCTTATCTTTTCTGATGTAATATAAAATTTTCAATACAACTAATATTGTCAGCAAAACAATATAAATTAAAAGTGTAATATTAATATTTGCTTTACTTAAAATTTAAGTAGGTTCTCACACTTTTAGACCCCACTGTATCTAAAAAGCAAATCAATATGTAACAGAGAAATTAAATTGCACTTAAAGGTTAGGAAAGTAAATCCCAGCTCACCTATTAGTCTTGAGCATACAAGGAGGAGTCCACACAGTCTGAGTAAAGTCATGGTTGCAGTCTTCTCTTCCTGCGCACCTCTCTTGGAGTCTGACAGTCAGCAAGTCCCCCATGATTTTATATGCTATGACAGAGACAGACAGGAACCTGGTTATCTGGAGAATCTAACCCCAAAACTCCCTCCTCCCGATACTTCATTCAGATGATGCAGTGCAGGGATGCTGAGACGCGCTCCAGCCGCCCCGACGCCAGCGGCCCTCCCCTCCTGCGCACCGGATGAAACGAGCCCTGCTGTCCCCTGACACTCGATGGAGGAAGATATTTTATCTCACGATCTTGTATTTTATTGAAGATGATTAAAAACATGAGGAAGATAAAGAAAAACATGTGCACACACATTTTACTAAATAACGTGAGAAAAATGTAATAAATGCTCATAATTATTACGCTTTTACTATTAAGTAATATATAATAAACCATTGAATATACGAATAATTTTTATTTCTTACATTAAAAATGTTACCTTGGCGTTTTATGATTTAGGCCTATGCTATGCAGGTTTCCTGTTGTACTGAATTAACCACAGGATGATATTTACAGCAACATTACAAGTCTAATATTTCTTTTATACATTTATATAAACAAGCAGATAAACGTAAATTTCACGAAAATGTCGGTAAATTGCGCCTTTAGCATCAAATTTAGCCTATTTCGCCAAACAAAGCAGACACTGAAAATCGGTCTGGAATTCCGTATATGAGTGGAGTGGAGCGACTTCCTCTCTGCACTCAAAGCGTCTGTAACCACTCCGCTCGAACTCCACTACGGAGTTTACACTTCCACTAAGCCCAGCGACTAGCGAGAGAAAAAGGGCGATGAACAGAGAGAAAACGCGAACGCCCGAGCCGCCGACAACCAAACCGGACCAGTTGAAAAACAGAACTACACTTCCAATCGCTAGAGAAAAACACCAATGTTTCGACTTTTAAAAAACACGCTCCTTGCTACAGGTAAATCTATGGAAACCAATTCCCGCCAGAAAAGTAGAAATGAGAAATGACATTTGACGTACGTCATATTTATCATATAAAAAGTAGAAATTGTGACTTAAAATTATTAATTAGGCCTATCAGCCTACATAAAAAGTAGGGATGTGCAACAGCGATCGAGTACTCAAGTACTCGAGTATGACAGCGACGATCGATCGATCATGTAAACCCCCCCCCCCCCCCTTCCTCCTGATTGGTTAGCAGCACTTTGGGCGGCGCCCTGAGCTCTGATTGTTTAGCTTGCCACAGTATGCGTCAAAAAACGTGAGAGAATGGCCTCAAAGTCACGTAGTGATGTCTGGCTTCACTTTGACAAGATAGATGAAAATACAGTTCAATGCAAGCTGTGCAGCGCCAAGCCTTTATCTTGCGCTGAAAATATCCTTCAAATTCTATTCATAATTAATTTAGCAATAATCATCAGTGATTTTCATACTGTAAAATAACATTTTGCTTGATCAGAAAGTGCAAATTGAATCCAAAATATTGCTGAAATATTAGAATAAATGAAAAAAATTACAATAGTGACACTAATGTGTGTTGTGCTTTCGTTTCGATGGCTGTGTTTTTAAAGCGCAATCGGAGTTACACTTTCGGTCAAGCTCACGTTTGCATTTGCGAACTTTTTGCAGATGAAAGCTGTAATAGCTACATCTGATTAATCTAATATAGGATGCGTTGGGTAGGGATATCAACATTTATTAACATGCTGAATGCGCTGCATATCAGTGTTTAGTTTCATGCTTAAATGCAGTGCCCGATATTGACTGAGTTATTTGAGTCGGTCATATTGCTTTTAGATGTTTCTTTAAAAAAAAAAAAAAAAAAAAAAAAATACTTATGTTATAATAATGCAGCAGTGCTTTTTTCGTCATATTTGCAATGGCATAGGCTAATTCGTATAATTCGTATGGCTTCGAAAACGCGCAGGCGATTTATGGAATCACTTAATAATGTAGATGAAAATAAAGCACAAATCTGCCATAAACATAGCATTATAATGAGAACATTATAGAAATCTATAGTAAATTCAGCGCGTTTCAGCGCGCTGTCATGAAAGCACATGACATGACGAAGTAGCAGGAGCTCTCTCTCTTAACTTAAAGTTCACTGGCATTTGCATCCTTTTGTGCAGATACCAGTTGTAATGTTACATCTATGTTATGTATCTAAGTTGTCTGATTAATATCATAGGATGTGTCATAGAACGGGCTTCAGTTTATTGGCATAAAGTCACTTTTCACCTCAGGCAGCTATTCCTTTTAGACGCTTCTTTATTAACATTGCTGCATCATAATCATAATCAAACAGTGTTCTAATCACGTGTTCATGATTTCATAGACAAGTTTTCATGTCATATTTTTTATTTTTAACATTCATTTTCATAACAGTCTTCAGATATTTTTATTATCTCTATGATGGCCATGCCCCGCCCCAGGCCTAGTACTACTAAGTTAAAATTATTACTTGATTTCGACATTTTAATGTCATAATTATGACATACTAAGTCGAAAAAGTCGAAATGATATAAAAAGTCATAATTATGACTTAGTATGTCATAAGTTTCTACAGTAACCCAAATTGCTCTTCAGATCGAGTTTCGTCACTATGTTCGTTGGCGTTTTTAGAGGCAGCTTGCATCGAATACGCACAAAGTAGTAGTAGTAGTCGCCGTCTGGTTTATTAGAAGCAGAGACCGTGCTTTGTTAAAAGTAAGAACAAACCTCATTGCTTCGGCTAATGTACTCTCTGCTGTCTCAGACGACAACATCTTTGTCGTGTCGGCCAGACGGCCACCGTAGCTTCTCCGAAAGGGAGGGGTGCGAGAGGTGTGTACCGTTAGTTGCCGCTAAAATTTACACATTGCACCTTTAAGTATGACCTTTAAATCGAAATTTTGACTTAGTATGTTATCATTTCGAGCTTTTATGTCATAATTACGATTTATAAAAAGTTTTTTTTTTCTTATGTGGCAGAAATGGACTTCTACTCTATTTTATGTGCAATATTTATCATAAACCATTTATGAAGATTACATCTGATAAATGTATTACATCCTTGAATATGTTGTCACATGGGAAAGGACTAAGTAACTAGAGGTTAACTAATACTCCATTTACTCAAATGTGTTTTCTCAAGGTTTGAAACATTTAGTACAAAACACTTTTAAATTAAAACACAATTTTTGTGAATTCCATTTTTGAAAATCTGTCATATTTTGCTTATTGGATAAATAAGTGTGGTAAAATCAAAAAAGTCGACTTGATCCAATGTCATGTTATGACAGTATGAAATAACACCAGTGAAATTATGAGAATTATGTATAGTGACCAAAAAAATTTGTGTTCAAAAAATAAAAAAATGAGATTCAGTGGGTTACAATGTGTTACAATAATGAAAGTCTTCATCCAAACACAAGCATGTCTTCCTGAAGGATGCAATGATTGCAGTCACGTATCGTAGTAGTGTAATCACCAGAAGAGATGTTTTATAAACAAACAAAAGGTTATTTTTGTCTTTGCCAGAACAATTCACGTCAGTAGTTTGACTCACCTGCTCTAATAAATTAGAGCTCAGCACGTTTGCGTGCAGAAAACAATAGCTGTTGTTTCAGCTCCGTGGGATGCGCCCTCACTTATCACGACTGAATTTTTGACTAACTTGACTAATTAATTTTGAACTAATTAGTACAAAACATCAAATCATTTTGTCGCACGTCTAACAACTAAAACAAAGATTACTAGTATGTTTTATAAGAAAATAATATTTCAGCCTTTCTTACTGAAGTTGCTATTTCTTTGTAATTATTTGTGAAATGTACTAGCAATTTCTGAGTGAAAATTGCTTTAAACTCAAAGCCTTTTTTTTTTTTCAGTGTAATGCTGACAAAATTACAGAGTTTCAGAGCTTTATTAGTTTATATGGTGTACATTAGCAACACAAAGGTCATGGAATCATCCAGGTATATTGATAAAAGTAACTTTCCTTGAACAGATTGAAGGAAAGTGATGGTGTAGATAACATGACTGATAAGTGTGCTGAAGTGACAAGTTTATTACCTATATGAGCTCTGCTGTTCTTGCTGTTTGATGGACTTTCAAGGCCATGCAGAGCAAATGTCATATCAATCAGAACATTCTCTCAAGGTTGACATGAAATCTCAATTGATGTGAATATGAACATGTCTACTTTTCTGTGTATACGCATCTGCAATTACTTCAATTAGTCTATGACCTATATAGGACGTTTTCTAATGCTCTGCTGTGGAGCACGTCTGCTTTTTGGCAGTGATTGAGTGCAGTCTAAATGGGTTTATATGGTGGTAATGGTTTATTTAACTGGGAATAAAATAAAAACAACATCAATCACTGCACAGAGCACTCAAGCATGCAGAAGCCATGATGCAAGACCTTATCTTCAAAGTCAAAGGTAGGGGAAATTTAATCCTTATCTTTCAAAATAAAAAGCCTCATCCCCCCGAGTGTGAACATCCTGGAAATTGGCCGTTTTGGGATCCAAAATAAAGTAGTTGTTAAAATACAGATTGCTTCTCATTGGAAATATTGTGGGGAAGACTATCAGTGAAAAACATCATTTCAGTCTGTTTTTCACACTAGGGTTATTATAGGGTTTGTTTACAAAACAACGATGCACTAAAAATGGAAAAGTTTTTCCTTTGCGTTTTTCACGTACAGACCACAACATTGTCAAAATGATCCCTCTTCACTTTTATTCGCGAAAACGTCTAAAAACGCTGTATTCTGCTGCCAGACCAGAAGTTGGCGATGTTACTTTGTAAAGAAACACTACGCGACTATAGACTGAACATGTAATATGCATGCGCATGATGTCACTGTTTTCACATATTCACATTTTTGTAGTTTACCTGGAGACAATAACGGTATCATTTTCAAAAACTTACACTTTGAAACCTGTTTTTTTAAAAGTTTTTGTTTCCTGGCCCACAAAATGCCATTGTCGTGTAAATGAACAGCCAAAACGGATAAAAAGTTTTCAGTTTTTA
Organism: Mylopharyngodon piceus; assembly: GCA_039654765.1. Classification (NCBI taxonomy): domain Eukaryota; kingdom Metazoa; phylum Chordata; class Actinopteri; order Cypriniformes; family Xenocyprididae; genus Mylopharyngodon; species Mylopharyngodon piceus. The sequence goes on from CM077445.1 coordinate 13,817,803, forward strand.
ATTGAAAATGGTGTTGTGTAAACTGCCCCTAAAACTAAAACCATAAAAAGACTATTTATTTATTTATTTATTTTTTTTTACCTGAATTAAAATAAACTTTAACTGAAATACATTAAAATATTTTAAAAAATTAAACTTATTTTATTTCTGCTAGTTGCCAAGGCTTAACTTGATGTATTTAGTTTAACTTGATGTAGGCCTACTAAAATAACTAAAACTGAAATAAAAATGTCAAAAAATGCACAACAAAATTACTAAAACTTTAAAATTAAAATGAAAACAGAAAATATGAAAATAAAACTAATTGAAAACATTAATAAAAACTAGAACATGACACTAAATAATACAGTTTCAGTTATTGCTTCAGATAATCTGGGATATAGTGGATCGACATACAAAACTATCAAATATGATCCTAACTTATATTGTAATAATATCCTTATGACACAGAATATCATGGATTGACATACAAAACTATCAAATATTATCCTTATGTTGTAATGTTATCCTTATGACTTGGAATATAGTAGATCGACATTCAAAACTATCAAATATGATCCTAGCTTACATTGTAATATTATTCTTATGATTTGGAACATAGTAGATTGACATACAAAACTGATAATCCTTATATTGTAATATTATGCTTATAATATGGAATATAGTGGTTTGACAAAACTATCAAATATTATCCTTGTAATCATTACGAGCACACGTGACATTAACTCAGCAAATAACATATTATATTATTATAGCTGTTTATTACTGCCATATGGACAACTTGGACACATTTATTTCTGAATGATAACAAAATACTTTCTAAGTCGTTACACTGAAACAAGCATTTTCTGTAAAGCTGTTTTGAAACAATATGTTGACTTGAACTTGAACTGAATTTATTTGCACAAGTCATATGGTGCTTTATTTGCTCTTTTTAGAGCTTGGCAATATGCAAAGCTGCTGGGAGATTCTGCTTAACATTACAAGGGTGAATAAATGCTGAAAAGTTATCATTTTTGGCTGAACTATTCCATGAAAACTCTTTCCAATTACTCACAGCAGCAACACAGGCACCAATTAATCTGGTTTGCCACCAACTACGAGATCTGTGCCACTCCTGTTCTCTCCGAGAGACCTCCACACCTCTGACGTTATCAGCAATGAGGCCAACTGGCAAGCACGGCTTCCCAGCACCTCGATGCTTGATAGCAGGTCAATCAGAGGCAATGCATGGTCTCATGCAAAGGTCCTCTGGGCCTCTGGGAATGTAGTCCACCCATTTAGGACCTCATATCAGCGTGATAATCGGCCCCACTCATTTTCTTTCATTATGAGGGAGCATGTGCTTTCAAAGCTGGGCACTGGGAGATGAAAAGGAGTTGTTAGTTGTCTTTTTTTCAACCCTTCTCTAGTGCATTTTAAGTCTTTATATTGTCTCTTAGATCAGAACAGGATCCCATTGAAGCTCGGAAGATCTGCAGTACATGTCCTAAGCATTTGCCAAATCTCCAGAGTAAAGTTCCCTTTTAAGACCCTCAAAACAATGAGCCTACACCCACCAGTTTAGGGATGCCACACGACGCCAGCTCCTAGAAGTGTAGACCAGCAACTGTTCCCGCCTTTGTCCTTCTCTCGGCCTAGTAAACAAACAATAGTTGCACAGACAATGGGGTGTGAGTCTGGAGCCAGTAGCGTAGTGCTGACATATAATAAAAACACGCTAGTAAGAAACGCACACGCAAACACGCACGCAGGCGCTCAGGTTATTGTCTGAGACAGCTTTGCTGGGCGTGAACAGATGCTTCAGGAAGAGCCGGCAGATGTCAGACAGACTCCTGCGATATCTTTAAAGACGGCCTAAAATTACACTTGCAGACATGCTGATTCCATAAAGACAATGGGTAGATGTCATAAAAGGAATGATATTGATTCTTTAATTATGTTGGGTTGAAAACATCCAATTTGAAATCAAAATTTGTACATGTAATTTATCCTCGACCTGTCAATCTACATCCACCAAAACTCAAGTTGTTCTGCCTTAGTGTATTCTATCTTTTTCCAACTGTCTGAACTTAGAGGTTTTTTGTAGTGGACAATCATTTCCTAAAAATTCCTAAAAAGGTTTCTATAGGAAATTTAGGCTGATCAACATTTTTAAATAGCAGACTAACAAGAGTCCAAAAAATAAAACAAAATAAATGTACATTTAATAGAATTATTAGGTTTCTATTGGAAACTATAAAACCGGACAGTGAAATTAATTAAATGAAATGAGTTTGTTTCACTCAAATAATAATGAAAGTTCATCCTACTTAATAGAAAAAAGTTGTGTGAACTCAAAATTTTATTGTAGTAAGCTAAACTTTATATGATTGAGTTGAGTTGCAGCAGATTTCTAATTCCCAGCATGCTTTGTGTCAGACTATATAAATAAATGTTGAAATTAAGTGTTATTTTGTGTGTTTTTGCACAAGAATAACATAGGGAGACATATGTTAGTGTTTAATGTTGAGTTATGTTGGGATTTACAGGGGATTCTGTTATGTTAGTTTTGTAGGGTTACCATCAGGCCCGGTTCTAGGATTGTGTGACTGGGGGGGCATTTCGAAAACTTGGTGGGGCAGCATAATATGATTTATGATTCATAGGTTTATGATCTCTTAATTTAAAGATCTACTTTTTTTTAGTTCTGTCCTACAAAAGCTTCATAAAACACTTTCCAGAAGATAAAATAAAAACAATTTACCCCCCAACCATCCTGTGCAAATGTTTATACCCCCTGAATTTTAATGCATTGTTTCCTTCTGGAGTATCAGTAAATGTTTTCACCATTTGTAACAGTTGGGTATGAGAAGAGTCCCAAACATGGGACTTATCATAAAGAAAATCATAAAAATAGTTGTAAATTAATGACACAGTACTGAGAATAAATTAGGTGTATGTAAACTTTTGAACTGCTTAATTTGTGTAAAGGCAGATATTATATATTGTGGACTATATGTAAACATCTCATAATAATACATTTTTGTTGCAGTGCTAAAATAAAAAAACAATTTTTGATCTCAGTTATTTGTTTTTTAAATTATTGATATTTTGCAGATTCTGAAAGGTGTTAAATAATCAAATAATAGGCTACTATTCAACAAATAGCGCAATATGCTGATAGAATATTTTAGAGCTGAACATAACTGAGCAAAACTATTTTATATTTTACTAGAATAGTTACATCTATATATTTTTTTAGTTTTTAATTTATTCATTTTCGAGATTTTTCATGACTTGGAAATCACATTTTTAAAATTCCAAGCTAAATTCCCAAGTGTTCCATGATCGTGTAGCAATGTATTAACGGTGTGTGCATGTTTAAATAGAGACTAGAGCGCATTTATGAAGGAGCTGCATGTCATCTGCTCATGTGATTGTCAATGGCCGTCTTGAGAAGTGATCAGATAAGGTGTGCAAAAGTGTTGGAAAACTGCTTAGAAAAAGGATGTGGATGAGGACATGAATGCTTTTTACAAGTTGAAATCTTGTAATTATGGCAATTCTAGCATGGTGTGAGCACCTGAAGTGCTGAGCGTGTCTGTGAGGGAGAACTGTAAAAGGATGAAAAATAGAAACAGAAAAATACAACCGCACAATGTTTCTAGTAATTCGCGTATGTAACTAATTTAGTGTTGATATATTTTTTACATTTTGTGTGCTATCAGACCCCCCCAGACCCGGCCCTGGTTACCATTGTGGTGAAGAGTAGAGCCTGTGGTTAGGCAAAACTTTTAAACGTGCGGTAAGTAGATTTTGAACAATGCTGTTGGACATTGTTGATATTTGAAATCAACCCAAACAAACCCACCCCTCTCTTCATTGCTCCGCCTCCAGAACTCACACTCCAATCCTAACCACCCTGCTCCGGGTCGATCTCGAACCCCTGCCTGCCATAGGCGACATGCAGTTGCCTAGGGCGCAAAATGACTGGGGGGCGCCGCACAAAAGTTTTTTTTCTCTCGAAAGAGCGCCCCCTTGTGACCATTGTGCGCTCCTACACCTATATATTAGGCAAATACTGACAACAATTTTAGTACTGATCGATCATCGAACTGATTAAAATAATGTTAGAATAAAATAAAATTGACATCAACGAAAAATCATAAGATTTGACGACATGTCATGTTGGACTAATTTAAACACTTTGCGTCATGATGTAATTATAATACGTTGTCATAATGTATTAATTATTCATGGCGCACACAGTTAAAATAGTTTTGCCATTTATGTGCTCTGAAAGTATCATTTCTAAAAAATAAGTGAAAAAAGAAAATTATCAGGGGCACAAGGCAGGAAGCGAAGCAAAGAAAAGGAGCAGAAAAAAGAGCAAATAGAAGAATCACAAGTTAATCACTGTATTAGCCCATGATGTTTATGCAGTTTTTTGAAATAGCATTTTTAGAACATCTTAACTGGCAACACTGACACTGTGGAACGTTATTGCTTGAGTTAACTGCTTATTTAATTTTACTTTATTTTCTTTAAAATAAATGTAAGCTTCTGTAATGTTGTTGTTTTAATTTCAGTTACATTACTGCTTGCTTTTAATTCACCAAAAAGTGCACTAAATGTCTTTTGAAAAAGACCATGATTAGGACTATAATCTAGCGTTCATGAATTAAAATAATTTAAGTATGCCATTTTCCACTGTATGCACAAAACGGAAATTAAATGGGTATGCTAATAGATTAACTAGCTAGCTTGCTGGCTAACATCTACAAATAAATTAGACAATATGTAGCCTTTATTTTGTTGCCTTTGTTGTCTGTTAGACTATTTTAGGCATTCCATTTTTCTCATATTTGTCTTTGTTGTAATAAGTAAAAAACCTACTTGAGGTCTACCATGGCCCAAGAGCGTCTCAGTGGACTTGCTGTCATCAGCATCAATAATGATGTTTCTCAGAATTTGTCATTTGATGCAGTCATTAATGACTTTGCTGCAAAGAAATCCAGGCGTGTTCAGTTTTGAAAATGTTCTGTAATTCTGAAAATATAATAGTTTTTTGCACTTTTTTGTTGATTTGCACTTTAATTTCTAATTTAATTTTTGTGTTATTGACTGTAAATCAAATTTGTTTATTTCTTATCTCAATTTATTTACTACTTATTTATGTTAATACTTATAAGTATGTTATGTTATAGTAAAGTTTTGAAAAATCTGAATTTTTTAATGGTGTGTGTGTGTGTGTGTGTGGGGGGGGGGGGGGGGGTGGCCTAGGGCACCAACAGAGCCTGGGACAGCCCTGGAGTGCACTAACAATGCAGCGATCGTCAGATCGTCAGTGTGCAGTGGTTTAGCTGCACAACTCTCACTATCTGGCCACTGTTACACACGCAATGCGAGTGGATGTCTGTTTATCACAGCTGACGCGCAACAAAATGCTTCACGAAAAATAAAGCGCAGTTGATGAACGAACGACAAGGAAGCACAAAAAATGAACGTACAGTACACAAGAGTAAATACAAAGTGTTTGTTGTTAGTCGCAAACAGCACAGCAGCTCCAGACAATCAAAACCGTGTTACTCACATTAGAAGTGGGATCAAGTCTGTTTTCAGGCCTTCCCACTTAGCTCTCGCCAGCGCTTGAAAGCTTTTCTAATATAAACGCGGGTCCTAAAGCTCTTGCCTAGTCATAAACCTTCATTCCAGTGATATTCTTTTGATCTCTTTTGTATTGTGTCCCATCTCTCGTTCTGCAGTTTTTTTCTTTTCTTTTCAAATATCCCTCTTGCTCGTTCTCTCTCCTCGACCGTCGTATGCCCCCTAATGCTGATTGGTTAGACGTTTGTTGTTGGTGTCGGCCCGACTAACTTCCAAACAGTGTTTTTGAAATTCTACTGAGTCCACCTTTAAGACCATATATACCGTATGTTGTTTGATTATATACATGCAAGTATATAATGACAGTCTCTTTGATAGATATAATAGCATGTGTTATTTGCTATCTAATTTTTAACCAAGATCTGAATGTGATGTTTATGTAAATGAACTGCCGGTGACGTGATTGTTAATGAGAGACACCTGTGGCCCCGCCCCATTTGTCACAAAAAATGTAAGTTCTACTAACTTAATAAAATGAGTTAGTTTACTTAAATGTTTTGAGGTAATAAGTTTCCTCAAATGTTTTGAGTATTCTGAACTTATTGAGTTTTAAAGTGTAGCTCATAAATCTATCTATCTATCTATCTATCTATCTATCTATCTATCTATCTATCTATCTAATAACTGGCCGGTCAGAAGCTCCTAAAGTCATTACTTCAATATGAGCAGCGTGGACATTCTTCAAATACTCTCCTTGACATGAGGGTGAATAAAAGGTGACAAAATGTGAACTACCTTTAAACAATGCACTGATGACATTAACAGTAGCCTAAATATACGAACATATGTACAGTACTCCATTTGTTTGATGTTAGTTCGTTAGTTCGCAGTTAGTTTAGATCTAAACTACAAAGGATATGAAGAATACACTTTGTGGTTGAAAATAGATAAGGCAGCTATATTTAGTTTCCTAGTACGTGTCAGTTGTGTATTAGAGGAAGGAAGGTGTCCTCTCTTACTACAGAGTTCTGCTGACGTACAGCAGATTGCCAAGGACAAAATATTTGGCTTGAAACTGGGAGCACAAGAGTTCACTGGAAACTTTAACTTTCACTGATAGAAATAGTTCGCTGTAAAAAAAAAGATTGTATTTTTAACTGAAAAAGATGCTACAGTAAATACCTGTTAATCGGGTAACAGTAAGTTACTATACAGGGAAAACTGTAATAGATCTAACCTAACATTTCATGTAATTTTACAGTAAAATACTGTTAAATATAACATTTTTTGTTGTAAAAAAAACAAATCATCTTATAATTTACAGTCAAAAGCCATAAACTGACATTCCCAGAATTCCCTGTGTAACACTTGACATTTGATGGTTTTTAATTTTTAAAATGATTTTGTTTCTTCTTATTTTTTTTATCAGTTATGCACACATTAAGGTTTTATGTTTTCATGTTATCATTTATGTATATTACGGTTTTATGTTATTTTAAATTAATGTTTTAGCGTCATGTTTTATGTTTTGTATGTTTTGTATGTTTTGTCTGCATGACACTGTGTGCACCTTCTATAGCCCTAGGCCTATATTAGTATTTACCTCAGCTTGTGGAAAAGCTACTTGTGATGAACTTTGATTAACCATGAGTCTTTCTCTTTACCACCAGTGCCTGGATTTACGGATTCATTTTATTTATGTATTGTAAATAACAGTTTTAAATTGTAAAATTTACAGGTTGTTCTGTAAATATGTTAACATTTATACTATATTTTTACAGAATTATTCTGGCAACAACAGCTTTTTTTCTGTAAAATGACAGGATTTTTTTTTTATTTTTTTTTTTTACAGTGATTGTAATATTTCCCAATATGACTATAAATTCAACTAACCCAAAAAAGGAAAGGAAATGATGTTACAGCTAATGATGGGGGTAACCCTTTACAAGTAACGTGAGTTATGTAATCAGATTACTTTCCCCCACATAACTAGTAAAGTAAAGCATTATTTTTAAATTTACAATAAAACATCTGAGTTACTTTGTTTTCCCATCTGTTGACTGACACCTCCTGTCCCCATGTTGAGAGTAATCGGGAGTGATGTTGCCTTCACGTGCTATCGGAAATTTGATAATTCCCACTTCTGAAATCGTGATTATCGCATTCAAGAAATGGGAGGGAGCAAGGTCCTTTCACACTGGACGCGATTTTGACGCGCGAATTATTCGCGCGATGGTTTTATTTTTTGATCAGCTGTTTGTGTAATGAGTGCTTCCACACCGAACGCGAATGTGCTGCTGCGAAAAAACGACGTTTATTTTTTTCGCTTCGATGTCGATTTTTTTTTTCACTTTGGAGCCGACAGAAAAGGCTTCAACCAATCAAATACAAGGAAACAAAGTTTTTTTTTTAAACCTAATTGTGTCCGTGACTATGGAAAGTGAATGTGTTTCCGTCAGTACGACTGTGGCACTTAAATGTTTACATTGTGACTGGAAACATCGTAATATCAACACTTGAACATGACAATCAGTGACTTGATATTAAGAGTTAGTTTAACTCACCTTAAGCAGACTGCCAAACGCTGCTCCGGATCGATTGGTTCCCTGAAGTTTGTGGTTTGTCTCGTCAGATGCGGTGCCACTGTCTGGAGGAGCTCCTCAAATTGTCCCACGGACATTCGAAAGTAAGTACGGAACCGGCCATGATAAAGTTTTAGCTCCTGTACAAGATTAACGTACTCAGACCTCAGACTCTCTGTTCTTTAAGACTGGGTGCACCCAAAACCTTCTTTTCGGTCTTTGAAAAAAAAATGAAAAGCTCGTCTTCACTGGATGATAAAGTGTCCATGTTGTTTGTCCTGAGCAGTTAAACTGACCAACTTTTTCAACAGGATGAAGATTATTTTGTTGAAATATATATATTTTTTTCATTCAGCTGTCACCGCGAATGTTTTGGAATCTTTCAGAGCACAAACGTCGCAAATTCGCGTCGCGGCTGATGTGAATGGTTTTGACGCGAACTATTCGCTTTTTCGTTTCGCTTTTCCGTTACGCGTCCGGTGTGAAAGGGCCTAAAATTACGCAAAGCTGCGATAATTAAATATGTTAAATAACGCAAATATATAGTATTGTATACTGAATAATGTATTTGCTGCTGACCCTTTGATGATCCAGTTCAACCATACGAATAAGCAATAATGACTTAAGTTAAAAATCATATTTGTGTGTCTTTTTGTTGTTGTTTTTAATGCTAAAGTAAGAGTGTTGAACCAGAATGGCAGCACAGCTGAAAGGTTTGTTTGAGCTGCGCCCTCTACTGTACATGAGTGAATTTGCAATTCTTTCAGCCGCCTGTGTCCTAACTACACGCGACGCGACGCCGCGACACGCGATAACAGGTATCTTTTCCATGTTTTTGTCCTAACCAGCCGCGACGGCGACACACGACGGTTCTATTTTAGAAACGGTTTCTATTTTTCTGCGACGTCGCGGCGGGAACAACAACACAACGTATGGCAATGATAATCTCAAGTACTGTTTATGTGCTTTATTTAATGTTAAAAGCGTCTAATATCCATTTGAATATAATTTTGTGTTCTCAGCTTTGTAGCCGTACTGATAGCTACCATGGATAATTCACCTCAGATCGCGAAAATAAATAAATGGTCAAACGTTCAAACTGTCAACTCATTGTGAACAAACAAGTGTATTCTATGACAAAGATTGTTTCATTCAGTAGGCTATGTACTTTAAATAATGTTTAAATTGTGTAATATTTATGAATTTGATTATGTACTCATCCATTTCATTGTGACTGCCGTGCGCTTCCCAAGAGAGCCCGCCCTCTCGCTCTTCTGATTGGCTGTGGTTTTTGTTTGATTTTGTCGCGTCTCGTAGTCGCGTCGCGTCTGGTGTGGACAGACAAACTGCTTGTCGCTAGAATCTTATCGCATCGCGTGTAGTTAGGACACGATTTGAGGCTTATTCATTAAACTTTTGTTGTGAAAAGGCCTTTACATTTGCCAAAAATATAACTTTTGTTGTTGTTGTTGTTGTTACAAATCAAACAAGCAAGCATAGCCCAGGTGAGAAAAAGTAATGCAAAAGTTAACACATTACTTTACATAAAAAGTAACTAAGTAACGCAATTAGCTACTTTTTAGGGATTAACGCAATATTGTAACGCATTACTTTTAAAAGTAACTTTCCCCAACACTGGTTACAGCTTTTTGTTGATTGCACATTACCAACAAAGCATTTGTAAGACTAGTAAAGTTTATGTTTTTAGAATAAAGCTATTGTTCCTCTGACGTAATTGTCACTGCAGCTGCTCCTCTCTGCGATACTGTATGAGCATTAGTGTGTAGTCAAAACAAAGGTGGGTTGTACAGACAGAGCATCTGATTTAATGTAAAGACTCGTCTTATCACTCAGGTGAAGATAATCATTCAGACAATAGCAGGAAGACGAAAGCATTTCAGCAGCAGTAAATAAAACCACATAAATAAATACGAACAGGCCTAATGAATGCTGCAGAAGTGTAAATACAGAGCTAACAATAAGACATGGCAGACTGGTTGTGATGTTGCTAATAATAGATCAGCGCCTTTATTATAAATGGCACACTGGCAGAAATTTGATGCAAACAGGCAATTCTTGAATACTTTCTGAGGGGTCATATGTGCTCAAGTCTCATTTGTTAGTTCTTAGAAAAAAAAAAACTGTGGAAAAACTACTCATTATTTTATCTTTCTACCATAAACAGTGCAATTTTGTTGGTTTTATTGCCATACATAAGACATGCTTTCTGTTTTAGTCACTTGCATACATGATGAACATGAGGTCATCCAAAAAAAACCAAAAAAAAAAAACTAAAGGTAATTAGATTACATTTCTTTAAAAATAAATTTGTAAAAGAAAATGTATTAGTAATTTGTAGTGCAATACATCTTTAAACTAAATCTCCTATCTAATTACAACTAGTTGTTGAGGGTTTAATATATTCAGACTCTCTTTTTCACACACACATATGTTTCCAAACATTTAGTTTGGAAAGTTAATTAGGGAATCTACTTTGTTCACATCAGAGATCAACTTTAAACAATTAATTGGAGACAGATTTATTTCAGGTTTCATTCACTATATCAGAATTGCATGGGTCAAAAATAGAAGCAAGTTGACTGTGATTTTAAACAGTCTAAAAGAGTGACAGATAGACAGACAGACAGATAAATAGATAGATAGATAGATAGATAGATAGATAGATAGATAGATAGATAGATCGTCAGAGACATAATACAAAGACATTTTGCACTGTCAGCTGAAGGGAATATTTGCACAAATCACCATCTTATTGTGTTCAAATCCATCGGTTCAAAGTTAAAAGTCTGGAGCTAAAAATGCTTTACTGATCAGCTGGCAAAGACATACCTTTTTGTCCTTGTGAGTATATACAGATAAACCTGTGACCTGGTGAAAGTCCTCTGTGCTGGAACTGTGGACTTGCATTAGCCTTTATTTAAAGGAAGATCATAACGGAAAAACAAGGCCCAATTAAATACCCACAATGTAATGTATTGGTTTCTTCAGAGGCCACCCACGTGTCCAGGCAGAAAGATCTCAGAATAGCAAAGAAAAATAAACTTAATTGGCTTGATCAGGAAACTACATCACTGTGACACATGCTGACCCAGATAACAACACATAAAGACAACAACCCTGAAATAACACTCTGTCAATTTCTCTGTGCTTATCTGCAGTATTTTTTTTTTTTTAAATTGGCAGCTGTAGTATGTTTTTGTTATTATTTTACAAAAATAAAAAGCCCAAAAAAGTTTGTGTAGGTTTGTTAAGCCTAAGATAGGTTTGTTTTGGGAGAAGTTTTGGTTTAACTTTAACCATTTGATGCATGCACAAATACAAAAAAAAATCCTCTTTTTCCCCCCCAAAATGATGTAATGATTCAAGAGAATGCATTTTTGTTCATTGCAACAAAAGATGATAGTAAATATTCCTGCGGAGCATCACCATTTTCATCAGCCATTTTTGGCTGATGAACAAAATGGCTGCATCCGAAATTGCTTACTACTTTGAATAAGTAATTACTTTGCGAGAGCTAAAGAATTATGTTCTATATAGTATGAATGTGCGTGTTATGAATGTTATTCGGATGTACTACATTCGCCATGTTGTCATTATCATGTGACCTACCAGCATCATGCGCCGCTTCACTTCCATTCAGAAATCCTCTCCCGTGGCCTCATGGGATGGTAAAGTGTCCATTGCATGCACCCTTTAGAATCTCACCGGAAGTAGTAGGCCATCCGGATACTTTTTGCCTATGAGTACTGTGAATTCAGACATACTTCTTTTGTCACATACAGTTTTTCGCCTACTATATAGTAGGGAAGTATGCAATTTCAGATTCAGCCAATTAATAAAGAGAGCAGTCAAAGGTCAAACGTCATTTCCCAACATGCATCAATAGGATTAATCCACCATCCATTCCTTAGCTTGGTGATATGTCAGGATTTAGTGCATGGCCCCTTCCTCATCTGGATACACACAACATCGCTGGGATCTCACATTGACTGGTCGTTCCTGCAGCTTTACAACATCAGGAAAATTGTGAGCGAGTAAGCAGGGCCTCATAGAATCAACAACAGCAACAACAAAAAAAAGGGCACAAAATCATTTCCCAAACTTTAATATTCACTAGTAGACAAATATAAACTGTACTTACCTATAAAAATATTTTTAAAAAGCCAAGTTTTTAATTGGTGATAATAATAAAAAGAAGACAAAGAAGAACAATTTTAGAAATAGATGAATTGGACCAGATAAGAACCACAAAAATGTATAGATAATGTAAATAGACATATATTAATTGCATGCACCCATAAAATTCTTTAAAAATTAAGCTTTAAATAAAATAATAACAGTAATTGGACAACATAGAAAACATTTGAAACAGCTACAATACAGTTTTGATTTGTTTCTATATATTATATTTCTGGTCACTATATAATTTCCATACTTCCATTTGTGTCATTTGACAGTTTTGATGACTTCACTGTTATTCTAAAATGTGGGAAATTGCAATAAATAAAGTATAATAACTGAGAACAAACAAGACTGGCTGGATGTAAATATTCTGAAGGACACTGTGATGCGTTTTCAACTAAATCTTCAGTCAGCAACTGAAGTCAACAATGGACAGAATCAAGGGAAATAAATTCCTTCGGATGACTGAGCACTGCCAGTTTATGTCAGACGGCCCTGCCTTTCTTTATCTATCTCTCTACGTCTCTGGAGCGTCGACACTAGTCCAAATAAAAGCTGACCCTTTGTTCTTGAGAGAGTTGAGAGAGACGCTGTCATCCACACCCATGGACACCCACCATGCCATGTTGGGTCTTCCAGGGACAATCTGAGAGGAGACACTTTGATATCCGTCTGTTCTAGTGTCCATCCTGTCCTAATGATGTAAGCTGATCTTTTATCTGTGTTCGATGCACATGCGCACTGCAGCGGCCGCCAATATGCCAGCTGTCTAGCGTAGACAATACGTGAGGATATATGGTTCCTCTGCCCAATCAGGAAACAACAATGTCATCGTGCCGGCCTATATGCCTGAAAAATGCCATGGACGATGCCTACGCTCACACGTGTGTCCCGCCCAAAGTGCCCCAATTACAGGAAATCACAGGAAGTTCATTAGCGTTATCGGTAAAGAGGGAGGCTGCAGCGGACCCCAGCGCAGTCACGTACGGCAGAGGCCCTGGGGTGAAATGCCCTCAGAGGAGAAGACGTACGCTTTACCGGTTTCACATATACTAGTCAGCACGTACACAACAATGAAAGTGCAAACGTGAGTGCTTTCACATACGCCAATTCTAATTTACATTCACCGAATCTGACTACTAATCAGTGTAAGAAGCTTCATTTGAATATTCTGGAATTAAATTAAATGAATGTGTTTGTTTACAGTGAGGTCATTTCTTTGAAAGTGAAATTATTCTGGCACAAAGCAGCTCAATCTCTGGAGGTGGTAATTGAAAAATAAAGCAATAAGCCAGGTTGTGCAATACAGTGATAACCTTGGTAAAAACACAGCCTTGCGTGGATAATTACTTTGAGTTGTCACGCTACGAAACCTCATTAACAGAAATACATTAATAAGTAAAGAGGTTTATTGTGCCACTTTTGTTTTTATATGCATTAAACCACATATAAACTTAGTTAATATATGCTTTTTTATTGGGAATGATTATATGAAGGTATATCGAAACATTTGTTATATGTGACCCTGGACCACAAAACCAGTCATAAAACCAGACAATATTTGGCCGAGATACAAATGTTTGAAAATCTGGAATCTGAGGGTGCAAAAAAATCAAAATATTGAGAAAAATACATTTTTGATATATTTACAGTAGGAAATTTACAAAATATCTTCATAGAACATGATCTTTACTAAATATCCTAATGATTTTTGGCATAAAAGAAAAATTGATAATTTTGACCCATACAATGTATTGTTGGCTATTGCTACAAATATACCGGTGCAACTTATGGCTGGTTTTGTGCTCCAAAGTCACATATTTCATGCAAAACCAGCAGAAAACAGATGTTACAATACTCTGATTAGATCAAGTGACAAGTGCAGTCCTTCTCAAAGATAAATCTCATTATTCTGCAGCAATACATGAAATGTAAATGCAACTAATTACATATCACTATGTCAAAAGTACATAAATAAGGCAAAAGGTTGATTGTGCTGCTTTTATTTTATATGCATTAAACCGCATATATACATAGTTCATTATTATATGTATATACACACAGACACACATATACACACACGGGTTTAGACAATGAAACTGAAACATTGGCCTATATAGTGTTGGAGGTTTCACTCTTATATATGTGCACAGCCTAGTGGCCAATCTTCAATGAATAATTCAGCCATGAAACTCTATTCGCGTTCGGATTGGTTTATCAAACGTAATTTTCCCAGCCAATCGATATCAAGTATTCATTATCATGTCCCTATATAACCTTGAAGCATCAAACGAATGCACTATTGTGGCGCGCTATGCAAGTTTTCTTTCTAGCCCTCCACCTCCCCAGCACCACCTGCCTAGATCTGCTTCGGGGGTTTCCCAATCTCTAGCAGCAGCATCATGTTTCCTTTAATTTATGTTCCGAGCATTTAGCAGAAGCAAGTCATACTTTCTCTGCAGCAGCAGCAACATTAGGGACTTTAAAGGAACACTCCACTTTTTTTGAAAATAGGCTCATTTTCCAACTCCCCTAGAGTTAAACAGTTGAGTTTTACCGTTTTCGAATCCATTCAGCCGATCTCCGGGTCTGGCAGTACCACTTTTAGCATAGCTTAGCATAGTTCATTGAATCTGATTGGTCATTTTTAAGCGAGATGCTAACGGTCTAAAGAGTTTCAATATTTTTCCTATTTAAAACTTGACTCTTCTGTAGTTACATCGTGTACTAAGACCGACGGAAAATGAAAAGTTGCGATTTTCTAGGCCGATATGGCTAGGAACTATACTCTCATTCTGGCGTAATAATCAAGGAACTTTGCTGCCGTACCATGGGTGCAGCAGGCGCAATGATATTACGCAGCGCCTGTGACCCCCTGCTTGCACAGGGTGCGTGCCTTGCAACCATGGAAACATTTGTGAGAGACGCTGCGTAATATCATTGCGCCTGCTGCACCCATGGTACGGCAGCAAAGTTCCTTGATTATTACGCCGGAATGAGAGTATAGTTCCTAGCCATATCGGCCTAGAAAATCGCAACTTTCATTTTCCGTCAGTCTTAGTACACGATGTAACTACAGAAGAGTCAAGTTTTAAATCGGAAAAATATTGAAACTCTTTGGTCATTTTTGAGCGAGATGCTAACGGTCTAATCAGATTCAATGAACTATGCTAAGCTATGCTAAAAGTGGTACTGCCAGACCCGGAGATCGGCTGAATGGATTCGAAAACGGTAAAACTCAACTGTTTAACTCTAGGGGAGTTGGAAAATGAGCCTATATTCAAAAAAAGTGGAGTGTTCCTTTAAGCAACAGCTGTTGATGGAACGGCAACAGTGACCGGAAGTAAACTGTCAACTGCCGTAGCTAAAGAACGCAAAAATCGCTAAGCAACAACAAAGCGGACGGCATAACGGATCATTTAATCATTTGACATAGTAAAAAAGAAATTACATTTAAATAAAAGCAAGAGAATGGTTGCTTTTGGCATTAAATGACATACAGATACAAGTAAAATACCACATAACCATAAAACATAACATTTACTTATCTAATCTGTCACGTATTATCGACTACGGCAAAACGGCTAGTCTCCCGTAGTAGACGGTTACAGTAGAACGTCAAGAAGTAGCAGTTAAATTCGTGCAGCAGCAGCGTAGCAGATCTAGTCTGCCAAGACCAAACCTATGTACATTCCTTTTTATTAATAAAATGTTTTAAAAATTATTCAGTGTCATGACTGAACTGATTTTTAATTCAATCAGTAAGAGCAGAGTGCAAAAGTTGAATTAGCAGAGCAATAGCACAGCTGTACATCAAATGTTGCAAACCACACAACATAATGGGAGACATGTCAGAGTTCAAAAGAGGACAAATTGTTGGTGCGTGTCTCGCTGGCTCAGCTGTGACCAGGACAGCACTTTGGGATGTCTTGAGAGCTATGGTATCCAGGGTAATGTGGACAAACCACATTTAACAGGAGTAACTGTTGACGCAAGACGAAGCTGTCTGAAAGGTACTGTATGCCCAGGTACTAACCTGGATTTGTAGGGGAATTTACAGTAAAAGACCCAGATATGATGAATGAAGACCCGGAGTCAGAGGTGAGAAAATAAATTGAAGAAAATTTTACTGAAGAGAATCGTTTGCAGTTTCATCAGCAGAAGTCAGCTTCAACACTCACAAGGCCACTCTGCATACATTCACATTACCACAAAAATTATACTCTCACACAGGTCGCTAAACTATATCATTACTTCAGATTGAATGATTCTGATTGGCTTAGAAAAAGATAAACTTAGAAAATGTCCAC
The DNA here is from genome assembly GCA_039654765.1 of Mylopharyngodon piceus. NCBI lineage: Eukaryota > Metazoa > Chordata > Actinopteri > Cypriniformes > Xenocyprididae > Mylopharyngodon > Mylopharyngodon piceus. Next base: position 13,834,487 of record CM077445.1, read on the forward strand.
ATATGGTCTATTGTACACAGACATCTACGACCAGGACCTTGGTTTTAGGCACGGAGTGACCTAGGTCACAGATATGCGTTTCTGGGCGCCAGTTTGTCCACCTCTCCAATACAGGATCTGTACCAAAAATACTAGCGCACGCACATACACTGATACATAGCTTCTTCAAAGCTGAAGTTGGCCAGGCTCTTGCTTTGAACAGGATACTTCCCCAAAACATACTGATAACATGTTCTTTTTCTCAGTGAGAGGTTCAGACATTCATCATTATTCTCTCGTGTTTGAAGATGAAAAGAGAAGTAAATGCTTTAACATATAATTCTAAAACTAAAGTAAAATCTCAATAAGCTTGAAGAAGTAATTAAAATTATGTAATATGTACAAGGATAAATACTGATTATTGGTTAATACCTTGATTATAAATTGCTCATTTAAATTCACTCATAAGGATATATATTGAAGCGGCAGTGTCCCAAAGAGACTTAATACCCGGATTGTTGCTCCCCACAGTGATGGTTTGGGCTGCAATATCACTGCCTTGTCACTGCCAAGGACTACCAAACTATTCTGGAGGACCATGTGTACATAATGGTTCAAACATTGTCCCTGAAGGGGGTGCTGTGTATCAGCGTGATAATGCACCAAAACACACAGAAAGACTTGTCACAGAATGGTTTGATGAACATACAAGTTGAACATCTCCCATGGCCTGCACAGTCACCAGATCTAAATATTTTTGAGCCACGGGGGTATTTTGGAGGAGCAAGTCAGAAAATGTTTTCCTCCACCAGCATCACATAGTGACCTGGAAGAGGAATGGCTCAAAATCCCTCTGGCCACTGTGAAGGACTTGTATCTGTCATTCCAGGACAAATTGATGCTGTATTGGCCGCAATACTAATATTGCTAATAACTAATAAATATTAATAACCTATTGTGGTCTAAAACCAGGTGTTTCAGTCTCATTGTCCAACCCTTGTATGTGTGTGTGTATACAGTGCTGCTTGAAAGTTTGTGAAGCGCTTGCAGAATCTGTGAAAATGAATAATTTTAACAAAATAAGAGGGATCATACAAAATGCATGTCATTTTTTATTTAGTACTGTCCTGAATAAGATATTTTACATAAACGATGTTTACATAAAGTCCACAAGACAAAAAAATAGCTGAATTTATAAATAAGACCCAATTCAAAAGTTTATGAACCCTTGATTCTTAACACTGTGTGTGGTTACCTGGATGATCCACGACTGTTTTTATGTTTTGTGATGGTTGTTCATGAGTCGCTTGTTTGTCCTGAGCAGTTAAACTGCCCAATATTCTTCAGAAAAATCCTCCAGGTCCCAAAAATTCTTCAGTTTTCCAGCATCTTTTGCATATTTGAACCCTTTCCAGCAGTGACTGAATGATTTCGAGATCCATCTTTTCACACTGAGGACAATTGAGGGATTCAAACACAACTATTAAAAAAGGTTCAAACATTCACTGATGCTTCAGAAGGAAACACGACGCATTAGACAGGGGTTGAAAAATCTTTTAATTTGAAGATCAAGGAATATTGCTCTTAATTTGTCTTCTGTTGCTTCCGAAGGGCAGTACTAAAAAAAAAAAAAAAAAAAGATATTTAAACAAAAGAAAAATTTGGACATCTTTATCCTGTTCAAAAGTTTTCACCCCTGACTCTTAATGCATCATGTTTCCTTCTGGAGAATCGGTGAGTGTTTGAACCTTTTTTAATAGTTGTGTTTGAGTCCCTCAGTTGTCCTCAGTGTGAAAAGACGGATCTAAGAATCATACAGTCACTGCTGGAAAGGGTCAAATATGCAAAAGATGCTGGAAATCTGAAGAATTTTCGCGACATGGAGGATTTTTCTGAAGAATATTGGGCAGTTTAACTGCTCAGGACAAACAAGCGACTCATGAACAACCATCACAAAACATAAAAACAGTCGTGGATCATCCAGGTAACCACACACAGTGTTAAGAATCAAGGGTTCATAAACTTTTGAGTGGGTCGTTTTTATAAATTCAGCTATTTTTTTGTCTTGTGGACCATATGTAAATATTTTTTATGTAAAATATCTTACTCAGGACAGTACTAAATAAAAAATAACATGCATATTGTATGATCCCTCTTACTTTGTTAAAATATTCACATTTTCACAGATTCTGCAAGTGGTTCACAAACTTTCAAGCAGCACTGTGTATATGTGTGTGTGTGTGTGTGTGTGTATATATATATTTATTTATATATTATATCGTTCATATATAAATATTTATGTGTGTGTGTGTAATTATATATATATATACACACACACACACACACACAATTGTGAATAATTATATAAAGGTATATGGAAACATTTCTTATGCTTAGTTCAAAACTAACATGAAATAGATGTTGGGATACTCTGATCAGATCAAATGATATTTCACTGTAAAAACTTTCTCAAAGATAAATCTCATTATTTTGCAGTAATACATGAATTAAATGTGAATGCAACTAATTACATTTCACTGTGTTTGTGCTTGCAACTTCACCCAGTGACACAAAGCAATGCAGACAGATGTCAGGATGTTACATCCTCGCTTTTGTTGAAAAAAACGACATTGTTTCAACTGTCTTTAACATCTTATCATGTTAAGCAATCCCAACAGATCTTCAGGACACCAGAGGATGTTGCTGCAATAACTCTTTCACGCTGTGCTGCCTGATGGGGAATTAAACCTTAAATTCGAATAAACACAACAAAGAAATGAAGTCAAATAAACGATCAACATTACAACTATGACTGTTTATTTTGATGTGCACTGAGATGGCACTACAAGAGATTCGCTCATTCCTCATCCCACGAGAATTTGATGTTACTTCCTTTCATTTCCTCCTGAATTACAGCTGTGAATTTGGCGTCAAGCTCAGGGCTGAAGTGATTCTTCCAATCTCCAGCGATACCTTTAAATAAGCAGAACGGTTTCATTCAAAAACATAAATGGGATGAACCAACTGAACATGCAAGTTTATTATTAAAAATGTACATCTTTTAAAAGCTCTCAGTGCTTTAAAACATGTCAGTACTGTTTAAATGTGTGTACCTTTTCTGAGGAAATTTGACTTCTTCTGGTCCAAAATGACATCTGGCACCAGAGAGTAGTTTGACATGGTGTTTGTTTTCATATTTTTGAAAGTGCCGTTATTGACCACACGATCCAGGGCGTCTGCGCTGAGCTCCCGACCGAGAAAGTTTAAAATCCGCCCCAGGACTTCACGGAGGTCCTACAATTACAAAAAAAACAAGAACTTTAAGTTTCTCATTCTCTCGGAGTATAAGTAATACTTTACTTTCACTTTACCTGAAGCATTTCTTCATAGGTGATGTACAGAATTCTGTCCCCAAGCTCAGGGTTTCGCCAACTTTTCACATGGTCTGTCCACTTCCCAAAAAGAACTGTGCAAGCAATTGCAAATCAATTATTGCAATATTTATGACACACACTCTATTCATTCATACTTTCTGATGTATATGTTTACTGTAAAATGTGTTTCAGTAATAATTTTAAAGCAGGTAAAAGAAAACTGGCAATGTCAATATAACAAAACAAACCAATGTTCAAGAACTAGTCAATAATAATCAGAATAAAATATAAGTAATACAGCCTAACTATGGCCTAAAATAGCAACTTGCCTCAAACACTGAATGATTATAACATGGCTCATCCAATAAGAATTGAGAATCGAAACCATCTATTTTTTATAAAAATATACTACTGTTCAAAAGTAGAAAGAAATTAATACTTTTATTCATAAAGGATGCATTAAATTGATCAAAAGTGACATTTACAATGTTACAAAATAAAAGCTGTTCTTTTGAATTTTCTATTCATCAAAGAATCCTGAAAAAAAAATGAAGCAGCACAACTGTTTTCAACATTGATAAGAAATGTTTCTTGAGCAGCAAATCAGCATATTAGAATGATTTCTGAAGGATCATGTGACACTGAAGACTGGAGTAATGATGCTGAAAATTCAGCTTTTCATCACAGGAATAAATTACATTTTAAAATATATTACAACAGAAAACATTTATTTTAAATAGTAATAATATTTCAGAATATTACCATTTTTACTGTGTTTTTAACCAAATGAATGTGTTTTTACTGTGTTTTTAACCAAATAAAACAGTTTAAGGAGCTCAAACTTTTATATATATTTGAATCTCTCACCTTTTCCTGACAGGAATTTGTCTGTGAATTCTTCAAATGTTCCTGGGTCTTCAAGGAAATTCGCCATTTTATGAAAGTGGAAAGATGAGACTAGAACATCTTTAGGATTCCGAGCAACGTAGATTACCTGAAGATGAAAGAAAAAAGATATCATGATTAGACATGCAACTGACCCCCCAGTAGTATGTCAGAAGTAAAACATTGACTATTCATTAAAATGACTATCATCAGAAAGCAAAACAACCCAGGCTCTATAGAGTCACTCTGATTTGATTGTCCTGATGTTTTCTGCACCTTGGCCTTGGAGTTGAAAAAGGAGGAAGGCATCAAATGACAAGGCATGTGGGAGACAATGGCTCGCGGTGAAGGGAGTTTGTCGAGAAGCAGTGGAGCTCGGGTTTCCTCCAGCCATGGAACCCTGTCCCAGTTGGGGACGGTTTGCACTGAGGTCATGTCTCCTCCATTCAGGAGTGGAGGAAGAATTTCCTGCATCCATGTGGTACCTGAAAAACACAGGCAGGGATAAATGAGGATGCACTGATCGCCTTAATGCATTTTAGATTCATACTTGCATTCGATTTCATGCATTACATTGAATTTCTCAACGTATCTGTCCATAACGATCATAAGAGAATGCAATAGCCTGAAGTTTAGTATGTAAATCTTAATGCTTGTAATAGAATTAGTTGAGTGATTTGCAGTCTGAGGACGACCAGAATGCAGGCACTTACATCCAAAGCATTCAAAGGAAACATTTTATCAGTTCACAGGGAATCAAACTCATGACTGCTCTTTCTGGTTTCTGCTGTTTAACTGCTGCACAATTTGAAGATGTTGATTTGTTTTGCAAACTGTGCGACAGATATGTGCATAAGCAAAGAAAATGTTGCATCTTTTGCACTAGATTAAGACATGTTGCTGGATGCATAAGAGGAGAAATAAACATTATGCATTGAAAACAGAAAGTGATCTTACCAGATTTTGGATAGGTGACAGCAAAAGTATCATCATCTTTGACTTGGAAATTCTGGAGGTAGTTCAGACTTTCATCTGTATGAGCAATCTTAGGCAGCATAAGACCATGGTAAAGCCGATACAAATCGTTGTCCACCATCCTCTGCTGACCAGACTTTGGAAAACAAGGAAGTTTTGTTTACCGTGTTCTCTGTGAACTCACTTGTGTTTGGAAAGGAGGAGAGTGAATGAGAGAGTGAAAAAGAGTGAGTGAGAGAGAGAGAGTGAATGAGAGAGCGATAGAGAGAGAGAGAGTGACGTTTGACGGTGAGAGTATTCATTAACCCAACAGGGAGCCGTATATTTGCTGCTGACATTCACAGGAGAGTTTGGGGGAAAGGTTACTTGGGTCCAAGTACACTTACAAAGGGGGGATTTATGTGCAAAAAACTGAAAGGAAAAAAGATAGCAGCAAGTCAAGTCTTCAATAAGGAAAGAAAGAACAAGCGAACAAACCATGGTACATGCAATTAAATCGTAATATTATACCTTATTATTACTGATCTGATAGGTTACTTAAGGGAAATACATTGTATTTTTTGAAAAATGGTGAATCCTGTTGTAAAGCAAGAACATCCATGTTTTTTGTCAACATCCACCTACCATTTTTGATATTTTGTTCCCCTTCTGGAGAACCCATAGTTTTGTTTGTGAGTACCAGATGTGCCCCTGGATGATATATTTACATTGTATTTTTTTATTTTTTTTTATTACAAAACACCATGAGATTTTTTTTTTTTAAATGAGGGAGAAAGTGCAAAATATGAAAGCCCGTTAAAAACAGTAATTGCGACTTTTTATCTCAGAATTCTGACTTTTTTCTCACAATTATGAGTTATAAAGTCAGGATTGCGAGATATAAACTCGCAATTCTGTGATATAGTCAGAATTCTGACTTTTTTTCCTCGCAGTTCTGACTTTATAACTCGCAACTGTGAGAAAAAAAGTCAGAATTCTGAGATATAAACTCGCAATTGCGTGATATAGTCACAATTTTGAGATAAACAATTGCGTGATATAAAGTCAAAATTGCGAGATATAAACTCACAATTGTGTGAACGTTTTTTTCTCGCAATTCTGACTTTTTTCTCGCAATTGCGAGTTTATATCTCAGAATTGTGACTATATCACGCAATTGTTTATATCTCAGAACTGTGACTTTATATCACGCAATTGCGAGTTTATGTCTCAGAATTGTGACTTTATATCACGCAATTGTTTATATCTCAGAATTGTGACTTTATAACTCCGAGAAAAGTAAGAAAAAAAAGTTAAAAAGAAAGAATGAAAGTCGGTAAAAAAAGTATGAAAGTTTAAAAGAAAACTAATAAGGAACAAATTAAAATGTCAAAGAACAAATCAAAAGAATCAAAGATCAAAGAATGTTTTAAAGAGTTTGAAGGACTGACAGTTTGAAAATAGTTCTGAATAAAAACATTGTTTGAAAGAAAGATCATAAGGTTTAGAAGTAAGCTGAAAACCTGACCTGCTAGATGAATGCATTTAACACTATAGAGAGTTTGAGTACTGCATTGTTTATCAGCAGCATTGTGAGTCAGCAGTCTGATAAAGAGTCTCTACCGCACAGGTAATGTAATCCAAGAGTGAAACTCCAGTGGGCTTGGCTCTTTATTCAATTCTTTACACAAATGGAGAATGAGAATTTATGGAGAATAAAAACACCGCTCCTTGATTTTAAATCGGCAGAGCTGGTTTGTTACTACACGATTGTTATTGTTGCAGGTAGACTAACTTGATAGATAGTCGATAAGAAGGCCCCGCCCACCCATGGGTGTTACCATAGTAAATTTTCTATAAGGGCAAAATTAAGAGAATGCACACGTTTAGATCATCTTATCAACTTAATGATTGCATGCATCCACTAGTTTTTTTAAGTAGTTCTTGAGATTAAAAGAATACAAAAACTTAAAATCTGAAAATAGCCAAATCTATTGGATATTTCACTTCATTTTCACAATTAGACTGTATGTGTATATAAAGATAACAGTATATTCCTGATGGCATAATGTGTAACAACCTAAAACCAGCATGAAAGAGCCTGAACTCTATGCCCTTTAAGCCCATGAACTATACTGGTCGATAAGTAATAAGTCAGTTCCAACTGGTTATGAAAATCATCAGTAGTTTTTTCAGCAGAGATGCATCACAAACTGTACTAACCTTTTTTTTTTTTTTTTTTTTGGAAAACCTTGCAATTAATTCAACCCCCTAGTTAAATATGTCCCTTGCATTCCCTGCAGATTTATGAGTTTTAATGTGCCAGCAATGCAAAGCTCTGCTGGAATGAAAGCTGGTCAGTGGACTGGAAAAGCAAAATGCAAAGTCCAAAGATTACAAGGTAACACTTTACAATAAGGTCTCATTTGTTCACATTAGTTAATTAACTAACATGAACAATATTATATATATATGTATGTACTGAATATATATATATATATATATATATATATATATATATATATATATATAATTTTACAGCACTTATTAATCATTAACAAAGATTAATAAGTGCTGTAAAAAAAAAAAATATATATATATATATATATATATATATATATATAATTTTTTTTTTTTTTTACAGCACTTATTAATCTTTGTTAATGTTAGTTTGTTCATGTTAGTTCACAGTGCAGACTCAGAGATTATAAACCTTCTCAAAGATACCGGTTTTTAGTTTTGCTTTAAAAAGTGAATCTCTCGAGATTATTCCGATAGAAAGCGGTAGGTTGACCTTAAACATCTAGCTGGTGTGTTTGCATTCAAAAGGCCAGAAAGATAAGAATGTGCCAGTCCATTTAAAACCTTAAAAACAAAAAGTAAAATTTTAATCTCTATTCTAAAACAGACTGGCAGCTAGTGAAAAGACAGTGAGGACAGGAGTGATATAATCGTATTTGCGAGTGCCAGTCAGAAGTCCAGCAGGTGTATTTTGGACTGTTTAAGTGATTTATATTGGATTGGCTAATACCTATATAAATTGAGTTGCAGTAGTCTAGTCGCGATGAGATAAAGGCATGTATAATGCTCTCAAACTGAGCAAAAGTTAAAAAACTCAAGGAGTCTTAGCTGAAAAAAAAAAACTGGATTTAACTACTGCATTTACCTGCTTATCAAATGTCAAAGCAGAATCAAAAACAACACCCACATTTTTAACAGAGGGCTTAATGTATGAAGCCAAGTTAGAGGTCCGAACACAACAGCCTCCGTCTTATTCTCATTGAGATTTAGGAAATTTAGGGACATCCATGCTTCAATATCTGGCAAACAAGAGGTTCAAGGACTCAAATCATGGTTGTCATTTTGCTTAAAAGGCACATAGTTTTGAGTGTCGAGGGCATAACAATGAAACGATACTCTGTGTTTATTAAAAACTGAACCCAGTGGGAGCATATTTAAAAACAACAAAATGGGGGCAAGGATAAATCCTTGGGGAACCCCACTGGTCAAAACAGATTTGGAGGATAAACACCCATCCACACAGACTGAGAAAACTCTAGTATTCAAATAGGATTTGAACCAATTTAGGGCACAACCTTCAATACCCACACAGTGTTCAAGGAAATAAGAATACGGTGGTCTACTGTCAAATGCCGTACTTAAATCTAAAAGCAAAAGTAGTTTTTATTTTGTAGATAATGCTTTAAAGTCCCCCTGTAGTTAATTTTACCCCTTAAAACTCATTTTCGATCACCAAAATGACACATTTAAACATTTTTTTCCTGTGAAAAAAAATATTTCATGCCTTAAAATAGCTTGAATGTAACTCTACACCCTTGTCTCATTTATTATACGCACATCTATGAATATGCTAATTAGCTCCGCCTCCACTCACACAAGCTCAGACAAGATCCACTCGGTGAACTTACTGACGTAAACGCTGCACAATGGTATCGCTTTTTACAACGCCAGACACATAACAGTAATTAACATGATTAGCCTTTTGCTTGACTACGTTATCAAACAGCTGATAATGTGTTGCTAATGTTACACAGCCCATGTTCCCGTTCACGAGTCAGACAGCTGTCTTCTAACAATCAGTATCCTTAGAAACGCTCTGAAAGGCATAGGGTTCATCATAACATCGTAATATACATCATACACCTGCTATATAGCCAAATCTACCTGGTTTTTTATATCAACAGAAAAATATACCGGGATATATTCTCTAGAGACTCTCCTGCTTCAGAGCGGTTATAGTTAATGATATGCTAAAGCCCACCGGCGCGTTGACGTGATTGGTTACAAGGTAGTTTGTGACGTCAGAAACACCAGCGATTTCAAACCGCGTTTTTGAGACTGTCTTTAGTTCACTGCAGAAAATACTCAGCAGTGTTGTTGACTTATGAATTTGCACATGGTTTGTCTTAAAGCATGTTAAAAACACCACATAGACATAAACATTAAAAACTTGATTTTCACCACAGGGGGACTTTAACATATTTAGTTCCTTATCAAGGAAGCAAAGCAAAATGTTTGGAAATATTTCATACTTGGTGATATTTTATGATAACTAACTTCAATCATACAAAACAGCAAAGGATTTTTATCCCATATGGTCTTTATTTATAAATTAGTTTGTGATTAAGAAGGTAAGTTTCACCATTACCGGTTTCTTTCCCCAAACTGTCCAAGCATTCCTTCATATTGAATGCATATGTTTATTTAGTTAATGGAGTTATTTAAAAACCTGTTCACTAATAACAGTTATACTCTCACAGTCTCTTTGTGGCAGATACAAAAGTTCAATGTAGGAATGTGGATTTGCTCTTTAAATATCTGAAATGCCCGTGTGGTGGCACTGTACAGTACACAGCGTTTAGTTGCTGTGAACGAGAGTGACGAACAGGAAGAGTGAACAGAGGGAGATTGCACCGGTGAGCACGGCCTTCACTAGGAGAGCCGTCCAGCTGCCCAGGAGGAAAACATGTACGAACAGTCTGGAGGAGAGACACAAATGTGGAAATAAACAGTCATGTGCAGTAAAACATCACAACAATGAAGACCATAGGCTGACATTACGCAAATTTGTTATAGGGCTGGGCGATACAGCTAAAAAAATGTATCACGATATAATGTTTCATATTGTTCGGTATCAATAATTATTGGAAAAAAAAAAAAAAAAACTGTTTAAAAAAAAAAAAAAGAACAGTAGAAAAAAAAAGGTTGAATTTAACCAATGCATTTTTAATTAAGGCAAACAACAAATAATTTTAAATAATAATAAAAAAAAAAATGTAAACAAATCTTTTATATTTTATATGAAAATTAAATAAATAAGTGTTAAAGAAACTTAGAGCTGCACAATTCTGGATAAATTAAGGAACTTTTTTGTTTTGTCAAACTAAGATCACGATTCTGAATGACAACTAAACGAAATAACATGTAATTTACAAGAGGTTCTGACAAAATATTAATTGCTGCAGTCCATTTTAAATTTTTTTTTTTAATTTATTTGAATTAATTATTTTTTAAAAATCTGTTTGGATGTGTGATTCAATGACTCACTCATAAATACTCGTTTCATTACTGGATGAATCAGTGTATTTGAAAGAATCTGTTGAATGAAGATTCAACGTCAAATACATTTTTAACAGTCACTTGTCGCCACCTGGTGGTGAAACAATGTAATCGATAAATGCGTCGTTTTCAGCGGCAAGTTTCTTTCAGAAGCTGATATTGCTCAATTTTGATCGATAACATAGACATTAGTGTTTCTATCTGAACTGTAAACTTTTATCTCAGTATTTCTGTGATAATTTGAATATTTGTATTACAGAAATAAAAATACTGTGTTTATACCGACATGACAACTGCTCTCTCAAGACAAACTTTGAAGTAGATCAACTATAAGATGCAAGGAAACCATGAAACTGCCACAGACGAGCTGATATGTCCTTTTTTTTTTTTTTTTCACAATCTCCTCGTCGGCAGATACAGCACTCATTTTCATGTGTTTGTATGTTCTGATTTCATGTGGCGAGTGCGCTACTGAACTCCACAGCAACTTGTTTGCGTGTCACTCGTAGTGCGTCTGTTTGTGATCCAGGGACGCAGCAAGCTTGAGAGTTGTTCATGCAACCGAACTTGTGTTTACATTTTAACGCATTCAAGTGAAACTATATCGAGAGTTATATCGAACATTTTTTCTATTGTTATCGATTAAAGATGCAATATGTAGGATTTTCTGTCCGCTAGAGGTCGCTAGAGCCCTATTCAAAACAAAGGCGTAGCTTGATGACGCCAAGTTTGAGCGTGGAATCTTGGGACATGTGGTCTTCACCTCACATCCGGTGGAAAAGAATCGGGATAGGACTCGGGAAGAAATCATGTTCATGGATGCGATTATTAACTTTACTGTAGTATTAAGCAGAGCCGGACCAAGTGTTGTGGGAGCTGAACGAGGCCGCTGGAGCGATTGCAACACGCCTCGTGAGCAGCAGAACTTTTATTATGCCACAGTCGCCGGCACTGCTTCCGCTTTTCCCGTCATGAGTATGAGGTAACGCAGCTCTGTTTATCATATTAGATACATTTGAGTGTGTTGAAAATTATGTTATAACGTTACTCTGTGCGTTCGCTCGGTGGCTGCTGTGAGACACTTGTTGCACACTTCAGTAAGCTAGATCGATTTTAGAATATCATAAATGCTGGATGGACTGTGTTGATAAATGGCATGCAATTAATTTTAAAACGTATTGTATGATGGAGAAAATTCTTACTGTTACTAAAAATAAAGCTGCATCTGATTATGCAATGTTAGCTACTTCACAAAATAGTATTTCTCTCTGAGGCATGGTAAAGCATGGTACTCGCAAAAAAAAAAAAAAAAAAAAAATCAAGAAAATTAGATTTAAACAATAAGACTAAACGTGTTGAGCTACAACAATAATTAGTTTTCTGTCTATAAATATATCAAAACAGTTGTTCCCTTGTCTATTAAAACGTGTAACATATTAAAGCGTCTTTGGTGTTTCCATGGTTTCTACAAAATAAAACCGAAAACCGAGGGTAACGCGGGTATGACGCAATTGACAGGCGACTCCTCACACGTCCCGGAGCCTTGGTTAAAATTGCAATTTTATCACGATTTACAAATAGTTGTAAACATTTGGGATATTGTAAGTACTCAAGTGAACAAAATATATAACACTGGCCTAGTGGTTTTTGGATATTTTACTGCAAAATTCTTACATATTGCACCTTTAAGACGTACCGTTGATAAATATCGATACCGTTTTATCGCCCAGGCCTAATTTGTTACATTGTTACGTAGGTTTGTGCAGGAAGTAAGACGAATTGCTGACGACTCATTTCAAGCAGCTCAGAATCGATTCTTACTTTTGGGAGACAATAGCTCCATTTATCAAGCACAGATTTTTGATACTTTGCAGACGTTTTGCATTCAAAAACAGCTATATATGTAATATCTGAAAAATGTATTTTCCAAAAGATATTATCTGAAAAAGCATAACAGAGGCACTTTAAATGTGTTACCAGCAATATTTTACTTGTTTGCAAGGACATAATGGCTATATTTGGAACAGCATATTAACATATTGCTCTTATTATTTCTGCAGTCAATAGTATGCATACACAGTGTGCACATATTTCCATATGCATGAACTACCCGTATGACTTACTACACTGATACTGTATCCCAAAATGCAGTTTACTCGACATTTTTGATGTCATAAACACAATTAATTTTATATTTTCACACAAAACTGAACTAAAAATGTGATATAACTGCATGATGCAAAATGAGAAGGTCATGTTACAATATTACAGCATATAATGAGAATGTCATGTTACAATATTACAGCATACTATTGTTTTGCTGTATAATGTGTTCTGTTTCAGACATTATTTTTTAGAAAATAGTAGGCAGTATACATGGCATGCTGTGCAGCATTCAGTAAGTAGTAAGCTAGTATTAAATTCGAACACAGCCAGTAACTAAGCAGCACTGGCAATTAAATCAAACTTATGGCAACAGTGCCATCTAGAGGAAGGACAAACATGTGCATCACTCCTGTATTAAACAAACTCTTTTTAACAAATTGTGATAAATTAACATTAAATAAAAATAGCCACTAATTATTTATTAAACAATGTCAAATTGAATTAGCTGACCTGACTCCACTATTAAATCACAGCTTTGATTTTTGTAGATTAATGTAGGTTTTAAATAGGGATAGACTAATAGAGAAATGCTATCCAACACCGAAAATTGCTGAAAATTATATATTGTGCATCCATACTTTATTGTAATTCTTTTCAGAAGCCATAAATCCTGTTTACTGTGAGATGAGATAATAACATAGTTTTTATTAATATTTTGAATTAGATGTTATATTTTCCATTTTCACTTTAATTTCAGTTCAAGTTTGAGTAATTTTGTAGTGATTTTGTTACTTTTAATTATTTATTCATTTATTTTTTTAAACTATGTCTAAAAGGTTTTTATTCATTTTTAATCCAGTTTTAGTTATTTTAGTACATGAAGTTAAACTAAATGAAAATAAATGTTGCCTTGGCAACTAGCTAAAATAAAATGTATGTAAAATGCTAAAAAAGAAGTATGACTGTGATACTCACTCCATTAGAAAGCCCTTATAAACACACAATCCCAGCAGGATGGTGACAGGGAGACGGAAGCTTTTGGGAAGGTCGTATCGAGTGAACATCCATACTACTGCCGCCATGGCAATATAATGTACCTGATATGATTAAGAAAATAAGTTCAGGTATAGGATAAAGTAACAGCAGCGAGCAAAACTGACAAGAAATTGGGTCCCACTGACAAAAAAAAGAGTCACATTTAATATCCCAATATTAGAAAAAAATGAGTAGAGAACCTCTGTTACAATTTAAAAAAAAAAAAAAAAAAAAAAAAAAAGATAGTGATGCAAGCGAACACAAAAACTAAAGCACAAAGCAAGCACATATCTTACCAGACTGATGTTGGAATCAAAGCTCATTTGGATGTATTTCCAGTCAAACTCAATGCCACGAGCTCCCACCCATAACGGTATACATCTGTTTAGAACGGCCAGACAAAAACAGTTCATTACAGTACTGATCATTTCTTTAACTTGGGACACCAAGCTCATATATTATAACAAAATAAAAATGCACAACCAAACCATATACATTAATTTCTATTGGTTTGTCATGATCTCTCTCAGGATGATCAGAATACCTTGACATGATGAGCTCCGCTGTGGCCCAGCCCATAGCTGCCACCATGATCTTATATTCACCCTTCCCAGCATTCCTAGACATAACCAGATGAAGACCTAGAAGATCGGCCAGGTCCACTGTGGCCTTCATGAACTCCTGGGGTTAACAGAACAAAATGAATGAAGTCTGATTCATCACATGACTATATGATAAACATGGATTATTTGTACTGTCAACAGGGCTGAAACAATAACATGCGAACAAATTGCGAGAGCAAAGCCTTAGAGGGATAGTTCACCATCATGCCATGCCCGATGCATAGGAGTTTCTTTCTTCAGATAAACAATTAATTAATTTAACAATAAATTAATTTTCTTAGGAAAATAATCCATCTCTACGATTCCATATATTGCAACTGAATGGCTACCGCTTGGTTGACACTTAAAAAAAACCACACACAGCGATTGTGACGTAATCCATAACACTCCAGTGGATGAATCAATGTCTTCTGAAGCGAAACGATAGGTGTTAGAAAATTAGTAATATTTTTAACTATAAATCATTGCTTCCCATTGCGAGCGGCACAAGTGTCAGTACTGTGCTTCCGTGTTCCTTCTCACTCAAACTTCACACGTCATAAAATCCCTCTCATGAAAGCTTGCATGACAGTAGACCTGAAGCAATGATTTATAGTTAAAAAAGTTAAAAATATGAGTCATTTTCTTACAAACACCTATGATTTAACAACATTGATTCATTCACTGGGATTGTATGGATTACCATCACTATCACTATGTGTGGTTTTTCAGGTGTCAACCGAGCAGCAGCCATTCAGTTACATTGGAATATGGACTGACAGTGATTGATTATTTTCTTAAAAGTCTTCCTTTATGTTTATCTGAAGAAAGAAAGTCATATAAATCGGGGATGGCAAGAGGGTAAATGATTAAAAAAAAAAAAAAAATTTTTTTTGGATGAACTAACCCTTTAATTTGGCTAGTAATTTTGCAATTCAAAGTTCTCTAAATATACTGAAATCTCAAAAAAAATGAATCAAAAGAATTCAGCTTTGAGACTGCTCACCCCAACAAAATCATACACGCCAGCTCCTCCCTCCCAGGTGGGGAAAAATGTGGCAAGAAACAGCATCTGAAAGAGATATTACAGATTTACAGATAACCTCATAACCTCTAAACATCTTTGTGAGGACCAAAGGGCTCAATCACCTTGCACAGCTGCACGAAGAGGTATGTAGCACCTGCTTGGACACATCTCCAAAATGCATTATATTCCGATCTGACAAAATAAACAAACAAACAAAAAAAAAAGTGTAAAGATTATAACAGTGATCACAGCTAGAAAGAAAATTTTAATCATGATTATGCTCTAGGGACAAACAATATCGTTTAAATACTTACAATCCACTACATTTGTAAGTAATGAAATATGGGAAATAGGCCAAGGAAAAACAGTTTCCAAAATGAAAAAGCGTCATGGTAGAGATTTTCCTCCTCAGATCCTGTTCATATAGAAAAACACCAGATTTATTCAGAATCAGGGCTAGATAAAGGTATATGAAGTGTTTCATAAGATAAATATTCCAATTATGATAAATTTATAATTTTATCCACACAAGTTACAGTACATTTAAAGTTATAGATATATTACATAGATATATAGGTTGATATTTAATGGTCTATTAAAACGACAACTCCATATCTGCTACATCGGCATCAGACAGCGTGCACATATCGTGAGAAAATACTCGATATATAATTAAAGTAAAAACTTATTATAAAAGTATTTGTTTCTAGAACCAATTTAATACTTCGGCTATCCATTAATTAAGTGATTAAAAGATTTTCTTACCAACAAAAGCGCGATTTTAGAATGACAGACGTAGGACACATAATCCTCCTGTGCATCACTGTTAAATGTCCGAGCGGAAGCGCCCTCTATCTTACTGTAGTTCCGCCTCTCATTCTACAGCAAATTAAACAAAATAGCAACTAGTGTGACACAGAACTATTAAAATGGTTGGGTTTCATACAACATGCGTCCTAATATGCGTACTTCCTTACTGTATATTGTGCAAAAAAGCAGTATGTTAGGATGTCTGAATTTGCAGCAGTCAACGAACAGTAACGTTAGGTTCGTTCAAAGAAAAAAAGGACCGAAATAATTACGAATTTGTAATGACTAAACACTATAAACGATGAAATGACTGAAACTCATAATTTATTTAGGCTATTATTGTTTTTTTTTTTTTTTCAGTCATTCGCAAAAATGAGCTTTTTTTTATTTGTGCAGGAATAAAAGGGAACGCGTTAGTGTCTGCCTATTTAATTTTATATGTATATAGTTCTTAGTCTTTACCCCATGTTTAGATATATTTTTTGCGTACAAGTAACTCTTGCAACAGAAATTCATCTCTCCGATGCATCATGCACGCGCCCCCTGTAGGACGGTTTAGCATTTTTATTTTAAATCTTTAAAAAATGCGTATGTGTTTTGTTTTGTATAATATTTGAAACATCAGGCTTTTATGGCTCATATAGCATGATATAGTGAGAATTATCTCAGTTGTTATTCATATGACCAAAACAATAAGAAATTCAGATGGCTTGTAATGTAGATCAATGAGATACAGTATAACAGACTACTTGTGTAAAATGTACATCACTTCACTTGTATATCTCCCAATAATGTCTAATTAAGATATTTAAAATGTTTTATGATCAAAGCTCTGTAGTTTTTATTGTGGGAGGCAAAACATATAGTGCAATAAAATATAATGACGATTGAGATATGAACAAATAAACATTCCTCAAATTGTATCATATTTCACATGATTTTAACATTAATTTTTCACAAAAATTATAAAAGGATAATCAAGTAACGTTAAGTTGCTTCAGTCCAGTAAATGTTTATCTTGACATATTACTAACAACATAAAAGTTATCGTTATGTTTAATTTGTACAAAACAAAAGATTTCACAGCAAAAATACGTGTACCACGTCCTGAAGGGGGACATTTTTAGAATTATACTAAAAGGCCTTTTACTTACTAAAAAGTATTAACCATCAATCAGATGACAGAAGGCATAAAGAAGATTGTGTGCAGCAGGTTTTTCAGCAACGCTTTGAACATGTTGATCAATTAGAAGCCTTAGAAATGCATGTATCAATTATGATACAGTAAACTTTTACCATGATATAAATAAGTACACATTATAAGAGACAAAATGACTGGAACACATTTGTTTTCCAAACAGTTTAATTAGTTTCTTTTTAAACTGCATTACAGTAGCCTCATGTAACATTTTATCAGTTATTCTCTTTACATCAACACAACGTGATTACACCCAGAATGGCAACAACTACAGCAATGCCTGTGGAGTGACACTGACACAAATACTGTCAAAAGAAACTAACACGCACACACAGACATCTACAGAGACGAACGCGTCTCGTAGGTGGGAACAGGAATGCTAAGGTGTGTCACTATGGCTTCAGCTATGAAATAAGTGCGTTGAAAAGAAGGAATGGTTGGGCCTTTCTGCTGTCGCAAAACTTGGTGAGTTACTCTTTGGAGTGCATGTAGACTAACAGGTCAGCAACGCGGTGGCTGTAGCCAAATTCATTGTCATACCTGTGAGAAAGAAAGACAAAGGAATATTAGAGCACTGCTTTTTCTGCTGACATGTTTTTGACTGGAATATGACATAGCTACGCCTAAGTTATAACTTAATAGAAACAGTTTTTCTGGCATTTGTGAATAAATTTACGTCAGTATTTATATACAGTATGTTCTCTGAAACGACTTAAATAATAATAATAATAATATAGACCTAGCAGTCATTGTAGCGAAATACATTCAAAATGTTTAATGATTAAATAAAATACAGTAAAAATATAGTCAAGACATGTTATTCACTAAGTAAACAGAATGAATAAAATGTAATTATTTTTATATTTAACATACCTATACACCAAATAATTCATTATAAAAAAAATTAATATAGTGCTAAAATCGGATGATTTATGTAATGGGGGACATTGAATCATTTTGAATCACTTTGAATCTTGAATCAATTAACTTAACAGGACAGTTAGATTTGATTCACAGAATTGAAATGTAGTAACACTAAAGTTAAAAGTAGAGACACTATTAAAACAAAGACAAGGAAAATTTGTGAATCTAGTCAAATTATGCCGTCTTTAGAAATTTATATCATTTTACCAGCAAAAAACACTGTAAAACTATTGTGATTATTCAATATATACCTTAGTGCCAAACCCTAGCCGCATCTATTTTAAGCCATGTTGTTTTTGAGCTTACCAGGAGATAAGTTTGACAAAGTTGTCATTGAGGGAGATGCCGGCACCAGCATCAAAGATCGAAGAGTGAGTGTCACCAATGAAGTCAGCAGAAACAACCTAAAAGAAAACAAAAATTAAATGAACAAAACACTCATTTCTGTCCATTATATGTGAACATATGCATATAAGTTGTGGTATTGTAAAAGATTTTTACTGT
The DNA here is from genome assembly GCA_039654765.1 of Mylopharyngodon piceus. Classification (NCBI taxonomy): domain Eukaryota; kingdom Metazoa; phylum Chordata; class Actinopteri; order Cypriniformes; family Xenocyprididae; genus Mylopharyngodon; species Mylopharyngodon piceus. Next base: position 13,853,465 of record CM077445.1, read on the forward strand.
TAACACTTACTGAATCCTCTGTGTATCCCAGGATTCCCTTCATTGGTCCATGAGCGGCCTTCTTGACAGACTCCTTGATGTCAGCGTAGCTGGCGGGCCTTGAGAGGCGGCAGGTGAGGTCAACAACGGACACATCGGCGACTGGCACACGGAACGCCATACCGGTCAGCTTGCTACAAAACAGAGAGAGAAGGTAAACTTCTCCAATTGACATCAAAACCGATCAGCTGTCTTTTTTAAATCTCTCTTGCACTGACCCGTTAAGCTCAGGAATGACTTTGCCCACAGCCTTGGCAGCGCCAGTGGAAGCAGGGATGATGTTCTGGTGGGCACCACGTCCATCGCGCCAGGCCTTGGCAGAGGGGCCATCCACGGTCTTCTGTGTGGCGGTGTAGGCATGGACTGTGGTCTGTGAAGAGGTAAAGAAAAGAAACAATGAGAAGAGACACATACACTACCATTCAAAAGTTTGGGTTCTGACATTATACTACCGACATTGTAACAATACAAAGCAGGTTGAAAATCGGCAAAGTTACACTTTAAGTTGAAATGTGAATTTCACACATTATGTTGCCCATAAGCACTGTTGAGATGTCATGCTTTTTTGTTTCTTTTTAACCATTATTTCTAAGCAGCAGCAGTTTGAGATGTTAAATGTTTGTCATAGTTAAAATCAATATGCCATAATAGATGCAAAATGAGCTTTTGACCTAACTGTTCATGCAGCCCATTTTTTCAATATATTTTCAAGTCACCATGAAATAAAATGATTGTAAATGATTTGTCTGTGCACATCAATATATTTTTTTTAAATTCATGTCCCCTCATAATATTTAATCAAAATAACTTCCTCTCCCTCTTGTAGTGACATCTCTTCTCTGATGATGTGTTTACTGGCGTGAGGGTGGGACAACCTGTCACTCACATCATGAGATCGACCAATAGCAAACCACAACTATCTAATGATCCAATCAATTCCAGCTGGACAAAATCAAGTCCTGCCCTACATTTTTTCTTGTTCAAGAAGCTGTTTAACTCATATATACATCACAAAAGGGAAGAAAAGACTATTGCAATTTCCATTTTGTGTCAACTTTAAGTAGGACTCACGTCACGCCAGGCATAGACTTACCATGAGGGCCTCCTCAATACCAAAGTTGTCATGAATAACTTTAGCCAGGGGAGCCAAGCAGTTAGTGGTGCAGGATGCATTGCTGTGATGTTTTCAACAAAAAAACACACTTGTTACTATGGTTATTTGCTAATGTTGCACCAAAACAGGAATTAGGTCATTAACTTAAACATGCATGCATTAAATATTTCATTTACATCCTGACATGCATTGTGCTTGGTTTGCTCACCTGACAATGGTCATACTGGATGGGTCATACTTGTCCTGGTTGACTCCCATCACAAACATGGGAGCATCAGGTGATGGGGCGGACACAACCACGCGCTTGGCGCCACCCTGGATGTGAGCCTATGGGGGACGAATTTTAGAAAATCTCAGTATTATAATAACATTTGATGCTATATATTTACATTCCAGATCTTTCCAAGGCGCAGACTTACTGAGGCCTTCTCAATGCTGAGGAAGACTCCGGTAGACTCGACTACATACAGGGCACCAGCATCGCCCCATGGGATCTCAGCAGGCTTCATGCTAAGTGCAAATAAAAGAGAGAATTAGCACAACACTACAGGCTATGTTTGAAATAGCATACTACCATGCTCTTTATTCTATTTCTACAGTATGGATACTATTTTTTTTTCACTACGAATAAAATAACCAAATGGGTTGCTGAAACAGTACTGTATCCCACAATGCACTACTTCTAGTGTGTTAAAAGAACCAGAAACCAAATCAACTTTGAATTTTTAACATCTATAATTGGTTCATTATTTGATTGGATGGCCAAACAATTTTGCTCAAAATTGGATTAAAAATGCAAAACAATATGTGTGTGTGTGTGTGTGTGTGTATGTATATATAGTATTTTTTTTTTAAATAGTACCCATGGTGCATCCCAATTCGTGTATTTATGCACTATTCTATGTCGTTTTGTAGTATAAATAATGTGAGTAGTGTGTTCACACTGAAAATTCCAAAAAGAAAAAGTGCACTTTAAATACCTGGATGATGCAACCAAAAAAAACTAAGGGAAAGTTGGACACTTCATGCACTCAACTGTCGCAGCTTTAATTATGTAGCGGAGAGGGAGGGGCTATCACACTCCGATGCTGAATGACAAAATAACCTTATAAAATTCAATCACCACGATTGAGTACATAGTGTATAAGTGCATAGTGTATAATGCGTCATTAGGGACGCAACTCCAGTATGCAGTACATACTGTGCAGTATGATGTACATGGCCTAAATCTTCCTAATATGACAGTGTTTACTATGAACTGCAACATATTTTCTGTCTATGTGTCAAGGTTGGAGTTATATCCTAACAGAGCGACGCTCCTGAAGGACAACTATGATATATAAGACCAATAAAACGTACCACTGGAACACAGAGATGGCTTGACCATCAACGATCAGTTTTCCATCCTCATGGTGAACTTCTCCCTTGTAACGTCCGTGAGTGGAGTCATACTTGAACATGTAGACCTGTAGGGCAAGATAAATTAATTTCCTTGACCTTTACAGTCATTCAAGACTACTGGATTAATGTTGTAGAGTAAGGACTCACAAAGAGCATTTGTATTTTTGAGCTAAGCATAACCTAAAATGTATATTCACTGCTATTTCTCTGCTATTTCATGTTTTTGCTACAATTCAACATCAAACCATCTTTAAAACATTCTGTTTTTGCCAGAAATTTCCTAGTTGTGTTAAAAAACACTGGGCAGTTACAAAAAATGGTGGGGAAACACTACCGTTTAAACGTTTGGGGTCAGTACGATATCTTATCCTCACCAAGCCTGATCAAAAATGCAGTAAAAAAATGTAATATGTGGGAAATTATTACAATTTAAAAGAACTGTTTTCTATTTTAATATATTTTAAAATGTGATTTATTCCTGTGATGCAAACCTATATTTTCAGCATCATTACTCCAGTTTTCAGTGTCACATGATCCTTCAGAAATCATTCTAATATGCTGATTTGCTGCTCAAGAAACATTTCTGATTATTATCAATGTTGAAAACAGTTGTGCTACTTAATATTATTGTGGAAACCATGATATACTTTTTTCAGGATTTGTTGATGAACAGAAAATTCAAAAGAACAGCATTTATTTGAAACAGAAATCTTTTGTAAAAGTCTTAAAACTTTTGTCAATTTAATACATCCTTGCTGAATAAAAGTATTAATTTCTTTTAAAAAAATCTTACAGACCCCAAACATCTGAATGGTAGTGTACATTGTAATCTGACATATTTCCATGTTTAACCGAATATACAAAAGGAAAAAAGCATTTTGGAACTTAATTTTGGGAATAATGGGAATTTACTGGATCATGCAACAATAAGATGCTGAAAAATCCTGTTAAATCCACAGCAAAAGCTGCATGTTTGAAAGCGTCAGAAATCTCATACTAAACAACACTATATCCAGTGCAGGCCTATATGCCTATATTTTAGTTTAACATGGCTGATGCTTTACACAATGCCAATCTTTTGTGCTTCAGTGAATCTCACCATGTACTGCAGGTCAATGAAGGGGTCGTTGATGGCGGTGACTTTAATTCCCTTCTGCAGGCAGGCCCTGAGGACCAGACGGCCAATGCGGCCAAATCTACACAAACAGAGAGCAGAGTTAAGATGTTTCATAATCACACAATCTGTCTTATATCTGTTATTTCTGAAAGATTCTTCTGCATCTGTCTGTCTGCAGGAAACACGATGGAACGTTCCTCTGAAGGACTGAGTGATTTATTCAAAGAAAGGGAATATCTACATGGTTTTATTTAAATATATCAACATATGAAAGGTAAGGAGAATAATTCATGTTTGTCAGTTGATATCTGACTGGTAAGACACATTCCCTGCACGACTATACAGCAGGAGTGTGTGTGTATGTGTGTGTTTGTGTGGATGGAGGCTTAAGCTCATCCTGGGTAATCCTGTTCTTGTAATCATTCTGAATCAGGCCATTTGCTCTCTCTGTCTGTCTGTCTGTCTATCTGCACTTACAATCTCCATTTATGAAATTATTAGCTCTGTTCCAAAACCTAGTGAGCTCCGACCTTAAAGCAGTGTCCCAAGTGAAATGCAAATGAGGTTCAAGTTGTGAAAGTTGTTTTTTTTTCATACAGTTGAAAAATTCTCAATAGTATAACTTTTATAAATACTTTTTGGTATTGAGAAAATTCCAAGTATATTTATTATAATGCAGTCTTTCTTAAAATTTTGCATTTAGTGCTAAATATTTTGTCATGCTGAATGTTTTTATCATATATTTAAGCCTTCAAATGTCATGACAGATAAGATTGGTGAACTTACCCATTGATTCCAACGCAAAGCTCAGACATTATTGCAAGAGTGTGGATGGTGGTCCTGAACCTGAAATGAGAGAAGACAAAAAACAAAGGAGGCTTTTAGAACACTTTTATGTATCTGTCAGATCAGTAGAATGTTATTTTTTAAAGTTTATTTATGTATATTAGTGCTTAAAGTAGTAATATGTATTACTATGAACCTTTAGGGGTAAAAAAGCTACAAAGATGTCATTTTGAGGCTGCTGTCCGAGTGACAAGCTGTTTGCACATTGTCTCTTCATTTTAAGAGTGTACCGCCCACCCTTGCTAGCAGCTTAGTGGTCTGTCAAAACATGCTTGTGGGATTGAACTTCATGAACTTTCTCTGAGCCAGTGTGGTGTTCTGGATGGTGGGTGGAGGCTTGAACTGTTCTCTAGTTTTTATTGTTTTCGGGTCCATTAGCATGCTGTCTGGTAAATTTCCAAACCTCGGGCTCACCGGACCCACATACTTTATTAGCCTGGCGAAGCAGAAGGTCCATTGTGCTTTGACACGTCTTTTATTCTCCTCTTTCCATGCAGAAAAAGTCATGCACTCTACAATTTGTTCTTACACTTCCTCATATGCACACAGGAAGTTCAAAAAACTGCTGAAATACTGGCAGTGCCGTGGAAGGAAGAATGTACATGCATTGCCAAACAATCTTCACTGTGGGTTTCAAAATGCAGCAAGTTGTCACATGCCTGACATTGTTTGCAGTTTTCTCTTTTATCAGAGTGAAAAGCATGGCACGGTGTGTGAGGACGGGTCTTATGTAATCTGAGCCTGACAATTGGACCAGAGTCAAATATTTTTACAACATGCCATATATGGATAATGCCCCTGATATATAAAAAGGGAAGACAAGGATGTTTAACTGCAACGGGGAACGAATATATTTGCATATGATCATGTGACACTTTCATTTCAAATATAATGCAAAAGATAAAGTGAACAAATTTAAATGCAGATAAAAGTGTATGTGGCTTTCAGTTGATTTATTTGGGCTTTTTCACACAAACCGGCAGTCTAAATCTGTTTGGACTTTAGAAATGTTTAGAATAAGTTGATTTCTGCGGTCACTGTTTTTACAGCTAGACATAAAGTAACATCCTAGTGACTTACTTTACTGGTGTATTTCAAACACTACAAGGCTGTATACAAAATAACTCAAAAGAAACGCATTAGGCATTACACTGTGTTTGACAATTTAAGATATAAACATATTTTAGCTAACAGAGTTATGTCAACTGGATATGAGTACTCACAACAAAATATAGCTCTTTAAAAGCCCATAGATGCGAGTATAGTTGATGTAAAACATCTGATCTGTTAGGTTTTAGTGAGCTATGGTTTGTTTTGAGTCCACATGTTTATACTTTCATCAAGACAAGTATTGCACAACCATTCACACTGTCATTAATGAGACAAATTAACAGGTTTTCCATAGACACCACCATTGATTGGACCTCATCTGCCCTTCTGATTTCTGTCTCGGTGCACCATTGAAATGGCCGAAAATGACCTTCACGGTCTGCTTGAAAAGATGGTCTGGGATATGGTTCATATGAAACTGAATTGATATGAAATCAATCTGTCCTAAATTTCAAATATTGGAAAATTGGCATTTGGCAGAATAATGCAAATGCTGTTCTGTGCATGGAAAACTTCATTGCTAAATCCAAAGGGACAAATGTCCATGAGATTATGAGGCTATGAGCTGGAGATGGACACTACAGCAGCAGCCATCTATTTTCCAGGTACCGAACGACCCATTTCCCAACGGCATTGGCGGTTTCCACAAATACTGAGAAAATCACCCTCAGGCTCAGAATACGCCAACCAATCAAAGCGACACCTTGACCGATCAACCTAAAATGAACATGAGTAGCTTTTCTGGACAATTGCCTGTAACCATGGAAAATCTCACTCAGATGGATCAATCTCAGTTCAGTTAGTGTAAAACACCCTTTGAATTAGCGATCACCTGCTTTTTGATGTTTCTGTCTGTACAAGATGAGCACTGACCCTAAACTCAAATGTGAGCTAATGCACCAATGTAGCCAATGCTCCACTTCGTCAGACTGGATGAAATCAGGTCATTTATCTCAAAGAACTCAAGGGCAATGTGAAATGAGACAAGGGTTGATGTCTATCTAGAAAACGGTGACTTATTTTGATACCAGTGTCATTGTAAATGTCAGTCTTAAAAGCTTTCATAAAATGTGTATTATAGTCGCATCTAGATTAGGTCTCTACTCCATCTACAACAATAAAAATAGGAAAAGTACTAGCTACAATACAATTGCAATGTTTCATAATCAGGAAATGTACTTGATGTCAGTGATGATGAAAGAATGAAGCTCAGTCTATCACAATGTGCATAAAGACAGAGCGTCCTTGCATCTGGCTGTGTGTAACTGAAGACATCCCTGTAATCTCCTAATCTGCCCGTGTGTGTGTGAACCATGTACTGCACCTGACCTGCCTGAGTAATCCTAATCCAAGTCCCCTATCCTATGTGGTCCTGTTAAGGACTCCCAGGATGCACCGCACATAAAACGACAGACCGACCAGCAGATCCAGCCTCAAGCTAAAATGGTGCATTTAGTATGCAAGTGCTGCTAGTGCAGAAATTCATCATTTTTTTTCAAATGCTATCTGACAAAGTGGCCTTTGCTTAGTTTAGAAATGAATCTTTTGGACCCATGCATAGAGGTGAAGCAAAGAATCAATCAATAAATTAATCAAAGTCAAACGATCTGATGAAATTGCAGAGGCTGATCGCATGACGTTGACAAGGTCATTCAGTGCAGGAAAACAATGTGCATGTCGGCATCTTTGGTTTCCTTTCCCCTTCTCTGACTTCTTTTCTTTGGATTATTGATTTTGGTGATTGGTTGTGATTTTTTTGATTCACAGCAAATTGTGCCACTATACATTTTTGTAAATAGATGAGAATATCCATCTTTGTCTTCTTGGAAAACTTGAATGGCAAAAAGAACAGTGGAACAGAGTCAATGAGAACTGGTTTCCTGCCAAAAGCCTGCTGCCTCCAATTAGACCCGGATCAAATGACACACACATACACCTCTGAACTGACCCTAAATTCAATTCCCCCACTGTTCTGTTTAGCGTCTCTCAGTCTTACCAACGCTGTCACGTGCATATCATGTGTAACCATTAAATGCTAATTTTCAAATTATTATTAATTCTGGCTCCATAATCTGATTGGATAAATACCCTATATGCACACCTGTGATTGCACAACAACAGATCACAACAGTCAAGTAAATATCCCATTCATTTTCAACACCGAAAAATTTATAAATCTATTAGACAGACCTTCTATGAGCTCCGAGGTAAAAGTTAAAAGTTCTTTTCTATTTCATAAATGCATGTATTATTATTGATCTTATTAGGATTGATTTATCCATGCGAGTTTAAATTTTACATTTTTTTTTTATACCTTGACCAAAATCTCTCGATATGCCGGCGAAAAGCATTCTCTCTGGTGACGTATGTCGGACTTCTCCAATCATTTAGTGAACTTAAACCCCGCCCCTTTCTTTCAATCGACTGCAAACCGATCTGCCTCCAACCAATCAACAACCATTCAATGGATTGAACCAAATCCCCAACCTACATTTTTTTTTTTTCGATAATCCGTTTCACTCAGATGTTTGTCACAATAAAGAAGAAAAGATCTGTCCCCTTACTTCTGTTAGATTACGACTTTAAGCAAAGCCATTTGCTTTTGTGGGAGCCATAAATCAGTGACAATTTGTTTTAAAAATGTGTTTAATTACTGAATTCTTGGTGAAGAACTACACTACCCATAATGCTCATGCCCAAGGCCTACAATCAAACTACATTATTTGGCTAAATAATTGTTTATAGTGATTGTTATTATTAATGTATTTTTTATTTATAGGTGTCTTTTATCATGTTGTTTCAGTCTCTCTATTCATTTTGCTCTATTTGGCAGGATTGCGCAATCTCCCCATGCAGTAGGAAGGAAGTCTTGACTAACCACAATGCCACACCTTCTCTCTTAGAGACGAGAGGACAGCATTTGCTCTGACCCAGCAAGCGGCCATTTCCTCTGTCCAAAAACACTCTTGAGTGACAGAACAAGGACACAAGGACGGGTGTAACCAGGACAGTTTTCCTGGGACACGCGTCGCATACAGCCATTTAAGTGGAAAATTCTAATGCTGCGTGGCATATACTGAAACATGTCACTTCAGGAAAAAATAGCAAGCAACTGATGACAAAAAAGGCTTTTGGACCCTCTTTATTATTAAAATGATCAATATTAAGATATTGAGTAGAAAAGTATCCTGGTGGTGTGCCTATAAGGCATTCTGAGGAAGTGCTGTGTCATTCCAGCCAGACAATAGCAGCAGAGGAAAACATGTTTTTAGAGAACAGATAGGCACTTTAACTAGTCTAGCACATAAATGTCTAACATTGGGGCCATTATTTGTGTGCCAACGGTCACATTTGGCTTTAGTAGCAGTGCAATAGGTATGATCTAAGAAAATTGAATTACCCCACACTGCAACCCACTGTTCCCCTTCTTGGCTCTGTTTTAGGATATGTTTGAGAAGGGAATGGTATTTTTACTGTAAACTTTATTCCTCTAAAGGTGCTAATTAGAGCCTGTAAAACCCCAGAGGGAAAAAAAAAAAAAAAAATCAACCAATGCACAGACTCCATGACTGTACTGTAGCTCATTTCTGTAACATTAAACATGCAGTTTGCATGCAATTTTTAAAACTATTTTAGACTATTCACTATATTACAATGCACAAATCAAGATTTTATTGTGAAATCACTGTCATTGTACATTAGTCTAAGCTGCGTGCCATCTGGACACTTTTGATGAGGCGGGCACAAGTGTCAAACCAGTGAACATCACATGCCACTTGTGATGTCATGATAAATAAATCAGTGCAATGGGCCATCAAATGCCTGATTAAATTTCTACTGGCTTCTTTTTCAATTAACTCCATAGTGAACACCCGAATTTGCCTGGTATAAGATAACATCCACTATATGTGACACTTAAATTGCCAGCTGAAGGCCCTTCTTGTTACCAGTGGCAACTGCAGAGTCAGACTGCAGAAGGTCAATGAGGAGGGATGGAGATGCCGCCTGCATATCACTTGCTCTCATACACATTTCATCCTACAGTCTTTGAATTACACTTTAAGCATTATGGGTGATTTATGGTAAATTATCACATCATAATTTAATAATAATGCATAATAATAATAATGCATACCCTGCTAAAACACACATCTTAAACCAGCCTAAACCTGATCAGGTGGGTCTATAATTGGTTGGTTTAACAGCTGGGAAACCACCTTAAACCAGCTAAAACTAGCAGACCACCTTAGGCTGATTTAATGTGTTTTATTAATCAGAGTATGTGCAGGAAATGACTATAAAAGTCAATACTGAAGTTCAGTATTGCTCATGATAGGTTTTCAGATCTGAGTCATTATCTCCACTGCAGCATCGAAACACGACTCCAGTCACGTACATGAGGGAGAAAATCTCCCATGATGCTCTCCGTGTAACATGTGTCCTGTCCAAATGTACATTAAAATACAGGTAGAAACTCTGGCATATTCGTTATCTCGTATAAAGCATTAAAACGCCACTGTTATGAGAAAGACATGTTGATTAATCGCAAGGCATTATATCATATTTGACCTTGACGGCTCATGTGACCTTCATGATGCGAGTGATGTCCTTTGGGTCGGACATTATTTCTGTTTATCTGCTTTTATATGCATTAGAGCGCAAACTGTTAGTTTTATGTTAAAAAGGGGGGGTGCGTTTTCATCTTCATTCATTATTTGTCAATGTCAATATGTCGAATAAATATAAGAACCTCTTGACTCAAATATGCTCTCCAAAACTGCGTTTAAACGACACACAGTCGCTTTTCGATAAGTTATTTTTTTTAAAAAATGAATTAAATTTTAATTCCTCCCCCCTTTCGCAGCATCTTTAGCAGATGGTACATTCTGGAAAGATATGACGCAATGAAACCATCGCGAGCGGCCTGCAAGGCACGTCACGCTGCTTCATTCTTCGACATTTCTTTTTCTACAAGATACTAAAATCTCATGATAGTGAGATTTATTTTTTGTATTTTGTAGTAAAACACTGGAATATTTTGATAAAGTCGGATGAAATGCATGAATGAACCACGCCTCCCTATATTCGTGCATCACGCAGAAACTAAAGGATTATATAACCGCTTCCTTACAAGCCAAAACGCAGCAAACAACATCCTGCAAAGCTAAACGTCATCTTGAAAAAGTTTAATATGTGTAAGACATTTTATAATCAAATAATTCGACACAATAATGATGTAGGCCTATTAGGAAGTACTCACCTCTTTCAGTGATGATGCTGCGGCTTCTGCTCAGTTTCCGCGTAGTGCCGCACCATTTATACCGGACACGTGCCACCGGGGCTGGTCGCCCTGGCAACCTGACGTCACGCCGTGGTCGTAGGATAATTTTAAAGAAGCGTATACGAGCTATCTATCACGAATGCTATGGAAACTAATGGGAGACTGGGTAAGACGATACTATACAAGGACATAGAGGGGATATTTATAACATGCCTTAAACAAGCGCAGTTCGGTGATGTATAGATCTGCTAGACTTCCCAAATGTAATATTAAACTGTAAAAAAGCACATGCTCCGTGCAGAATTGTCTCATCATGTTACCTTTCACAAGATGACCTGAGCCATTTAATTGGCGTTTTCCCCTCTGAAAGCTAAATTCTTTCAGTGTCCAAGCTCCATAACGCATCATGACACAAATGCAGAATCAAATATCATATACATAATGCTCAATGGACACTAAAAATGGCAGTGATCACAGTTGTGGGTAATAACTTGTTGATTCACATCTTTCAAAGCATTGCTAGCTATTAAATGTGCATCTATGTTTGGTTTATCATTTCCTTTTCTATAAATTTCCCCCATACATACTGGGGAACATTCTGCTTACAATCGTGAACAGGAATAAATCACATACTTTGACTAAGTTGACTAAAAAATGTCGTGCAGTTTGTTTCATTTAGCAATCCGGAAAAATATACACGTGCTCACACGGTACGCATTTGGGATTAAATTGATTAACGTAAACCGTATTGAACGTTATTTTAGTCACTATGAAAAAGCAGAAGTGCGCGTGCATAAATGTAACGTCAGGATGAGGAAAGTGTGGAATTCCGCTCGCAGCAGCACGTGACCTTGACAGTGGCGAGCGGATGCAGATACGTGAGAGACGGCGCGTGCTGCAGAGACTGCGCAGAGAGAGGAACAGAGGGCGGGGGTGTCCGCACACAACTGAAAAATATCAAATTAAACATACAAACTAAACATTAGCGGTGCTCCATATTTGCTCAATACCGTTTTTTATGGTTAGAACACAATTTGACTTATTTTTTTTATTAGAGCGAAGGAAACGACGCCCATCACAATAAGCGACCTCGTGTGGTGTAAATGTGTTGGTTACAAAAGGAGAGAAAATTATAATGAGTTGGATTATAGGTTTGAATCAATAGTAAACAGTGATGGGGAGTCGATTCCAAAAGAGTTGATTCCTTGACTCTAAATAGCTCTCGTGTCGACTCCGTTGCTGTGTCTGGAATGCTCAGTCATTCACTAATCCCTATAGTGCATGGCAGTTGTGTTCACTATATAAACACCGTGCATCAGAGAACTGTCGCAGAAACAACTTCACGTACGATTATACTACATGTAGCTTATTTTAGAAAAAAAACAAACAAACAAAAAAACCCCCAGCCATATAACTACATTGTAATTAGCCTATAGCCTACATATCTTCATGCCAGCTTTATGGTTTCATATATGTTTTATCAGTACAATAAATATTAGGATAAACATTGCAAACCAAATTAATTTGTGTTCATAACCATTTGAAAGAAAAAATATATTCAAGAAATGAAAATGGGCGTTTAGCGCCCTCACTCGACCGGTATAATTACATGAATTCATTGAAGAATATACCTTAACTTACCTCTCGTTTATTTAACTCTGAAATAATATTCAACCAAGACTGTCTCTTGTGACTTTTTCCTCTTTAAAATGATTGGCAACAACTAGGAAACGGCGGTGATACTTATCATTTCAAGTTAATGTCATCTAAACTGGACTAATTTGGCCAGTCGTGCTAAGTGTGTTGTAGGCTATTAATAAAGTAAGTTTAGGCTTTGACTCGGAAAAATGAATAGCCTACAGTGTGTAAACGACGACAATCTTGTATTCTTATTGCTGACACTGTTTTGATTTAAAGGTAATGTCCCTCACAGCTAGAAGGCCTCTGGAGTTTGCATGTTTTCCCCGTCTGCGAGGTTTAAATTGCTAATTGCGCTAAATTGTCTGTGCCTGTGAGTGTGACCAAAGATGCTGGGATAGGCCCTAATATAAGGATAAAGCGGTTTGGATAATGGATGGAGCAAATGTAGATTTAGGGAGTTGACTCCATCGACTGTGGGAGTCAGGAATCAGAGTTGACTATTTTTATATTTATATTAATAAAACATAGTATCTCGATACTACACTGTGGTGAATGCCTTGTCAGCCATATGCATAAATGTAAATTATGGTTGCGCATATATTTGCAGTGAGTTTCTGTATTTGGTTGTGTTGTGAGTATTTGCAGCATGTGTTGTCAAACTGATGAAAAATGTTTTCTTCTTTGCATGCGTTTTCTTCAGCTGCAGCGTTGAACTCTCTTGCACCATAATTTTGGGATTTCTTGCCATTGTATTTCATGTCGCATTTTTATCAATCTTGATTTCTCACTTGTGCTTTTTCTTGGCAAGTCAGAGTGGCGCTAATATAGTCACACGAACGCACACGACGTAGCTGTGCACAGAAGACCAATGGCCAAGGTCAGGATTTTCTTTAAATAGGATTTTTTTTTTTTTTTTAACCAAACCCTATCGTGTAGGCCTTCCCCAGAACACGTGGAATATACGACATGTGTCACATGGGTATTCTGTGATAGTTTTGCATCTTTTTTAAAAAGGCTTTATGCAGGTCGCTCGCTAGCATGAAAGCGAAGGTTGTGCGCGGCAAAAATGACATCATTGTGGTGTGGGTGGTTGTCCGCATTGAGTGTGCACAACCGGTTCTACTCGTGGGCGAGCTAACAAGGTAATTAACACTAACAAGGACGGTAAAGACTGCAGCCTCTTGCGTCTGTCGCCAGTGCACCTCTTGAGGCCAGGGAAGTGGGGTTTACTCGCATAGCTATAACTAGCTGGACTCCGTTATACTAAGGTGACCAGATTTCTGAAATGGAAACCGGGGACATTTCATATATGAGTGGTCAAAATATCACCGAAATCTCATTTGTTATTATCTATTGATTATAAAATGGGGGCAATATATTTATTTATTCATATCTGAGTGTACCTTCACCATGTGATATAGTTATAGTTAGAATATAATTAGTACGTTACCTTAAAACCGATAACGATGTTTCTTTTGATAATTGACGATAATGGCGCCCTGCTCTGGTCAAGGTTACGTTCTGCTCGCGACCAAGTGTAGCTGCACAGCCCCCTCTGTTGGTGAATATAATCAATACACGATTGCTCCGATAGCCAACAGGCTACTGTAGCTATGTTGGTCGGTCTTTGCAGTGTAGCTATTTGCAATTGCGGGTTGTTTTGAGCGAGCTGTAAAACGGGGACATTTCCGGGGACAGCTCCAGTCGGGGACAGAACACCAAAAACCGGGGGACGTCATGGTCACCCACATTACACTCATCCCCCTAAACCTTACTCCCATTCGGGTCACAGCACCAAATGTAACCCCTCCGATTCAACTCACCCCGCTCCAAGCGGGGTTTGATTTCGAACTGGCATTTCTGGCATGGGAGGCCAAACTGTAGGAAATATACATGTGGAAAACTGACAGTTGTCTTTGATTGATTATCCTTGTGCTGTCAGATATTTTTCAAAAGTTTGCTTAAATAAAACATCAGACTCATAATGTTAAATACATTTACTGATTACCCAAAGTTTTATGATATAACAAGACAAGAAGAAAAACAAATGTTTTAAATGATACATTTACAGTCAAAGCTTTCATTGTTTTAAAAATACAATAATGAACTTGAAAAAGCATGTGTTTTAATTATGTAAATACTTATGACAAGGCAGATGAGTTGCATGAAATATACCGAATCATTCCTTGCTGGCCCTATAGGTGGAGCTCTTTATGCATTTGGAGTCTTACAGCTCTCATTTCAGTTATAACTTGAGCAACACTAACATTTAAAAGCAGACCACCAAATTTATATTCAAAATATAATGTGTTCGTGTTTGTAAAATCCTCACCATCTATAACAGAGGTCTCCAAACTCAGTCCTGGAGGGATGCTGTCCTGCAAAGTTTAGCTCCAACCCCAATTAAACACACCTGAACCAGCTAATCAAGGTCTCACTAAGCATAGAAGAAACTTTCAATCAGGTGTGTTGGAGCTAAACTCTGCAGGAGAGTGGGCCTCCAGGACCAAGTTTGGAGACCCCTGATCTATAACTTTCTGGTGTCCTACCATGATATTTCTTACACTTATGGTCTTAGTTGGCTAACTGTGATGATAAAAAGAATGAAATAGGCAACAACGATCAACCAGAAGAGGAGGCCAACAGCAACACTGACATGGTTAAGGATGCGAGCCATTCTGGAGTTCCTGCTTGCTATTGGTTGGTGTCCAAATGTGTTAGCATCTCGAGTCTATGAAAGTAAATTACAATAATATTACAAATCTTTGTAAAGAACCTTTCTTAGACATGCATAAAATCAAATCAAAGGGCTTTACAGGTCAGAATATAAACAATACGAAAACACAAAAAGCAACTCTAACAGTGTACAACTAAGAAGAAAATGAGAAATATTATTTGATTAGTGGCTATAACAAAATCAGCTATTGAGTGTGCATTATAGCATTTGCACTAGTTTTTGCTATCTTCAGATCTGTTTTTAAAAGTTACTACAACTAGATTAACTGGCTTGGTATGATGTATTCTTGCATGTTGCTTTAAGGAAATAATAGTAATAATACCAAAATTTAGGCAACAAGTCAACTGCCTAAGTTTTTGGATGCAGCCAGTAAAACTGTTTGTGCTTCGAACTAATACAACATCATTCACCATAATGAACAGTTTTTGCACAGCTAAAATAACCTGACACAGAAAGCTTTGAACATTCAAATTTAAAATGGCCGTGCCGGCTCTTAAGTTAAGAATAAGGTGAATAGGCCTAAAGTATTGGACTAAACAAGCGAGAGCAGTAGTGTGATAGCTAGAGGGCATTTTTGTATTTAAACTTCTGTAATGCATAATTTATTATTTTGCTATGTTTTTTTCACTGAAAAGCGAGAAAGGACCTACTGTAAATTGACAGCAATTCAAGTTGTTTTTTTCCATAGCCTGCCACACCCTTTTCTTAAAAACGAAAGTTATGGGAAGACACAAAACTGCAATATTAAGCCTGTACCGACCTGTCATATTTTACATGCTGTAAATCATCTGAGCATGTTTTTTATGGGGAGGTTTCCTGAATAAACTAAAGTTTGAGTGTGCACACATTTTCAGATCTGTAACCCTACCGGGACAGACTTTTAACAACAATATTTATGTACTACGTTATTTTAAAGTAAAGGTTAAATTCTATATTATTTAGTTTGAAGACTATGCCTATCATTTGTTAATATGCTAAGCGAGGTGAGACAGGTGTATGAACCAAAACTTACTGTGATGGAGTAAACAAGAGCAGCCGATCCCAGAGGTAAGCAGCAGCACAGCATGGTAAAGATGGAATAGCACAGGTGATCTGGCAGTGGATTGGCCAGTGGAGTGAAGGACACATTAACTGGAGGCTGCACAGTGACCACAGTCTGCCCTGGATATGGCACTTGGATGAACTGGCCAGGTGCTGCCGGAGCTCCATAGTGACCTGAAGTGCTGGGATAGATCTCAGAGGGAGGGAATCTATGACTGGAGTACTCTGGAGGATCCTGCAGTGGAAGTAAAGGCTGCCCTCCTTCTGTTGGAGAATTTTTGTGATCCATGTTTCTTGCGTTTTTTTTCCCTCCCTGCACCCCTGAAGGAATAAGAAAGATCTGTATGTCTTTCTCTGGTGTGTAGTCAGGTGAAGGCTGATCTGTTCCGTGTATCAGGTTCCTCTTTTGGTGATTGGTAGTTGGGTTGTGTTGTGTTGTACTGTAGGGGGAGGAGTGACAATACTTTTGGCACAGATTTCCACATAATTTCCACAGATTTATCCCACATAAACAGCATTTGTGCTCACCGTGTGAAGAATTTTGAAAAAGTGGTCTATGTATTAAGAAATGGGTAGCGATAGTTAAAAAAAAGAAAACAAAAAAAGAAAACAAAACAAAAAGAAGTGTAATTTCCTCATTCCTCCTGTCAGCATTCCATATCTGTACCCTCATTGTTGCGTCTTGAAGAAAATTAAAAAATTAAATCAGTGATATGTTAATAAAAATGTGATAAAAATGTTTGTAAGGGTATTTGAAGTTGTTTGATCACTGGGAGCACCTACTTTGTAGTGTTTTTGGTAGTTGTGCTTGTCTGACCAAATTCACTGTAGGTGTCAGATGCATCACTTCCTGCACAAATGTGGTAAAAACTTGGGTTACACATCTTGGCTAAGGGTTATAGCCTAACACTTTTGCTAAAATGTAATAACATTCCTTCATTTATTCAGTTAAATTGTATGCGGGTTTCTTCAAAGATCCTTAATCTTGAAAACACAGTAAACGCATATATGTGTAGCAGGCCAATCAGGGGAGGCAAGAGAGAGAACGGAGCAAGTATACGTCTCAGCAGGACAGTAATAGGAGTTATCAGATCAGTGGGCGAGGCCATAAACAGAGGGGCGTTTTTGACCGTGTTACCTGATTGACCCACGTCACAGTGAGGGTAGGGTTTAGGGGTGGGGTCGGGTGAAAGGGATAATTTTCATTGCATGATTTATAAACACCCACCAGTTTGAAATCACCCTCAAATTTAGAAACTCCCACTTTTGTTCTGCAGAGACCCCATACTCGAAGGGAGTGGAGTTTGCCCCCTCATTTGAGAACCCCCCCATGTGTCATCACTACGGTGGCTGAGAGAGCTCAAGGCGCTGCAACTGAAGAAAACACATGCAAACAGAAAAAACACCAGCAAACTATATATCTTCAACAGTTTGACAACTCATGTGCTGCAAATACTCACAACCCAATCAAATACAGAAACTCGTTGCAAATACAACGCACATACAATCAGGATGTTAAAATAAACAAAAAACTCACCTTTCAGGTCATGAAAGGTGACATTGAGCAATAGACATTGAGCAATAAGTGTTCCCAGCAAAGGTTCGTCACTTGTTGGAGTCCCCTTGAAACATTTCCATTGTGATCTATGCTATTTGCAGTGCGTTTCTGTATGGTTGTGTTGTGAGTATTTGCAGCACATGTTGTGAAACTGATGATTTTCTTTTCTTAATTTGCTGGTGTTTTTTTATTTGCATGTTTTTTTTCAGTTGCAGAGTGTTGAGCTGATAAACAGACAGATAGATATATCTCAAATGAAAAAGTATAATGAAATAAAAGAAATATATATATAAAGTACCTGTCAAAAGTTTGAAAAAATTAAAATTTTTTAATGTTTTTGAAAGAAGTCTCTAATGCTCACCATTTGGCTGCATTTATTTAATCAGAAATACAGTAAAAACAGTAATATTGTGAAATATCATTACCATGTAAAATAACTATTTTCTATTTTAATATATTTTAAAATGTAATTTATTCCTGTGACACAAAGCTGAATTTTCAGCATCATTACTCCAGTCTTCATTGTCACATGATCCTTCAGAAATCATTCTCATATGCTGATTTGCTGCTCAGGTAACATTTCTTATTATTATTATCAATGTTGTAAACAGCTGTGCTGCTTAACATTTTTGCATAATAAACTTTTGTTCAAAACCATTAAAACATAATGTTTCCAGACTTTCGACAGGTACTGTATATTAATTAAATACAACAATGCAATTCATAATTAAATATTTTTTCTAATTATATAGTGTCTTTCAACAATGTGGATCTTGATGGGAATATTTGCTTTGCACCTTGTTTCCATAGTTATCCTCATTTGTTTCTATGACTACTAATCACCAATGCCTGTCACTCATCATCCGCCCCTTGTTGTCCTTTGTGTATCTAAACCCCAGTATTTCTTGTGTTCCTTGTCTAGTCTTGTTCTTACATGGATGTTATGTTTGGTGCACTCATTCTCTTCCTGGATCTCATGTTTGATTAGCTTAAGTTTATTTTTGTAAATAAAATTCAATGCATTTGGATCCAGCTCTTCTTTGTTTTTGTATTACACGTCAATGTAAAAATTAGGCACATGCACATGCATGTGCAAAAAACAGCACAGCTGCACACAAGATATTTAACTTAAGCAAAAGTCTAAAAAAACACAAGTAAAGAAAAAAATATTGAAAATGGATTGTCAATTGGTTGGTCTTATAGTTATTTTAGCTATAAAATAAGATGACAGACTCATTTGCACTAAGAATATATTCCTGTTATTAATTACTGAAAATGTAATTCAATAATTAAGAAAATACAAGACAAAGTACTGTTCATGATAAATTTAGCTGGCCAGTCAAAGCTTTCAATGTTTTAAACATAATAATAATCATAAACATAACAATTATCAGCATATGTTTTAAAGGGGCTCTATGTAGGAATGACACCCAGTGGTCGAAATAGGTACTGCAGTCCAAATTCAAAATATTGTTTGCCCCGCCCCCTCGTTCAAAGACGCAGGTTGCCAGCTTGAGGACACGCAACAAGAGGGAGCGCAATTGACAAAGAAAGCTGAGGAGACTTACACACTGTAAGCTGATGAGTTGATTTATCTGTGTTTTAATATGCTGTCGTTCATAGAGATTTTTAGATGGATGCAGAGGCTTTTTAGGTCAGGTAGAATCTGCGATTCTCTGACCCAGTTTGTTTGCTGGTTTCCTGCAAACATATTGGGGTATTTTTATGCTTTATTAAAGTAAAAAATCTTACATATAGCCCCTTTAAGTATAATGATACATAGACCAAATAACATTTAAAAAGCAAAGAACCAAATCTGTTTGTAATCTGCATCCAAACATGACAGCTCTAACAGCTGTTATCTTGTATTCAACACAATCTGTAAGATAATAAACAATACAAGGAAGACAAGCCCAATAGCAACGCCAACATGATTCAGGGTGCGTGCCGTTTTGGAGTTCTTCTCTGCTAATGCTTGCTGTCCTGAGTAGTTGGCATTTCGAGTCTGTGAAAACAATTGTGAAACATAATGCATGAAACACTATTTACTTTAACAAGCAACCAAAATTATATTTTTTGTGTTTATTTATTAAAGGTAGGGTAGGCAATTTCGGAGAGGCTAGCAATAGCAAGCTAGCTTTGAAAGCATGAGATCCCACCCTCCCTTCAGAGCGTCTCCAAAGCCACGCCTCCGCCAAAACACATGAACGCGCACAGCAGAGTCTGCATTCAAAAGTTGACTTGTTGCCTTGCTGCCTTATAGGCGATGACTTTGCAGGCAGTGTTTACGCACAGAGGCACCTTGTGAAACTGATTTCGGACAGAATTCTGAGGCAGCGCAACAGTTTAATGATCTACAGCAAAATACAAGCAAGCTTTGGTGAGAACTAAACAAATATTTAATTACTACAGTAGTAATTTCTCGCTAGAAATGACATCAGAAGTAGAAAACGTTGGTCAAAACTGTACATTTACACACAAACTGACCAGAAACCACAACTTTCAGATGCCATCTTTCTTTAGTTCAAATGTCACCGAATGGAACGTATAGGATTGTGGGATATCAAAAGCAGTGAAGGATACATCAATGCCGCCTTCAAAAATCGATCAGATGAACTTATCTCAGGAGACAGGAAGTGAAGCTAACATTGAATTCAGACGTGTCTTGATGCCTTCCTACCATGGAATGCATCCTCCAAAGGCAACATTTTTATTTTTCCGGATGCAGACAGAGTCTGCAAAGCGCCACGAGACGAGAGATGGCGTTAAATTACCTCATGTCTCAAATCACATAACATTAAAATAATAATGAACATAAACAACTTACAAAGCTCTTACTTGTACCACCTGACAGCTTCAGATTAATTTCGGCATTGATAGTATTGACATAGAAACACATAAAATTGAGTCTAAGGACGTGAACAGCTAAGAGAAGAACGTCACGGTTTGCCATCTCGTAATTATTGTTACGACATGGCGTGAACGCAGCATAAGCTTGTTGTTTTGGTTAAGGAGGAAATGTAAAAGGCGGCTGATGTTTGTCAACTCTGCATAGCCTTACGGAACATGCTGATGATGAGTGATGTCTCCGTGAGCAGTTGCGCGGAGGTATGGTTGATAGGCAGGTAGGACGTTGTATCATTGCATTTAAAAAATGAAGATTTCAAAAGGAAAGTTTATTAAAAATGAGAATCTAGTAGGATATTAAGATATCTTGAATACCTTTACAGGCATGCAAACTTTGGAAAAACAATATTTATGGCACTCAGACAGGTATGTTCTATGCAGTTGAGTTGACAGAAATACATGAGATACATTTCTAATTTCAACATTATTTGTTCTTCAGATATTCCTCTTTAAAAGAAAAAAAATATCAGCTGTATGCAAAGTGACCCATATTTGGTTTTTGACCACTGATAATGTGTACAATTTACCAATTTACTCATGGAGCCACATTAAGATCTCCACATCTTGTTGAACGATATCCAAGTTTCTTTGTTCGGCCATTTTGGGCGTCGGCCATTTTGAATTTTGTCATAAAATGCTGTGTTTTATGAACACATGAACGCATCGTTACGAAATTCAGTATGGTTCATCGAGGCTATGTTCTGAGAGGACCTGTAAAGTTTTAGGTCAGCGCACCATAGTGGTTAAGAGATATAATGAAATTTATAACAATGCTTATAACATGAAAAATTCAACATATTGTCATTTAACTTACATCATTAGATTTGTTGGCTTATGTCGAGTCCTACGATACCAAATTTGACATATTCTACCATACTTACTGTTCACCATATTGAATTTTATTCAAAACCTACTTTTTTAAGTTTAATTATGCTTATATAAAGAATAAAGTAATTAAAGAAATAGTTCATAAATAAAAGGAAATTACATGGACTAATACTTACAGACCAGGAGAAAACCAGTGCAGCGATGCCCAGAGGTAAGCAGCAGAACAGCATGGTAAAGATGGAATAGCACAGGTAATCTGGCTCTGGATTGGCTAGTGGAGCGGCGGTCACAAAAACTGCAGGCTGCACAGTGACCACGGATTGCCCTGGATATGGCCCTTGGGCATAGGGGCCCTGGGAGACTGGCTGGCTTGGATAGGAAGTCGGGTATCCAGCAGGGATCTCCTGGCATGCTGCTGGTGGTGGTGTAGGCTGCAGCACCCCTGATTTCTCAAATGAATTCCAGGCACCTGGGGGCTGATTGCTGGGATCCATTTTTCTGATTATTGGCTTTTGATATTGATTGTAATTTCCTTTTGCCTTGTGCTCTGCAGAGACGTATGTATTGCTGTACTCTGGTTCAGACTCTCATATACCTTGGCGATGAACGGCAGCAGCAAATGGGAGTTGAGTTGTAGGTTGTAGGGGAGTGACAAGAACTTTGGCACTGTTCCCATCATACTGTGTGACTGTGCGTGCCATCAGTCTATCTCACAATGACCCTGATGAGAGACATTGAATATAAGGAGGATTAGTTGGATTATTTCATCACAACTGAGCATAGTTTTTGGACCTTGTGATAGTTCTTCTTTTTAAATCAGTTTCCTCATCTCTCCTGTCAGCAGTCCACATCTAGATTCAAAACAAGGTTATAAACTGTTTTAGAAGAAAAAGCATGGTTAATTGATTAAGAAACACCTTTTTAAGTGAATAAAACACTTCAAATAAAAAGCGTTGAAAAGCATATGAATAAAAAGCAAAATTACTGGACTAAACTTTGTTTTTATACAGAGTATATATTTTACAAAATAATTTGGACACTACAATTGCTAGAGAAATCAAAGCCACGTGTCTAACCAAGTTGTGTTCAAAATTTGAAGTTGATATCACAAAAATTGAGTCTGCTAAAAGTACAGCTGCACGATTAATCGTAAAAAGATCGCGATCTCGATTCAAGCACCCACGCGATCCTACTTTATTAATGACAACGATTCTCCCGCGTCTATTAAACCTTTGACAAAATCATACCGGGACGTTCAAATCTGTGTTCGTGCTGCCAGAGCCAGAGAGAGCCGTTTTAAATCACACATTAGTTATTTCTGTGTTACAAATATTCACATTATCACAGAAGTACTGAGATAAGTTTTAAGTTAGTATTTGCACACCGATGTCTACGATAGCGATCAAAATAGAGCAAACTACCTTTTGAAACGAACTTGGCACGTCAAATAACGGTTGTATCAATTACATCTAATTCCACTAGGTGGCGACAACTGACTGTTAAAAAATGTAGCCTACTTGTCATTGAATCGTTCATTCAAAAGATTCGTTCAAAAACACTGATTCATCCAGCAATGAAACAAGTATTTATTAATGAGTCATTAAATTCATCCAAAACCATTTTTTAAATAATTCATTCAAACATTTTCCAGCAATTAGAGTCAGCAATTTATATTTTGTCAGAACCTCTAGTAAATTACATGTTATTTTGTTTGGTTGTATATTCAGAATCATGATCTCTATTTGAAACCAAAAAATCGTGATTCTCATTTTAGCCAGAATTGTGCAGCTCTAGCTAAAAGGATTTAAAGCACCGTTTAGGCAAATACCAATGCTGAATTGGTATTAAATCGATAATACGACTCGCTAACAAAATGTCCACCTAGTTTCTATAAAGAAGAATAATTTCAGACTTTTCCTTTCTACTTGATTAAAACTAAAAACTAAACTAAAAAAGTTGTTTCAATTATCTCATTAATATTCCTAATCTATCAATGAACAATATTATTTACACTGCGCTACACCAAAAATACCTTCGTTCATAATATTTCCTTATTCACACAGCTGCTGAGTTATAAAATCATTGCCTTGGACAAAGCTGGTGACACATGGCGCCAAACTCTCTCACTAACAAAAGATTCTCACCTTTTTTATGGGAAAAGGAACTATATAAATACCCAGGTAGTATATTGTTCCTCAGTCATACAAGCTGTGAATATACAGATAGAGGAACTTTCCAACAGTAAAACCTATCTCAACAGTATACTCATAACACTGCGATGAATGCCTTGTCAGCCAAATTAATAAATTTTAATAAATTAAACTGTGTTCTCAGTTCAGAATGGGGCAAGTTGTATCCTGTTTTATAGGTTAAAATCTTTTGGCCAAAACTATTGTTTGGCATTTTTGTACATTAACTTACACATTCTGCTTTTTGTGAACAAATAAATACAAATAACAGCACTGAATAACAGGATAGTTCACCCTAAAATGAAAATAAAATCATCATTTACTCACCGTTTTTTTTCCCTAATGCCATATGCCCGTCATTCTTTTTCAGACCACAAAATAATGACTTTATTTTAGGTGATGGATGGATGGATGGATGGATGGTTGGATAGATAGATAGATAGATAGATAGATAGATAGATAGATAGATAGATAGATTTCTGTTATTGATTACTCAAAGTTTTATGATGCAACATTAAGACAAATGTTTTTTAATTGATGATACATTTACAGTCAAATCTTTCATTGTTTTAAAAATACAATAATGAACTTTTAAAAAGCATGTGTTCAATTATGTAAATAATAATAAGGCACACATGTCAGTTACATGAAACATACTAAGTCATTACCTCTCTGGCCCTATAGATGGAGCATTTGGAGTCTTACAGCTCTCGTATCAACACTAAAACAACACTTGAGCAACACTAAAACATTTAAAAGCAGACTGTGTATTCGAATCATTATGTGTTAATGTTTGTAAAACCCTCATCATCTATAACTTTCTGGTGTCCTACCACTTATGGTGTATAGTTATAGTTATAGCTAGCGTTTGTAAATGTGACGACAACAAGAATGACATAGATGACAATGATCAACCAGAAGAGGAGGCCAACAGCAACATTGACATGGTTAAGGATGCGAGCCATTCTGGAGTTTCTGCTTGCTATTGGTTGGTGTCCAAACATGTTAGCATCTCGAGTCTGTGAAAGAAAATTACAATTATATTACAAATTTTTGTATATTCTTAAATGACATGCATAAAATCAAATCAAAGCGCTTCACAGGTCAAAATATAAATAAACACAATAAGAATGCACAAAAAGCAACTCTAACAGTACAACTAGGAAGAAAATGAGAAATCAAATATTATTATATATTTGATTTATAGTGGCTGTCACAAAATCACAAAACACAAAATCGCAGAGTTCTTAAACATCAGTTATTGAGTGTGCATTATAGAATTCCCACTAGTTTTTGCTATTTTTCAAATCTGTTTTTAAAGTTACTACAACTAGATTAACTGGATTGGCATAATTAGAGCCCAAGCCCTAAGGGGCAAAGGGCCCTACTATTTTCATAAGGTATTTTTTTTAACCTTTTGGACACTTTTGGGGCTCTTAACATGTTCAAAAACTCTTGAAACGTTGCACACACGTGGGAATCGTTGACCATCGGAAGCATGAGTATTATGTGAGCTATAGGGTAAGATGTAATAAATAAAAGAAAAGAACGAAAGGCTTCCAGCAGGCCGTCAGACCAAAAGGACCAAAGAAAACACAATCAGTTATAAGGTAAATTTATTGTAAATCACAGAAGAAAAACAATAAATTAGTAGAATTCATTAAGGGACCCATGACCCAATAAAGCAATATAATTCGTTTGACAAAAATAAAGAAATAAAACAATAAGGTGGTATTTTTTGTCAGAGAGACCAAAGGCCCAAAATAACAAACAAAACCAATGTAATAAAATAAAACAGCAATATAAATAACCTATCACAAAGAAAAGAAAAATAAATGGGTCATTGACGGATAAGGTTTTTGTAAAAAAACATAATGGAGATATGATTCATTTTGAAGTTTTATTAAGTGTTAACAATAAGATTATGTGGTTTTTATAATCAATTAACACTGCTTTTGTCATTTTTTATAATATGGACAAAGTTTGTCACCGAAAAAGTCATTTGGTTTAACCAAAATTTCGGTTTTACCGAATGACACTTTTGGTTATAGCGAATGACGATATTTTCAACAGTGCTAACAGGCTGATATCTAGCTTACTAGTAAAGGACAATCAAACATTTTATATGTAGTACAAGTTTTTAAAATATTACAACATTTTCCATGTTTTATAGCGGTTATGACCAGGGCCCGTATGCATAAAACTTATCAGAAATGCTCTTATAGTCTGAAGTTTTGACTTAAGACTATAAGAGTAATAAGACTATAAGTGTCAAAAAATTCTTAGTAAAGAGTAGGACTTTTCTAAGAGTAGGAGACTTTTATAAAGAAGCTAAAAGCAACTTTTAGTAAAGTCTAAGACTGATTCTTAAGTGCTGACTTAAGTGTTGTGAACTAAGGACTACAGTGATGTCAACTCAAAATGGCCGCCCTCAACCTCTGAATCAGCCAATAGCGAGCCTGCAAGGGTGAAGTCACAGCAGCACAACACCAGTAAATTAATGTTATTATAAAAAAAAAATCATTTAAAAAGACACTGAAGCATTTTAATATTTAAATTTATTTTTAAAAAGAGCTTTTCGTTGTGCAAAATTATCACAAATTAGTATTGATGGTGTGGAAACTTTTTCTATTGATATATCTCCTCATTTACAATTGGAGCAATGATGTGTCATGAGTTCCATCAATGGCTCCAACAACTCCAGGGAAGCCCACAGTCAACATAAAAGTGGCTTTTGCCGCATGGTTTGATGGTCAGTTGGAAAGTCAATGAACTGCCATAGAGTAGTGGCCAAATGTGATGTCCAGCCATATGAAAATTGACATCTTCAACCTTAATTCAAATATTTTTAAAAATGTGTTAAAAGATGTAAGCATTTTGCATAGCTGTGCTTGGAGTCAGTTGTTTCATGTGTGATAATGAAATGAAATTTCAAATTATTTCAAATTATTTTGGCCAGGCTGTCATACAAAGAAATTATGAACACATGCAAAGGCAAGAGGACCAATGAAATATTAAAAACTGATTATGTTGTAGTCAATGTGTGCTTTTTTTCTCATCTTTTTTGTTTTCCTGAAACCTGTAGCTGCAGTTTTGCTTAGTTTAGTGTTTTATTCTTCCCTCATATTTTAAAAAATTTAAATAATATAAACATAAAAATAAAAATACTTTCCTCATAGTTTAAGCAAAATTGTAGGGTCATTTAAAAAAAAAAAAAAAAAAACCTT
Organism: Mylopharyngodon piceus; assembly: GCA_039654765.1. Classification (NCBI taxonomy): domain Eukaryota; kingdom Metazoa; phylum Chordata; class Actinopteri; order Cypriniformes; family Xenocyprididae; genus Mylopharyngodon; species Mylopharyngodon piceus. The sequence continues at coordinate 13,880,501 of CM077445.1, forward strand.
TGCACAGCAATTTTGGCCACTATGTTTGTGGTAAGTTTAGCAATAGTTCTATTTATGAGCCTGTGTGGACTGATGGGTCCAAGTCATCACCGGTGCACTACTGCATTTTTACATTTACCAAAAAAAGGTAATTTCTATTTCATTTCTACAGTCAGAGCATTGATTTGTAGAGTGGGAGAAGTTATTACATTTAAAGTTATAAAACGTTCAAAGTCATTAAGTTTTTGATAATTTTGTGTTGAAATTATGTAATAAAATATAATTATTTAGGCCCTACAGTTCTTGAAACATCAGCTGTGCCAACTTTCTTTGCATGAGCAGTTTCAGGTAAAATGGGCCGCAGTTTCAGGTAAAATGGGCCAGTCAAACTGCAAAGGGAAATAGTAATTTATCATCAATTTTAATTTTAAAACACAATTGCTTATACAGCCACATAACATTTAAACTGCATTAAACAAACATATTCATATGTGCCATTAAAAAAAACACATTTTGGGTGCAAACCCACATATTCAAATGTGCAATTAAAAAAGTCCATTTTGGAACAGCATAGATCAGTGAACTGATGTCAGTGGTGTGTGTGTGTGTGTGTGTGTACAACACATTTAGAACAAAATGTGCAAATTACAAAAATTCACATTCAAAATTGATAACTGATATCACTAGTGCGTGTGTGTGATGAAAATGTTTTTCAAACACAGACTTTGCAAATGAAACCATCGTCATCACAGATACCATTCTCTTCACCACAGCTCTCATGAAACCAGGCAGAACATGGATCACTGTTATACTGTAGGAGGCATTGTTATGCATCTTATGAAATAGTACAGCATCTCTGGATCCAAAAACAAGCATAAACGTGGGCTGCATCTGAAAATCGCTTACTTTGCGAGTGCTAAAAAAGTATGTTCTGTACAGGGCTTGACATTAACTTTTTTGCTCACCAGCCACTGTGGCTAGTAGTTTTCCAAAGTTACAAGCCACTCAGCATTTTCACTGGCCACAATTTTGACATCGACACAATGGGGAAAAACTGCTATATAGATATTTGGCAGCAGATATATTAGGCTGCTGTCACTTTAAGACCTGACGCATGGATCCATTATACTGTTACACATGCGTTTTCTTTCTCAACTGTTTATGTTCACTTAAAACATAACTGACTGTGTTTGAACTGACTTGTGTGTGTGAGTGTGTGTGGGTTCCGTGTGTATGTGCGTGGGTGTGTGTGTACGCACGGACGTACACACACACAGACACACCCTCACACACACACACACTCACACACATGTGTATGTGTGTTTGTGAGTGACACAGAGGATGGCCCATTTTAGCTGAAACCATGTGGCCCATTTTACCTCAGTGGGTTAAGGTAAATTGGGCCGCCAAGAAAAACATCACTTTTCCAAAAAATATGTTCATATACCAAACTAACAGCATTATTTCTGATGGATGCCATCAAGACAGATATTATGCATAGTTTTTTTTATTTGCATGTTTGTTTTTTTATAGATTTATCATCCTTATAATAGTTTAGTTAGATTTGGTATGCCAGGCTACTTACCATGCAGCTTTCTGGTGCAGTCTTCATTTAAATTATTGCCCCGCCCACCATAGCAACCATAAACCAATCAAATCACCTGTTACTTGTCAAGCACAGTTATGACAACAGTTTGAAATCCTTTGCAGTCATTGGCTCTAAATTCCAGAGGGGCTGGGACCCCCAAACCTTAAATGGCCCATTTTACCTGATATCACCCTATATAAAATTTACCAAGCCATGTTGGCCTACATATATATATATATATATATATATATATATATAGGCCAACAAGGCTTGGCAAACGATATGTTCAGATAAGTCTTCCTCTGGCATTCCAAAGAAATTAATAGGAGTGGAAAATATTTTCTCCCTTCTACCACGCGCTGTTCTCTGCGGTGTCTCCTCCTAGCAGCAACAATTGCAGCCATGTCGCAAAGTGGGTTAAGACATACTTTTTTTGGGCGTTAAATAATGGCGCAAATACTAAATTGACGAGCGCAAATATTAGTAAATCGCGTTGCGGGATTCATTTAAATACTCTCCTCCCATAAATTTTGCGTCTGAAAGGGAAACTCCTACAAATGCATATGCAATAAGGCCAGTCCCAAAAACAACTCAGTCCACGCCATTTCAGCGCTAATTTTGCACTGCGTGTCTTTAGTAAATCCTGACAGTAGTTTTTTAACGCCAAAAGAGCTTTGTGCTGGCGCAAGTTAGTAAATCTTGCCCTCAATGTATTAAAATGCATTAAACGTATTAATTATTGTTTTAGTAATATTTATTAAATTTATTACATTTATTTAAAATTATTATTTTTTATTAGGTCAGTAACAAAAAGAATTGTCAATCAAGTTAATATTGTTTTATCAACTCCATATCATCATATAACTCCAATACATCATATCTTCATTGGAAAGCGTGTCTCCTCTTCTTTGCTGTCATCTTGTTACTCCTAACTAGGAGACCTCTCCAGCTCTCCTAAATAATTTAGGAGCTGAAACCTTGACACTTAGGAACCTTTATGAATCATACTTATTCTTAAGTCTAGGAATAAGAGTAAAATTACGTCATTCTTAGAATTTTGACACACTTAAGACTAAAATTTTACTCTGAGCGGCTTTATATGGCCCCAGATGTTTCGGGACATGTGTATGAGCAAGTGAAAACATTAATTTTTCAAATAATTAAAAGAGAGTTTGTTACTTTGCTTTACAACCATGTGGTCCTTTGCAGGTGTCTGAATGATGTCACATCCTGTCACATGATACTGACCGCATGACTTGATCCATAATGGTCCCTTTATATGGGTTACCCCAAAAGACATCAATGAAATAAATTTTTCCGGACATTCTTTCTTATAACAAAGCAATGACTTCTACACATAATTTTAATACCATTTTGCACTGTTATAAAATCCTGCCAGAATAAAAAATATATACATTTATTACATTTTAAGATATTTTAATCACAAATGAAATGGCTGTATTGGCCTTTGGACAGTTAAACCAAATGACCTTTTGACACTTCAAAATCTTTAAAATACCTTTATATGTAGCAAAATATAATTAAAAACATTTTGGATTCAATAAAAGAGATCTAGTTGTACAACCTTACATACTTTGGATGCCATATCTTTGTTTTTTTATTATTATTAAGGCCTTTGGACAAAAAAAATGACCCGTCACGCCATTGACCCAAATACAATCAACCTTACCTAACTGCACTAACAAAAACAATAATATAAATGAGATTCAAACATAAGGGCAGGTCTCTCTTACATTATTAACACATTCTAAAGGAAACTTATGATCAAAAGAAATACTCAAAACACTAAGAAGACATTTTGGCAGAAAGTCTGGACCAGTGCGACCGGTGTGGCACGAAGGTGAAGCTCATTATCAATCACGCCACCGGCCTCGGTTCCGTTCTCACGGCCTTCAGCCTCGTCCTGCCTACCACAGTTATACAGTCACCAAACCCAGTACATATTATTAGACAACTTTCTAATTTACAGTCATTAGCTCTGACCTAGAGGAAGGATGAAATTTTAATCAGAGGTTCAAACAATGTCACAACATAAATTTTGATTCGAATGGCAAACTTCGAAGCAAGATTTGAATTCACCCTTGTTTCATGACATTAAATGATCATTAAAAACGCATTCTGTAAACAACTGTAAACTGGCCCCGCGACTGAGCCTGGTTTCTCCCAAGGTTTTTTTTCTCCATTTTAACACCTGTTTGCCACCTGATGTCACCTGTTGGAGTTTGGGTTCCTTGCCGCCGTCGCCTTTGGCTTGCTTAGTTGGGGACACTTGACATTTGATATTCAACAATGTATTGATCTGCCTGCATCGACACCATTGTATGCGAACTGAACTGAGCTGGATGATGACATCACTGTTCACTCCAGTGCTGATATAGATAAATTAACTAAATTAATAACTATTGATTCTTACAACGGAATGAATCAATACTGAATTTACTTAAGCTGGACAATGACACCATTTTCTTTAAGAGCTGCTGTGCAGCCAAAAATTATATACCAGTTATCACTGTAAAGCTGCTTTGACACAATCTGCATTGTAAAAAGCGCTATATAAATAAAGGTGACTTGACTTGACTCTTATATTATTTTAAAGTAAAGGTTAAATTCTTTATTTATTTATTTTGAAGAGTAGGCCTATCATTTGTAAATATGCTAAGCAAGGTGAGACAAGTGTATGAACCAAAACTTACTGTGATGGAGTAAACAAGAGCAGCCGATCCCAGAGGTAAGCAGCAGCACAGCATGGTAAAGATGGAATAGCACAGGTAATCTGGCGGTGGATTGGTCAGTGGAGTGAAGGACACATTAACTGGACACTGCACAGTGACCACAGTCTGCTCTGGATATGGCCCTTGGATGCACTGGCCAGGTGCTGCCGGAGCTCCATACTGCTGGGCAGGTTGACCTGAAGTGCTGGGATAGATCTCAGAGGGAGGGAATCCATGACTGGAGTACTCTGGAGGATCCTCCTGCAGTGGAAGTAAAGGCTGCCTTCCTTCTGTTGGAGACTTTTTGCGATCCATGTTTTTTGCTTCTTCTTTTTTTCCCCTGCACTCCTGAAGTAATAAGAAAGATCTGTACGTCTGTCTCCTGTGTGTAGCAACTGAAGACTGATCTGTTGATGCAGGTTCCTCTTTTGGTGACTGGTAGTTTGTATTGTGCTGTAGGAGGAGGAGTGACAAGAATTTTGGCACAGATTTACTGTTACTTCTCCAGCTTGACTGCAGCAAATTGCTGTCTTATTCAGTTTTGTATTATATTAGGTTTTGAACTTAAGTTTAACAGTTTTGAAAAGTGTAAACAAGTGCAAATTGGCCTGTAGGTATGTGAGAAAAGAATTCATGTAATTTGTAGACATTTTACTTTTTTTTTCATTGAAAGCTGTAGTGATTAAATGTTTTGTGACAAAGCAATGAAAAGTTATCCAACATAAACTGCATTTGTGCTCACTGTGTGAAGAATTTTGAAAAAGTGACCTATGAATTCAGAAATTGGTTGCATTCCTCCTGTCTGCATTCAATATCTGTACCCGAAATGTTGCATTTAGAAGAAAATTGAAAATGAAATCACTGATTTAAAAATAAAAATATTTGTATTGGTTTGTTAGGGTATTTGACACACACTTTCACTTTTGTTGTTGAAGGTTGAGTATTGGGAGCGCCAACAGCCTTTGTGGTGTTTTTGTCGTTGTGCTTGTCTGACGAAATTCACTTCTCATAAATTCTCAGGTACTGTAGGTGTCAACTGTCAGACGCATCGCTTCCTGCACAAATGGTAAAAACTTGGGTTACACATTGCTAAAATGTAATAACATTCCTTCATTCAGTTAAACTGTATGTGGGTTTCTTCAGTCTTGAAAACACATTAAACACATATATGCATAGTACAGTCTACAGTACAGGATTTAGATTAACAGCATAACAGGCCAATCAGGGGAGGCAAGAGAGAGAACAAAGTGGAGTTTGCCCCCTCATGTGAGGAACCCCCCATGTGCCATTACTACGGTGGACGAGAGAGCTCAACGCGCTGCAACTGAAGAAAATACGTGCAAATAGAAAAAACACATTAAGAAAACATCTTCATCAGTTTGACAACTCATGTGCTGCACTCACAACCCAACCAAATAGAAATTTGCTGCAAATACTCAGAACGCACATACGATCAGGATGTTAAAATAAACAATAAACTCACCTTTCAGGTCATGAAAACAGTAGACATTGAACAATAAGTGTTCCCAGCAAGGTTTGTCACTTGTTGGAGTCCCCTTGAAACATTTCCGTTGTGGTCTGTGCTATTTGCAGCTCATTTCTGTATTTGGTTGTATTGTGAGCATTTGCAGCACGTGTTGTCAAACTGATGGAGATGTTTTCTTAATTTGCTGGTGTTTTTTCTATTTGCATGTGTTTTCTTCAGTTGCAGCATGTTGATCTGACAGATAGATATCTAAAATTAAAAAGTATAATGAAATGAAAGAAATATATATATGGGTCAAAGACGTATAAGGTTTTCAAAGTAGAAAAAAATAAAACAGCAATTACAATTCCCTAAAAGGCTTTTTTATGTTCATTGGAGTGTCACGTATGCCCTTATAATAGATATATTCAAGAATAAAGCCAATAATTAATTTTTATTGTGACTGATATGAATGTACCCTAGTAAAATGTAATTTTTTTTTTTTTTTTTTTACAAATACTTCCTGTCTTACACTGAAAAAATGCTAAAATCTATTAAAAGTATCTTTCAATTCATCCTTTGGGATTTGTTTTCATCTCTCTGAGTCAATAAAACAAAATTATTGTATTTTAATACACAATACTGCTGTTGTACTGTATGACAATATTTTGTTACCCTGAATGACACGTATCACTACGGCCTAAAAATATTGATTAAATGTGAGTCCTTCAGCAACTTACGAAAAAAACGGAACTGGCGCCGCGTTCATTCCGTAAGTAGAATAGGGAAGGTGTAGGACATACAGCGTAATCTTTTTGAAGAATACGGAAGTGCGGTCTGGCGGAAGCACTTGCGAAGCGATCGTTTGTGTTTATAAAGCATATTTAATTTTTTTTTTAGAAAACGACCGATCGTTTCACTAGATAAGACCCTTATTCCTCGTCTGGTATCATTTAAAGCCCTTTGAATCTGCAAACCTTCAACCGTTTAGGGCCAACTGAAGTCCATTATAAGGAGAATAATCCTGGAATGTTTTCATCAAAAACCTTCATTTCTTTTCGACTGAAGAAAGAAGGACATGGACATCTTGGATGACATGGGGGTCAGTAAATTATCAGGAAATTTTAATTTGAAAGTGGACTAATCCTTTAAGAATGAGAATCTAGAAGGATATTAAGATATCTTGAATTCCTTTAGAGTTACAGGCATGCAAACTTTGGAAAAACAATATTTATGGCACTCATGCTGCGTCCCAATTCGCATACTATCCGTCCTAAATAGTATTTGAAATTAGAATTAGTGTGTCCCAAATCGTAGTATGTTGAAATGAGTATTCCAAAGATACCTGGATGGTCTACTTTTTCCGGTTAGAATCCGAAGTGCAGATCCGTGCACACTCTAACGGCTAATATTGCCCATAACACATTGCGCTGTGAACGAAGATTCGATTAGAACTACAAATACAAATAAAAAGTGTATAAAAAAACTACAAACATGACAGATGTGCGAGTCCGACGGTTAAGCAGCTAAGTTTTTTAGCTTTTAGTATGAATATGTTAGCCTTGAGGTTATGAATAAGCTGGTGTGTTCCTAAACAATGACAGAATTCGCATTTAGGAGATATTAGCATTCAAAACTTAGTCTCTCACTTACGCTAAAATGGATCACGGATTTTCATGACATCACATCGCACTTCAGTTTCTCGTCAAATCTTCGGTCCAATCAAATGCTCTCTAGAATCTGAAGTCCCGCCTCCTCCTACACTCTTACAGACCCTGAAAGCCTCGGCTGAAATCGGTCATTTGCTCACATATTTACTAGTTTCTACATGGTGAATGGCACAGGGAACGATTCAGACAGTGTAAATATGCTTTCCTTTGACGCGAATGAAGTCCGTTTTCGCGTTAGTATAACGTGAACCGCTGCAGCGCGAGCACAGGCTGCTCTGGCCCAGAGACACGAGAGCACAGAGCGGATCATATCCGCGAGTCGGCTCAGACCACGAAAGGTATCGGACCCATTTAAATTCTGCACAGAATGCTATATTTTAAAGTGATAGAGGAAATTAGGAGGATAAACGGTTAGATATTAAAAGCAAACAGAGGTTTTACTGAGTTTAACGGCTCTGGCCGAGCTGTGATATAAACGAAACGCTATTGGCTATTTTAAAAAAAGGGGCGGGGCTGTTCGATATATCGCCCTGTCTTCCTGTTTCAGTTTAAGTCAACACATTGAATTATGCTGCGCGTTCCAAGACACTACAACGGGCCTTTAAGATAAAGGGGGGTTTGAGTGAATCAGTATCTAATCTGACGAAAATATATTTATTAAATGTTATCCACATTATATTTCATCTGCAAAAGCATTGTGAACTTTTATAACGATGCATTTGGTCATCAACTTTTATGCATCATTAACCAAAGATGAGGAGAGTTCTCCGCATGAAAGACCCATGACTGGCAGATCAACATGCAACTACATTTCTCTCCGAAACGGTAGGAAATTAAATTTAATTGTATCTTCACGAAAACAGTACATACTTTTAGGCGTAGTATAAGTAGGCGAATTGGGACGCAGCACCAGACAGTTTTGTTCTATGCAGTTGAGTTGACAGAAATAAATGAGATACATTAGCCTACATAATAATAATAATAATAACAACAACAACAACAAAAGGCTATACATTTTCCATCAATCATCTAAAATTGCTAATCCTTTGTAGAGTCAGGGGGAGTTACAGCTAAAACCCTTTGAACAGAACTGCTTAGCAGAGCTTTTTCACTCTGTAGTGTGTTCAGTTTGGCAATGTGGTGCATCCTCAGTTTGTGAAAGACAGACACAACTAATGACAAGAGAGAAAAATGATGGTTGTCAATTCCAAACTGTGTTTCCTGAATGTGCTCCTTGAGAAAAAAAACATCCTCCGAACCAATCTCAGCTCGGACAAACTGACTGATCTAAGACACTCTGACGGCTTTCCTGGAGGATGACTGGCGAATAAACTGCTCCGCTGATCTGACCACTTTTACTGTACCTTCAGAAGGAATCATCAGCCCTCCATTGTTTTTCAGAGTAAGTAGTGGTAGTTCTGGTCAAATAAACCAGGTACAGCATCTGCCACCAAGCTAGCACGGCACACACCACAGGGAAGCTTTCTCAAAATCTGACGCACCACAAAACCAGAAATGTACACAAGGGCATTGTCCACAAGGCTACCAAAGTGGGTTGGCAGGTAGCTGTGGTCACACACAAGTGCAGAAACGTTCACAAAAGGGGATGGAAGCTCCTCGGACTCATACTGCTAGAGATGACATTTCAACAGCTGATAGCGACACAGTCTCATCCTGTGGTGCCACTTTGGTAGCCTTACGGGGAGACACCGTACTGGACCATGAGATGCCAGAAAATGCCCTGAAGGATTGTTATTCCATCCCCCTAAAAACCAAACACACACACACACAGGTTTGTTTTGCTATCTTAGTGAGGACATTCCATAGGCGTAATGGTTTTAAAGACGTGTACGCGCACACACACACACACACACACACACACTTACTTTAGGAATAGTTCACCCAAAAAATGAAAATTTGCTGATAATGTATTCATCTTAAGGCCATCCAAGATGTATATGAAAACAATCTTCATCAAATGAAGAGAGAAAGTCATACATCTTGCCTGATGGTGACAACCAGCACAGTTTTGTTTTTGGGTGAACTAGAGCTGCACAATTCTGGATAAATTCATGATTCTGGATGAATCACGATTTTTTGCTGTGATCGTACTGATCAAAGGTTTAATAGACATAGCTGAATAATTATCATTTGAAATTGTTTTGAGTATTGATTAGATCACTTGACACACAGTCTGAGCTGGTTGGTGAATAGTTACTAACTAAGAATGCAAGCCAGCAAGTAAAACATTGTACATGCTGGTGTTGAATATGCTTCCCTAACTGACACACACACACACACACACACACACACACACAAAGTTGAGACATACACAATCTCGAGCTGTGTTCACATAAACAATGAAAGTCATACTCATCTGTGATGGAATTAGAGGGAGTAAATTATGACATTTTCTATTTGTTTTCATCAAAATTTCATTTTCGGTGAGAGACAGAGAGGTTTGAATATGAGTACAGCAATACATATGTCTCTGCAGAGCACAAGGAAAAGGAAAATGCTCACAGCATAATGCTCACAGCAGTTCTGGGTTTAACTAGAACAAATACTCACAGCATTAGGCAGAGGAGGATCAGTCTCTTGGAAATGGTGAGAAAAGTCCACTGACAGGCTCTCCTCAGCTTTCCTTGAGGCTTGTGTAGCCCTGGTTGCAATGGGCTAAAAAGGAAATAAAAATATAAACAAATCACCATTTAATGGCAAACTATTAAATAATCTAGTGATGACAAACTCTTTGTACAGGTGCTGGTCATATAATTAGAATATCATCAAAAAGTTGATTTCACTAATTCCATTCAAAAAGTGAAACTTGTATATTATATTCATTCATTACACACAGACTGATATATTTCAAATGTTTATTTCTTTTAATTTTGATGATTATAACTGACAACTAAGGAAAATCCCAAATACAGTATCTCAGAAAATTAGAATATTGTGAAAAGGTTCAATATTGAAGACACCTGGTGCCACACTCTAATCAGCTAATTAACTCAAAACACCTGCAAAGGCCTTTAAATGGTCTCTCAGTCTAGTTCTGTAGGCTACACAATCATGGGGAAGACTGCTGACTTGACAGTTGTCCAGAAGACGACCATTGACACCTTGCACAATGAGGGCAAGACACAAAAGGTCATTGCAAAAGAGGCTGGCTGTTCACAGAGCTCTGTGTCCAAGCACATTAATAGAGAGGCGAAGGGAAGGAAAAGATGTAGAAAAAAGTGTACAAGCAATAGGGATAACTGCACCCTGGAGAGGATTGTGAAACAAAACCCATTCAAAAATGTGGGGGAGATTCACAAAGAGTGGACTGCAGCTGGAGTCAGTGCTTCAAGAACCACTACGCACAGACGTATGCAAGACATGGGTTTCAGCTGTCGCATTCCTTGTGTCAAGCCACTCTTGAACAACAGACAGCGTCAGAAGTGTCTCGCCTGGGCTAAAGACAAAAAGGACTGGACTGCTGCTGAGTGGTCCAAAGTTATGTTCTCTGATGAAAGTAAATTTTGCATTTCCTTTGGAAATCAGGGTCCCAGAGTCTGGAGGAAGAGAGGAGAGGCACACAATCCACGTTGCTTGAGGTCCAGTGTAAAGTTTCCGCAGTCAGTGATGGTTTGGGGTGCCATGTCATCTGCTGGTGTTGGTCCACTGTGTTTTCTGAGGTCCGTATACCAGGAAGTTTTAGAGCACTTCATGCTTCCTGCTGCTGACCAACTTTATGGAGATGCAGATTTCATTTTCCAACAGGACTTGGCACCTGCACACAGTGCCAAAGCTACCAGTACCTGGTTTAAGGACCATGGTATCCCTGTTCTTAATTGGCCAGCAAACTCACCTGACCTTAACCCCATAGAAAATCTATGGGGTATTGTGAAGAGGAAGATGCGATATGCCAGACCCAACAATGCAGAAGAGCTGAAGGCCACTATCAGAGCAACCTGGGCTCTTATAACACCTGAGCAGTGCCACAGACTGATCGACTCCATGCCACGCCACATTGCTGCAGTAATTCAGGCAAAAGGAGCCCCAACTAAGTATTGAGTGCTGTACATGCTCATACTTTTCATGTTCATACTTTTCAGTTGGCCAAGATTTCTAAAAATCCTTTCTTTGTATTGGTCTTAAGTAATATTCTAATTTTCTGAGATACTGAATTTGGGATTTTCCTTAGTTGTCAGTTATAATCATCAAAATTAAAAGAAATAAACATTTGAAATATATCAGTCTGTGTGTAATGAATGAATATAATATACAAGTTTCACTTTTTGAATGGAATTAGTGAAATAAATCAACTTTTTGATGATATTCTAATTATATGACCAGCACCTGTAGATGAGTCGGGAAACTTCCCTTCTTATAGCTACTTCCCACTGTCTCCTCAACTCTTTGTCTTTGGGAAACCTTAAATGTGTGAAAAGCTAGCCAACTAACTAACGTTACAGTAATATTCACAAAATGTCAGTCAACTAGCCGAAATGAGTACTTGTCATTAAAGTTTTCAGAAAATAAAGATGCATATATAAACTTAAGGAAATTTAGTTTATAAAATAAGATATAAGCTAAAACTATATTAGAAATCATGTAAACTCATGTCTCAACTTTCACAGCTAACTAGTGACATCGCTAGCTATTTTAGTCTGACTGACACCGTTGGCCAACTACTATCAATATAATTAAATGACCAAATACAACCAGAAACAAATGTTCAGTCTTACCTGTGAAAGGTCATTCCCCGAGACCTGTTTTCAATTGTGCAGCGATTTGTACAGCCCCAAGCAGCACACGAAGCAGGCATTTTTTTCAATTCCAGTTATGCTATGGGACGTTGCCCCACACAATATGGCGGCACCACTGACGTACGGTCCAGCGGCCAATAGGGCGTCTAGTGTTTATTATAATGTCTATGTGTAAGCGTGTAGGAGGAGGCGGGACTTCAGATTCTAGAGAGCATTTGATTGGACCGAAGATTTGACGAGAACCTGAAGTGTGATGTGATGTCATGAAAATCCGTGATTCATTTTAACGTAAGTGAGAGACTGTAAGATCTGAATGCTTATATCTCCTAAATGCGAATTTTGTCATTGTTTTGGAACACACCAGCTTATTCATAACCTTAAGGCTAACATATTCATACTAAAATACGGTGGCCGAGAGAGCTCAACATGCTGCAACTGAAGAAAACACATACAAACAGAAAAAACACATTAAGAAAACATCTTCAACAGTTTGACAACACCTGTGCTGCAAATACTCACAACCCAACCAAATCCAGAAACTCGCTGCAAATACTCACAACGCACATACAATCAGGATCTTAAAATAAACAAAAAACTCACCTTTCAGGTCATGACAACAGTAGACATTGAGCAATAAGTGGTCCCAGCAAGGTTCGTCACTTTTTGGGGTCCCATTGAAACATTATCATTGTGATCTGTGCTATTGCAGCTCATTTCTGTATTTGGTTGGGTTGTGAGTATTTACTGCACATGTTGTCAAATTGATGAATTTGTTTTCTTAATTTGCTGGTGTTTTTTTTTATTTGCATGTGTTTTCTTCAGTTGCAGCATGTTGAGCTGATAAACAGATAGATAGATATCTAAAATGAAAAAGTATAATGGAATGAAAGAAAAATATATATACAGTGTCTGTCAAAAGTTTGGAAACATTACAATTTTTTAATGTTTTTGAAAAAAGTCTCTAATGCTCACCATTTGGCTGCATTTATTTAATCAGAAATACAGTAAAAACAGTAATATTGTGAAATATTATTACCATGTAAAAGAATTATTTTCTATTTTAATATATTTTAAAATGTAATTTATTCCTGTGACACAAAGCGGAATTTTCAGCATCATTACTCCAGTCTTCAGTGTCACATGATCCTTCAGAAATCATTCTGATATGCCGATTTGCTGCTCAGGTAACATTTCTTATTATTATTATCAATGTTGTAAACAGCTGTGCTGCTTAACATTTTTGCATAATAAACTTTTGTTCAAAACCATTAAAACTTTGTAATGTTTCCAGACTTTCGACAGGTACTGTATGATAATTAAATACAACAATGGAATTTATAATTAAATATTTTTTTCTAATTATATAGTGTCTTTCAACAATGTGGATCTTGATGAGAATATTTGCTTTGTACCTTGTTTGTTTCCATAGTTATCCTCATTTGTTTCCATGACTACTAATCACCTACACCTGTCACTCATCATCCGCCCCTTGTTGTCCTTTGTGTATCTAAACCCCAGTATTTCTTGTGTTCCTTGTCTAGTCTTGTTCTTACATGGATGTTATGTTTTGTGCACTCATTCTCTTCCTGGATCTCATGTTTGATTTGTTTATTTTTGTAAATAAAACTCACTGCATTTGGATCCAGCTCTCCTTTGTTTTTGAGTTCACCCTGTATTACACATGTAAATGTAAAAATTATGCACTTGCGTGTATGTAAAAAAAAAAAAAAAACAGCGCAGCTGCACACAAGATACAGTAGTCAACATTTGAAGTGGATCAAAAAAGTTCATCAAAGTTGTCCTAAGAACTAAGTTGTCCTAAGAAGAAGGTTTTAGGACAACTTTGATGAAAGGTTTTGATCCACTTCAAATGTTGACTACTATATTTAACAAGCAAAAGTCTAAAAAAAGAAAAAAAAAAAAATATTGAAAATGGATTGTCAATTGGTTGGTCTTACAGACTCATGACAGACTCATTTGCACTGAGAATATATTCCTGTTATTAATTACTGAAAATGTAATTTTAAAGAAAATACAAGACAAAGTACTGTTCTTTCATGATAAATGTAGCTGGCCAGTCAAAGCTTTCAATGTTTTAAACAATAATAATCATAAACATAACAATTATCAGCATATGTTTTAAGTGCAATGATACATTGATCAAATAACATTTAAAAAGCAGAGAACCAAATCTGTTTGTAATCTGCATCCAAACATGACAGCTCTAACAGCTGTTATCTCTAAATCTTCACAAACTGTAAGATAATAAACAATACAATGAGGACGAGCCCAATAGCAACACCGACATGATTCAGGGTGCGTGCCGTTTTGGAGTTCTTCTCTGCTAATGCTCGCTGTCCTGAGTAGTTGGCATTTCGAGTCTGTGAAAACAATTGTGAAAGATAATGTTAACCACTTCTGTTCTCATTCTGAATTTCTCTGAGCCAGTGGCACATGGGGGAATTCTCAAATGAGTGGGCAAACTCATAGTTCAACATATAATGTTTAATTTCCATTTGATGAAAGGTTCCAATGTTAAAGATGTATAAAACTTTAACAAGCAACCAAAATGATATTTTTTGTGTTTATATATTATATATTTTATGTTTCATATTACATAAATACGCCAGCAGGTGGCGAAAAATAGTGTCTTATGTGTTATGTCTTAATTTAACAAATGTACTTACTTGTTACAAAAAAACCTTTTTATTAAAATGTGTGCCTAATCTAGACCCAACTCATTAAAGAAACAAGTGGTTTAGATGACTAAAGCACAAGGTTTTCTTGCATAATTAACATTTTAATTGTTTGGTCAGACATTTACACATTCATAAATCTGGAATCTGGCACCTCATGAAACTGATTTCGGACAGGCTTCTGAGGCACCGCAACAGTTTAATGATCTACAGCAAAATACAAGCAAGCTTTGGTGAGAACTAAACAAATATTTAACTACTACTGTAGTAATTTCTCGCTAGAAATTACATCAGAAGTGGAAAACGTTGGTCAAAAACGTACATTTACACACAAACTGACCAGAAACCACAACTTTCAGAGGCCATCTTTCTTTAGCTCAACTGTCACTGAATGGAATGCACAAGATTATGGGATATCAAACGCAGCGAAGGATACATCGAGGCTGCCTTCAAAAATCGATCAGATGAAGGTATCTCAGGAGACAGGAAGGGAAGCTAAGGCAGGTAGGACATTGTATCATTGCATTTGAAAAATGAAGATTTCAAAAGGAAAGTTTATTAAGAATGAAAATCTAGAAGGATGTTAAGATATCTTGAATACTTTTAGAGTTACAGGCATGCAAACTTTGGAATATTTATGGTAGTCAGACAGGTGTGTTCTATGCAGTTGAGTTGACAGAAAAACATGATATACATTTCAACGTTATTTGTTCTTCAGATATTCCTCTTAAAAAAAATCAGCTATATGCAAAGTGACCCACATTTGGTTTTTGACCACTGATAATGTGTATGATTTACCAATTTACTCATGGAGCCACATTAAGATCTCCATATCTCTGGGAATGAAACATCGAGGGCCTTCAAAATGAAGATACCAAAAGGAAAGTTTGTTAAGAACCAGAATCTAGATATTAAGATTAATACTTCTTGAGTTACAGGCATGCAAACTTGAGGCAAAAAACACAAGAAGTGCTTTTTGCCATTTTTGAACTGTCACTTGTCACGGCCAGTTCATTCTTGACCGTCAAGGACCAGACAAACAAATTAGTTATTTGAATTGCAAGGTTATTTATTTGTTAGAAAATGATCTGTTCCAAAAAAAATAAATAAAAATAAATAAATAATGTCTAGGGAATTAAATAAACAAAAGAAAATAATAATCCAATGGGTAAGAAATGTTGATAAATAATAAACCAACAAAAAAGAAAACAGGTTGGCGCAAATGACTTCTCAGAGAACTGCGTTCTACCAGAGGAAGTACTGTTGGGTAGATCAGCCAAACATTTATACTCTCCACCCATAAATTATCCAATTTAACAGTGACTTCACATCCGGACGCCACACTGCCGCCACCACCAGGCGAAGAAGAAAAAGACAGGGTCGTAACACACTGTTGGCATATAATGAAACAAAAAAGTCAACATAGGAATTTTTGCTTATGACTTTTGAATGCCTTGTCCTAAAATCATGTCCTAAAAGTTATTAAAAGACTGCGCCAAATTTTTTTTGACTGCGAGCACATTAAAATGGATATGCAGCTGTATCTTTGCAAAAGTTTTGTGTTGACAAAACTTGGTACATGTCATCACAGGCATGACTTGAGGGTGCATTCATCACAGCGCCACCTCCTGCTCAAAAGTTATAAATCACGTTATAAATGCTTTAACTGATGTAATCTAAACAGTTTTTTCCTAACCTCATGATCATAGATGTCCACAAATATATTTTCTTTTCTGCCCTTATTCGGCTTGTCCCCGTAATTGCTGCTTGCAGCTATATTTGTATTTATGTTTGTCTTTCTACAGAAAAAAATATTAACAAAATTAAAAAATCTGAGCCAGTGAATTTTTCGAAATTTGGTTGATTTGACATGGAATGACCCCTAAATATTTTGACTTCTTTATCACATTAACCTTTATGCCAGTGGTCGGCAATAGGCGGCCCGCGGGCCAAAACTGGCCCGGCAGCAAAATATCTGGCCCGCGCCCGCAGCCAGATTATTTTAATAGCGGCTGGTTCTGAAATAGATATGTGTGGAGAGCGCAGTTCATGGTTGCCGCGTTTTTAGACGCGTCATATTAACGGCCCCTAATATTATATTATTCTTTGCAAACAGCCAGAACTTCACTGCAGATAAGACACACCGGTTTTGCATTCACAAAACCAGGTAGGATGAACGCATAGTTGTCTTTCCATTCTTCTTTGTATGCCCTATTTTCGCTGTCAACTTTCCTCATTAGACTCTTTGATAGTGCCATTTTCTCTCACCAGCTAGCTTAAATGTTTACATCACTCTGCACACGACATAATAGCGTACCTCCAGCACGCAAACAATTTAAAAAAATGCAGTTTAGTACGTGAGGATGCCACGGAATAATTCTGAGTGTAGAAGTAGCTACGTCAAATAATTATTACAATAAGTTAGGCTCCACTGTGTAACAAGCAAATTAAAATGATTCTCGTTTATTATTCACAATATGGAAATAAAACAGTTCATTATGAACATGACTCAAACATGCCATTAATGGGCTTATTCAAGTCCTCTTTTATTTTTTGAGTTATCCATTCTGCATCTCCCACATATGTGTGTTTTAGCAAGGCGGTCTATGTTGCAAGTTGGTGAATGAAGATACTTGCCAGGTTAAGTGTCACTGCTCTGCTTTATTAATTTATCCAGTGTAAAACCTGGACACCGTCACACAAATATGGCTTTTTGTTAATGACTGTCATACTACAGGATTTAACACAGAGTAACAGCTCAATACCAGTTACAAAAGACACTGTAACAGTCTGTCACAGGCAATTCTAGTTGCATTTTTCATCAATTAGCCTAATTTCTTAAATTATCCTTTGACTATACTTTGGCCCACCATCTAGTGGCGAAATTTTTTTTTTGGCCCGATGCCAAACTTAATTGCCGACCACTGCTTTATGCAATTTTATGTTTAATTATGCTTATATCACAAAGATGCCATGGCACTGATGAAGGGTTGATCCCGAAAATGTTTTGCACCTTGCACTTGCACTTTTTTATGGCCTCTGGATAATAAATTTTGGAGCTTTTTTGACTGTATTCTCGTGTGCGGATCTTTCATCTTTGTGATCTTGGATTTATTTTTTGGATTTACGCACCACCAGAAACTGTAATAGTATTGTTTTTTGGACTGTGATCTGGCGCTACGCTTTTCCGTCTTTTCTAATTATGCTTATATAAATATTAAAGAAATTAAAGAAATAGTTCACAAATAAAGGACATTACATGGACTAATACTTACAGACCAGGAGAAAACCAGTGCAGCGAAGCCCAGAAATAAGCAGCAGCAGAACATGGTAAAGATGGAATAGCACATGTAATCTGGCTCTGGATTGGCCAGTGGAGCGGCGGTCACAAAAACTGTAGGCTGCACAT
Organism: Mylopharyngodon piceus; assembly: GCA_039654765.1. Classification (NCBI taxonomy): domain Eukaryota; kingdom Metazoa; phylum Chordata; class Actinopteri; order Cypriniformes; family Xenocyprididae; genus Mylopharyngodon; species Mylopharyngodon piceus. The sequence goes on from CM077445.1 coordinate 13,898,794, forward strand.
CGACCACGGATTGGCCAGGATATGGCCTTTGGGCATAGAAGCCCTGGGGGACTGGCTGGTTTGGAAAGGAGGACAGGTCTCCAGCAGGATTGTCCTGGTATGCTGGTGGTGGTGATGTAGGCTGCAGCATCCCTGATTTCTCAGATGAATTCCAGGCACCTGGGGGCTGATTGCTGGGATCCATTTTTCTGATTATTGGCTTTTGATATTGATTGTAATTTCCTTTGCCTTGTGCTCTGCGGAGACGTATGTATTGCTGTACTCTGGTTCAGACTCTCATATAACTTGGCAATAAATGGCAGCAGCAAATGGGAGGTGAGTTATAGGTTGTAGGGGAGTGACAAGAACTTTGGCACTGTTCCCATCATGAAAAGCATATGAATAAAAAGCAAATTTACTGAACTAAACTTTTTTTTTTTTTTATACAAAATATATATTTTACAAAATAATTTGGACACTAAAATTGCTAGAGAAATCAAAGTCATGTGTCTAACCAAGTTGTGTTCAAAATTTGAAGTTGATATCACAAAAATTGAGCCCGCTAAAAGGATTTAAAGCACCGTTTCCAGGGTAAGGCAATGTCCGATTTCAATTTCGATGTTTTCACTGGATGAATTTTGAGTGTTTAAGCTTTCAAATGATAATAAAGCTCACCAAGTGTCCCAATATTGGAACACTGACAGTTAGGCTATGACCAAAACTATATTTAAATATTTAATTTGTAGGTTCTCACAACACAGTGCGTGCCATCAGTCTATCAGTGTTGTCATGATGTCATTTTTCTGCATGCATGAATATTTACCTAATAGATTAATACTGACTCATTCCCTATAGATGCTCACTGTGAATTCTGTTTTGTTCAATTGTCTTTATGGTTATATTTCAGGACACCTTCTGGTTTAATATCTCTGACAATTATGGAGATCTCTGTTATCCAACGTGGATGATAATAAAGATAATGATGAAGCCTAAGACTAGCATGGTTAAAGGATGCTATTCTGCAGTTTGTCTATGCTATTCATTGGTCTCTGGAGATGTTGGAAATTAAAGTTTTGAGGTTACAATAGTCTCTACATGGCTCGTGCAAAAACACATCTGGAACATCATATCTCTAACCTCAAACCACAATTTGCAGTCAGCAAGAGATGTAAAATGATGAGTGGTATTAAATGTTGAATTGGTATTAAAGCGATAATACGACTCACTAATAAAATGTCCACCTAGTGTCTATCAAGAAGAATAATTTCAGATTTTTCCTTTTTGCTTGATTAAAACTAAAAACTAAACAACTAAAAATTATCTCATTAATATCTCAAATTATCTCATTAATATTCCTAATTTATCAATGAACAATTATTTACACTGCGCTACACCAGAAATACCTTCCTTCATAATATTTCCTCATTCACACAGCTGCTGAGTTATAAAATCATTGCCTTGGACAAAGCTGTTGCGCTAAACTCTCTCACTAACAAAAGATTCTCACCTTTTTTATGGGAACAGGAACTATATAAATAGCCAGGTAGTATATTGTTCCTCAGTCATACAAGCTGTGAATATACAGATAGAGGAACTTTGAATCCATTTTGAGATAGAGTAAATCAATCTTTTGAACTATTTCATCTCACCCTTCACCAGGGGTTAAATCATGCCTGTGGCCAGAAAATTCAACCTACAGCTCTGGATGACCTATTCCTGCTGTATTAGCATTGGGTCGCGGGTTATATTCATAGAATTTTATTATATTGTTAATATAGACATGTATTAAATATTAATAGCTAATTTTGTGCATTTGTGTTAATAGATTATTAATGAATGAATGAATGAATGAATGAGGAGTTTATACAGAATAGTGCTTTACTATGTTGTACACCCAAAGTGCTTTACAGTTCATTTTAATAAGAGTTCTAACTCAGTAAGAATATTTAAATTTAACCGTTATTGTTTGTGTTAATGAAAATAAATTATATATATATATATAAAATGTATTTATTATAGTATTTATTATATCCGGCCCAGGCGTGTCCACAATATTGAATCTGGCCTCCTTTAAAAATGTTTGGACACCCCTGGCCTAATGGATGGAGCAAATGTCGATTTGGGGAGTTGACTCCGTCGACCCTAATGTGGAAGTCAGGAATCGGAGTTGACTCCGATAAACCCGAAACTAAGTTTGATTTCTCATTTTTATTTAGTTTAACTTGAAGTAGCTAAATAACTAGAAGTAAATAATACAAACTATAGGATATAGACATATTAAAATAAATAAAGAAAATGACAAAAACTTTACAGTAAACTGAAAATATAAGAATTAAAATGAATTAGTATCTCAACAGTATACTCATAACACTGCGATGAATGCCTTGTCAGCCAAATGAATAAATTTTAATAAATTAAACTGTGTTCTCAGTTCAGAATGGGGCAAGTTGTATCCTGTTTTATAGGTTATACGTTTATAAAATCTTTTGGCCAAAACATTTGTTTGGCATTTTTGTACATTAACTGACACATTCTGCTTTTTGTGAACAAATAAATACAAATAACAGCACTGAATAATGGGATAGTTCACCCTAAAATGAAAATAAAATCATCATTTACTCACCCTGTTTTTTTTCTAATGCCGTATGCCCGTCATTCTTTTTCAGACCACAAAATAATGACTTTATTTTAGGGTGAACTAGGCCCTGTCCTTTTAAATACAGATGGATGGTTGGATGGATGGATGGATAAAAATAAAATAAAATAAAATAAAAACAGTAGAAAGTGTAAATGTGGAAAACACATTGTCTTTGATTGATTATTCTTGTACTTTCAGATACTTTTTTAAAAGTTTGATAAAATTCGACATCAGACTCATAGTGGTAAATACATTTCTGTTATTGATTACTCAGTTTTATGATGTAACATTAAGACAAGAAGGAAAACAAATGCTTTAATTGATGATACATTTATAGTCAAATCTTTCAATGTTTTAAAAATACAATAAAAAATGCATGTGTTTTAATTATGTAAATAATAATGATAAGGCAGACATGTCAGTTACATGAAACATACTGAATCATTCCTCTCTGATCCTATAGATGGAGCTCCTTACGCATTTGTGCCTGGTTTCACAGACAATACTTAAGCCTAGTCCCAGAATATGTCAATGCCATTGTTTTGTCTCAAGATGCACACCAGTAATTTTTTTTTTTTTTTTCTTTCTCAAAGGCACATTTATAAAAGCTGCTTAAATGTCTTAATTTAACTAAGGCCTAATCCTGGCTTGCAGTTTTTTTCAACTGCTTACACACAAAATCCTTACTTGTCACACAATTTCTGAAACCTGACACTCAAACAGCAGAACCACACACCAAATCTGCAAAACCATACACTATTTCTTGGCCTTTGACTCAGTTTTCAATTTCATAAAACACTTTTTGTACAACACAACACACAATTCTCTATGTAACACAAAAATCTAACGGGAAGTATCTTGATTTCTTTTTTCAAACACAACCATTGTTGCTGTATAACTACACATGGTTGATATATTTCTTTTCTTTAATACTGTGTATTACTGTATTCACAACCACAAATGCTTACAGTAAAAAAATATATAGTTTGGTTTCAAACTTGCTTTCGTGTTTACAGTGAATTTTTCAACATCTGTCTGCCAATTACTTTCAATCTTGTACAGAAATGTACATAGGAGATCATGAAAGAAGAACTTTAGGTTTTGAATAACTGTGTGTATATGATATATCCAAAAATAGAATATTATGGCAAAGGTGTTTGCAACATAAGACAAACGTTTGAAAGCAGTGCTTCATTTTGCAAGAGATGTAAGGCAATTTCCATTTTGTGTGTGCAATTCTGGGATTTGTGTGTAAAGTTTTGAAAAAAAGAGGGAAAGTTTTGAAAATGTGTGTAAGCAGTTGACTGTAATCTAACCCCTGTCTGTGAAACCAGGCCATCAAAAACTTGAGCAACATTAGCATTTAAAAGAAGACCGCCAAATGCCTGAGTATTCAAAACATAATGTGTTCATGTTTGTAAAACCCTCACCATCTATAACCTTCTGGTGTCCTACCATGATATTTCTTACACTTATGGTCTATAGTAGTTAAGGTTATTGTGATAATAAGAGGTAGCCCTTGCAACTGTGGTGGCAGCAACAATGACATAGATGATAATGATCAACCAGAAGAGGAGGCCAACACCAACATTGACATGGTTAAGGATGCGAGCCATTCTGGAGTTCCGGCTTGCTATTGGTTGGTGTCCAAACATGTTAGCATCTCGAGTCTGTGAAAGAAAATTACAATAATATTACAAATTTTTATAAAGAACTTTTCTTAAATGACATGTTTAAAATAAAATGAAAGATCAGACCTCATATGTCAGAATATAAATAAACAATAATAATACACAAAAAGCAACTCTAACAGTGTACAACTAGAAAAAAAATGAGAAATCAAAAATAATATTATGTATTTGATTTATAGTGTCTGTAACAAAATCACAAAACATATCGCAAAGTTCTTAAACATCAGTTATTGAGTGTACATTATAGAATTTCCACTAGTTTTTGCTATCTTCAAATCTGTTTTTAAAGTTACTACAACTAGATTAACTGGCTTGGTATTGTTTTCCTAAGGTAATTCCCTAATTAATTATTACAATATAAACCTTTAAATTATACGGTTTTGAACTGTAAAATAGACAGTAAACTAAGTGATGTCCTGTAGAACCTAAAACATTGCCGTATTTTTAAGGTAAAGTATTGGCCACCCATATAATGTATATGTATATGTATATACACACATTGTAAAAAAAATCCCTGTAAAATTTATGGTAAAAAAACAGCACATTATATATAAATATATATATATATATATATATATTTATACACATACTTTTTTGGACCATGAGGGTGAGTAAATGATGACTGAATTTTCATTTTTCAATTTCAACTTTTTTTATTACTATGGAAATATGAAATTATTTTTTAATGAAATTATAATCTAAATAAGAAATTAAAACTGCCAGTAGGTGCGGTAAATGTCTTAATGATTAAAGGCACAATATGTAGGATTTTTGGATTAAAATATCTATATGTAAATCTTTAAAATATCTATATAAATATCTTATATAGCTCAACAAAGTAAGTAAGTATAAGAAAAAAAAGAACACATGCAGTTTACATCTATAATGTGATACATTTCAGAGTGAAACTGGATATTCAGTGAAACGTGATGGGCCCAAGCCCTCGCGCCACCCCGGTGGCTTTAGGACCACTGTGCACGGCGGGCAATGTACATTTAAAGTGTGCAAATGTAAAGGAACTATCTCAAAATAATTTGAATATGTCACATTTACTGCAGCCATTAAGATTAAAATAAGATGAAAAGAAATACCAGTTTACAATCTCAATCACCATAATGATTTTTTGCACAGCTAAAATTACTGGAGAAGAACATCGAAAGCCTTGAACATTCAAAATTAAAATGGCTCTTATGTTAAGAATAAGGTGAATAGGCCTAAAGTATTAAAGTAAACAAGCAAGAGCAGTAGTGTGATAGCTAGAGGGCATTTTTGTATTTAAACTTCTGTAATGCATAATGTATTTTTTTGTTGTGTTTTTTACTCGAGAGAGAAAGGTCCTATTATAAACTGACAGCAATTCACAAAGTGGTTTTTGTTTCAACATCCGCCACACCCTTTCTTTAAAAACGTTTAAAAAGTTACGTGAAGCCACAAAACTGGAATATTAAGACGCACAAATAGCCTGTATGCTACCAACCTCTCATATTTCACATGCTGTAAATCATCTGAGCATTTATCATAAGGAGAGGTTTTCTGAGTAAACTAAATTTTGAGTGAGCACACATCTTCAGATCTATGTAACCCAACCGTGATAGACTTTTTAAATGTTGAAATGTCGTTGAAATAATATCTGTTGTTGTTCCAAGGTTAAAACATCATGCTATAAATAGATGTAAAATGGTTTACAAAATACTAAAAAAATACAAAGATGAAATTTCAAACAGAGGTTCAAACAACATCACATCAATGTTGATTCGAATGGCAAACTCAAAATGAGATTTGAATTTAACCTTGATCCATGACGTAAATGGTCATTAAAAATGCAGGCTGTAAACAATAAAGACTTTCTGAAGATTTAAGAAATTCTTTACATATTTAAACACTCAAATATGAACATTGGTAAATATTCTAGTAAAACTATGGCCTCATTACTTTGACTGTCTCTATTGACTGTTTCAGTTCCACTTTGATTCCTTTATATTTAGTTTGAAGAGTAGGCCTATCATTTGTAAATATGCTAAGCGAGGTGAGACAGGTGTATGAACCAAAACTTACTGTGATGGAGTAAACAAGAGCAGCCGATCCCAGAGGTAAGCAGCAGCACAGCATGGTAAAGATGGAATAGCACAGGTAATCTGGCTGTGGATTGGTCAGTGGAGTGAAGGACACATTAACTGGAGGCTGCACAGTGACCACAGTCTGCCCTGGATATGGCACTTGGATGTACTGGCCAGGTGCTGCCGGAGCTCCATACTGCTGGGCAGGTTGAACTGAAGTGCTGGGATACATCTCAGAGGGAGGGAATCCATGACTACTGGAGTACTGTGGAGGGACCTGCTGCAGTGGAAGTAAAGACTGCCCTCCTTCTGTTGGAGAATTTTTGTAATCCATGTTTCTTGCGTTTTTTTTTTTTTTCCTGCACCCCTGAAGTAATAAGAAAGATCTGTACGTCTGTCTCCTGTGTGTAGCAACTGAAGACTGATCTGTTGCGTGTATCAAGGTCTTCTTTTGGTGACTGGTAGTTTGGTTGGGTTGTACTGTAGGGGGAGGAGTGCTGATTTACTGTTTAATGTTACTTTACTGTCTTATTCAGTTTTGTATTAAATTAGGTTTTGAACATAAGTTTAACAGTTTTGAAAAGTGTAAACAAGTGCAAATTGGCCTGTAGGTATGTGAGAAAAGAATTAATGTAATTTGTAGACATTGAATGTAGAAATATAGTTATTAAATATATTTTGTGCCAAAGCAATGACAAATTATCCCACATAAACTGCTATTGTGCTCACCGTGTGAAGAATTTTGAAAGAGTGACCTATATTCAGAAATAAATACATCCAAAAAAATTAATACAATAAAAAAAAAGAAAAGAAAAAAAAAGAAGAGGAAGAGTATTTTCCTCATACCTCCTGTCAGCATTCCATATCTGTACCCACAATGTGTTATTTTGAGAAGAAAATTGAAAATTAAATGACTGATTTAAAAATAAAAATGTTTGCATTGGTTTGTTAGGGTATTTGACAAACACGTTCACTTTTGCTTTAAAGTAGTTTGATTACTGGGAGCACAAACAGCCTTTGTAGTGATTTTGGTCATTGTGCTTCTGATTAAATTTATTTCTCAAGAACTGGTGTTAACTGTCACTTCCGCATCACTTCCTGCACAATGTGGAAAAAATTTGGCTTGCACATCTTGGCTAAGGGTTACAGTCTAACCCTTGAAATATTTCCATTGTGGTCTGTGCTATTTGTAGTGTGTTTCTGTATTTGGTTGCGTTGTGAGCATTTACAGCACAGGTGTTGTCAAACTGATGAAAATGTTTTCTTAATTTGATGGTGTTTTTTCTATTTACTTGTATTTTCTTCAGTTGCAGTCTGTTGAGCTCAGACAGACAGACGATAGATAGATAGATAGATAGATAGATAAAATGAAAAAGTATAATGAAATGAAAGAAAAATATATACAGTACAAGTCTCTAATTCTCACCATTTGGCAGCATTAATTTAATCAAAAATACAGTAAAAACACTAATATTGTGAAATATTATTACAAAGTAAAAGAACTGATGTAATTTGTTGTGATGACAAAGCTGAATTTTCAGCATTATTACTCCAGTCTTCACTGTCAAATAATCCTTCAGAAATAATATGCTGATATACTGCTCAGGTAACATTTTTTATTATTATCATCAAAGTCTGTGCATAATAGACTTTTGTTCAAAAACATTAAACATTGTAACATTGTACTGTATGTTAATTATTGTACCTTTTTTTGTTTCCATAGTTACTCTCATTTGTTTCCATGTTCTACTAATCACCTACACCTGTCCCTCTTCATCAGCCCCTTGTTAGCCTTTGGTATTTAACAAAGTCTCTTTATAGTCTTTGGTATTTAAACCCCAGTGTTTCTTGTCTAGTCTTGTTCTTACATGGATGTTATGTTTGGTGCACTCATTCTCATCCTCATGTTTGATTTGTTTATTTTTGTAAATAAAACTCACATGCATGTATTAAAAAATCAGCACAGCTGCACACAAGATATTTAAGATAAGCAAAAGTAAAAAAAACATAAGTAAAGAAAACAGTATTGAAAATGGATTGTCAATTGGTTGGTCTTATAGTTATTTTAGCTATAAAATAAGATGACAGACTCATTTGCACTAAGAATATATTCTTGTTATCAATTACTGAAAATGTAATTCAATAATTAATACAAGACAACGTACTGTTCTTTCATGATAAATTTAGCTGACCAGTCAAAGCTTTCAATGTTTTAAACATAATAATAATCATACACATAACAAATATGTTTTAAGAATAATGTTACATTGACCAAATAACATTTAAAAAGCAGAGAACCAAATCTGTTTGTAATCTGCATCCAAACGTGACAGCTCTAACAGCTGTTATCTCTAAATATTCACAAACTGTAAGACAAGCCCAATAGGAAGGCTGACATGATTCATCCTCCGAAGGCAGCATTTTTATTTTTCCAGATGTAACCAGAGTCTGCAAAGCATCACGAGACGAGAGACAGCGTTAAATTACCTCATGTTTCAAAGCACATAACATTAAAATAATAATGAACATAAACAACTTACAGAGCTCTTACTTGTACCACCTGACTGCTGCAGATTCATTTTGGCATTGATAGTGTTGACATAGAAACGCATAAATCTGAGTCTGAGGAGCTATTCACACTAAGTGAAAATAGCAATATAGCCTATTCTATTTACACTAAGTGACAATAGCAGCATTTTCTCAGCGATATGCTATTTACACTAGGTGAAAATAGTGACAGATTCTATTTACACTATGTAAAAATATCAGTTCTTTCTAATAAGAGTAAATAGTAATTAGATGCTATCTATACTTTATATTGGCAGATACTATTTGCACCTCAGTGTTTTTGTACATTACATTTCGTACATTTGTACGTTCGCAGTTTATTTCCACTTTTAGAACATTATTTTCATTTTTACTGAAAATAAATGCAAGCTTGGCAAAATGCGGATTCGAACCTGTGTCAATCGCGTTAAAAGCTAAGTCTGCAAGCCTTACTTGCTACTGCTGTGCCACTGAAGTCGTTGAATGCGGTGCGTCTTTTTTAAAACTTGAGTGTGGAGCTAGTGTAATAGCATTTGCCAACAAGGGACTCTATTGGCACTTACAGTTTTTTTCAACTGCTTACACACATTTTCAAAACTTTGCCTCTTTTTTTTTTTTCTTCAAAACTTTACACACAAATCCAAGAATTGCACACACACAATGCAAAATGCCTCACATCTCTTGCAAAATGAAGCACTGCATTCAAAATATCACATACACATCTCAAAAGCAAACATTTGTCTTATGATGCAAACACCTTTGCCATAATATTCTATTTTTGGATATATCATATACACACTGTTATTCAAAACCTAAAGCTCTTCTTTCATGAGCTCCTATGTACATTTCTGTAAAAGATTGAAAGTAATTGGTAGACAGATGTTGAAAAATTCACTGTAAACATGAAAGCAAGTTTGAAACCAAACTATTTATTTTTTTACTATAAGCATTTGTGGTTGTGAATACAGTATTACACAGTATGAAAGAAAATAAATATATCAACCATGTGTAGTTATACAGCAACAATGGTTGTGTTTGAAAAAGGAAATCAAGATACTTCCTGTTAGATTTTTGTGCGTTGCGTAGAGAATTGTGTGTTGTGTTTTGCAAAAAGTGTTTGATGAAATTGAAAACTGAGTCGAAGGCCAAGAAATAGTGTACGGTTTTGCAGATTTGATGTGTGGTTCTGCTGTTTGAGTGTCAGGTTTCAGAAATTGTGTGACAAGTAAGGATTTTGTGTGTAAGCAGTTGAAAAAAAACTGTATTGTAAATAATGTTTTTGGCATGCAAGTTTAATCTAACAGACCAAACCCATAGAAACCCAACAATAACCAACTGCAGAACCGCAGAACCATAAGTCATGACAGTCTGAGGACGACAGCGCCAGACTAACAGCCTGAGGCCGGAAGTGGGCGGAGTAACAGTCTCACGCCGGTTGTGGGCGGAGTTAGCGACAAACAAACAAACAATGGCGGAAGAAGAGAACACGGTAAAAAAAGTTTCTTTGTGTTGTGTTTTTAATCGATCACGTTTATTTGTTGTGTATTTAATAGATCGTTAACACTTAACATGACTCAAATATTTTGTAAATGGGCTTCAAAGTCACTTTATCGCGTCTTTTGATATTTTACAAATCGTCTCACGCATAGATATACATAATAAAGGCTAGATGTCTTACGGCGGAGTCTCTAACGTCATCACCGGCGGCCATCTTGTCACAGGCAAGCTTTCTGGCGGCCTCTGTGGTACCTGATGTAAGGTGAGAGATCTGCACGAACACAAATACTCTTATCTCGCTGAAATCTTGACGGATTTACAAATGGATTGGTTTCTTACAAACGTTATTACCGTGGCTATAATTCTTGAACATGTTGAAATTGCAGCTTTTCTTTTCGAAAAACGACTTAATCGTGCAGCATAGTTGTGTATCACGGCTACTTGCGCAAGTTATCAAGGCTGAGACCACAATCGAGCTGTTCAATTATATAGGTTTTACTGACACCAATAACCATTTCATGACAACTAATCTTTTGTCTAAATTACAATCTTTGTGGATGTGGTTGTAGTTATTAGCTGGCTAATAACAAGAAGCTTTGAGTGAGACCTAGTAGTTACAGTTTAGCTGCTACCCAGCAATTTTACATCAGTGGGAGAGGCAGAATTGCTCTTTCTTTTCAATATAACTTAAGTTGCACATGATTTCCAATCGGTTTGGTTTGTTAAAAACATCTTACATTATGATACAGGGAATTGCTGGCTTTATAGGAGAAGATGCCAGACTTTTGTGCAGCCTAGTAAATGGCCCAACCCTGAAGAAGTTAAAATAAACATGTAATAATTCAAATTATTTTATTATAATAGTAATATTCATATTATAAAAGTGTGTGTGTGTGTGTATATATATATATATATATATATCTGATGTTGCCATTCTGTACACTGAGTTTTAGTAGCCTATATATTGATTTAACATAAATACCTTGTGCGTGTGTATATTCATTGCTCCTATCTGTTCTGTTCAATGTTATTTTCATATGGAATTCCATGGTTATAATTATTCATAAGTATGCAGTGTCATAAGTACATCTCTGACGTTTATAACAAACCAAACAGTTTGAAAATCGGTAGAAAATTGAGCAAGTTATGGTTATTTAAAAAGTACATGCACCATTAGAACACAATGTTACGAGTGAGCGAGCTGACTGTGACAAGATGGCCGCCAGGTGCGGACGTCGACCTCCATTGGCCAGCAGCGCGGACGAGACATCTAGCCTTTATTATGTATATCTATGGTCTCACGTTGCTTGCGCCCAGGTGAAAAAATACTATAGTAATTTATAGTAAATACTGTAGTGTTTTTGAACCATACTATAGTACTATAAGTACTTGAATTAATTTATTGTGGTAATTCTATAGTTGCTGTGATAATATAACAACTATAGTAATATAAACAAATTACTTTACCCAATATTGTACTAAGTTTTCTACAACTTTAGGGTATGTTATACTACAATATACACTACAGTTTACTGTAGTAAAAAATAAAATATACTACAGTATTTATAACAGTTTATCAGTTCACTATAGTTAATACTACAGTAATCTGTAGCATTTATTAACAAAGTGTTGTAAATACTATAATATATACAGTATACTACAATTCACTATAGTATTTTTTCACCTGGTTGGTTATATATTCATGGTTTGTGATTTTACTTTGTTGTTGGTGCTGCATTTTATTTCATTGGTTACATTTTACAATACTGACCAATGTTTTTGTGGATTTTTAGAGGCATATTAGTATTGGGAGATGCTCCGCTTTACTTCATTTACAGCGATGCAAGATGTGCTGCAACAATTTCCACTGCCCAGTGTTCTTAAACCGACCGGACAGCACAAGTTGAATGCACACCTTCAAATTCACTTCAAAAAGGTTGTTGTCCATGGAGGTATGAACGTTTCTTTTGTATTCTGAATTTAAAATGTTGTTTTTGCAATGCAGTAAGTAGTAATTTTGACTTTAGAACAATGCAATTTTTATGGTTATATATTTAAGTTTTTCTGTTTTGATTTTGCAATGCAGTAAATTGACAAGCAGAATCACCCCAGGACAGTGGAAGCTGATCAAAAACAAGGTTAGTTTCATAAGACTTTCATAAACACATAAGCTACTTATACAGATGGTGTGTTATATCTGTCAAATCTTTTCATGAATAACTTGATAGTATTGTATTGTTTTAGAATGTTCCGTTGACCGGCTCTATTGACTGTGGGATCTTCATGTTAATGGTAAGGAAAAAAAAGGGGAAAGTTAAAAGTTTTTAAAAATGTATGAACTTCTCTTTTCATTAGAATGAAAAACAAACATCAGGGCTTTTCATACTTGAAATAGTTAATCCTGGGTGATTGTAAACTCCAGGTAAACAGAATCCTGGGTCATCTTGATTCACGTTTCACACTGATCATCATTTACCTGGGGTTAACAATTAGTATTCATACGCAGCGTTTCACACTGTACATTACTAAACCCTGGGTTAACGTCCTTATTTACATATTTGCAGTGTCAGTGTCACTGATTGGATGAACAAAGCACACAATATGTTTACATAAATGCTCAGGCATTGCACATCCTCATAGTCAACTTCACTATCAAGTTTATCCTGAATGGACATTTCAGACTATAAAAGAATTAAAGAGTATTTTCTGCACTGCAATTGTTGCATTTTCTGTCAGCATTTCTTTCCAATGTTGAATTTTCTATTTATATACAATGCACAGTGTTTCTGTGACTGTCAAAAGCATGTAAATATACAAGCAATATGTGGAGCGTTACTTTACCCACGGTTAAAAGTGGTGATAGGACGGCGATAACGTGGGGTTAAGTGCAGCGTGAAGGGCCATGTGAATTGCTTGCCTTTTTTAAAAAAAATTGAAACTGAACATAATTGATTAATTTCATTAGTAACAGGGTATGATTTATGTCTTCAATATATAAACCTGAGAAAAACAGAATGTCAAAACTTTATTATACATGCTGTGCTGCATCCTGACTACAACACAAAGTATTGGTAAATACACTTCTAACATTTCATCCCATTTGTTTGTACCCTTCTCTCATGAAAGAGCCACGGATCACAGAAGACTTCTGCGCTGCACTTGAATGGCTGCACAACAACCAAAAGTCTTCAAGCGTTTAGTGAAAGAGCTGTGCTTTCTGATATTGAAAGAGGAAGACCAGGGAAAAGCCCTTCTTCAACTTTCACAGGCTGAAACGGATGATGACAGACAACTGGCCAAAGAGCCTTTAGTGTTTTGCTTACAAATTAAGGATGATATGGACATTTTTCTTAATGAGTGTCTGGACAAAAAGAGTCTTGTAATTAATTGCATGTTTATGGAGATTTGATTTTTTTTTTTTTTTTTTTTTTTAAAGATTTAGTTTGTCATCATGTACCTGCTGTTCAATTTACACTCTTTGGTTTGATTTTGTAATTTTTTAGAGCAAAGCACAGCTAGTAGCTATATAATGCTTTTGCTACTTAGGGGGAAAAGTACATTTTATTAAAATTAAATAAATAACTTTTGTGTTTTGTTTTTGGGTTTAATGGATCTGAATTTGCTTAATTCATGCAATCTAGTGTACAACTGTGTAATGTGTATTATATATTATGAAAAACGATGGTTCATTCTGAAATGCCTGAGTAAAATATACATTTTATGACAAATTAATAAATGTTTATAATTTATTGTGTTTAAGCTTTGTGTTCAATTTATATTCAGTTAATCATTTAAGACATAAAACAAATTGATGAACACACATACACACACACAGGTGCTGGTCATATAATTAGAATATCATCAAAAAGTTGATATATTTCACTAATTCCATTCAAAAAGTGAAACTTGTATATTATATTCATTCATTACACACAGACTGATATATTTCAAATGTTTATTTCTTTTAATTTTGATGATTATAACTGACAACTAAGGAAAATCCCAAATTCAGTGTCTCAGGAAAAAAGAATATTGTGAAAAGGTGCAATATTGAAGACACCTGGTGCCACACTCTAATCAGCTAATTAACTCAAAACACCTGCAAAGGCCTTTAAATGGTCTCTCAGTCTAGTTCTGTAGGCTACACAATCATGGGGAAGACTGTTGACTTGACAGTTGTCCAAAAGACGACCATTGACACCTTGCACAAGGAGGGCAAGACACAAAAGGTCATTGCAAAAGAGGCTGGCTGTTCACAGAGCTCTGTGTCCAAGCACATTAATAGTGAGGCGAAGGGAAGGAAAAGATGTGGTAGAAAAAAGTGTACAAGCAATAGGGATAACCGCACCCTGGAGAGGATTGTGAAACAAAACCCATTCAAAAATGTGGGGGAGATTCACAAAGAGTGGACTGCAGCTGGAGTCAGTGCTTCAAGAACCACTACGCACAGACGTATGCAAGACATGGGTTTCAGCTGTCGCATTCCTTGTGTCAAGCCACTCTTGAACAACAGACAGCGTCAGAAGCGTCTCGCCTGGGCTAAAGACAAAAAGGACTGGACTGCTGCTGAGTGGTCCAAAGTTATGTTCTCTGATGAAAGTAAATTTTGCATTTCCTTTGGAAATCAGGGTCCCAGAGTCTGGAGGAAGAGAGGAGAGGCACACAATCCACGTTGCTTGAGGTCCAGTGTAAAGTTTCCGCAGTCAGTGATGGTTTGGGGTGCCATGTCATCTGCTGGTGGTGGTCCACTGTGTTTTCTGAGGTCCAAGGTCAACGCAGCCGTATACCAGGAAGTTTTAGAGCACTTCATGCTTCCTGCTGCTGACCAACTTTATGGAGATGCAGATTTCATTTTCCAACAGGACTTGGCACCTGCACACAGTGCCAAAGCTACCAGTACCTGGTTTAAGGACCATGGTATCCCTGTTCTTAATTGGCCAGCAAACTCGCCTGACCTTAACCCCATAGAAAATCTATGGGGTATTGTGAAGAGGAAGATGCGATATGCCAGACCCAAAGGCCACTATCAGAGCAACCTGGGCTCTTATAACACCTGAGCAGTGCCACAGACTGATCGACTCCATGCCACGCCGCATTGCTGCAGTAATTCAGGCAAAAGGAGCCCCAACTAAGTATTGAGTGCTGTACATGCTCATACTTTTCATGTTCATACTTTTCAGTTGGCCAAGATTTCTAAAAATCTCTAAAAAAAGATTTCTTTCTTTGTATTGGTCTTAAGTAATATTCTAATTTTCTGAGATACTGAATTTGGGATTTTCCTTAGTTGTCAGTTATAATCATCAAAATTAAAAGAAATAAACATTTGAAATATATCAGTCTGTGTGTAATGAATGAATATAATATACAAGTTTCACTTTTTGAATGGAATTAGTGAAATAAATCAACTTTTTGATGATATTCCGATTATATGACCAGCACCTGTATATTGTAACTTTTATGTGTTTGTGTGTATATGATTAAGCTATTAACACAAAGTGAATATCTATCTATCTATCTATATAATTTCAATTAGATCGTTTTAATAAAATATTTGACATTAACATGGTTTTACACTTTAAAAAGCTCCAAATGGAGCAATGCCTACGAAGATAAATTTGCTCCGCCCACTTCCGTCCTCAGACTGTCATGACGTATGGTTCTGCGGTTCTGCAGATAGTCTTATCTCATAGAAACAGGAACAAATGGGTGGGTCATTTTTTTTTTTTGAAAAACATCCTTCAACGGTTTCCATCTTTAAACAGATGTCAGAATAATCCTTGAATAGCCTATTCTCTAAACCACAACGCAGAATGATAAAAATTTATTGGGGAACCAATGAAACATACATGAGATATTCATTATTCTGTATAAAGAGTGTGTTGTATATTAATATATGAGCACGGAGAAAAATGACAACAAACTCCCAGGCACAATTAAGGGAGTGTCACATAAGCACAGAGACAAGAAGGTAAGATCCAAGTGCAGCTTTAATGGGGTAATCCAATAAACATAATCCAGGCAGACGAGGGTCAAAGTCCACAGAACAGTCCATACAAAATAAAGCAAAACACAAACGAAAGCAAGTGACATGAAATGAAACCGCGATAACAAAAGCAAAAACAAACCAAGTATAAATAGACAGACACTGATGAGCAAACACAAAACAGCTGGTTGCAATGACAGGATAATGAGTCCGGGAAGTGTGTTATGGGAAATGAAGTCCAAGGGGTGAAACAAGAGTCCAGGTTGGAGTGCCCTCTAGTGGCCGATTAGGGCACTCTCACTAGTAATCATGACAGTACCCCCCCTCAAAGGAGCGGCTACCAGACGCTCCACCAACAAAACAAAAAACAAAACTCTCAGGAGGGAGGTGGACTGGAGGAGGACCAGGGGGAGGGATGGTGGGCCAGGTCCAGAGTCCCCGACCGAAGGCCAGGGGGGAGCCGGAGGAACAGACCACGGGGGCTCCATGAAGGTCAGAGTCCTTGCTGAGTGCCAGGGCGGCGCCGGAGGAACTGACCAGGCGGGTTCCAGCAGGTCTGGAGTCCTGGCTGAATGCCAGGGCGGTGCTGGAGGAACTGACCAGGCGGGTTCCAGCAGGTCTGGAGTCCTGGCTGAATGCCAGGGCGGTGCTGGAGGAACTGACCAGGCGGGTTCCAGCAGGTCTGGAGTCCTGGCTGAATGCCAGGGCGGTGCTGGAGGAACTGACCAGGTGGGCTTCAGCAGGACTGACGGCCTGGGCGCTGGCGGCAGGGCAGACGGCCTGGGCGGCGGCGGCAGGGCAGACCAAGGGAGCTCAGAGACCACATCAGGAAGAACGGGCTGCTCATTGACAGCCTCCGAGGCCGTATCATGGAGAGCTGGCTGCTCGGTGACGGCCTCAGTGACCGTATCAGGAAGAGCGGGCAGCTCTGAGACAGCAGCAGGCCGTTCTGGGACGACAGCGGCCTGCTCTGGGACGACAGCGGCCTGCTCTGGGACGACAGCGGCCTGCTCTGGGACGACAGCGGCCTGCTCTGGGACGACAGCGGCCTGCTCTGGGACGACAGCGGCCTGCTCTGGGACGACAGCGGCCTGCTCTGGGACGACAGCGGCCTGCTCTGGGACGACAGCGGCCTGCTCTGGGACGACAGCGGCCTGCTCTGGGACGACAGCGGCCTGCTCTGGGACGACAGCGGCCTGCTCTGGGATGACAGCGGCCTGCTCTGGGACGACAGCGGGCTTGGACTGGCAGACTGTTCCAAAGTCAATAAAGTTCAAGTGCATCCTCCACGCACGCAGAACAGCCAGAACATAAAAGGTGAAGATGGCCCTCTTGGCCATAACAGGACTGACAAGGAGAGCGGGCTCGGGCTGCTCCGGGACGGCAGCGGGCTCGGGCTGCTCCGGGACGGCAGCGGGCTCGGGCTGCTCCGGGACGGCAGCGGGCTCGGGCTGCTCCGGGACGGCAGCGGGCTCGGGCTGCTCCGGGACGGCAGCGGGCTCGGGCTGGCAGACTGGTCCACGATCAAAGGGACTGGAATGTATCCTCCAGGCCCGCAAAACAGCCAGAACATAGAACGTGAGAACAGTCCTCCTGGCCATGACGGGACTGACAGGAAGCGCATGCGGGGCTGGAGCAGACTCTGAAAAGGCCTCCGGGCCTTGAGGGATGAAGGAAGCCTTCCTCCTCCTCTTCCTCCTTTTACGTGAGTGAGGCGGTGACTCTGTACCCACCTCCTCTGTGGGCTCTGGAGCGGACTCACTGGCTGGAGCGGGCTCACTGGCTGGAGCGGACTCACTAGCTGGAGCGGGCTCACTGGCTGGAGTGGGCTCACTGGCTGGAGCGGGCTCACTGGCTAGAGCGGGCTCACTGGCTGGAGCGGGCTGACGAGTGGACTGATGGGCTGGAGCAGGTGCTGGCGGTAACCGAATCTGCCCATTCTTACGCAGATACAGGTAATTAGAGAAATTCCAGAAATTTAACCCCTTCATCAGCTCCATCTCCCACTGCGGCAGAGGGTCATCTAAGCAGTTATTAAATGCGTCCTTGAGGACCACATCAGGGAGACTAAACCTCTCCGCCCGTGACCAGAACTTCTGGGTGAATGCCCGCACCTCCATACCTCTCTGGAGAAGTTTAGTCAGATCCTGAGGACCGCTCTGACTTCCCCGAGTGCTAGCCGCTGGCCGGAGTCTCCTGCTGCTGGATCTTTGCATGATCGCGGTTTCTGTCACATAAGCACAGAGACAAGAAGGTAAGATCCAAGTGCAGCTTTAATGGGGTAATCCAATAAACATAATCCAGGCAGACGAGGGTCAAAGTCCACAGAACAGTCCATACAAAATAAAGCAAAACACAAACGAAAGCAAGTGACATGAAATGAAACCGCGATAACAAAAGCAAAAACAAACCAAGTATAAATAGACAGACACTGATGAGCAAACACAAAACAGCTGGTTGCAATGACAGGATAATGAGTCCGGGAAGTGTGTTATGGGAAATGAAGTCCAAGGGGTGAAACAAGAGTCCAGGTTGGAGTGCCCTCTAGTGGCCGATTAGGGCACTCTCACTAGTAATCATGACAGGGAGAAATGCGGAAGAATATTTAAAAGGGCTAATAATACTTTCATTACATTTACGAGCACTACAGTCTTCATAATAAACGACATGTAGTTTAACAGAAAGAATAAAGACAGTTTATTTTTTTTGTCCATTCTTCTTTGAAGACTTGATGAAATATGTGTTCATACACCGTACTGGTTCATGTTTGGTGCAAGAGAATGTGTGAAATAGCCTATGTCTATAAAAACTTTAAACACGGATACTTTATTCTGTATATGATCTCAGTTTGGAGATCTCAACTTCTTTGCAAAGCAAAGGTAAATAAAGATCTGATTTTTGAAAAAAAAAAAAAAAAGTACAGCGTTTTCTTTGCTCAAGAAACACTGTCTATAAAGACTAATGTTTTATGTATTTGAAGAGCGGAGAAGAGTCTCCGTCTGATATTTCCCGTCTAGTTGTAGCCAATATGCTATGCTATAGAGAATGCGAACCTAGGTCACGCCCCGTTGCATGCCGGGGCGGCACCGCCATTTTAGCAGGATCGCCCTCTACTATTTACACTTAAATTAATACGGATACTTGCTTACCTTTTGTTTTGATTCTGCCATTAAGTGGAACATTTACATTCTTCATGGTATCGTTTGCAGGGAATAGAAGCTATTTTATCGCATCTCATAATAATTTGATTTTTTTTTTTTCACTTAAGTTATGTAGAATTTTGTTTACAAAGTTGATCTGTTTACCATGTCACACAATGGGCGCTCACTGCTGCTTCAGCCATCATATGGTAGAATTTCCAAATAAATCTGTGTTCAACACGCTGAGAGAAGTCGATTTATTTATTTGTTGGAAACATTTAAATGATGTTTAAACGAGCATATTGAGTAGGCCTACAACTGTTGTCATTATAAATATTCCCCTTTTCCACAATCACAGAGGAGGAGAATCAGAGATTATGGGTCACATTCAGCGGACAGACAGACATGAACACACTGTATTTTTATATTTATTTCAACAAATGACAACCAAAATCAAAACCCTAGGAGCTTGTGAATAGTTTAGTAGTGGCTCCCTGCAAATGGACATTTTAAAACGCTGGTTTAGTGTACTAAGACAGTGATATTAAAAGATGTGCAGATGAGCCCAGAATATGAACGCAGAAAAGAGGAAGAGAGTTTTGACAGTTGCCTTCGATTTATTTTACTTAGATGCAATAAACTTCATTGCTGAAGTATTCGTTGTCTCAATTCTTTGTTGCAAATTCTCTACATGCATCATAACACCGTGTTTACACATTGACTTCATAGCACCATGGCACCTTAGCACTGTAAAACTCGCTCTGCTTGCCAAAGAGATACTAAACGTGCACTACTCTTACTCTGTTTCCGTTCACTTATATCCTGTACGTTTAGTGCTCACTCTAGTGGTGGCGCCAAGCAAAGAAAATTAAAGGGAAAGGCCATTACACTCCCACCAAATCATGTTATGATAAACAAAACAAATCATACATGATTTCAAACTTCAATGAGCTTTTCCATAAAAGAAATACATAACACACAAACACAAAAAATAAACCTTGTGTTAAACCTAACTTTCTAATGCAAGAGAGTCATCTGTATCAATGAATCACTCACTCTCAAGTAGAACCACTAATTTTAAATTGGTGACTCAATGATTTAAGGTTTAGAGTAATACCCTAACTTAGTCTTTAGTTTTTGTTTTCCTGTTTGAACTTTAACTCTGTCTAAGCCATCACTGCCCTGATTAACTGAACATTACTGAACATTGTTAGTGACAAATAATAAATAATAATAATTGTTGACATATGTAAACACAAACTACAATCAGTAAAGAAGAGCTCTTGAGCGATCTTCATTTCCAGTTCAACCTTTAACATAACACTCATTCTTGCAGAAACTACAGCAGCAGGCAATTTCAGTCTCAGAATACTTTTGACCTTTCTGGGTGCAACTCAAGCTTTGGCCATTACGAGACTACAGTGTACTTCATCTTTCTCGTTCTTGAACCCAAGATAAGAACATGCACCATTTCCTAGATTGCTTGCATCTGAGAAGTGGTGAGGTTCTCTTCTGATGATGCTACTAAAAGGTGGCAGAACTGGGAACAGTTCTCAGCTCCTGAATACTATTTTTCCACTCCTCCCACCATAAGAATCTCAAGTACTTTCTTTCTTCAGGAGGAACATGGAATTGATGGAACATCTTTTCGATATCGCATGTCCTAACAACAACTTTCATGAACCAGCAAAGTACTCCCACCAAAGAATTGATAAAGTGTGGATCAGTGTGAAGAGTGTCATTAAAAGAATTTAAAAGATGCTGTTGGGTTGACTTCAGCTTCTTCTTTAAGTGCTGCAAACACACCATAGCAAGCTTCTTGTTATAAGGTAGTGAAGGAGGACTGCTGCTCTTGAAAGGAAGGGGCAGTTGAAAATGTCCATCTTCATATTTGATGTCATCACTAAGAAGGCGTAGAAAACGTACATCTTCCTGGGACACATACTTGTCCTCATAACCCTTCTCATTGAAGTCGGACTCTAATACTTTTAAGACATCATTAGCTGATGGAACTGACATTTCCTTCACTGAAACTCAATGAACGAAACTTTGACTTCCTTGTCTGTCCAGGTGGGGATTACAAATGCCTGTGATACTCCAGCCCAGCTCTGTTTTCTGTGCAAAAGGCTCATTTTCATTGCCGACAATGACTTCTAAAGGAGCCAGTGCTGAAGGACAATCATATCCAATCAACAATCCTATATCACAACTCTGGAGTGGTGGCAACTCATTGGCTATGTGCTTAAGGTGAGGCCATTGCAATGCAGTCTTTCTGGTTGGAATATAAGCTTTGTCCACAGGAATAAAGTCACAGGTATAAGCTGTTACGGGTTGCTTGCGCAGGAAACACAGAACGAAGGAGATAGGAGATAAGATAAGTCTTTACTAGATAAATCCAACAGGTACAGGAAGGCACGCAACACAACTCATGAAAAAACGAGACTGGACAATGAACATAGGAGAAACAGGAACTTAAATACATGGAGCAACTAACCAAAATGACAAACAGCTGTGACAATCAAGTTAGTGTCCATGGTGACTGATGATGGCGGGAAAACAGAACAAAGGAGATCATGTGACATGTGAAAACAAACAGAACGTGACTGAATCTGTAACATAAGCTTGCTGTACATGGATGCACTTTCCACCTTGGAGTCCTCGAATTTGCAGGCCACTAACCTTATTACTTGCAGTGACTGTATCTCTGGTCATCATTGTACTAAGTCTCAGCTTCACTGCTTGACTCCTTACTTGGAGCTCATCAAGAAAATCTTTCAAAATAAAAGTTGTGTCACTCTGTGTATCAAGTAAAGCATAAGTAAGAATCTCATTCTGTGGCTCCTCCACTGTTGAAATAAAGACAGGAACAATACTAGACGTAGCAGAAGCACGTTGTGTTACTACATAAGACATGACATTTTGAACTTCTTGACTTGTGCACACTTCTGTAGGAGTAAAATCTATTCTTGATACCTTCACAGGCCCTTTGTCTTTATCTTCGTGCAAGCAAGTTGGATGGCGCAGGCTACATATGCCACACATATGCTGTCTTTTGCAGTCTTTGGAAATATGCCCTTTTCTCAGACAGCCAAAACAGATGTGGTTCATAGAATGAAAGACCTTTTGTCGTCTATGGGCTTTTCTGCAAAGATAGGACATTTAGCGATACTATGTACGTCACTCTTACAAACAGAACATGGTGATGTCATCTTAAATTCTAGCATTGTTGAATCTTTAACTTCAGTCTTTGTGTTGAAAGCTTTGACTCTTTTGGGAAATCTCTCATCTGAAACCTTAGAACTCGTTAGAAGTGAAGAAGTGAAAGGATTGCAAGCTATCTTTGACTCCTTCTTTGACTCCTCAATACCTCTCTTCAAGGACCTTCCAAGCGCCCTGATATGCATCCTCAGAATTTCTATAAAAGAAACCTTCCACAGCTTTACGAGCATCTCCAGCAAGATAGGTTTTCAAGTAGAACATCTTCTCGCTTGCTGGAATTAATTTACGATCAATGAGTGCTGTGAAGGACATTTTCCAATCAATAAACTTCAAAGGATCACCAGTGAAAGCCGTTGGCTCTGGAACAGGTAATCGATTTATGCTTAGTGAGTTTGCTAACATTTGAGCTAAGTTATCAGTCTCTTGAGTTGTCTTTACCACATGGAACCCTTGTTGAGGATGGAACGACTCTTCCTCAGGATTCAGCTGGGGTTTGTTTTCTGCCTCCCTCCATCCAGACCAAGTTGCATTACCTCTCCGCTCCTCATCTTCAAGATTGCTCTCACAATTGTTATAGGCCTTGACTCGAGCTGCGGCTACCTTAACTTCTTTCTCTGCTTGTAGCATCTGCAGCTTTGTCTTTTCTTCCTCTAGTCTTAGGTGGATCTCTGTTCCTTTCCATTTCATCTCTGCTAGCATTCTTGCTTCATTCAGCTTCCAGTCATTCTCCATTTTTTGTAATCTGGCTTGCTGATTGTGAATTTCTTGCATAGCTTTCACTTGCTCTACTTTGGCCGCAAGTTCTGCTTCTGCATCAGCTCACTTGCTGGAAGCTTTGGAGGAAGTATCTGATGTCGCTAATAGGCTTTCTGAAGTCTGTAATGATTCTGAGATGATAGTATCGGTATTTGTGCAACCAAAGATAGATTCATACTCATTTTTATTTAATATCTGCCTTACTCTCTCTTTCACAACTTCTTTTTGTGAACCTCATCAGTTTCTATTCATTTGCTCACCAAATCACAAATTTCTGTGGACAGTGTGGCACAAAATTCTACTCTTTTAATAATCTCTGGAGTTGTAGTTTGATTGCGCAACAAGGTAGCATAATGCTGGGTGACTACATCTCGTCTAGTTTGAATGTCCTTTAAAATTTGTTCAAGCTCTTCACATGTGCATAAAGCTTTTAATTTAGACCTAGTTTCCTTAGCTGTATGCTTCCAGGAGTTATAAGCTTTGTTAAAAGCTTTCTCATGCTTCTTTGCCTCCTGTTTATGCATCTCTAGGCCCTTCTCTGTACGATTTCTTTTTCGAGAACTTGATCTTGATCTAACTTGTTGCATTCCTGTAGAAATATTTAAATCCTTATCAGGAACTGATTTTTGACTTGCTTGCGACGCCATTTGCTCAACTGTGTCTTCCATTTTGTCTGTCTACAAACTTAGAGAGCAGTAACTTACTCATAATCAGACATCTATAATTTAGACACTCAAATATTTTGGCTAAGGGAACAAGTCAAATTGTATGTGCAACATAATTATAAATTCTTTGACATTCAACACTTTACACTTGTTTACGTTACGCATACCATAAATATAAACCCAGCATTAAACTATGGCAGACAATACTTTGTAAGACAAATACTCAAATCAATAACTTAAAACAACTTCAACTTAGCACCGTAAAACTCGCTCTGCTTGCCAAAGGGATCCTAAAGCTTGAACCATTTTCCCGAACTCGAGAACAAACGTGCACTACTCGGGGGCTTTCTCACTGGCAGTTTAGTTCGAAACGGGGCACGGTTTGCATGAAAAAAATCGCTAATGTAAAAGCTGTCATACGAACCTGGGTGCGCACCGGGGTACTGAACCCGAGACTACCTGAAGGAGGCGGTCTGAGCTCGGTTGCACTCGAACTGTGCCGCGGTTCGCATGAATATAAAAGCAACACGGACTCGGGTGCGCACTTGTTCAGGAAGTAAAGTAACCTGCACATGCGTTTTCGCCGATTGTAATGTATTTACTTAAATAAAACACATGTAAGAGATGGTTGTTGATGATTTACCTTGGATTCGAGCAGGAGTGAGCCTGCAGTGTATTCGCTCTTTGCAAGTGCAATTAGAGCGGCAAATTAATGGCAATCAGCTGTTTCCTCAAAATAGGCTGCTTGCAAACAGCGGGAAACCGTCATGCAGCGCGCATACAGTAAACACAAGTGTTGTTTACTCTGCTGTACATAACAGCACCACATTAATAAAAAAAACAACAAAAAAACAATTTATTGACCCGCGTTCTGTTTTCTGTCACGCGCCGTGCACATCTGTGATGACGTAAGATGAACGCAAACGCACCAGAGTTCGATAGAATCAATTTGAGTGTGAAACCAGACCAACGCTGCGGGGGGCACCGGGAACAATCGCGCCTGGGCTCGGGCCGCGGCAAAAGAGCCCAGTGTGAAAGCCCCCTTACTCTGTTTCCGTTCACTTATATCCTGTACGTTTAGTGCTCCCTCTAGTGGTGGCGCCAAGCAAAGCAAATTAAAGGGAAAGGCCATTACAAACTCTTAAAACTACAGTTCGTGATACAACAAGTGTATATATATATATGTAAAATCAACATATATATAATCAACACATAAATTACTTCTCCAAAGAGCCACAAATTGTTTAATAGAAATAATTTGCCTGTTAAAGGGTTATGATAAATAAATAATTAATGAATTTGATGATTACCAAACTCCATTCTCTTTATAGATTTGATATTTTAACTTTTGATTTTTAACTTTTGACTTCTCTAATTTATCACATGAACTTCATTTTTGTGGATTTTTATGAAATGTTATGTTTAATTATGCTTATAAAGATGAAAGAAATTAAATAAACAGTTCATAAATAAAAGGAAAGTACATGGACTAATACTTACAGAGGAGGAGAAAACCAGTGCAGCGATGCCCAGAGGTAAGCAGCAGCACAGCATGGTAAAGATGGAATAGCACAAGTAATCTGGCTCTGGATTGGCCAGTGGAGCGGCGGTCACAAAAACTGAAGGCTGCATGGTGACCACAGTCTGCCCTGGATATGGCCCTTGGGCATAGGGGCCCTGGGGGACTGGCTGGCTTGGATATGAGGACGGGTATCCAGCAGGATTGTCCTGGTATGCTGGTGGTGGTGGCGTAGCTCCTGGGGGCTGATTGCTGGGATCTATTTTTCTGATTATTGGCTTTTGATATTGATTGTAATTTCCTTTGCCTTGTGCTCTGCAGAGACGTATGTATTGCTGTACTCTGGTTCAGACTCTCATATACCTTGGCGATGAACGGCAGCAGCAAAAGGGAGGCGAGTTGTAGGTTGTGGGGGAGTGACAAGAACTTTGAAACTGTTCCCATCATACTGTGTGACTGCAGGAGCCACCCTGTGGTTTCACAATGACCCTGATGAGAGACATGAAAAATCAGGAGGATCAGTTGTATTATTTCATTACAACTGAGTACATTTTTTGGACCTTGTGACAGTGAATCTTATTTTTAAATCAGTTTCCTCATCTATCCTGTCAGCAGTCCACTTCTATAATCAAAACAAGGTTATAAACTAAACTCTATATGTTATAGAGGAAAAAAAGCGCACCAAGTGTCCCACTACTGGAACACTGACAGTTAGGCTATGACCAAAACTATATTTGAAATGTTTAATTTGTATGTTCTCACAGTCACAACACAGTGCATGCCATCAGTCTATCAGTGTTGTCATGATGTCATTTTTCTGCATGCATGTGTTTTAATTACATTAATACATTAGCTAGACCGATTAATACTGACTCATTCCCTATAGATGCTCATTGTGAATTCAAAATAAAAAGTATACCAAATAAATGAATAAGTAAAATAATATTAAATGTGTTTGTTCAATTATCTTTATGGTTATATTTAAAATCACCTTCTGGTGTAATATCTCTGACAATTATGGAGATCTCTGTTATCCAACGTGGATGATAATAAAGATGATGAAGCCTAAGAGTAGCATGACTAAAGGTGCTATTCTGCAGTTTATCTGCTATTTGTTGGTCTCTGAAAGTTCTGAGGTTAGTCTCTACATAGCTTGTAGAAAAACATGTCTGGAACATCTCTAACCTCTAACCACAAACCACAATTTCCAGTCTGCAAGAGATGTAAAATGCATACCATTATGCATTGGTTTAAACAATACGACTCGCTAACAAAATGTCCTAGTTTATTATAAAGAAGAATAATTTCAGATTTTTCTACTAAAACTAAAAACTAAACTAAAAAAAAAACTTAAAACTAAAAAAAAGTTGTTTAATTTATCTTATTAATATTCCCAATTAAGTCTGTGTTTTGTATTTTGGACAGACTTCTGAGGCAGCACAACAGTTTAATGATCTACAGCAAAATAGTGGGAGCTTTTGTGAGAACGAAACTAATATTTAATTACTACAGTAGTAATTTCTTGCTAGAAATTACAGCAGAAGTGGAAAACGTTGGTCAAAAATGTACATTTACACACGAAATTCTTTTTCTAGCTCGATTGTCACCAAATGGATTGCACAGGACTGTGGGATATCAAAGGCAGCGAAGGATACATCTATGCTGCCTTTAAAAATCGATCAGATGAAGGTAACTCAGGAGACAGGAAGTGAAGCTAACATTGGATTCGGACGTGCCTTGATGTGTTCCTACCATGGAATGCATCCTCAGAAGGCAGCATTTTATTTTCATGTCTCAAATCACATAACATTAAAATAATAATGAACGTAAACAACTTACAGAGGTCTTACTTGTACCACCTGACTGCTGCAGATTAATTTTGGCATTGATAATGTTGACATAGAAACGCATAAATTTGAACAGCTCAGAGAAGAACGTCACGGGTTGCCATCTTGTAATTATGGTTATGACATGGCATGAACGCAGCATAAGCTCATTGTTTTGGTTCAGGACGAACTGTAAAAGACGGCTGCTGTTTGCTGTCTGTCTACAAATCTGCATAGCCTTATGGAATGTGCATTCAGACTGAATGGAATGACTGGACGAACATTTTTTGGTCCTGAGACTTCCACAGAAGATACGTTTTTATATTTAGACCACTTCTATTATTGATTGCTATCAGGATGTGAAGAGAGTCAGTTTCAACCACTATAACAAAAAGTATTTATAAAACAAGTACCTTTAGAGTAACTTTAAAGTAAATTTAAAACCAAAATACACCAACATGTCATCATGTGTATACATTTTAAACATTTCATTTTATTTATTGATAATGCCAATTAATATCTGCATTCTGAGTTGTTTACTTTGGAAGTTTGACTGGTTCTAGCTTTCGAAAGGGAACTTCAACTCTGCGTTTACCGCTATGGGGAACGATATACCCACGCCGCCATGCTAAAGGAGAGTGCATGCCAAATGACTAGACAAACGTCCGGCAGTTCCAGAGAAATGCCGGGAGCAACTCCCCCTCGGGTCACGCAAGGCTGTCAGTGACAGCATTTGTAACCCAGGTCACTGACTAGGTTACTAGTAATTATAAATAATTTATTTTTATTAATATCTCTTTAGTATTAGTATCAAAAGAATGCAGATTCAAGTTCATTTACATGATATTATAAATTTATATCTAGAAAAAGAAATTAGTTAAAGAAAGTTTTGATTGGATGAGGTCGGAGGTTAGTCCCGCCTCCAAAAAAGTGAGTTGGGAGTAGAGCGCGAAGAAACGAACGAGAGCAGCAGAGAGTGTGACGCAGAAGAAAAAGGACGCAGATTGACGCGAGAGTGTATTCATGTTCATAGCTCTCAAAAGAGAACTTAAATAATCTAAAAAATAGATTATTTTTGAGAAAAATAACCTTAGAAGTCACGCTTTAAGGGTAATAGAAACCGACGGAAGAAGAGATCGAGACGAGCAGGAAAAATTAGACGCGCACATAAAAGAAGACGAAAACGATCTGGATTAAGGCCAAATCAAAAGAAAACGTTATTTTATTTTCTTCTTTCTCTTACCTTTTCCTTGGTGAGTACCATTTTCGCTATATAATGTATGTATGAAGTGGTTTTGAAATATGGAGAGTTATCATTTGAAATGTAATGTGAAAGAAATGCATTTGAAAATGGTAATCTGTATTTTCACAATAACTGCATAAATGTTTAATTGTTTAGAATATGTATATTGGTGGAAGTAGTTATTTTATTTATGAAGAAATGCGTTACATGTGACGCTAGCTTTGCTAGCTGTGTACATAGGTTTCAATGTACTAACAGCGAACATGTGGTTGATTAGCATGTATGTTAAGTGTATGGGAAATTGAATAATGAAACGGACAATTTATTTAATTTAAACAGTTTATTGAACAGCTGAATAATTATTATTTTTTGGCTTTGTTTCTGCAAGGCCGGGTTTTTCTGTTTTTCTTGTTTTTCTTTTATTTCTTATTTCGACTGAACCATTGCTCTACTGAATCCTGATCTGTCCCTGCCGTTTGGACATGGCGAGCCAATCATCTAATTGATCGTACCTGGAAGTAAAAAGAACGATTGTTTTGCTGAACTGGTAGGACAAAGCATACTCACCTTGAACTGTGCTATTTAGTTTTTTCTTTTCCTTCTGGAATTCCCTTGGATCACTCATTCGGTTGTTTTTTTGTTTTTTTTTCCATTGAACTGAAACTGATGTTGAGTGACATCTGGACATTGAATCTAATCTTGACTCTGGACACTGATTTTGAACTGAAGTCTATTCTCGAATTTTACATACTGATTTTGAAATCTCAATTTCTAAATTGAACTGAAGTGTTGATTGTGAACTGAATTATTGTTTATTGTTGCTGTTTGTTTGGGTTTATTCATATTATTTTATTTGTCAGAAGATTCAATTCACTTAATTTACTAAATAACAAGTTACTTTATAATAATTAACAGTTACGTACGAGTCTGAGTTTTTCTTATTTGTTTAGTTTCTGTTATCATTTCTAAGCACTCCAGCGAGTCGAACTAATTTTCTGATATCTGGTCCTGAATTTAAATTGATCACATGTACCATAGCTATTACACCATAAACGGGTAGCTGCGGGTTACACATTCCCTACGGCCAACAGCCCAAGCTGAGCCTAAAAGAGGCCTTCCGCAGAAAGCCTTCCAAGGCTGCTCAAAGCATCTGGGACCAGCATCCCGTGGAAAGTGGTCCCTTAAAGGGAATGTGGCCAGGAAACCAAAAGGAACCCTGGCCAGTCACTAGAGGGGAACAAAGTCACCCTCAGCGCCACCAAGGAGGCCGTACTAAACGTAGTCTGGGCCAGCCCTGTCTGATACACAGAATCTCCAAAGCGCATTCTTCAGGGAAGAGAGCAGGTAAGAGCGACTGCGAAAGAGCAGTGAGCAACTCAAATCCACGCGCAGAGATGGGCATCCTGGAGAGCAGAACTCAGCTGAGCGCTATAAACCCTCGTATTGAGGGGAGTATAATCCGCTCATCCTAGGATCTACTCAGTGTCTGATTAAAGCACTGAGGAGGCTGTGCGCTAGAAAACCCCTGGTACAGGGGAGCACAAACCAGCCTAGGGCTGGTCTCAACGGGAGACTTCATAGAAGTCTACAACCAATGACCAGCTTAGGGAGCTAAGCACAATTACACAGTCAACCCAAAGGGAAGTACGAAGCTCAACCTAACAGACAGACCATACTGTAGGCACATAGTCATGGAGGCCGGAAAAAGGGCCTTCAACATAACTAAAGTTCTAGAAGAAGAACTAAATATCACAGCAGAAACTCAAACCGCATGGTGGTATTCCAGGGTGGCCCATAAGGCCACTCACCTGAAAACATAACATGCTGGGCGCACGACCAACCATGTAATTAGGTAGCTGTGAGTGCCCACAAAACAGTCCATCCAACACAATCCAGCGAGCAGTGTACTCGGTAAAGAACCTTTTTACTCTTTAAGCAAGAGGAGTACAACGTACGCAATCACGTGCTAAAGAAGGCCCCATGGACCTATAACCTCAGCAGACACGTGGCATCAGCTCGTGGCAGTGTTATCAAGCTCCAGGCAGAACAAACCGACTACAAAGGAGGTTAATAAGTCAACCGGAGCCCTGGCCAGCCAGCGACATAAAGTCCCTTTTACTGTCTTCAGTAAAGAATATAAAAGAAATGTAAAAGGTACATGCCAGCATGTTCCCAAAGGAGGCCCCGAGGGCCTACCTGTCACACGCGGCGTCAGCTAGCGGCCACTAAAGTTCTAGGAGCAAAATAGAACAGAGTTAAAAACAAGGTAACTACTTAGCTCAACCAGAGCTAAAGGAGACCATGCTCAAGGAAGTAAATGCATAAAACCGAACAACCAGTTGGTTTTAACACAAGAACTCACCCTGAGAAGCAAGCCACTCAGAACATGTACTCAGTAAAAGCACCTTTTACTCTCTAAATGAGAGGAGTACACAGCCAAGCTCCAGCATGATACATAGTCGGCCTACAAAGGCCTACGACTTGTAAACACGTGGCGTCAGCTAGTGGCAATCACGACCCATCCATGGTGATGAATCACATAGAAACCAACACACAACTGTGCCAACATGCAAACTGAAAGGAGGCCCTTGTGGGGCCTTCAGCCTCCATGAACACATGGCATCAGCCAGTGGTAGCTTCATGACTAAACCAGCCAGTAGGCCAAGTACTCGATAAGACACCTTAACACTTGGATAAGAGGAGTACACACTGCGCCACAGTGCTCTATGAGAGGCCTGACCTAGGGCCTACTCTACAGAGGTGGGAGTGGCCGATGGCGGTGTGAGTCAGCAAACAAGACTCAACCATGGAAATGAGTCTAAATATAACCAAACCAGCTGGGCCAACATGAAAACTGAAAAGGAGGCCTGGCAGGGCCTACTACTTTTAGCACCATGTGGCGCCAGCCAGTGGTCATAAATAGGGACCAAGCTCAAAAGGGAACCAGCTCTAGACCCAACAAGCCAATTGTGGGTAACTAGCTACACAACCTGAGCTAAGCCTACACATACCAACAGGCAATGTACATGGTACAAATAAACATGCTATCATGGTCTAAGGGAGGCCCACAAGGCCTACCACCTCAAACAAACATGAGCATAAGCCTGAGGCAGTGCTAAGATACGTGAGCAAACTTGCGATCGTAAACCAACAGCGCCCGAGATACAAGCTGTACTCAGAAAGAGGCTATCAAAAAGAGCCAACAGACTTAACAGTATATGTAAAACAGCTGCTGTGGTCATGATCAACTGGGAGCTAACAGAGATCATACTATTCTAACCAGAATAAGACTCTCTACACTCAACCTGAGTGTGCAATCCAACAGGTGATGCACTCAGTGGAACACAAACCCTAACTGGGGAGTACAACAAAACACCACGTTCTTAGATAGAGGCTAATCACAGCCTGCTATCACAGAACCAGGTGCTAACCTGTGGCAGCACTAGAGTAAGCTCACATATATGAAAGTATGTAGGGCTAAAGCTTAGAACCCAAAGCAAAGGTAAATGCTTTGTAATACATGCCATCCAAACAGGATAAATATTTTCACGAAACAGAACTGAGATCTGTATTGAACCCTTGAGAACGAAAGCTAAAAACATTTAGCACCGTATACTCAAACTTGAATATAATTCAAGGGGCTCATGCAAAGACATTATAAGCATGACAAAGTTCTACAAAGTGGGGCCTAGCAGTACTGCATAACTTATCTTCTCAAAGATAAGGGCCTACCACCTGGGAAAAACAGCACCAGGAAGGCTAATAACAGCCTATAACCTTAATTGTTAACCTCAGCCATAGCACCTACATAATATCAAAGGGGAAATGGGCAAACGGCCAGCAACTCCCTCAGGAGGAGGCCAGAACTAGGAACTATACAACCTCATAGGGATAGTAATAATAAGGGTGATGTAACAAACAAGCACCTAAACCTAGCTCTAGCCTAGCCGCTAGCTAAGGCCTACTGGGCCAAGCAAAGCTTGGGCTCCATTTTGAATCCTTCAAATATGAGGAGAAAATGAAGCACTACAAGCAAACAGTGTCAGGCGGCCGATAAAGCCGACCTGCACACAAATAACTGAAGTGACGAGTGTTAACTCAAACCAAACTAAAGTATTAGCTGAGAAGCTACTCTAACATAGGAGGCTACAAAAAAGCGGCCATAAAGTGGCCTGCATGTTTTGAAAACTAGCCAACCTAATGCTACAGTTATTTTGCCCAAAAGAACCCCTTCTAACTTTACTGACTACATGCTCAGGAAAGCTATACAGGAAAAACAAGGTCTACATTTTTTATAAACAAAAATATAGACCCAGCTTACCTTCCTGCGGCTCGTAGAACGAAGATTCTCCCTCCTTATTTTTATACCTGAAGAAGGGTGAAATCAAAAGTTCTTTTAAGCCTAAAAGCACTTTCACCATCAAGCCAGAAGGCGGCCTTTAGAAAAAAATATTATCAAAGGCCCAGCCGTCAGCCTAACTGTAAAAGACGCACCTGAGCATGATATAAAATATATATACACATGCATATAAATACATATATATATATATGTATATGAGGTGAAAGAAGAAGAAGAAGAGAGGGTAGACATAAATCGCCCTTTAAATAGCTGGGGGATCGATTACAAACGCAACGGTGTTTACAATCGGTCACCCATCTCACTCTGGCTTCTTCCTCCTCCCGTCTGTCTGGCTCAGATCCAAATCTGAATGGCTAGGGGGTTTTCCATGCCCTCCCGATCTCAAACGCGGAGATCAGGAAGGAATGAAAAGTCTATGGGAGCCGCAACATTCATGGACAAAAAGGAACTGTTCGTCGAGCCATCCGCGTGCGGCCCCTTTCTTAACGCGCTCTCACGGCGGCTGCAGCACGCCGAAAAGCGTGTCCCAAAAACACAGCAGCTCCACATACCCAGCAGCCAGAGGAGCGCTCGCCATCGGACGTGATGACGTCAAACACGGACGTCACCGTCATCCAGCCACTCATTCTCGTGAGCCCCGGGGAAGCCGAGAGAGAATACAATTCTCTCAAGCTTCCCAACGAGCTCACCTGCGAGCCCTACGATTGCAGCCGCCGTATTGCCTCAGCACACACGGGGCTAGAATCACCAGGCACAGATGCAGACACCTCTTCCCTCGAGAAGAGTGCCGAACGAGAACGGAGCGTCCCGATAGGGAGACGCTCACAGTAAACAACAAACAAACACACCGACAGCGCCCTCAAGCACCGTCTATGCGCGCTCCTCTCCAGACAGAAAAAACGCCAGAAACGTGTAAATCAAGTGTCAAAAACCTGGGACACAGATAAACACATTCTCCTGAACGTTTGTAAGGCATATATAGAGTAATTCTTTACCGGTGTTGAAAACAATGAAATAGACAGAACAGTCCCGAAAGACGAGAAGATGTCGACTGCTTCCTCAGGCGCTCCCTTTATACTCCGGGTTCGCGCTATGATGACGTCATAGGCTGTCGCCGGCCAATAGGATTGGAGTGGTGTGATTCTTTGGCATTCGGACACCTGTCACAAGTGACGGTTCCCCATAGCGGTAAACGCAGAGTTGAAGTTCCTTTTCGAAAGGGAACTAATTAGATATCACTGCAGTATTCAAAAATATACCACTTTCAATCATTTGATTAGTGAATCACTCTTAATGTGTGGGATCAATGTGGGTTTGTTTATAAAGCAAGTTTAAGCTAACAGATCAACCACAAAGGAAACATTTGTGACGAGTGGGTAAATCTTTTTGAAAAACATCCTTGAGCGGTCCTGCATTGATATCAATCATTTATAGTTTTTTAAAAATGCTTACACACAGTTTTTGAAACTTTGGCTCCACACACAAAACCACAAACCACACAACATGCAAAACGTCACACATATCTTGCAAAAGCAAACACTTTATTCAAAACTATTTCAACTTTTCTAAAAATTGCATTTTTGTGTAGTAATTCTACACACAAACATAAAATAATTGGCCACATACACACCAAACTACTACCCAACACTATTCACGCCCAACACTACTCTCGTGTCTGTTGCTTGTTCAGTAAGCAGTGGAGCACTGGAGTTTTTTATATAGCACTCACACGTACCTGCACATGCACAAATACACTGTATATAGTATGTATGCACATCTGATAAATTTTACAGTTATTGAACTGAACTGAATCAATACTGAACTGACTTGAGCTGTATAATGACACTACTACAATATATAAACGATGAATACTATAAAGTAATAGTTTGTTAGTACTTTATTACTGTATACTTATTATAAAGTGTTACCAATCATTTATAATAAATACTGAAATATTTATTATTTAAATAAAAAAAACAAGGATTGTCAATTTTGATTTCATGGTGACTTTCAGTGCACGATCAGTCTCAGCCTGTTGTTACCACTGATGCAGCATCTTCTGTCGTCTCTGTGAAATATCGCTCTCGAAGTCTTGGAGTTTTGATGGCAAAAGATAGACTTTATTATCAGAGATATAAAGCCGAGTTGGTTTGCTTAGCGACTATTTGTACTCACTCATGATTTACCAAGGCATGACTAATACATTTATACACATCACTATTATTCATCATATGTTTACCACAGGCCTCTGCACACAGATACGTGATTATAATAGTAGATTTTTTTTTCACATAAATAGCTATTTACATTGATTATACTTGATTTATTTATATTCTGATTAATAAAAATATTACACACTTGTTCCCACTCAGGGAACCTTCTCCTATTTTGTTTATGAATAAACTTTACATAGTTGCTTATTACAGTGTCTGTTATCATTTTCCATAGATTTAGATAGTACCTTCCTTATCTATAATGAGGACCGCAGCAAATGTGTGTATGCCGTGAGTGCTACTGAAGTGCAGACTGCGCCATGCGATGTATCTTTCAAAGCTCAGCATTTCCGATGGATTTCCTCTTCACGAATCATCAGCCTCGCTTTTAGACTCTGCTCGGGAGCCGAGAAGATTGAAGACAGGGTCAAAATTATCCTTCTGCCCTGCAATGAACTCAGCCCAGTGCAAACCTGGGAATGTAAAGATGAGACCTTGTTTGGATTGAAGGGACAGCCGCTGCACTTTGAACTATGGAAAATATTATGAGCCAGATTTCGAAAAAGATTTCGAAACGGACGGAAAATGAGGCTTGCCACCAAAAAAGTAAGACCACAAAGCTCACTATTCATTACAGAAACATCGCTGTTTATTACTTAATAAGCACCATAGGCACTTGGTATAGCAGTGGTTCTCAACCAACCGCAACCTCAAGATGACATAAAATGATTTCAAATAAGATAAAACAAGCATTCATAATACTATTTATTTTAATAAAGTTAGCTGAAAACAATGTGGTGGGTATTTTGTGCTGCTGTATGGCTAAATTAAAATCTGTTTTGAATGTTGCCTTAATTATTTTGACAGCATTGGATTTAGTTTAGAGAAATGTGTTGCAGTTGGGGAAAAAAATATTCTACATAGCAGGGAATAAATAGGCATAATGATTTCAAATTAGTGTAATTAAGGGCCAAACACTGAAGGTGTGAAGCACCTATTGTAACCATTAATGTTATTTTCCCCCATCAGGTCCTGTCAATGGTATGGCAAACACTGTCTATGTGTGAGTTTAGTCATTAGAAAGTTTATCTCTATAGAAATTCACTTGCATAAAAAATACAATTATACAATAATATTTTACTGGATGTCACTTAACACTTAGTTTACATTTACTTTTTACAGTGAGTTGTGGAGCACATGCACAAGATTTTCTCTCACTATTACACATATACATTTTATTTTAATGTTGTCTGGCTCAGATGTACACTCCAGCATAACCAACCACAGGCCATTGCAGTTCAGTTTTTGACATTCATATAATAAAGGCTAAAATTTAGGCTAAATTTATATGAAATATTATGTTATTTTACCAAATATGACCAAATGTCCCAACAAGGATGGTAATACCAATCATTTTCGACATGGTGGGGACTTTTTTTTTTTTTTGGTCCCCATAAGGAAAGCTTATAAATCATACTAAATTATATATATATATATATATATATATATATATAATTTTAATGTAAAACTGCAGAACGTTTTCCGTGATGTAGGTTAGGGTAGCTCAGTATAAAAACCATTACACCAATGTTCTCATAATTATAGGAATGCCAGTGTGTGTGTGTGTGTGTGTGTGTGTGTTACAAATTGTAAAATTTCTCCGTTTAAACATTTGTTATGTTATCTATGTTCTATTGTGAATAAAATATTGGCTCATGTGATTTGAAAGTCTTTTAGTTTTCATTTTATTCAAATTTAAAAAACATCCCAACATTTCCGGAATTCGGGTTGTAATTTTGCAACTCATTTTTTCTTCAGTTTAACTAAATATTTAATGCAATTAACGCAGCATCCATTTTTTTCCCTGCATCCTTCGGCTAGTGTTTCAGTATGATCATGCTGTCATGCATTCAAGTGATTTTAAACCATTAAAGTGCAATAAGATTTACCAATTTTGCCAGGATCGGATAAACCATTGGGCCGTAATTTTGAATTTTGTCATAAATTGCAATATCTTTTAAACGATTTGACATAGCGGCACGAAATTTGGTAGGTATCATCATCAGCATGTCCTGAAGGTACCTGAGTTTGAACACAGCGCCACCTAGTGTTCCAGAGATATAAGGAAAAACACATAACTTTTGAAAACATTGTCCAAAATTTGTATTTTCAGTGTCGTTTTGTTCCCTGGCTAATGTCAATTCTGATGATGTGTCATTTGTCATTTTGTACCTGTCCGCCATATTGAAGTAAATGAAAAACAGTTTTTTCACTATAGTAGATTCCAAGGGCTTAGGACGTTCCAATTCAGCTCATTGCAAAGTTTCCGCCAGTAGTGGGCATTCATGCAGCGTAAGCAATGACGTACATCTCAACGAGACTGAGTGAAGTTAGCAAGGGAAGGGCATAAAAAATGAACTGGAACGCAGCCCTAACGTGGCTCTTCAGCTATCAGGTACATAAGCTACATTTGCATTAAGTTAGCTTAGCATGCTAATCTGGTTAAAATGCTAAGTAATGTGTTTTTGTGTGCTCATTCTCACACTGAAACCTCTCCTCAGCACCCAGGTAAATGTGCACCCAGGTAAAAGCTCAATGAGTAAAGTCAGAGTCTTGGCGGGCACCTGACCTAAAGATTGTGGTTTTGAATCCCAGGTAGAACGACTTTATAAAATTGTGTGCAGTGTTATTTTCATTCCTTTATTATGTGGGTTAGCATTGTACTCTTTATTCCTCTTGGATTAGAAAATAAATGTGTTTTTGTTCAATTTTGTGTTCTTTCTCATCTAAACTTCTGATCATTTTGAGTTCATTCTCACCTATACTTCTGAACCAGTTATTTTTCCATGTACATTCAATTTCTGCTGTTTTTGCTCTTCCTGCTCCGCATTGCGCTACAGCCCCTTCAGGGGCTTGGCCCCGTATCACTGCTCGCAGCTATATATAATGTTTGCTTTTGTTACTTTTTGTTTTGAATTTATGTACTCATTCATTTATTCAAGTAATCAGTTAATCATTTAAGTTTATTTTGTTTTATCATATATTTACTTATGTTCACATTCCTTCATTTATCTTTTAAATGTTTGATTAGTAATTTTGCTTAAGACAGGCATATATATGGGTATAAAAGGGGTGTTGTACATGTTCCTGTTTCACACTTGCCTTCTGCTCCAAGGGCCCTTGTTTTGTAGATTTAAGCTTTCAGCATTTTGTTCTTTTATTTAATTTTTTTTTTTTTCATATTTAGTATTAATATCCAAAGTATTGTATCTAACAAAGTTTTTGAAAATCAGGGTATAGAAAAAAAAAAGAAGGGCCCAAAAGAAGATATTTGCAGAATGAAAAGAGAGACAAAAAAAGAAGCCTTGAGTCTTCTGAAACTAAACATTTTGGGACTTAGTAAAGTACCTATTGAAGTTCTTTGTACTTCTCTTTTTTTAACCATTTAAAAATGCACTTAAGACAAAATGTACCAGCAAGTCTTATTATGTCACCATGGTCCTTATAAGGCACACAGAATTAATCAGCAGTTGTGGTTTTAACACCTTTTAGACATTTAAGAGAATTTTGCAGATCATACATTCTCTCATGTCTGCAGAGATGGAAACAGACAAATATTCTGATACCAAGGTACAACATGTAATCAGTTCTGATGAAAAATACACCCACTCGATCTTACAGCACAGAAGAGACACAAAACATCTAACATATCAGAGCATATAGCAGAATATGTAAATCATTAAAAGAATTAATAGCGTAAAAGAGTAATTATGTAACATAAGGCATGAAAAGGATCTAGAATTAATAAAGAAAAGATTAATACGATTCATAGGGAAAAATTAATAAATGAAATGAATAAAAGACAAATAAAAATAATAAAATTGAATAAATTCAAAGAGTTTGCATACACCAATTACTATTTTTAATTTATGAAAACGTGAGTAAGTAATACTCATAAGTATTATTCATTTGTTGCTGATTTATTCCTTATTAAAAATAAAATGTATCTTTTATCATCAGTTCTTCATATTACTGGATCTCACTGCATCAGTATCAGTGATACTGGCCTTCATTCAAAGTACTTAGTAAAAAGATGCCATTAAAACACATATTTAAAATAACCCATCTTTATGTTGTTTCTACATGAAAATTCATGCTGGTGTGTTTTATTTCAGATGCCACAGTGCCCAGCATTACAGTGTTCAGGCAGATGGAGGACAGAGAGCATGTGATAGCGATGTGTTCATTTGGCAGGAGGTTCACTGAGCGCTCTTTCCAGCTGTCAGTGAAGGGTGAACACAGCTACACATTGAAGAATCCACTGTGTTTTTCAAATAAAAAGTGTGAAATGTGAAAGTGAGCTCACCTGTTTCCTTCACCTGTGTGCACAGGATAAATTCTGTGGTGAACCATCACAGCGAGACCTACACCAGCCCATCTGGTAAAACATACTGTAAACAAATTGGATTTTCATCAAAGATAACACAAAAGAACTGTATTATAATCCTAATGCTCTGTTTTGCTGGCATGTTGGATTTTGACACCTCAAATATATTAATGTAATCTAAACACTTTAAAATATAGTTTTTTTGTCCTGTCCTGTAGAGTGATTAATGAGGTTTCCATGTAATGGCTTAATGCCAGTAATACAGTGGCATACTAGTACAGCCTCATTATTTCATGTTAGATTTGCTGTAGTATTAATGCATAATTTTGGTTATTAAAGTAGCAGCTTATTTATTTATTTCAATTTGAAATGAACAGTCTTAGCCCCCTATATATAGCCACATCAAAAGCATGTCTAATTTACTTCTTATTGGTTATTAGCATTTCTAAATTACAGACCTACATTATACAGTACAGTCTGTGTGTCTC
Organism: Mylopharyngodon piceus; assembly: GCA_039654765.1. NCBI lineage: Eukaryota > Metazoa > Chordata > Actinopteri > Cypriniformes > Xenocyprididae > Mylopharyngodon > Mylopharyngodon piceus. The sequence continues at coordinate 13,939,002 of CM077445.1, forward strand.
AAAACGTGAGTGTAACTGTATATTTTTCTGTACATAAACGTTACCTGTGTTTTTTTTTTTTTTTTTTCAAATTTTGCTGCAGATCATCATGAGGAAGGAATATCTTTATTCTACATCTGCTTTTCCTCCTTCATTGCTGTTGGTCTCGTCATCATGACCATGGCAATGATCATGACCACCATCAGGAGCAAAGCTATAGGTGTGTGTTTTACCAGTTACTCAAAGTCAGATCACATTATGCTTCATTATGCATTTAATTTAATTTCATTATTTCCTTACAAAAAGCTCAAAGATGGTTTTCTGAGCTGAAGATGAGCTTCCTCAATCTTATTGCTGCACTCTAAAAAATGCTGGGTTAAAAAACAACCCAAGTTGGGTTGAAAATGGACAAACCCAGCGATTGGGTTGTTTTAACCCAGTGGTTGGGTTAAATGTTTGCCCAACGTGCTGGGCAATTTTAATTAACCCAACTATTGTTTAAAAATGACTTTATGGCTGGCTTAAAATGAACCCAAAATAGGTTGGAAATTAACAAATCAGACAAATAATTACTAGAGGCAACAATAATAATAAAAAGGTGAACATTTATTAATAAACGATTTATTAAATGTTTATTGTTTATTTATTATTCATTAAACTTATTAATAAATGTTCATTTATTAAACATATTAATAAATTCTAATTTCCAACGTAATTTGGGTTCATTTTAAGCAAGCAGTACAGTAATTTTTAAACAATAGTTGAGTTAAATAAAACTACCCAGCAGGTTGGGCAAACATTTAACCCAACCGCTGGGTTAAAACAACCCAATTGCTGGGTTTGTCCATTTTTAACCCAACTTAGAGTGTGATGACTTTAATGACATTAAATCCCAGGTGAAAAAGACATAGTATTAAAAATATACTTGAAATGCAAGTAGTATGTTAATAATACATTTGTATTCCCAACATGCTTATTTGAAGTGCATTAAAAATATATTGAATTGCATTTTAATATATTTCTAAAACATATACAGGTGCTGGTCATATAATTAGAATATCATCAAAAAGTTGATTTATTTCACTAATTCCATTCAAAAAGTGAAACTTGTATATTATATTCATTCATTACACACAGACTGATATATTTCAAATGTTTATTTCTTTTAATTTTGATGATTATAACTGACAACTAAGGAAAATCCCAAATTCATTATCTCAGAAAATTAGAATATTACTTAAGACCAATACAAAGAAAGGATTTTTAGAAATCTTGGCCAACTGAAAAGTATGAACATGAAAAGTATGAGCACGTACAGCACTCAATACTTAGTTGGGGCTCCTTTTGCCTGAATTACTGCAGCAATGCGGCGTGGCATGGAGTCGATCAGTCTGTGGCACTGCTCAGGTGTTACAAGAGCCCAGGTTGCTCTGATAATGGCCTTCAGCTCTTCTGCATTGTTGGGTCTGGCATATCGCATCTTTCTCTTCACAATACCCCATAGATTTTCTATGGGGTTAAGGTCAGGCGAGTTTGCTGGCCAATTAAGAACAGGGATACCATGGTCCTTAAACCAGGTACTGGTAGCTTTGGCACTGTGTGCAGGTGCCAAGTCCTGTTGGAAAATGAAATCTGCATCTCCATAAAGTTGGTCAGCAGCAGGAAGCATGAAGTGCTCTAAAACTTCCTGGTATACGGCTGCGTTGACCTTGGACCTCAGAAAACACAGTGGACCAACACCAGCAGATGACATGGCACCCCAAACCATCACTGACTGTGGAAACTTTACACTGGACCTCAAGCAACGTGGATTGTGTGCCTCTCCTCTCTTCCTCCAGACTCTGGGACCCTGATTTCCAAAGGAAATGCAAAATTTACTTTCATCAGAGAACATAACTTTGGACCACTCAGCAGCAGTCCAGTCCTTTTTGTCTTTAGCCCAGGCGAGACGCTTCTGACGCTGTCTGTTGTTCAAGAGTAGCTTGACACAAGGAATGCGACAGCTGAAACCCATGTCTTGCATACGTCTGTGCGTGGTGGTTCTTGAAGCACTGACTCCAGCTGCAGTCCACTCTTTGTGAATCTCCCCCACATTTTTGAATGGGTTTTGTTTCACAATCCTCTCCAGGGTGCGGTTATCCCTATTGCTTGTACACTTTTTTCTACCACATCTTTTCCTTCCCTTCGCCTCTCTATTAATGTGCTTGGACACAGAGCTCTGTGAACAGCCAGCCTCTTTTGCAATGACCTTTTGTGTCTTGCCCTCCTTGTGCAAGGTGTCAATGGTCATCTTTTGGACAACTGTCAAGTCAGCAGTCTTCCCCATGATTGTGTAGCCTACAGAACTAGACTGAGAGACCATTTAAAGGCCTTTGCAGGTGTTTTGAGTTAATTAGCTGATTAGAGTGTGGCACCAGGTGTCTTCAATATTGAACCTTTTCACAATATTCTAATTTTCTGAGATACTGAATTTGGGATTTTCCTTAGTTGTCAGTTATAATCATCAAAATTAAAAGAAATAAACATTTGAAATATATCAGTCTGTGTGTAATGAATGAATATAATATACAAGTTTCACTTTTTGAATGGAATTAGTGAAATAAATCAACTTTTTGATGATATTCTAATTATATGACCAGCACCTGTACTAGAAGTACATTGGTAATAAATATATGCTTAATTACACTTTTAAGAAATATGCTAAACACAAGCATACTTTTAATATATTTCTAAACAGTATACTAGAAGTACATTGGTAATAAATATATGCTTAGTTACAATTTTAAAAAATATGCTAAACACAAGCATACTTTCAGTGAAGTTAGTGTATTTACAGAAAACATACTTATGTTACTCTTACTTAAAGTATATTTTATGTGTACTTTAAGAACATAGCAAAATGATTAAACTTTTAGTGGGTTTGTACTTTATAACCATGTGTAGGCATACTACAATATATTTGAAATATTTATATATTTATAATTTTAATATTTCCAAAAGAAAGATATTTTGTGTGTGCGTATGTGCCTTGAATGTTATTAGAAGACTAAATTTAAATTATATAGTAGTGATGGGCAAATGAAGCCTCATGAAGCACTGAGGCTTTCCCCTCATTGTTTCGGGAAAAGATTCAAATCTTCGAGAGTGTGGAAAGCAGCGCCATCTGGTGTTTAGTAAAAAATAAAGCAGCCAAAACCCTGTGAAACAAACTTCGTCGGACGAAGCAGCCACCACAGTTTCATGTTACGTGCTCAAATAAAAGCCTAGTGCACGTTTGTGTGTTGAATTTAACTCCGTGATAAATTAATTTACCCCTTAAACTGTGGCATTTAATGCCAGTATGGATATCAATATGATGTAACAGAAGAATAAATGTACAAATATATGAATTGCATATGGTAAATATTTTATTTCCCTGAAATAATATGTATTCTTCATATTACTTGTATGACTGGGTATTTAAAAATGTAACTGAATAAGTCTGAATGAAAACCTACTCATAAAGTAAGATTTGGGGGTTCGAACATTCCGATACGCAAAGTGAATCGCGCACGTGATTGGACAGAAAGTGAATCTTCGTTTGTCATTGGTCACGTGATTTCTACGCTACCAACACAAGCTTCGAATCCAGAGGCTTCATCTGGCACGCCCATTTATGCTCGGCACAAGCTCCGAAGCCTCGGTTCAAATGTCACATCAGCAATCATGTAACTTTAGAGCACCTGGAAGAGACCACGCGATTCATATGGATTACTTTTTTTTTTTTTTTTGCGATGAACTTTTTGAAACGTGTCACACACAGTTTCTGCCAATCTCATGGAGTACATATAGAGTAACAATGCATCCTTCATATCTCCGAAAAGTCTTTAGTTTTGTCATATTTATAAAAGATAGGTACGCTAAACCGAGTCTTCCGAAAAAAGCCGAGATCCTGGAGGCGTGTCTGCCGTCAGTGCTGTGGGTGGAGCTAAAGAGTCACGAGCGCGCGCAGCTTCTGTGTAGAGATCGCATGCTAGCTGTGACATTATTATAAATGAAAAGGGAACAAAAATGTTCATGTTGTTTACATTATATGCACTTGCGCGCCGATTGCCAACAAAACACAGACATCTGATGCAGCTTTACTCACCACCAGAGATCTGCAAATCCAGCGCCGAACTGGGACTTGTTTACAAAGTATTCATCACCGAAATCCCGGGAACAAACAAACATACATGCACAACTCCGTTGCTGCCCCGGAAAAACAAAGTTCATCCACTGTTCCCTGAACGCTGGGTTCTTTGGGAAGCTGAAAAAGGTAATCTTTCCACTCGCAACCAAAAACACACTCCTTTGTTGACTGGAGCGGTGTCTCATTTTGAAGGCTGCGTCCTTCGGAGGTCACATTTGAAGGCTGCATACGTCATCAAGGATGTCATATTTAAGAAAAGTAATCGTAATAAAATTGACTGATATTCATTGTGAGGTGTAAAATACTGTAATTTCTTATGTTGCAATCTAATGCTTATTTTTCTTAAAAGAGACTGCCACGATGATGTATGCAGCCTTCAAAGCGTGCGGCCCCTGAATTGGACACAGCCATTGTTGAAAAATCTCTCGGCTTCCGTATCCCGAACGAAACGCGTTGATGGGCGTGCTCTTGATCTTGTTCTGGGTGATGAGTGTGTGCACACTTACCAGGGAGAAGTGCCTATAGAAGGAATTCCGCTCTCTTTTGATGTCATACAGGACACACTCGAAAAAAACTCTCCGAATCCTGTACCAAAACCGGAAGTAGTGGATTTGGCACAGAAATACTCCATCATAAGTCCAACTCGTGTTTTGAAACTTTGGCCATGTTTAGCATGAGAATGCAACTCTTTAACAGTGTAAATAAGTCAGAATGCATGAAATAGCATTACACTCCCCCTTTAAAATATCTTAGTTTTTCTTTCGTGTGTCTTTTGGAACCCCGTTATTTTGTGACTCCAGGTTAGACTTGTATTTAATTAACTTTACTTGTCTGTGCCAGTCGTATTTTTCATCGTATTTTGCTTTATTGCTTCAAATACTGTATCAATATCAGTGACTTTGTGATTGAACTCTGCTCACTGTAAATGGTGTTGTTGTGCTGCTTCTAATCTTATGTTCATTGTAACTCATAGAGTGCTGTATAGTGACGACAGATGAGAATAAAAATGGACACTCGTATGTCAAGCTTGATGAGGATATACTCAAAAGATAAACTGAGAAGTCAACAAAATTCTAATGAATATCAATGCGAATTATAATACATATGTATATTCAATAATGGATGTAAAACTGTTATTCATTGGTTAATTTTATATAAATTCTTTTTTCCCTTTCACAGATCCTGTGATAAAGCAGTCTTCAAATACTACAGTGTCTAAATTGCAAACCCTCAGTTGAAGAAAATGCAAGTTGTGCTCAAAGAAGTGACCCTCCACTTGAAGATGAAGATGTGACATTTAAACTCTTCTGTTTCTTGGTTTGGTTCAGGCATTTGCATGCTTACATTTGTAAAAATGTAAGCAAAACTTTGTTTTTCAATGACTTTTTTTTTTTTTCAGAAAATTGCATTGTAATGCTTATTTATTCATTGATGTAAAATTTTGTACTTTTTAGTAATACAGGTATGTTTTCATTTATTTGAATGTATTTTGGTCAAAATATTAAATGCTGTAATTTTATGTACTGTAAGAATATTTGTAATGTACACTACAATATATAGTACATTAAAGTTTTCTAGATTTCAAAGTGTGTATGTGTGTATACTGAAAAAAAAAAAAAACAGATTTATAATAAACTAGTAGTTTAATGCTAATGTATTTGTCATGATCTGAAATTGTATTGGTAATATACATGAAGCACAATAGAACGATGCTTCAAATATACTCTAACTGTAATTCAAGAAGTATTAAAAGTACATTTTAAAGGGTTAGTTCACCCAAAAATGAAAATAATGTCATTTATTACTCACCCTCATGTCATTCTACATAAGACCTTCGTTCATCTTCGGAACACAAATTAAGATATTGTTGATGAAATCCGATGACTCAGTGAGGCATCTATTGAGAGCAAAGCCATTCAAACTCTCAAGGTCCATAAAGATACTAAAAACATATTTGAAACAGTTCATGTGAGTTCAGAGGTTCTATCTTAATATTATAAAGCGACAAGAATACTTTTTGTGTGCCAAAAAAAAAAAAAAAAAAACGACTTTTCAACAATATCTATATGGGCCGATTTCAAAACACTGCTTCATGAAGCTTCTGAGCTTTATGAATCTTTTGTTTCAAATTAGTGATTCGGATCTCCTATCAAACGGCTAAACTGCTGAAATCACGTGACTTTGGTGCTCCAATCCACTGATTCGATTCGTAAAGCTCTGAAGCAGTGTTTTGAAATCGGCCCATCACTGGATATTGTTGAAAAGTCTTTATTTTGTTTTTTTGGCATACAAAAAGTATTCTTGTCGCTTTATAATATTAAGATATAACCACTGAACTCACATGAACTGTTTCAAATATGTTTTTAGTAGCTTTCTGGACCTTGAGAGTTTGAATGGCTTTGCTCACAATAGAGGCCTCACTGAGCCATCGGATTTCATCAATAATATCTTAATTTGTGTTCGGAAGATGAACAAAGGTCTTACGGCTGTAGAACAACATGAGGGTGACATTTTTGGGTGAACTAACCCTTTAAATGTGTTTAAAAAAAATACACTTAAATTGCACTAAATGTACTTAAAATGGGTTCATTTTAACACAATTCAATGTATTTAATATGTTGCAAATAGCTTAAAATTGAACTTAAGTACATCTTGAAATACACTTATACTTACAGTTGTTTCAAAATAATACATTTAATATGCACTTAGTATAGTATAAATTTAATATATTTAGTGTGTCTAAAAAAATTTCCTTTTCACCTGGGATATTATGCCTACTGTTATGTACTGCACAGGGACACGAAGGTAGAGGATCCAAATGCAGGTTTTATTTAAAGGGTAATCCACACTCGATGTCAAAAACAGGCAAAGGGTCAGAAATCCACAGGAAGGCAAGAATAAAAAAATAAAAAAAATCCAGTAAACAAAAAACAAAACAAAACAAAGAACACAGGAACAAATGACAGAACACTCAGAATTGCAGTTAAACACTAGACAAGACTTGGCAGGGAGTGGATGAGTGAACCAGGCTGATATAGGGTGAGAAAACAAGACCAAACAAAGTAATGAGTTAACAAGGGGGCGTGGTCCAATGAGTGTCCATGGTAACTAACAAGGGAACAGAGTGGCAGGGAAACATGAGGTGCACAAACAACAGAGGAGATACAGGGAACACAGGCGGGGATCATAACACTTACAGAGCTCAATATAATTTCTGCATGTGTTTCTATGTTAAAATCTCACACAACAGTTGTTGGTGTGAGGTGCATTTTGACATGCAATGCTATTAAAGACAAATCTGTAATTTATATATGAGGTTTGGTTTGGGGTGAGAATTTTGTGACCGTTTCTGTTGAGTTTGTGTTCAGGATTAGATTCAACCCCACCACAACTGTTATAGACGATGAGTACATGGATGCATAAATAATCAGAAGAATTTCTGAAGAGAGAAGAGAAGGCCTGAAGAGGAGAAACAAACATTTACTGTAAAAATATAAATGAAAAATATATGAATTATTCAATTAACCTTTTGTATTTATTTATTTATTTATTTTAAATCTGGAATATATACTGCCGCAGACATGATGAAGAGATATATATTATATTAAATGAATATTTTAAATAAAATTTTAGAATACAATTTTAAATACAGTTTTATTTTTTGAGATTTTCTTTTATATTTACATGATGATGCAATTTTAGAACTGTGCATTGCAGCAGTTTTATTTTCTCATTAGGATAAATTGCTTATGCTGTAATATTCCTTGTTTGTATGTTTAGATAAAATGTCTGCTAAATGAATTAATATAAAAATAAATGTTTCACTTATTGCTGTAGCTTTAATTTCTGTCTGCATCAGAGAGCAGTAGCTGTATGTTATATTACACAAATGTTTCTTATATTAAGATGATAACGATTACTTGCATGAATTACTAGAGAATATGAATGCAGATGTTAATTACAATTAATGATACATCAACTATACATACATAAAAAAAAGGTGGCAATGTTTTTTAGGGACTGGGAAATTGATGTATATATACGGACTGTCATGGAATTCTAAATCATTTTGTGGATTTCTGAAGAGGGAAAACAGACATGGGGAAAGGGGATAATCTGACAATTTATTAGTCATTTAGTAAAATATTTCATTTACTTATTATTTATTAATGTTTATTTTTTATATGTGGCAGCGCCTCTGAATGTAGGTTATTATAAATAATTGTATGACTATAGTGTCCCTGACACTGTTCTGAGTAATTATGACTTAATCCGATAGAGGGCAGTATTTAGTTCATTTTAATTGTATTGAGTGTTGAATTGTTTTGCATTCAGGAGTTGTTTTTTTTTTTTTTTTTAACCATGATGGTTTCTTTGTTATACATAATTGTTTAACATTAAAAAAAGAGTATCTGCTTAACTTATTTGAAACACTTTTTGCAAAACACTACACACACTTCTCTACATTAGGCACAGAAATCTAACATGGTGTCACTTCTTTGCCATTTCAAGGCACTGCTTTCCAGTATACCACACCTATGAACCAGTTGATCAAACACGGCCATCAGGTGTGCAGACACTTAGGTGATTAATTGTAAACTCAACAGTCAGGTGTAAGCACTATAAAAAGACAACAGGTGAGTTTACCAAACAAAAATGGAAGACAACATTGCAGTAAGAGGAAGAGGGAGCGGTACACCTGGAGGAGGATGTGCAGAGGAAGAAGACAGGGACCAAATTAATCAGATGTGATTCAAGCAACTTTGGTTGACCATGTTGTAAACAATGGGTTGACATTGAGAGAGGCTGGACAGAGAGTTCAGTGCAACCTCAACAGATGCTACAGTAATTCGGACATTTCGACAAGAGCACAGGTTAAAAAAAAAAAAAACCTTTTCTCTACTGTCAACAATCAGTACAATGCAGCCTACTATACTTTTTGGTACCCATTCACTGTGTAATACATGTTTGAAACAATGTCTTGTGTGTTGTCCTGTGACATCTACAGTTTTTCACAATTGCTAAAACACTAAACCCCATTCTCTGAACCAAATTGTCAATGGACTAAACAAATTTGCTGAATAAATCACTCTTTCTGCAAAACCTTAAACAAGTTCAAGCAGTTAGACAGCATTTGCAAATCTCATGCACACTTTTTTTTAGTCAAACTTGAAACACGTTCTCACTCACTAAAACACATTTCACTGTGATGCACTTGTGTTGCAAAATGGTAAACACAAGTGGCTAAACACACTTGTCACAGTTTACACACAAAGACTCAAAAATTGTTCACACTTTTTTTAATGATGTGATCAAACCAACTGTACAAAATATAAGCCAGTTCAGTGTGCACAGGTGGCACAGGTGCAATGAATGTTGACATGAACAATGGATGGAAACAATCTGAGAGGGAGAGGAGGAAGAGTATGTGTAAGAGATGGTGGGCAAGGAGGAAGAGGATGATGACAAGAAAAATCAAGGTGTGAAGTGTTGTTAAGGCTGGATCCGGAACACCAGAGGGTTTTTCCCTTTGCCTAGCAGGGGACAACATTGCCCTCAGACATGCTTTAGTGAGGCCAGCAGGGGGTGCTCATTCCCTGGCCTATACGGCTCCTACAGTCAGAGTGCAACAATTGGGGCTGTATTGCAATACAGGTGGTAGCTCATTCTGAGGGACATTTTGAACCACTCATGATGCGCTGTTCCTCCATTGGACTCCTTTTATCAAGGCAGTGTGAAGCAGTGTGGCCCATGGCCAAAGCCTGGCTTCCTTCTGAAGCTAAGTAGGCATGAGCCGGGCTGTGACATGGATGGGAGACCTTTTTTTAAAAAACTTGATTCTTATTAGAAGATGCTTTAGTGAGGCCAGCAGGTGGTGCTCACTCCCAGGCTTGTATGGCTCCTAAAGTCAGAGTGCAGCGATAGGGGCATTATGTGTGTGGATGGAGCTTAACCAGCATCGGTTTAAAGATTTATTTTTTGGCATGTTTGCCTTTTATTTTGATAGGACAGTATGTAGACAGCAAGTAATGGGGGAGGGAGAGAGAGAGAGAGAGAGAGAGAGAGAGAGAGAGAGGGGGACGGGATCAGGAAAAGTCCACTTGAACTCGGCTTGCACAAAGCAAAAGGGTACTACATGTCAGTGTGCTGCCCACTAGGCTATTGGAATCAACAGCCCCGTCTCAGTTTGATGAATATTAGAATCTCATTGTGTAAGATCCATGGGGGGGAACAGAATCCGAAGGCAAAAATCTAGCTGTCGGAATCCGTCCCCCCACCCATATGATGAGAGTTGTTGATGTATGACTTAAAAGACACTGATTCTAATCTGTGTGTGCATGGAGTTTAACCAGCACCAGTTTGATAAATATTAGAAACTCATTGTGTAAGAAACAGAATCTGACGGCAAATAATCCAGCTGTCAGAATCTGTTCCCACATCCCCATGATCAGAAATGTTTAGGTAGTGGCTTAAAAGATGCTGCTTCTATTCTCTTTGTGGATGGAGCTTAACCAGCATCAGTTTAAAGATTTATTTTTTGGCATTTTTGCCTGTTATTGTGATAGGAGAGTACAGATGGTAGTCAACCAGAATGCATATTACCGCCGAGTTACCCGCCGCGGCAAAGCCACCGCGGCAAAAATAAACCAGTCGCATTTCAAAGTCATTTGCGAAATGACCGCCAGGTGGCGCAAAGGGACATTTTGCTAAACAGCTGCAATTGTTGCTTTTAAAATGTAGAACGGTCGGTCAGTCCCAAATGTCATCAGCTGCTAAATTTGTTTGCTTTATGGCTTGCGCTGAACCAAAGACTGACACACTGACACACATTTATCATTTATCTCAACCAAAGATCACAACTGTTCAGTGTTTGCAGTCATATAAGGTTTATTTATGTTTCTGATATTTAAATACACAAAGTAGACCTACTAACAAATAAATAGATAAATAGACTTGTTTGAGCAATTCCAGTATTATGGACGTGACATTTGCAATCTGAACTTCAAATATTAATTCTCATAGGTATTCAATACCATTATATTGAATCATCTGTTTATATTTTTCAAAACACCTGAAAATACAGTCCAGACATAAGAACAAATATCAGTCTATATATAACACAAAAATTACTTCTCCAAAGAACCACAAATTGTTCTGCTCACACATTAATTCTGCCAGGAATGTAAACCGCCCTAGCCTGATGTTCTTCAGGGTGTTTAAGATGGACTCGACACGTGCAGGATACAACTGTGCCCGCATGGTGACCGAGACCCATACACTGTTCTCTGGGCCGGAGAGAGAACACTTTTCTTAGCGTTGAGTCTCAACCCTAGAGTTTGAAGATGAGCTAGGACAATATCTCGATGTCATAGCTCAAGCTCTCTGGCCAGTATCAGCCAGTCGTCTATGTAATTCAAAATGCTGATGCCCTGGAGTTGCAACGGAGCCAGCACTGCATCCTTGCATTTTGTATATGTGCGGGGTGACAAGGCTAGGCCGAATGGAAGAACCTGAAATTGGTATGTGTCACCCCCGAAAATGAACCTCAGAAACTTCCTGTGTTGTGGCAGAATTTCTATGTGAAAATATGCATCCTTGAGGTCGATTGTGACAAACCACTCTTTGTATTGAATTTTAGACGCAATCATTTTGACTGTAAACATTATGAACTTGAACCTTGTGAGTGAGCGATTCAGACCGTGCAGGTCCAGAATTAGACGCAACCCTCCATCTTTTTTTGGGAACCAGAAAATAATGGCTGTAATAATCTGATTGTCTGGGAGGGGAACATGTTCTATGGCCCATTTGTCCAGCAGAGTTTGCAGTTCTTGTGTCAGTAAGTGCGCCTGTTCTGGTTTCACGGTAGTGGAGACCATGCTGTTGAAACGCGTAGGGTGACGTGCAAATTGTATTTTGTAGCCTTTTTCTATGGTTCTCAACACCCATGGAGACAGATTTGACAGTCTAACTGAAGACTGTCCACAGCATGAGTGATAACCTCGAGAAGCTCAAAGTACAATCTGTTGTCACTTGATAAGTGCTCAAAGGCTCGGATCCCCGCCGCCATTTTGAAGTGCTTTCCACTTCGTGAAGTGGACGAGGGAAGTTTATATGGACAGACCATGACAGACAGTGACACACATCCGAGTCCATGAGACAGAGAGAAGTTATCGAGTGAAGGGTATAAAAATTTGGAGCGGAACGCAGCCAAGCACTACATCTTTAGCCATATTCAGACAGTAATTGTTTCTCATGTGGGCATCTGTAAAAATACATTTGCATGTCACCTCAGTGATAAAACTGCATTCAGATGGTTATTTATTCACGATGGAGGAGCGAGTTTTGTGGGAGCGTGCACTCTGCTCAAGCGGTCGGTTGCTTAACTGGCATGGTTAACGGCGCTATTCTGCTGTTTGTCTATGCTATTCATTGGTCTCCGGAGGTGTTTGCAAGTTCTGAGGTTACAATGGTCTCTACATGCCTCATGCAAACACTTATCTGGAACATCAGACCTCTAACCTCAAACCACAATTTGCTGTCTTGATTAAAACTTAAAACTAATCTATTTTTTTTTTTATCTCATTAATATTCCTAATCTATCAATGAACAATATTATTTACACTGCACTACACCGAAAATACCTTCATAATATTTCCTCATTCACACAGATGCACAGAGCTATAAATTCATTGAAGCTGGTGACATTCTGTAGCGCCAAATCTTCCCACTAAGTAAAGGTTCTCAACTTTTTTATAGGAGCAGAAACTAAATAGCGAGGTAGTATATTGTTCCTCAGGAAGTCATAGAAGCAGTGAATATACAGATAGAGGAACTTTGAATCTACTATTTTGAGAAGCAGTAAAGGAAACTTTTGAACTATATTATCTCACTCTTCACCAGGCCTGTGGCCGGAAAATTCAACCTACAGCTCTGGATGACCTACTCATGCTGTATTTGCATTGTTTTAGGGCAAGGGTAGCGGGTTAGTCATATGTATTTATATGTATATACTAGGGGTGGGAATCTTTAGGCACCCCATGATCCGATCTGATTACTATTCTGGGAGTCACGGTCCGATTCCAAACCGATTCTTGATTTACTTTATTTTTCTTATTAATTAATTCATTTACCGACTTGAAAATCTTAAAATCTTTTTTTTTTGTTTAATTACATATAATTATAAGCACTTTTTTTAAAAATAATTACAAATGTAAAAAATAAATGAAATTGAATTATATGTTAAGAATTTTAAATATATAAACTAATGTAGCTTCAAAACATAAAAGCAAGTAGTAAATAATAAAGAGGAACAAAGAAACATATCACAAGCAATAAACAAAGAGTGCTTTCAGTATTTCAGAGTATCTGAACATTTTCCATTCAATAGCTGTGAGTGATTTTTCTCTTTCTCAGCTTTACTGTTGTTTGATTATTACTGATGACATAAACAGCAAGAGATCTAATAAGCTGCATTCACACTAATGCACAGATCTCTTTTGAAATATAAGATGTGGTTTGTTCTCTTTGTTTAATCCCTTAAGGCATAACTGACTGTGTTTACATTAATTTCGCATCATAAAAGCATTTTGAGATGCAAGTAGCCTACATTTAACACAAACTCGCACACACAGCCGCATTCACGAGCACTCTTCACAAAGCGCACGTGAGCATTTGAAATTGAAAGCAGCCTTCTGTCAGTGAGTTTTATATTTTTAATAAGCCCACTGCATTCCAAACGACATAAATTAAGCCTTCGAAGAGTATTTTTAAGGAAAATAGGCCTACCTACAGATAGATAGATAGAATATAAAATGGAAATAAAAACGGTAAAAAGTGTTAATGTGGAAAACAGACATTGTCTTTGATTGATTATCCTTGTACTTCAGATACGTTTTAAAAGTTTGATAAAATACGACATCAGACTCAGTGGTAAATACATTTCTGTTATTGATTACTCAGTTTTATGATGTAACATTGAGAAAAGAAGAAAAACAAATGTTTTAATTGATGATACATTTACAGTCAAATCTTTCAATGTTTTAAAAATACAATAAAAAATGCATGTGTTTTAATTATGTAAATAATAATGATAAGGCAGACATGTCAGTTACATGAAACATACTGAATCATTCCTCTCTGGCCCTATAGATGGAGCTCCTTACACATTTGTGCCTGGTTTCACAGACAAGGCTTAAGCCTAGGCTACAGAGTCTTACAGCTCTCATATCAATAACCTGAGCAACACTACCATTTAAAAGAAGAAAACCAAATGCCTGTGTATTCAAAACATAATGTGTTCATGTTTGTAAAACTTGTGTTCATGTTTGTAAAACCCTGTCCTACCATGATATTTCTTACACTTATGGTCTATAGTTTTTGTTATAGTAATCTCTAGTGTTTGTAATTGCGATGACAACAAGAATGACATAGATGACAACGATCAACCAGAAGAGGAGGCCAACACCAACATTGACATGGTTAAGGATGCGAGCCATTCTGGAGTTCCTGCTTGCTATTGGTTGGTGTCCAAACATGTTAGCATCTCGAGTCTATGAAAGTAAATTACAATAATATTACAAATTTTTGTAAAGAACTTTTCTTAAATGACATGTTTAAAAATAAAATCAAAGAACAGACTTCACAGGTCAGAATATAAATAAACAATAATAATACACAAAAAGCAACTCTAACAGTGTACAACTAGAAAGAAAATGAGGAATCAAAATTAATATTATGTATTTGATTTATAGTGTCTGTAACAAAATCACAAAACATATCGCAAAGTTCTTAAACATCAGTTATTGAGTGTACATTATAGAATTTCCACTAGTCTTTGCTATCTTCAAATCTGTTTTTAAAATTACTACAACTAGATTAACTGGCTTGGCATTGTTTTCCTAAGGCAATTCCCCCCCAAACCTGCAGACATTATTGGGGCCCTTAATATGCTCAAAAACTCTTGAATCATGTTGGAATTGAAACCAAACCTATTTACATCTAAAACAATATTACTTAAAATATTGTGTCAAACTATTCAGAGAGTTGTCATGACTGATACATATATATATATATATATATATATATATGTACTTTTTTTGGACCATGAGGGTGAGTAAATGATGACTAAATTTTCATTTTTGGGTGAACAATAACTTTTTTTTTATTACTATTGAAATATGAAATTATTATTTTTTTAATGAAATTATAATCTAAATTAAAGCTGTGAGCAGCGATGAATGGGCCCTCGCACTCATGTCACCGCCACCCGGTGGCTTTAGGAAAACAAATAAAAAATATAAATGTAGGAGGACTATGTCAGTCATTTGCATTTGCCACACTTCCTACTGCCAGCTGGTGGTGCTATTACCATCACTGAATTTTGTCATGTAGATGTTTTCAGGGCAGGAGTCTTCTCAAACATGTGAAGTTTTGGGGCAGATCAGACATTGTTTGCCTTGAAATTTTGTAGGTGACTCTATCTCTATTTGATGTTGGGATACTTTGACTGTTTGATTCTGTTGGTAAAATTGAGCAAAACAGATAATATTGTGTCTAAAATATCACCTATTAACCAATCAGTATCAGTATCACATTTGCACTTGTGCTATTCTGGACAGAAAAACAGCACTTGTGTAATATTGCACTTGTTGCTTGTGTGATATAGCTTAACTAGCCAATATCATATGATGTAAATATGAGACAAAAACTCAAACAGGGCATTTTTTGCCCCATATCTTGAATTTTAGGGACATTCTAACTACATTTTATAGGCTCCGTCATGCAGTGAGTTGTTGCCCTGCTTCTTATTCGTCATCAATTAATTGCATGAAATGTCAGATGACCTACGTAGGTCTGGGGGTGAGGCAAGTGCATTAAATGCGTTACTCTGAGCTTAATTAATCTAGTTAACGCGTTAAATTGACAGCCCTTACCTAACTGGTAAACAGTCTCCAACTGATCCTTAGATCTCACACTGCCTCTCTCTCTGTGTGTGTCTATTTTACACTATTATCCCATTCATTGCTGTGTGCTTTTGCATGCATTACAGAATAAAAAAATGCTTAGGCCTTATCTTTTTCTGTTTTAATGACAAAACAATTAGGTTTATAAAAATACATAAAAAGGCCTTCAGATAAATACTTCTGGATTTTTAACTGCAAATGATAACTTCACACTAATTTAATATTGACCTATGACATCCCATGGCATGAAATTCATCTAAATTTAATTGATCTCATGGATGTGGCTATTGTGTTTCACGGTCATAATTGCACCAGCTGCTGCAGTAAATGTGGCGTATTCAAGTGACTTTTACACAGTCCTTTTATATTTACCTGCTTTAAATGAATATTGCCCACCATGCACAGTTTTACTAAAGCCACTGGGGCTTTGGTCCATCATTGCTGCTTGCAGCTATATTCTATATTTTTGTATGTTGCTTTAAGGAAAAAAGATAATAAATAGAATTATACACTGAGTGAACAATTTCAGATGAGAAAGAAAATAAGAGATTTAAATGGAATCTCTTTAAGGCAACACACAGGAAAATACGCCAGCCCAACAGGAAGTTGGTTATTATGGGGATGTTTGAAAAACGGATGCTCTGGAATTTGATGTATTCCTCTTAGGGGATTCATCAGATCACCACCAAACTCAGTCAGCATGAAGCCATAACACTGAGGCCTGGTTTCACAGACAGATCTTAGATTTAGCCCAGATTAGGCCTTAGTTTAATTAGGACATTGAAGTAGCTTTTATAAACATGCCTTAGAAAAAAAAAAACATTACTGGTGTGCATCTTGAGACCAAACAATGTCACTGACATATTTTAAGATATATCGGTGCAAGTTGCTTTCAGTTAAAACAGCTCAAACATGCATTTTAGACTAGGCTTAAGCCTTGTCTGTGAAACTGGGGGTGTGGATGCAAAATTGTGAGCAGATTTTTGATATCTCAAATGATTTGGTGAGGCAACAAATTTATGGTGAAAAAAGGGAAACAGGAAGTGTGTTAAAACTTCTACATACAATGACTGATTCTGATTAAACTTCAGCTGTGTGTTTGTTGTAGGAGGCCGATCACATGGATGTGACTATTGTGAGTCAAAGTCATAGCGCCACCAAATGGCAGCAGGAATTGTGTCACTTTCAAAATGCTTTGAAATTGCCCTCTTATTTTTTATCCGATTTGCTTCAAACTTTGTCAGAATAATGTCAAGACACTGCAGATGTACACCTGTGAAAGGATTCTTGATATCTTAAATACTGTTGTTATGGCAATGTGTCAAACTTTAATATTATTTTTGGGTGTTTTTGAGACTGTTAGCATGCTTCAAACTGCATTAAACTCGACACACACATCCCTGTGTGTGTACGTGTGTTTGTATGCGTCTATAGCCCCTTTCACACCCAGAAAATTGCCATAAAATTGCCAGAGTGCCTTCTGAGTGAACGCAAACACGTTCCAGGATGGGGACCTAGTAACATTGCAGGGATCAGTCCCAGAACGTGCCCTGTGTGAACAAAAGCCGTAATCAATGTCATAAGGGGTGAGTCGTAGTGATGACGCTGAACCTGAGATCGTTCGCCAGCTTATGAAACAGTACACAATGTGCTATTTTATGATCAAATCAAAAGAAAAAATGCACGTGCGTGGTTTCTTGAGAGAGAAATTACAGATCATAAGCAAACTTAAAGGGTTAGTTCACCCAAAAATGAAAATTCTGTCATTAATTACTCACCCTCATGTTGTTCAGTGTTTTCAGACATAATGACTTGCTTTTATTAGGTATTGCATTTGGATATATATTAGACATTATAACAATCTACTTTCTATCACAGTTTAGATTTTATTTATTTTTTGTTTGTTTAAAATGTTGAATCTTCTGTCTCAACTAACTAGGAAACAGTATCCAACTGATCCATTGATCTCACTCTGCCTCTCTCTCTGTGTCTGTGAGAGTCTATTTTACACTCTTGATGGTTTAGAGTTTAACCCTTTCATTGCTCTGTGGTATTGCCTGCATTACAGAATAAGAAATCTCTTAGGACTTGGGTCTTAGGATATGTTTCTATCAGTTTTAATAACAAAACAAAGGCATATAACTAGTTTATTTGTAGTGTACTGACAACATAGTTTTATATAATTAGTTAAATAATAAGGTTAATAAAAATATAAAAAACCTTAAGCTAAATACTTATGGACTTTCAAAATTTTGAGCTGCAAATGATAACATCATACTCATTTGAAAGTGACCTATAACATCTTATGACATGAAATTTGTCTAAATTTAAATGATCTGATGGATGTGGCCGTTGTGGTTCACGCTCATAGTGGCACCAGCTGGCTGTAGTAAATGTGTTCAAATGATTTTTATGTAGTTCTTTTACATTTACCCACATTAAATGCCCGCCGTGCACAGTTGTCTTAAAGCCACCAGGGTGGCACCAGGGCTTGAGCCCGTCATCACTGCTTGCAGCTATATTTTTCACTGAATATCCAGTTTTACTCTGAAATATGTCACATTATAGATGTAAATTGCATGTTTTTTTTTTTTACTTAAACATCCACAGATAGCAAAGACCTCCGTTTAAAGTCTCATGATCTGAAGAACAGTGGTTTTTACAGTGGTAAATGTGCCCTTGGCTGCTTCCAGTAGCAACCCTTAATTATTTAGTCATGTTTTTTTGTTTTGTTTGTTTTTTTACGCAAGAGATAGAGAAAGGACCTATTGTAAATTGACAGCAATTCACAAAGTTGCTTTTGTTCCATAATCCGCCACACCCTTTCTTTAAAAACAAAAGTTACGGGAAGTAAATCACCTGAGCATGTTTCATAAGGAGAGTGAGCACACATCTTCAGATCTATGTAACCCAAACGTGAAAGACTTTTTAAATGTTGAAATGTGGTTGAAATAATATCTGTTGTTGTTCCAACGTTAAAACATCATGCTATAAATAGATGTAAAAAGGTTAACAAAATACTAAAAAATACAACGATGAAATTTTAAACAGAGGTTCAAACATTGTCACAATATATGTTGATTCAAATGGCAAGCTCAAAATGAGATTTGAATTTAACCTTGATCCATGACGTTAAATGGTCATTAAAAATGCAGGCTGTAAACAATAAAGACTTTCTGAAGATTTAAGAAATTCATTACATATTTAAACACTCAAATATGAACATTGGTAAATATTCTAGTACAACTATGGCCTCATTACTTTGACTGTCTCTATTGACTGTTTCAGTTCCACTTTAATTCCTTTATAGGCCCAGTCTTGTTTAGCCCATAATATAAAAGGATTTTAACAAAGAAGCTCTAAAACACTTTCAAAACAATATTTATGCCCTATATTATTATTGTTTTTTTTTAAAGGTTAAATTTTTTATTATTTAGTTTGAAGAGTAGGCCTATCATTTGTAAATATGCTAAGTGAGGTGAGACAAGTGTATGAACCAAAACTTACTGTGATGGAGTAAACAAGAGCAGCCGATCCCAGAGGTAAGCAGCAGCACAGCATGGTAAAGATGGAATAGCACAGGTAATCTGGCTGTGGATTGGTCAGTGGAGTGAAGGACACATTAACTGGAGGCTGCACAGTGACCACAGTCTGCCCTGGATATGGCACTTGGATGCACTGGCCAGGTGCTGCCGGAGCTCCATACTGCTGGACAGGTTGAACTGAAGTGCTGGGATAGATCTCAGAGGGAGGGAATCCATGACTGGAGTACTCTGGAGGGACCTCCTGCAGTGGAAGTAAAGGCTGCCCTCCTTCTGTTGGAGAATTTTTGCGATCCATGTTTCTTGCGTTTTTTAGGGATAAGAAAGATCTGTATGTCTGTCTCCGGTGTGTAGTCAGCTGAAGACTGATCTGTTGTGTGTATCAGGTTCTTCTATTGGTGACTGGTATTTGAGCTGTGTTGTGCAGTAAGGGGAGGAGTGACAAGAATTTTGGCACAGATTTACTGTTTACTGTTACAAGTGTGACTAGCAAGTTGCTGTCTTATTCAGTTTTGTATTATATTAGGTTTTGAACATAAGTTTAACAGTTTTTAAAAGTGTAAACAAGTGCAAATTGGCCTGTAGGTATGTGAGAAAAGAATAAATGTAATTTGTAGACATTGAATGTATTTGTCATTGAAATATAGTTATTAAATATATTTTGTGCCAAAGCAATGACAAATTATCCCACATAAACTGCTATTGTGCTCACCGTGTGAAGAATTTTGAGAAAGTGACCTATATTCAGAAATGAATACATACAAAAAATGAATACAATAAAAAAAAGAAAAGAAAAAAAAAAGAAGAGGAAGAGTATTTTCCTGATTCCTCCTGTCAGCATTCCATATCTGTACCCACAACGTTGTGTTTAGAAGAAAATTGAAAATTAAATTACTGATTTAAAAATAAAAATGTTTGTTAGGGTATTTGACAAACACTTTGATTTTTGCTGTAGATGTTGTTTGATCACTGGGAGCACCAACTTTGTGGTGTTTTTGGTCGTGCTTGTCTGACCAAATTCACTTCTCATAAATTCTCAGGTACTGTAGGTGTTAACTGTCAGACGCATTATTTCCTGCACAAATGTCGTAAAAACTTGGGTTGCACAACTTGGCTAAGGGTTATAGCCTAACCCTTTTGTTAAAATGTAATAACATTCCTTCATTCATTCAGTTAAATTGTATGTGAGTTTCTTCAAAGATCCTCAATCTTGAAAACATAGTAAACACGTATATGTATAGGCTGTACAATCTGAGAGGATTTAGATTAACCTCAGGCCAATCAGGGGAGGCAAGAGAGAGAACAAAGTGGAGTTTGCCCCCTCTTACTACGGTGGACGAGAGAGCTCAACGCACTGCAACTGAAGAAAACGTGCAAATAGAAAAAAACACATTAAGAAAACATCTTCATCAGTTTGACAACTCATGTGCTGCAAATACTCACACCTAACCAAATACAGAAACTCACTGCAAACAATGCACATATGATCAGGATGTTAAAAAAAAACAAAAAACTCACCTTTCAGGTCATGACAACAGTAGACATTGAGCAATAAGTGGTCCCAGCAAGGTTCGTCACTTGTTGGAGTCTCTTTGAAACATTCCCATTGTGATCTGTGCTATTGCAGCGAGTTTCTGTATTTGGTTGGGTTGTAAGTATTTACAGTACAGGTGTTATCAAACTGATGATGTTTTCTTAATTTGCTGGTGTTTTTTTCTATTTGCATGTGTTTTCTTCAGTTGCAGTGTATTGAGCTGATAAACAGACAGGTAGATATATCTAAAATGAAAAAGTATAAAGAAAATATATATACAATACCTGTTATATGTACAATTGTACAATTAAATGTACAATTAAAAGTACAATTTTTAATGTTTTTGAAAGAAGTCTCTAATGCTCATCAATAGGCTGCATTTATTTCATCAGAAATACAGTAAAAACAATAATTTGCGAAATATTATTACAAAGTAAAAGAACTGTTTTCTATTTTTATATATTTTAAAATGTAATTTATTCCTTTGATGCAAAGCTGAATTTTCAGCATCATTACTCCAGTCTTCAGTGTCACATGATCCTTCAGAAATTATTCTAATATGCTGATTTGCTGCTCAGGTAACATTTCTTATTATTATTATCAATGTTAAAAACAGCTGTGCTGCTTAACATTTTTGCATGAGAGACTTCTGTTCAAAAACATTAAAACACTGTAATGTTTCCAAACTTTTGACAGGTACTGTATGTTAATTAATAATCAACAATGCAATTTATAATTAAATATTTTTCTATTTGTGGACTTTGAATATTTATGACCCAATAAACATGTTTATTTATAATAAAAATGTAAAATAAAAAAAAAATAAAAATAAAAAAATGCACATGCATGCATGTTGTCATGATTCCTGTCTTGTGTTAAGGACTTTTAAGTTGAAGTGTTTTCTGTTCCTATTGTATCTGTGTTCACTTCACTTCACTTTTTTTTTGCTTTGTATCTTGTTTGTTTCCATAGTTACCCTCATTTGTTTTGATGACTACTAATCACCTACACCTGTCCCTCATCAGCCCCTTGTTAGCCTGTTAGCCTTTGTGTATTTAAACCCAAGTGTTTCTTGAGTTCCTGTGGCCTGTTGCACAAAGCCAGTTTTGTTTTTTACCCGGGTAAGTTCGCGGTTGGTTTGAGCAAACTCTGAGTTTTCAGGCTCAAGAAGGTGGGTTGGTTTTGAATGGGTTTCATCACCATGGTAACTTATGCTACACGGCTACCCTGCTCTGGAGCAGGGGTGTGTCTCAATCAGCTCCCTAGTTCAGTAGTCAGGGCACTGACCAGGGAGTTGGCCATTTTAAGGTCTGTCTCAATCGCAGAATCCTTCCAGGGCACTGAAATGTTCGCTCCCTAAAAAGTCCCACAATGCACCGTGAAAACCAGGGAGCATCGATGCTCACTATGCTCCCTTAACGGAAGTTCTGAAGCGCGAAACTTGAAACACGTGAGCCAACTCACTACACATAACGACGCACGATAAATGTTTTTAAAAATACAAACCATTATTTTATTATATTTCAGCATAAACCTACATCGCTAGACAGATAATGAACATAATCTAGCTAACATTTATAATTTATTTACGGCTGAAATGTTGCACGTATATGTACCAAGCAAATAATTTATCATAATGTACTTTAAATAACATTACAAGTAATTATAGAAAATATCAGCTCTGCTGTTGTTCATAAATACCAGTAGTGATGTTGTACAATGAGGACGTTGTCACGTCGCCGGAAATAGAGTCATAAGTGTCCCAATGTGTAGTGAACCAGCATCCTTTACTGTCCTTACCAGTGCCCAAATTCGTGTACACGATATACTGATTCACGAGCTCGGGAGCTAGGGAGCTGATTGAGACACACCTCAGGTTTTATTCTGGGTTAGCGATTACAAACCAAAACTGGACAAATGAGCTCTGAGCAAAGTGACATATATCTGATGCAATAAAGCCACTCCCCCTCTATCTCTCCTCCAAATAAAAGAAGTTTATAGTGATAAAATTTTAGACAGACAATATTTTGCTGCTAATTGTTCATTATATTTATATTGAATATATATTAATCATGTATAATTAATTTCATCCTTCTCAAACTTTAACTGCAGCAGTATTTATTCCTGCCTCGTAAATGTTGCAATTCATGATATTTTTTTTCCCATAACAATCTCTTCATCTTCACCAGAGAAGTGAACTGCGCAGAGATTCAATCAAACTGACGCTCTCCATGTTCCATGTAATTGGCTGTTTTCCGCACGTGTCACACTTTCAGGTGCACACGCCTCACAAACTCTGGATCAAACCTGAGTTGACAGAGAACGTTTATACCGAGCGTTGTGCAACAGCTGGGGGGTATTCCAGAAAGCAGGTTATGTGACATACCTGGGCATGTTTAAAGGGGACTTATTATGCCCATTTTTACAAGGTGTAATTTAAGTCTCAGGTGTCCCCAGAATGTGTCTGTGAAGTTTCAGCTTAAAATACCTCACAGATAATTTATAAACCCATGTTGTAAATACCCATTTCTGACTACAGTCAAGAACACGCTGTTTACGTGCATGTGCCTTTAAATGCAAATGAGCTGCTGTGCCCCGCCCCCTCTCTACAATCACAGTTCTTGCCTCAATCGGATTCTCTGCCAACAAGACATCTGCTTGGTTTTGATTATCACCTATATCGCGATCACTCTCATGGATAGCATAGTTCTTCTTTCATCATTAAAGTTTATTATTTCCACGCGTTTCAAAGCTATATCAGTTTAAACATCTAATGGATCGTTTTCTGAGCGCACTTATCTGAAGAACACGCACACAGACAGTTGGCTGTCAGACGTCCGCAACCACCCAATAGGTGGCAATGTGCACTAAGTTATGTAAATCGCCGTTAAACAAAAGAAGAAGGAAGTAGAATGGCGCGCTTTTTCTTAGCGTCTGTTTCATTGGTGAATCATCGATTTGTCGCTCAGTTGAGAATGTCTTGTGTGTTAACCGTGAACATACTCTGGGCTGGCTGAACTTACTCCCAAAAAAGGTTTTTGAAACCAGCATACCTCGAGTAAGCAAGGTTTGGGTTAATCAACTGAGAGTTCAGGGTATATGTGACGGTAAGATAACCTTGCTTTCTGGAATACACCCCTGATCCTGATCTAAACCAGGTTGGGTTTGTCTGGTTTTGTCAACTCTAAACCTACTCTAAAACTCATGCAACAGGCCTTAGGTCAAGTCTTGTTCCTACATGGATGTTAGGTCTGGTGCACTCATTCTGTTCCTTCTGTTCTGTTCTGTTCCAGAAAGCAAGGTTATCTTGCCGTCAAACCTACACTTAACTCTTGGTTGATTAACCCAAACCTTGCTTACTCGAGGTATTCTGGTTTCAAAAACCTTTTTTGGGAGTAAGGTCAGTCAGCCCAGAGTATGTTCACGGTTAACACACAAGACTTTCTCAACAGACCGACGAATCGATGATTCACCATGGAAACCAATGCTAAGAAAAAGCGTGCCATTCTATTTCCTCCTTTTATTTGATGGCGATTTACATAACCTACTTAGTGCACATCGCCAACTATATTTGGTGTTTGTGCAATCACTTTTGTCAATCTTTTCATTTAATAAGTAATCTTTATTCATTGAGAATAAGAATTATTGTTGCTATGGCTACTTACATACCCTGAAAGTTACCTCCATTTTTGGAACCGAAAGTTGAGGTTATCTGCATATATACCCTTAAACATACCCGGGTATGTCACATAACCTGCTTTCTGGAATACCCCCCTGGTTTTCGTGTTTGATTTGTTTATGTTTCACAAGTTCACACTTACATATAATTAAGTAGAGTAAAGGTTATACATATTTGGCGTGCTGTCCGGGGAGAGGGCTCCGAGCTCTGAATTTTGGCCCAAACCCAGAGTACTCCCCCTGGTTGTGATAAGAATAGTTAGGACTAGAAGAAGTGAGGAGATGGGGTGGTGGAGGGATGCTGATAAAGGCAAGTCTACTGTATATACAGTATACCTCTTGTCGTTAATTGAGTTGATTAACTGAATGTGCTCCACTCGTGTTAATTAGGTTAATTATCTGAACATGGTCCTCCCAAACTTTGTTAATAAAACATTTATTTTTGTCAATAAAACTCACTGCATTTGTATCCAGTTTTATTTTGTTTTTGAGTTCATCCTGCATTACACATGTAAATTTAAAAATTATGCACATACATGTATTTATTTAGCAAAAGTCTAAATAAAAAAGCAAAGCATTATAGAAGGAAAGAAAAAATTATGGAAAATGGATTGTCAAAGGGTTAGTCTTACAGTTTGCTATAAAATGAAATGGCAGACTCATTTGCACTAAGAATATATTCCTGTTATTAATTAAGAAAATACCATTTTTTTCATAATAAATTTAGCTAGCCATTCAAAGCTTTGTTTTAAACAATAATAATCATAAACATATCAATAATCAGCATATAGTATTATGATACTTTGACCAAATAACATCTGAAAAGCAGAGACCAAATCTATGTGTAATCTGCATCCAAACATGACAGCTCTAACAGCTGTTATCTCTGTTTCAACACAATCTCTAAGATAATAAGCAATACAAAGATGGTGATGCCAACAGCAACGGCAAGATGATTCAGGGTGCGTGCCATTTTGGAGTTCTTCTCTGCTAATACTCGCTGTCCTGAGTCGTTGGCATTTCGAGTCTGTGAAAACAATTATGAAACATAATGTTAACCACTTCTGTTCTCATTCTGAATTTCTTTGAGAAAATGGCACATGGGGGAATTCTCAAATGAGGGGCAAACTCCACTTTGTGGATAGGTTTTCTTATAGTTTTCATGTTAAAGGTGTAGGAAACACTATATACCTTAACAAGCAACCAAAATTATATTTTTTATTTTTATATATTAAAGGTAGGGTAGGCAATTTCGGAGAGGCTAGCAATAGCAAGCTAGCTTTAAAAGCTTAAGATCCCACCCTCTCTTCAGAGTGTCTCCAAAGCCACGCCTCCTTCAAAACACATGAACGCGCACAGCAGAGTCAGCAAAGCGTCACGAGGGACGGCGTTAAATTACCTCATGTCTGAAACATAACATTACAATAATAATGAACGTTAACAACAGAGCTCTGACTTGTACCATCTGACTGCTGCAGATTCATTTTGGCGTTGATAGTTTTGACACTGAAACGCATAAATCTGAGGACCTCGTAATTATGGTTAACATGAATGCAGCATAAGCTCATTGTTTTGGTTCAGGAAGAACTGTTAAAGGCGGCTGCTGTTTGTTTGTGGAGCTCTGTGACTGTCTGTCTACAACTTTGCATAGCCTTATGGAACATGTTGATGATGTGTGATGTCTGCGTGAGCAGGTGTGCAGGGGTATGGAAATACATTATGTTGACAGGCAGGTAGGACATCATAGAATTGCATTCGGACTGAATGCAATTATTGGATGAACATTTTTTGGTCTTGGGACTTCCACAGAATATATATGTATATTTATTAATATTCAGACCACTTATATTATTGTTTGCTATCAGAATGTGAAGAGAGTTTCAACCAGTATAAAAAAGTGTTTATATATATATATATATATATATATATATATATACACACAGGGCTTGACATTAACACCCGCCAACCCGCCAAATGCGGATAGAATTCAGCTGTGGCCCACTAGCCACTTTGGCGGGTTGAATATAATTTCAGCCTACAGCCTAATCAAAGGTAGCCAAGCTCGTCGTAGCACAAAATTACAATCCGATCACAATTCGTTATCGATTAACTTGCAGGCGGGATCGGCGGAATCACGCTGAATGACACACAACAGAAGCGCTCTCTCTCTGTCGCGCGCGCGCGATAAGATCTCCTTGCGCCTGAATTAGTCATACACGCACACACAGATGTCAAAATGTCTGGAGTATCTCGCGTGAATACAGTCGGTTATGGCTTAAGTGTACGTAAACAGGTTGGTAAAAACTGGATATGTGTCAGTATATTACATGCATTCAGCAGCCCAATTAAATAAATACCTGTCTGTCATTAATGTTAATCAAACAACAAAAGATGTTAAATAAATGTTAAATAAACCTACTGTATCTGGAAAAAAAGTTTAAGCTATTTAATTTACTATTGTATTTGTAATTTGCTAATTTGCTTCTTTGTTCTTTTTATATAGCCTAACAAAAATAACTTATACAATTATAAAATGTATCATATTATGTTCATATTACCCACCCCTTGCCCACCCCTACATACCAGCTGATATACCATGTAGGCCTAGTCTTGATTTGGGTGGTCAAACTGCATTTGAAAGTTTGAAAGGGTTTTAAATTGTAGTGATCTTACTTTTGCCCATCCAAGGACGCAAAGCAAAATAGGGATTGGTACTCATGTCACTGCTGAGTACATCAGATGACCAGTACATCAGATGACCAAATAAATTGTAAAATAAATTTTATTAACAAAAAGATAAACAAGAATAACTAACACAACTACTAAATGATTGAAAAACGAATAAAATAAAGTGCATAAGATACATAGAATACAAGTGATTAAGTTGAGTGTGGCTATGGAAGAGTTACGTTATCTTATGGAAAGATAAACTGTTTCTCTGAAAATAATAAGGTGGAGAACCTTATAATGCACTAAACAAATAAACGAAAGATTATTTGTTATTAACTAACATCAGCTATATTACATCTAATGGGAATTAGGAAATTATATACTGATAAATACAACAATGCCAAGGTCTCTGGAAAGAGGTTTGGTTAAGTGATATTTACGTTCCACGTGGTTGAGTCCGATGACGGTGACGTCTTCCACTGGTTGTGCTAGGTGACAATGCAGTGGGGAGAGGAGCCAGAATCTGTTTCAACAGTCTTGACCACGAAGCTCTGTGGGATGCTGATCTCCTGGAGCACCAAAGGGTCCTAAAATCTGGAACACGCAGATGAGGCCCTGGCGTAGGTGCAGAAGGTCCTTAACAATCTGGAACACGCAGACGAAGGTACCTTGGAAGCAAGGTTTGCTCTCCTGAGCTTAACTTTGTTGCAAATGTCGTTACTGTCTCACTGGACGGAATATCTGTTATGTCTTTCCCCTTTGAAGGGCTGACTCAGAACGATATATCTGTTAATGTCTCACTCCTTACAGAGCTGAGACCCAGAACGGTATATCTGTTATGTCTTTCCCCTTTGAAGGGCTGACTCAGAACCAGGAGTGTCTGTTGAAAGGGTACCTTTATCCCTTTCTGATGAGGAGGAGATTGCAATTTGGCGCTTCTCCATTCGAGTGCTGTGATTGGCTGCTGGCATCAGAGGGGACACACACAGTGTGGCGCACCCTTCTTTCTCCTGTGGAACTCATTTGCATAAATCACAAAGTTGGAAGTCTTTACAGTGTCTTTAAAGTTTACCAATGCATTTCTCACTTTCCAAACCACCACCAGAATACCTTTGGCAATATTCTCAACAAATAGAGACTAAACATGATGGGAAAAGATTGAACTGTCATGCATTCATTCAATTGTACATTAACAGCTGAATTTGTGTCAGATGTTGCACTACAAATAGCTGTCACTTAGAATACTTATTCCTGTGAATAAGTATGAAATGGATGTGTAGTTTGCATCAGTTCTAAGGTTTTCAAACATAGTTTTGAATGGATTTGGATGGATCTTTGTGATCTCTCTTTGTTTCACCCATTGCTGCTGAGGTCCCGAGGAATTTTTATGGCAGTCTCTGGCCAACCTTAGTAAGTAGTCTCTAGATGGGTGAAGGGCAGAAACTGCATGTGGACCAATGAGAAGTTCTGTCCTTCCCAGGCTTGGTACAAGAGGTCTTCTTCTTGCCCTCTAAGAGGTGTCTGGATGTTGTCCTTACATCTTTATCTGATGGCGTTGGACAGTTTGTTTGTGTTAGTCCACCAAGATCCAATCAAAATGTAGCAAACCTTTGTCCGCTGTTATGGACAGAGAGGGGCCTGGCCATAAACTGGGCCCTGGAATGTGCTGTTCACTACAAAATCTAGCTAATCAAGTAAAATCACTCAAAATCAAGTAATTTTAGCATGTCAAAGTCAACTTTAATCATATAAAATGTAATTTCCAAACAGCAAAATTGTGGCCAGTGAAAATGCTGAGTGGCTAGTAACTTTGGAAAACCACTAGCCACAGTGGCTGGTAAAGGAAAAAGTTAATGTCAAGCCCTGTATATATATATATATATATATATATATATATAATATATACACACACACAAAAATGCACTTGTGTGACATAACACCGCTTTTACTATCAGGAAGAAATCTGTTGTGGAGCTTGCTTCAGTACAGGCTCAGCAAAAGTGTGTATCGAGGGTGCATATTGACTGCAAAGGGGGGCGCTCGCAAGCACCCTTCTAAAACCTAAAATGTAAATGGGACACCATGCGGTCCCATGGACTTAATGGACACGCGCATGCGGCAGTCCAGAAGACCAAAAGTGCATATAAATGCTGCTTCCTAATTCAGTGGCTGCATCCTTCGAAGGCCACAAAGGTCAGAACGAGCATTGTTAAGTGAAAGTGAAATGTGAAGGCCAACTATGGTAACCCATACTCGGAATTTGTCCTCTGCATTTAACCCATTCAAGTTAGTGCACACACATTAGGAGCAGTGTGTAGTGCAGTGGAGCAGCCATTTTGCTGTGGTGCCCAGGGAGCGATTGGGGATTAGGCGCCTTGCTCAAGGGCACCTCTGTCATTTCCTGCCAGTACTGAAAATCAAACCCACGACCCTTGGGTTACAAGTCCGAATCTCTAACCATTGGGACGGTCTAGCATATGTAGGACTGTTCTTGTCGCCTAGCAACTGTGACAGCTGCCGTTAATGAATGGCGGTAACATTTGTTCTGTTCACAAACTATCTAAATATGTTCACCATGGTCCATTTCTGTATATAACAAAGAGTATAAACTATATATAATCACATCTTAGTAATATATAAGTCAACATTTGAACCTTACATTTAAAAGTGTAATTCTGCAATGTCTAAAATAAATCCTGTCGTCAGCGGCGTGCAATAAATTCTGGGGTAGATTAGGCTGCGAAGAATACATATGTTGTATCCTTCATTGCACGGGAAATGAAGGATACATTTCAAGGCCACGTTTGAAGGAGGCTTCGAATTGGGACAGTCTTTGTCGCGCCACTGTGACGCATTTGGCTTTTGAATACGGCCTTCAAAGGATGCAGCCTCTGAATTGGGACACAGCTGAGTGTGCCATTTGGGACAGAGCTTTTCTTTCCTGATCTAGCCATATGCAAAGCATGCTGGGAACTAAAAATCCTCCACCCAGTTTCAGTTAATGCAACAAAAATCATTCATGTAATCCCAACACAAATGCATGGATTAAGTAAACTTCAATTTTAATTAAAGCTGCAAGCAGCGATGAAAGGGCCCTCGCAACCGGGGCCACCGCCACCCGGTGGCCTTAGGAAAACAGTGAATAGTGGGCGACATGCAAGTAAGCGAGTAAATATAGGAGAAATATGGCAAGTCATTTTGACGTGCCACACTTCCTGCTACCAACAGGTGGCGCTTTGACTATTACTGAATATTGCCATGTAGATGTCTTTAGGCCAGGACTATTATCAAACATGTGAAGTTTGGAGCAGATCGGACATTGTTTGCCTGAGTTACAACAACTTCCTGTTTCGTGGCGTTAATCGCATACTTTAGCACTTAGCCAAGTGTTGCATGATTTAACGTGTTTCTAGCATGTTTGGTACTTTATGGCATATTTTAATGTGTTTCTAGGAGTGAATTACAGTGCAAAGAATGCCATTTACTGTTGTCAGCAGGTGGCTAACCCTAACTGAATATTGGCATATAGATGTCTTCAGGCCAGGACTCTTATCACACATGTGAAGTTTGGGGCAGATCGGACATTGTATGCCTGATTTACAACAGCTTCCTGTTTCATGGTGAAACATCAGATTTTGTCAGGCCGCCACGGACACGCCCTTCAAAGAAAACTCAAGATATTTGCAATTTAACATCGCTAAGGCCTTAAGATTAGACTGACCAAATATGATGTTGATCTGATTAACTCTCTATGAGGAGTTAATCACAGTGTAAAACATGTCTTTTCCTGTTTCCCACAGGTGGCGCTATGACTGTAACTGAATATTGGCATGTAGATGTCTTCAGGCCAGGACTCTTATCACACATGTGAAGTTTGGGGCAGATCGGACATTGTATGCCCGAGTTACAACAACTTCCTGTTTCATGGCGAAACATCGAATTTGTCAGGCCGCCACAGACACGCCCTTCAGTGAAAACTCAAAATCTTCACAATTTAACGTTGCAAAGGCCTTTAGATTACACTTACCAAATATGATGTTGATCTGATTAAATCTCTAGGAGGAGTTTGTTGAAGTACAACTTCTGGAAATGGCAAAAACTGCAAAAATTTTGCAGAGAAAATTCAAAATGTCTGACTTCCTGTTGGGTTTTCAGATTTTGCACCCAGGGACTTTTTGGTAGGTATTGGGCTGTTACATGTGTCTACCGAATTTCATACCTGTACGTGAAATGTAGCACGAATGGCGCTTAATTTTGTAGGTGGCGCTATCGAGCCATTTTGCCACACCTAATTCTGAAATCCATATCAGACATAAATTTTCACCACTTCTGACATGTGTGAAAAGTTTCATGAGTTTTCGAGGATGTTTAGGCCCCCAAAAATGTGATTAATTTTGGAGAAGAAGAATAATTGACTGAGCAATTACAATAGGGTCCTCACACCATCGGTGCTCGGGCCCTAAATATATTTAAGTGGATTGAACAAAATAAAATTAAGTTAGGACAAAATGTATAGCAGTTGAGATTCTTTAGCTCATTTTAATTGAGTAATTTGAATAAGCATCAGCGGAAAAAAAAAAAGTCAGTATATGTGTGATGGCAATATTTCCTTATCTAACTCTGTTCTTTTGCTTTTGCCGAGTAAATGAAAATATTGGACAGAAAATTCTTAATTTTTATTTTTTATTTTTTATTGTTTCTTACCTTTTTTCCAGTGAAATTATTTATACTGGACTACAACAGTAAAAATAACTAATATAATAATAGTTTTTTCTTAAATTTTTTTTGCTGTTGAGAGGGTATACAGTGCCACACCTCTTTCTCTAGAACTGAAAGTCA
Organism: Mylopharyngodon piceus; assembly: GCA_039654765.1. Lineage (NCBI taxonomy): Eukaryota > Metazoa > Chordata > Actinopteri > Cypriniformes > Xenocyprididae > Mylopharyngodon > Mylopharyngodon piceus. The sequence goes on from CM077445.1 coordinate 13,971,378, forward strand.
TTTACAGGAAAACAAAAAACTGGAACAAAGACCACACCTATACATACTTTATCAGTAAACATCCTCAGACGGTACATTGATATCAATTATTTACACAGAAATATCAATAATATGTATTGTTAATATCTGAATATTAACAATATTCATAGTTTGTGTATATATATTTTGTACATATACAAACATATTTTTAGTTTTTACTAATATATTTGTCTAAAAAAGATATTTGGTTTCCATCTATAAACAGATGTCAGAATAATCCATCCATACATTCTCCAAACCACAGCCACAATTATAAACTTGATGATTACCAAACTCCTTTCTCTTTATAGATTTGATATTTTACATTACTAAACATTAAAATGTAAACCATTGTAAAGACATGCCTAAATAATTAGACTACTCTATCACATGAAGATTTTTTATGCAATTTTATGTTTAATTGTGCTTATATAAAAATTAAAGAAATAGTTCATAAATTAAAGAAAAGTACAAGGACTAATACTTACAGAGGAGGAGAAAACCATTGCACCGATGCCCAGAAATGAGCAGCAGCAGCACATCATGGTAAAGATGGAATAGCACAGGTAATCTGGCTCTGGATTGGCCAGTGGCGTGAAGGTCAGATTAACTGCAGGCTGCATGGGGACCACAGTCTGCCCTGGATATGGTCCTTGAGCATAGGGGCCCTGGGGGACTGGCTGGCTTGGAAAGGAGGGAGAGTATCCAGCATGCTTGTTCTGGTAAGCTGGTGGTGGTGGCGTAGCACCTGGGGGTTGATAGCTGGGATCCATTTTTCTGATTATTGGCTTTTGATTTTGGTTGTAATTTCCTTTGCCTTGTGCTCTGCAGAGACGTATGTATTGCTGTACTCTGGTTCAGACTCTCATATAACTTGGTGATGAACGGCAGCAGCAAATGGGAGGTGAGTTGTAGGTAGTAGGGGAGTGACAAGAACTTTGGCACTGTTCCCATCATACTGTGTGACTGCAGGAGCCACCTTGTGGTTTCACAATAACCCTGATGAGAGACATGAAATATCAGGAGGATCAGGATTATTTCATCACAACTGAGCATACTTTTTGGACCTTGTGACAGTGAATCTTCTTTTTTAAATCAGTTTCCTCGTCTAGATTCAAAACAAGGATATAAGCTAAACCTTCCACTGTTTTAGAAGAAAAAGCAATGTTGATTATTTGAGAAAGACTTTTTTAAATGAATAAAATGCTTTAAATAAAAAACATTGAAAAAGCGTATGAATAAAAAGCAAATTTACTGAACTAAACCTTTTTTCATTTTATACAAAATATGTTTTACATATTAATAATAATGTGAACTCTAAGTTGCTTGAAAAATCAAAGCCATGTGTCAATTTTCAGTTTGTTCAGTTATCTTCTTGGTTATTTTTAAGGACACCTTCTGGTATAAAATATCTCTGACAGTTATGGAGATCTCTGTTATGCATTGTGTATGGAAATAACAAAAAGGTGAAGCCTACGCTAAGACTAGCATGGTGCTATATTCTGCAGTTTGTCTATGCTGTTCATTGGTCTTTGGAGGTGTTTGCACTGAAAGTTTTGAGGTTACAATAGTTTCTACATGACTCATGCAAAACACATGTCTGGAACATCAGACCTCTAACCACAATTTGCAAGAAATCCGTGTCAGCAAGAGATGTAAAATGTTACCATAAATGTTACCATGCATTGGTTTAAACAATACAACTCGATAACAAAATGTCCACCTGAAGAATAATTTCAGATTTTTCTTTTTTACTTGATTAAAACAAAAAACTAAACTAAAAAAATTTAAAACTAAAAAAAAGTTAATTAATATTCCCAATTAATCTGTATTTTGCTTAATGTCTTTATGTTTCTCATACATTTTTTCTTTTGGGAAAGTGAGAAATAAACAATTGCTAGTACAATTTAAAATATTTAATTGGATGAACAACACTGTTTGGTACACTAAATTTTTCCATTGGCTCAACATATTATTTCTTACTGAGCCCATGTTAACCAACTGTTGCCACAATTGACAGAAATTCAGTTAGGCCAATTGAAAAATTTAGATGTGACCAGTCACTAGAAAATTTAGATTTGAAGCTTCACAGTGATAATAGGAAAATTAATGGACAGAGATTATTTTGGCTTTACAGCAGCTCTAGGAAAAAGTTATCGGGCTAAAGTAGGTTTTTGATTGAATCACTTCCGTTGTAAAAATCGCTAATTATTAACTTAGGGGCCGCTTAAATGACACCTTTTTAACTGAAAACAAAACACTTTTAATGCAGTCTTGCCGTTCATTTACGTGTTTAGTCTATAGGTATGCAGTTTTACAGATGCTAGAAATGTGGCTTTCAAATGAAAGATTGGTATCAAAGAGCACACCCAGAAGCTACATAAACAGGTAGTTTACTGTTCCTCAGGAAGTCATACAAGCAGTGAATATACAGATAAAGGAACTTTGAATCTATTATTTTGAGATGCAGTAAAGCAACCTTTTGAACTATTTTATGTCACTCTTCATCAGTTGTTAAATTAAGTCTGTGGCCGGAAAATTGAACCTACAGCTCTGGATGACCTACTTATGCTGTATTTGCATTGTTTTAGGCAAGGTTTGTGGGTTAGTCCTGTTTCACAAAATATGCTACAGTACCTGTGGCAGCACAAAGGCATCCTGAAGACATAGGCATAATTTGCAGGTGGGACATGTTTCCACCACTTTTTGCCAGGGTTGATATTGTCCCCACTACTTTTTGAAACATTTCACAGCATGGATGTATCTAATACAAAAGAAACATCTCTAATTGATTAGCAATTCGTTTGTGTTAAATAATAGGCGATCTGGCACTGGAATGTGTTGTTTTTTAAATCAAGCTGAGCGTTCATTGCCGCTGTTATCAGTGGAGCAACAGTGTTCTCTTGGCACTTGTGCATTTCACATAGACAAGTGCTTCAATCTATCACTTAAAGGATTAGTTCACTTTCAAATGAAAATCACCCCAAGCTTTACTCACCCTCAAGCCATCCTAGGTGTATATGACTTTCTTCTTTCTGATCAACACAGTCAGAGATATATTAATAAATATCCTGATGCATCCGAGCTTTATAATGGCAGTGAACGGTATCAACAAGTATGAGCTGAAGAAAGTGCCTCCATCCACATCCATCCATCATAAACATACTCCACACAACTCCAGGGGGTTAATAAAGGCCTTCTGAAGTGAAGTGATGAGTTTGTGTAAAAAAATATCCATATTTAACTAGTTATTATATAAAATATCTAGCTTCCGTCAGACCGCTTTCTGTATTCCGCCTTCCGCTGAGACTCTCTATTCTTTCCAGTGAAATCACAAAACAAAATGCACACAAACCTGTCCCTGATATACAATCACTGATGAGCATCTTTGGTTTCAATGAGAAAAAAAAAAAAGAAGAAAAAAAAGAAAAATTTACGAGGGCGTATTAGAACCCAGAACCTCTGGCACACTTAACAAAAATTTTACCACCACCAGTCCATTAGGACAAACAAATGCTTAAAGGCAGGGTATTTGTTCCAGAAACATTTTTTTTGTTATGCTGGTTGAAAGTCTCTTTACATCTTGATAGCAATCACTAATTTAAGTGGTCTAAATGTATTTATAAATATACAGTCAGGGCTTGTCATTAACACCTGCCAATCTGCCAAATGTGGGATGAGCAATACATTTGTTACTGTATTTGTTCATCTTTGTTAATGTAAGTTAATAAAAATACAGCAGTCCATTGTTTGTTCATGTTAGTTCACAGTGCATTAACTAAAGTTAACAAATACAGTGTTTTAGTAAATGTTGAAATTAACATTAACAAAGAATAATAAATGCTGTAGAACTGCAGTTCATTATTAGTTCATGTTAACTAATGTAGTTAACAAATGTTAACTAATAAACCTTATTGTAAAGTGTTACCAAAATATCTATGGCAGTTTTTCCCCATGGTATCGATGTCAAAATTGTGGCCAGTGAAAATGCAGAGTGGCTGGAGAGCAAAAAAGATCATCTGTGGAAGGCATAGGACCATCCGAATGCAATGATACAATGTTCTACCTGCCTGTCATCGTATGTATTTTCATATCTCTGCACACCCTGCTCGCGCAGACATCACACATCATCAGCGTGTTCGTGCTATGCAGAGTTAGATAGATGTCAGTCACAGAGCGCCTTGATTAATTATTCATGACAGCACGCATTAATTTCCTATGACAGGCACTTCAAACAGTGAGATCGCATACAGTAAGTGAGGGATGATTAATGGATCAAAAACAAGTCTCTTTGACAGCGATGCCATAGAAATATACAGAGCTACCGAAAAAATTGAAATTCAAACACAAAATAAATGCTGTACTTGGATCCTCAGCCTCCTGTGGCCGTGGATTTTGGCCCACCAAGGTCACCACCATGTCCAGTGATAATGCTCACCACTCCTGTGCTTTCAGTACCTTTCCATCCTGTGGTTTCCACACCAGAGCCTGTTTACAAGATGGCTGCCATGCTAGAGCCTGCTCACAACATGGTCGCCATAACAGAACCTCCAGCCAACATGACCGCCACGCCAGAGCTTCCAGCTGCCATGGTCGCCATACCAGAGCCTCCAGCCATAATGGACGCTATGCAAGAGTCTCCAGCCATCATGGGTGTTACGGCAGAGCCTTCAGCTGTCAGGCCGCTCCAATCCATGAGTTCGCTCCAGAGCTCGCATCAACCCAAGAGTCCTCTCCAGAGTCCACTTCAGTCCATGAGTCCACTCCAGAGTTTGCTCCTGTCCAGAGCCCAGCCTTGTGACCTATAAACTTCCTGTCTGCCCTGATGTGACCACAGAGGTTGTCCCTGAGTTTCCTGTTTGCCTTGATGGGAGCATGGAGGTCGTACCTGAACTTCCTGTCTGCCTTGACGTGACTGCAGAGGTCGTATATAAACTTCCTGTTTTCCCCGACGTGACCATAAAGGTTGTGCATGAACTTCCTATCAACCCTGAGGTGACCGCAGAGGTCAACCTGAGACACCTTGCTGGTCCCATTATGCCCATGGAGGACACTCTCGAGCTACCTGCCTGTTTTGACACGGCCCGTGTGGCCAATGCTAACCTCTCTGTGCTCTGTTTCAGTTTCACCTAATCTGCCGTGGTGGTCTCCACCATCTCTAGATCTGCCCTGGGGGTCTTCAGCTCCGCTGTGGTCATCATCAACTCCACCTGCTCAACCTTGGTGGTCCTCAATAACGGTGTACTTCAGCCCCATCTGCTCCACCTTAGGGGTCTTCAGTCCCATCTGATCTGCTGATCATTATCTCACTACTCCTGCCTATATAAAACCTGGTTCACTTACTCACTCTTCGCAATGTCTTGATTGTCTGTTATACTGCAATTCAGATCCTTTGAATTCCTGTTTCTTCCGTGTCTTGGTTTTTGGTTTGTTTCCCTGTTCTCTGGATTATCTGTTTCACCTGTGATCTGGACTGCTCACTTGTGTTTGACTTTTGCCTGTTTGACTTTGATTGTGGAAAATCCCTCAATAAATGCTGCACTTGGATCCTCAGCCTTTGCATCTCCGAGCAGTACATAATAGGCGCATAAGGTCCATAGAAGTAAAGAGAACAGAAAACTGCACTGAAAATTGATATGGGTTAATGTAAATGGATTAGTCTTACAATTTGCTATAAATCAAGATGGCAGACTCATATGCACTAAGAATATATTTCTATTATTAATTACTGAAAATGTAAATCAAAAACAAGAAAAAGTACTGTTTTTCATGAAAAATTTAATTGGCCAATCAAAGCTTTTGTTGTTTTCAACATACCATAACAAGCTTTGTTTTAAGTACAATGATATTTATTTTGCAGAGAACTCTTTGTAATCTGCACCTAACCATCACAGCTCTATTAGCTTTTACTGTATTTATTCTTAATAACCATAAACTTTATGACAATCAACAATAAACCAAAGAAAACACCAACTTCAGCCCAGGCAGGATTCCGGGTGCGTGCCGTTTTTTTTCTTCCATGATTAAGGAGATTTCACTTAATGAAGGAGATTAAACAAAGGTAAGTGGTACAATATAGCCTATTCAATTATTAAGCCATTTAGTTACATTTGCAGCAATTATGGTAACTTATGGTAACTTAAGGTTACCACTTGTTACTTATTATCACTCTCCTGAATGTAATCAGTTTTTTTGTATAACGTTCGCTAACATATTTATGCTTTATTATGCACTAAAATAAGCTAGTTTACCCACAGTTTGCCCTGGATGTGGCCCTTGGGTGCACTGGCCAGATGCTGCCGGAGCTCCATACTGCTGGGCAGGTTGACCTGAAGTGCTGGGATAGATCTCAGGTGGAGGGAATCCAACACTGGTGTACTCTGGAGGATCCTGCTGCAGTGGAAGTAAAGGCTGCCCTATTTTTGGATTCTGAGATGATGTTTTGAGATCCATGTTTCTCTCTGATTGCATTTCCCCCCTGCACCCCTGAAAGAATAAAAAAGATCTGTACGTCTGTCTTCAATGTGTAGTCAGGTGAAGACTGATCTGTTGATGCAGGTTCCTCTTTTGGTGACTAGTAGTGTTTGGGTTGTGTTGTACTGTAAAGGGAGGAGTGACAAGAATTTTGACACAGATTTAATTGGTAATTGACAATGGTGGTGGGGACAATGACTGTCGGGACAATGACTTTCAGGTTTCTTCTGTTCTGTATATGCTGCCACTGAGCCAAATAATGAGAAAGAACCAAATTGCATATCACAGCTATGCAGATGACACCCAGATCTACCTAGCCCCATCACCTAACAACTATAGCCCCATTGACTCCCTGTGCCAATGCATTGACGAAATTAAAAAATTGGATGTGCCAAAACTTCCTTCAGTTAAACAAAGACAAAACTGAAGTCATTGTGTTTGGAAACAAAGATGAAGAACGCATACCTTCACTCTAAGTCAGGAATCTTGGTGTGATTTTGGAGTCAGACCTGAGTTTCATTAGTCATGTAAAAGCAATAACTAAATCAGCATTGTATCAATGCTGACGGTCGGTTTTGTTCCTTTGCAAGATCTCAATGACAGTCAGTTTTGTTCTTTTATAAGATTTCAATGACAGTCTGTTTTGTTCGGTTATGAGATCTCAATGACTGTTGGTTTTGTTTCTTTGTTCTTTTATGAGATTTCAAAGACAGTCGGTTTTGTTCCTTTACAAGATTTCAATGACAATTAGTTTTGCTCCTTTATGAGATTTCAATGACGGCTGATTATGTTCCTTTATGAGATTTCAATGATGGTCGGTTTTGTTCGGTTACAAGATCTCAATGACAGTTGGGTTGGTTCCGTTATGAGATTTCAATGATGGTTGAATTTGAAACAAATCAAACTGTCGGTTTTGTTTAATTACGAGATTTCAATGGCGGTCAGTTTTGTTCTGTTACAAGATTTCAAAGACGGTCGTTTTTGTTTCGTTACGAGATTTCATTTATGGTTTGTTTTGTTCCTTTGTGATATGTAAAAGATGGTCTGCTTTGTTCCATTACGATATTTAAATGATGGTCGGTTTCATTGTCAGTCAGTCAAATTTTCATTTGTTCAGTTACGAGATCTCAATATGGTATATTTTGTTCTTTTACGAGATTTTAATGACAGTTGGTTTTGTACCATTATGTGATTTCAGTGATGGTCGGTTTTGTTCCGTTGCAAGATTTCAATGATGGTCAGTTTTGCTGGGTTACGAGATCTCAATGATGGCCAGTTTTCAGTGTCAGTCAGTTTCGTTCTGTTATGAGATTTCAAAGATGGTCAGTTTTTTTTTTTTTCTGTTATGAGATTTCAAAGACAGTTTTGTTTCGTTACGAGTTTTATTAGGAGATTAGTTTTTTAGGAGATCTCAATAGCTGTCAGTTTCGTTCCTTTGCGAGATCTCAATGACAGTCAGTTTTGTTCCTTTACAAGATTTCAATGACGGTCAGTTTTCATTGAGGGTCGTTTTTTTCTGTTACAAGATTTCAAAAACATTTTTGTTTCTTTACAAGATCACAATGACAGTCAGTTTTGTTCCCTTATGTGAGATCTCAATGATGGTCGGTTTTATTCCGTTATGAGATTTCAATGACAGTCGAGTTTGAAACGATTCAAACTGATTTCAAAGACATTTGATTTTGTTCCTTTACAAGAAATCAATGACTGTCAGTTTTGTTTCATTACGAGATTTCAATGACGGTCGATTTTGTTCCTTTGTGAGATCTCATTGACGATCGGTTTTGTTCCTTTACAAGATTTCAGTGATGGTCAGTTTTCAATGACGGTCAGTTTTGTTCCTTTATGAAATCTCAATGACGTTCGGTTTTGTTCCTTTGTGAGATCTCATTGACGGTCAGTTTTGTTCCTTTATAAGATTTCAATGACGGTCGGTTTTGTTCTTTTACAAGATTTCAATGACGGTCGGTTTTGTTCTTTTACAAGATTTCAATGACGGTCGGTTTTGTTCTTTTACAAGATTTCAATGACAGTCAGTTTTCAATGATGGTCATTTTTCAATGACGGTCATTTTTCAATGACGGTCAGTTTTCTTCTGTTACAAGATTTCAAAGACGGTCAGTTTTGTTTTGTTTTGACATTTCATTAATGGTCGGTTTTGTTTTATTGCGAAATTTCAATGATGATGGGTTTTGTTCCTTTACTAGACCTCAATGACTGTAAGTTTTGTTCCGTTATGATATTTCAATGATGGCTGAAGTTGAAACAGTTCAAACTGTCGGTTTTGTTTGTAAATAATATTTTAAAGTACATTAAAATAGAAAACCATTATTTTAAAGAATAAAGAATATTTCATAATATTACTGTTTTTCTGTATTTTTGATCAAATAAATGCAGTCTTGATGAGCATGAGACTTCTTTCAAAAACATTAAAAATAGTAATAATAATTTAAAAAAAAATAGAGTGTATCCATGTAAGTTGTAAGAACTATATAAAGTACTATATCATTTGTGATGTGAAACTAACTATCTGCATGGTATGTAGGGATTATTTTTGCCCCAGGGTTACACCATTTATTCAGTTTATGGCAACTGTGCTGGGGCGTTGAGCGATATGTGATGTGCTGTATGGTCTATGGGTTACATCCTTTATACAGTACAGCTTATTGCAACTGTACTGGGGTGTTAGAACCCTCCCAGGAGGTCTCCCATCCAGATATAGACGGGGCTCAACCTTTCTTGGCTACAGTGGGTGTGCAGGTGAAAGCTTCAGGTTGACTGCTGCAGAGCTTCTCAAGCATCTTTCCAACCATAAACCCTCTTACGTAGAAATATAAATCTCAACAATGGTGACATGCTTCATTCCGCAGTGCATTCTATAACAGACTATTAAGTTAAACTTTACTGCATTACATCTACATGATAAAAAAAAAACACTCTGTGTAAGATTAGACCACTAAATGATGACAACCTCTTCATCATCAAGTTGTCAACATCCCCTGACCACATTTCCTCTTGCTATTTTTGCCACAGCTAACACAGCTTCAGCAGCAAGAGAAAAACTAACACTAAAGGTATGTTTACATGACAGCAATGTACTAAAAACAGAAAAGTTTTTTCTTTGTACAGATGACGTTATCAAAAATCCCCATTCACATGGATCCACGCAAATGACTAAAAACGCTGTATTATGCATGCCAGACAAGTAGTTGGCGAGTTCCAAACAATCCTCTATTGCGTGGTGTCATTAAAATTATTTAACTGCTCCTGATCGAGACAGAGCATCCTCAATCTCATTTAAACGTATACTGCAAACGTGTTTTACAAACACTGTCACAGCAGCCAGCAAAGACAAACATATTACAAGAGTTAAAAGCCCAACTAATGGAAACAGCAATCACCATTATGGTGACTACAGATGAAACAAACATGAGATTTAAACTTCTTTTAATTTTCAGTAAGAACTTCTGTAGATGAATGACAGAAATAAAGTCAATCTAGTTAGTAATATGTTAATGTTATTGCTGTTTTTGAAATTGTTTAACCCTCCTCTGTTGAGATCTGGAGAGATTAACTGCCTTCTTTTATGTTCAGTTGATTTCATCTAAGGCTGTGGCTGAAATCAGTTGTAGCTCTTGTGTTTCTGTTTGTCTCTTTTTTCTGTTCTCTTCTTTCCTTCAGTGATTTTGCTTGTTAACAGGCTTGTTAATGTTAAGATGATTCTACAAATAATATATAAAGATTTTGTGGATCAGATAAGGTCCAGTTCTGGTTTATTTCTTTGCTCTTGACTGACATGTGGCATTGCTATGCCTTTGTGTATTTAAACCCCAGTACTTCTTGTGTTCCTTGTCTAGTCTTGTTCTTACATGGATGTTATGTTTGGTGCACTCATTCTCTTCCTGGATCTCATGTTTGATTAGCTTATGTTTATTTTTGTAAATAAAACTCACTGCATTTGGATCCAGCTTTTCTTTGTTTTTGAGTTCACCCTATATTACACCTGTAAATGTACAAATTATGCACATGCATGTATGTAAAAAAAAAAAAAAAAAAAAAAAAAAAAACGCTTGTAGTTTGTTATAAAATAAGATGACAGACTCATTTGCACTAAGTGTAACGGTTCATGGTTGTAGACAAAGCACACGATGAAGGGGAATCCAGTAACCAGACTTTAATGAAACTAAACAGGAGTACAAAGGAAAAACAACCATAAACATAAATGAGAACCGACAAAGACTGAGGGAGAACACAGGGAATATATACAGGGCTAAATGAGACTAATAAACAGGACACACCTGAAATAAGGACTCTAATCAAATGAGTAACTATGACAACAAACTAAAGGTGGGAAACTGAACAAAGGGAGACATGTGACAAATGAACAACAAACTCTAGACATGAACTAAACAGAACAACACGTGACACTAAGAATATATTCTTGTTATTTAGTACTGAAAATATAATTCAATAATTAAGAAAATACAAGACAAACCGTTCTTTCGTGATAAACTTAGCTGGCCAATCAAAGTCATAAAAAATAATCATAAAAATAACAATAATCAGCATATGTTTTATGTATAATGACACTGTACTGTAATGAAGTTGTAAGAACTAAATAAATCTCTTATTTGATACATTGATCAAATAACATTTAAAAAGCAGAGAACCAAATCTGTTTGTAATCTGCATCCAAACATGACAGCTCTAACAGCTGTTATCTCTAAATCTTCACAAACTGTAAGATAATAAACAATACAATGAGGACGAGCCCAACAGCAACACCGACATGATTCAGGGTGCGTGCCGTTTTGGAGTTCTTCTCTGCTAATGCTTGCTGTCCTGAGTAGTTGGCATTTCGAGTCTGTGAAAACAATTGTGAAACATATTGTTATTTACATTTCTCATTCTGAATTTCTTTGAGCCAATGGCACATGGGGGAATTCTCAAATGAGGGGCAAACTCCACTTTGTGGATGGGTTTACTTATAGTTCAACATATAATGTTTAATTTCCATTTGATGAAAGTTTTCCATGTTAAATGGAACACTATTTACTTTAACAAGCAACCAAATTATATTTTTTTTATGTTTATTTATTAAAGGTAGGGTAGGCAACTTTGGAGAGGCTAGCAATACCCAACTATATAGGCAATGACTCTGCAGGCTGCGTTTGAGCATGAAGGTACCTCACGAAACTGATTTCGGACAGGCTTCTGAGGCAGCACAACAGTTTAATGATCTACAGCAAAATACAAGCAAGCTTTGGTGAAAACTAAACAAATATTTAATTACTACAGTGAAATTACATCAGAAGTGGAAAACATTGGTCAAAAACGTACATTTACACACAAACTGACCAGAAACCACAACTTTCTGATGTCATCTTTCTTTAGCTCAAATGTCACTGAATGGATACATCTATGATGCCTTCAAAAATCAGTCAGATGAAGGTAACTCAGGAGACAGGAAGTGAAGCTAACTTTGGATTCGGATGTGCCTTGATGCTTTCCTACCATGGAATGCATCCTCCAAAGGCAACATTTTTATTTTTCCAGATGCAACCAGAGTCTGCAAAGCATCACGAGATGAGAGATGACATTAAATTACCTCGTGTCTGAAAGCACATAACATTAAAATAATAATGAATGTAAACAACTTACAGAGCTCTTACTTGTACCAACTGACTGCTGCAGATTCATTTTGGCATTGATAGTGTTGACATAGAAGCGCATAAATCTGACTCTGAGGAGTCAATTAGATACTATTCACACTAAGTGAAAATAGCAATATAGCCTATTCTATTTACACTAAGTGACAATAGCAGCATTTTCTCAAGGATATGCTATTTACACTATGTAAAAATATCAGTTCTTTTAAAAGCCAGGTCTGCAAGCCTTACTTGCTACTTCTGTGCCACTGAAGACATTGAAAAATAGCATTTGCCAACAAGGGACACTATTTGCACTTAGTGTAAATAGACAGTCCATTTTTGGTATGGAAGTTTAATCTAACAACCCCACAGGAAACACAGGAACCCACAGGAATACATAGGAAATGAGTGGGTACATTTTTTTTGAAAAACATCCTCAAACGGTCCTGCGTTGATATCAATGATTTAGACAGAAGTATTAATACACATATTAATAATATGTATTATGTAATAATATGTATCTGAATATTAACAATATTCATAGTTTGTGTGTATATATATTTTGTACGTATATACAATTATTTATTGTTTTTGTAAAAAAAAAAAAAATGGTTTCCATCTATAAACAGATGTCAGAATAATCCATCCATTTTCTCCAAACAACAATGCAGAATGATGAAAAAAACAGAGTCTCATAATAATAACAATAATAATAAAAAAAATTTCTTCTCCAAAGAACCACAGATTGTTTCATAGAAATAATGTGCCTGTTAAAGGGTTATGATAAATAAATAATTAATGAACTTGATGATTACCAAACTCCTTTTTCTTTATAGATTTGATATTTTAACTTCTGATTTTTAATTTAACTTTTGACTTCTCTAATTTATCACATGAACTTCATTTTTGTGGATTTTTATGAAATGTTATGTTTAATTATGCTTATAAAGATGAAAGAAATTAAATAAATAGTTCATAAATAAAAGGAAAGTACATGGACTAATACTTACAGAGCAGGAGAAAACCAGAGCAGCGATGCCCAGAGGTAAGCAGCAGCACAGCATGGTAAAGATGGAATAGCACAAGTAATCTGGCTCTGGATTGGCCAGTGGAGCGGCGGTCACAAAAACTGCAGGCTGCATGGTGACCACGGGTTGCCCTGGATATGGTCCTTGGGCATAGGGGCCCGGGGGGACTGGCTGGCTTGGATATGAGGACGGGTATCCAGCAGGATTGTCCTGGTATGCTGGTGGTGGTGTAGGCTGCAGCATCCCTGATTTCTCTGATGAATTCCAGGCACCTGGGGGCTGATTGCTGGGATCCATTTTTCTGATTATTGGCTTTTGATTTTGGTTGTAATTTCCTTTGCCTTGTGCTCTGCAGAGACGTATGTATTGCTGTACTCTGGTTCAGACTCTTATATACCTTGGCGATGAACGGCAGCAGCAAATGGGAGGCGAGTTGTAGGGGAGTGACAAGAACTTTGGCACTGTTCTCATACTGTGTGACTGCAGGAGCCACCTTGTGGTTTCACAATGACCCTGATGAGAGACATGAAATATCAGAAGGATCAGTTGGATTATTTCATCACAACTGAGCACATTTTTTGGACCTTATGACAGTGAATCTTCTTTTTAAATCAGTTTCCTCATCTATCCTGTCAGCAGTCCACGTCTAGATTCAAAACAAGGTTATAAACTAAACTCTATTATAGAGAAAAAAGCGTGCCAAGTGTCCCACTACTGGAACACTGACAGTTAGGCTATGACCAAAACTATATTTGAAATGTTTAATTTGTATGTTCTCACAGTCACAACATAGTGCGTGCCATCAGTCTATCAGTGTTGTCATGATGTCATTTTTCTGCATGCATGTGTTTTAATTACATTAATACATTAGCAAGATAGATTAATACCGACTCATTCCCTATAGATGCTCATTGTGAAATAAGAAGTATACCAAATAAATGAATAAGTAAAATATTATTAAATGTGTTTGTTCAATTATCTTTATGGTTATGTTTAAGGACACCTTCTGGACACCTTCTCTGACGATTATGGAGATCTCTGTTCCCTTTCAGTCGGTCACGTTCGACGAACGTCAGTAGTGACCGACGAATTGGGATATCACCAGAGAGCCCTATCAGCTTCGAGTGAACTAAAACAAGCCAATGGAGTTGGCGTGCGATATTTGCATAATGCGCACCACCCCCGCTAGGTGGTATAAATAGGGGAGCAGATGCCATCGCACTCTGTCTTTCGCTTCGGAGCCAACCTTTGTGTTCCTGCTATTAGACTGAGAGTGACTTCTCAAGCCTTTGAAGAGCTTTGTTCTACAGTGCTGGCCTTATGGCACCGTACAGTGAGGCCGCGAGCTTTCCCAGAGTGAGCTGTTTATACAGCTCTCAACTGCTGTTTTCACAGCATTATTTGCCCCGTTTGGTTTGCAATTTGGTCCGGTTCCTCTGTGTCTGTGACTCAGGGAGTGAAAAGTGTACCTGCAGTCACATCGCGGCTGTTCCCTGTGTGCTTCGGCACAAAGAACAAGAGCTTCTAAAAGAGCTTCATAGACAGACACTACGTCTTTTTCAAGACGTCATTCTGTCTGTGCGTTTCTGGAAGCGGTCGTTTCCTATCCTCACTGACGGCCACAATCACTTTCTCTCATGTCTGCTTAGCGTGCTGAGACTGTGTTTGTGGGTGGTTCATATTCTCTTGTGAGAGCATGCCCACGTCGGCGCGTTGTTGGTCTTGCCTTTCTCGTAAGGGCTTGAGCGCTCAGCGCGCCGTGTGCCGTCGAGCTGCCGGCTGACAGTGCGCGTTGCCATGGCAACCCAGCGCATTGTTCGGCGCTCTAGATGCGTGGTCGAGACTCGAGTGCCTCAAATGAGGTGGAGTCCCCTCACCTATTCCCCGATCTAGTTCTTTTTCTGAATCAGAAAAGTACTACTTTTGGTGAATAAACCAGGGTGACCAGAGGATCACAGTGGGGCAATACCCGCCGAGCCAATCTCCGTGGGCCCCCCACTCCTCTAGTGCATCGCAAACATGTTGTGACTGTGTTCGTGGGTGGTTTGTTTAGTAACAACATGGCCACATCGGCGCTCAGCGCGCTGTGTGTCGTCCAGTTAGACGGCCACGTTCACTGTCCCACATGGCTGGTAGCTTCTGGGTGGATTGCTGGTCCTTCTCATGGGGGACCTAGCGTCTTAGTCAGGGCTCCAGCAGAGAATCAGATGTCGACTGCTACATTGGAGAGAGGGTTGATGGGCTCTGGACATGAAGATGAGGCTGAGCGTCCCACGGTTGTGATGTGCTCATGCTGAATCAGATTCAGAGTTAATGACCATGCTTTCCCGGGCCCCTGGGGGGCGTGGTGTGACGCGTTCTCGCCTTGCCCCGCCCCCTGTCTTTAGCCCGGACGTGCATGAAAAACTTGGCAGCTTGGAAGCCTTTTTTGGTGCCAAATATGGAACGCCAAAAGGGCCATAATCTGCATTAAAAGTTTTTTCTCTCTCACTACCCTCTATGGTGGGGTGGCAGTGCTACAGGCACACCACCTCTGCCCTGCATGGGTCTTGGCCCCCGCAAGTCTGTGGAAGACCAAAGCACTCATTGCATATGGGTAGTTCTGAGTCGGGGTTGAGCTACGCATGATGCAAGTCATAGCGCAGGCCCCTGGCCAGACAATGTCCACCATGGTGGTCCAGAAACACCCCTGGCTAGCCTTGCAGAGGTGTGTCATCGTCAAAGTACGCTTTCTCGATGCTCTCATCTCACAAGCTGGCCTAAAACCCAGCCCCCTCAGCCCGCAGCCAAGCCAGTTGGCTAGCGAGAAGCGGTCCTGGAGAAACGGGCGACCTGGAGCTGAGGTAAACAGTTCTTCAGGAGACGATGCCTGCATCGCTCCCTTCCCCGGAGGAGGGCCGGGTGGAGAATTTTGGTCTGTTCCGCCGCTGGCTCTCCGGAGTCCAGCGGTACCCACGAAGTAGAACTGTTTTCTAATCCTCCAGGTCCCAAGAGGGCGCGGCTGGCAGTGCGCAAGGCCCCGCCTCGCCACTCTCAGCCCCCTCTCACTTCGCCAGCAGGTCCCAGTGTGTTGGTCGAGGCCGCCTTCCATGTGCCGTCTCCCATACACACTGCCACCTTGCAGAGTCTGACCCCACTTCGGGCCGCTATGCTGTCCGAGTCGGGTCCCAGCACTCTACTTCGCTGCCCCACGCCCGGTACGTCTGTGGTGCATTTGGTCCCGCTGGCTCGGTGTCTGGAAGCCTGGATAGCGCTCCCCAGTCCGTCCCGCTGGCTCATTCGCACTATCAGA
Organism: Mylopharyngodon piceus; assembly: GCA_039654765.1. Lineage (NCBI taxonomy): Eukaryota > Metazoa > Chordata > Actinopteri > Cypriniformes > Xenocyprididae > Mylopharyngodon > Mylopharyngodon piceus. Next base: position 13,987,841 of record CM077445.1, read on the forward strand.
CTCAGCTATGCGATTCAGTTCGCCCGGTGTCCCCCGGTGTTCAGGGGTGTCCATTACACTCGTGTGTCCCTGGACAATGCACCTGTTCTCCGGGCGGGGATTGCTGTCCTCCTGGTGAAGGATGCAATCGAGCCGGTCCCTCCAGCCAATATGGAGTCAGGGTTCTCCAGCCCCTACATCATTGTACCCAAAAATGGCGGTGGGCTACGGCCAATCCTGGATCTGCGTGTCCTGAACCGGTCCCTTCACAGGCTGCCGTTCAAGATGCCTACGCAGAAATGCATTTTCGAATGCATCCGTCCCCAGGATTGGTTTGCAGCGATCGACCTGAAGGACGCGTACTTTCATGTCTCGATTCTGCCTCGTCACAGACCCTTTCTACGGTTTGCGTTCGAGGGTCGGGCATATCAGTACAAAGTCCTACCCTTCGGGCTGGCCCTGTCGCCCCGCGTCTTTACGAAGGTTGCGGAGGCGGCCATTGTTCCGCTCAAGGAACCGGGCGTTCGCATTCTCAACTACCTCGACGACTGGCTCTTCCTGGCCAGCTCGCGGGAGCAGTTGTGCGAACACAGGGACATGGTGTTAGCTCACCTCAGCCGGTTGGGTCTTCGGGTCAACTGGGACAAGAGCAAACTCTCCCTCAGGCAGAGGATCTCTTATCTCAGTATGGAACTGGATTCGGTCGCCCGGACAGCGCACCTCACCGAGGAGCGCGTCCAGTCAGTGTTGAACTGCCTGAGTACGCTCAAGCGCAAGACAGCGGCCCCACTGAAACTCTTCAGAGGCTCCTGGGGCATATGGCATCCGCAGCCGCGGTCACGCCGCTCAGATTGCTTCATATGAGGCCGCTTCAACACTGGCTCCGCGGCCGGGTCCCGAGATGGGCGTGGCAGCGCGGTACGTTCCGTGTCCCCGTGACACCGAACTGCCGTCGCATCCTCACCAAGTGGTCGGACCCTTCGTTCCTGCGGGCTGGAGTTCCCCTCGAACAAGTGTCCAGGCATGCTGTGGTCCACACAGATGCCTCTGCCACGGGGTGGGGGGCCACGTACAATGGGCATGCAGCGTCGGGTCTGTGGACGGGGCCTCAACTAGGGGCCTCATCGAGTTGCTAGCAGTACGTCTTGCACTGGGCTGCTTCCAGGAGCTGTGGACAGACAAGCACGTACTGGTCCGCTCGGACAGCACTGCGGCCTTTGCGTACATCAACCATCAGGGTGGTCTATGCTCCCGTCGCATGTCGCAACTCGCCCGCCATCTCTTGTTATGGAGTCAGAAGCATCTGAGGTCGCTTCGTGCCATTCATGTCCCAGGCGTGCTCAACCGTGTAGCCGACGAGCTCTCACGGCAGCCTCCGCTTCCGGGCGAATGGAGACTCCATCCCCAGGTGGTCCAGCTGATCTGGCAGCGCTTTGGCGAGGCACAGATAGATCTGTTCGCCTCCCCGGAGACTGCCCACTGCCAGTGGTTCTATTCCCTGACCGGCAGCACGCTCGGCACGGATGCCCTGGCACTCAGCTGGCCCCGGGGCCTATGCAAGTATGCGTTTCCCCCAGTGAGCCTTCTCGCACAGCTCCTGTGCAAAGTCAGGGAGGATGAGGAGCAGGTCTTGTTAGTGGCTCCATACTGGCCCACTCGGACCTGGTTCTCAGACCTCACGCTCCTTGCTACAGCACCTCCCTGGCCCATTCCTCTAAGGAAGGACCTCCTGACTCAGAGACGGGGCACCCTCTGGCACCCGCGTCCCGACCTGTGGAAACTCCATGTGTGGTCCCTGGACGGGACACGGAGGTTCTGAGTGATCTCCCGCAAGCGGTCGCAGACACTATCACTTCCGCTAGAGCTCCTTCTACTAGGAACCTCTATGCGTTGAAGTGGAACCTGTTCGTCGAATGGTGCTCCTCTCACCGAGAGGACCCCCGATCATGTTAGGTCAGATCCGTGCTTTCCTTTCTGCAAGAGGGCCTGGAGCGAAGGCTGTCTCCCTCCACCCTCAAGGTGTATGTTGCCGCTATCGCCGCACATCACTATGCAGTTGATGGTAAATCGCTAGGGAAGCACGATCTGATTGTCAGGTTCCTGAGGGGGGCGAGGAGACTGAATCCTCCCCGGCCTCCCTCTGTACCCTCTTGGGATCTGACCCTGGTTCTTACATCTCTCCGGGGTCGTCCCTTCGAGCCTTTCCAATAAGCTGAGTTAAAAGTACTGTCCCTTAAGACCATCCTCCTGGTTGCATTGGCCTCACTCAAGAGGGTAGGGGACCTGCACGCATTTTCGGTTGACGAATCATGCCTGGAATTCGGGCCAGGTGACTCTCACGTTATCCTGAGACCCCGGCCTGGATATGTGCCCAAGGTTCCTACCACTCCCTTTCGAGATCAGGTAGTGAACCTGCAAGCGCTGCCTTCGGAGGAGGCAGACCCAGCCCTAGCTTTGCTCTGTCCCGTCTGCGCTCTGCGCCTGTACATGGACAGAACGCGAAGCTTCAGGACCTCAGATCAGCTCTTTGTCTGTTACGGAGGCCAGCAGAAGGGAAAGGCTGTCTCCAAGCAGAGGATGGCCCACTGGATAGTGGATGCCATCGCCCTGGCGTATGAATCCCAGGGCGTGCCTTGCCCGCTCAGGTTGAGAGCCCACTCCACCAGAGGAGTGGCCTCTTCCTGGGCGCTGGCGCACGGCGCCTCGCTGGCAGATATCTGTAGAGCTGCAGGCTGGGCGACACCTAACACGTTCGCTAGATTCTATAGCCTTCGTGTAGAACCGGTATCTTCCCGTGTACTCGCTTCCAGCAGCCGGTAGACGCGAAGAGCCCATTCTAGTGTCGGCTTGCAATGCCACTCCCGCCCCCTGGGCTGGATATGTGCATCCTTTTACTCCAGTCGAGTTCCCCGCTTGGCGAACCCTGTCGAGTTCCTCCGCCTCCCCCTTCGGCTTGGACATTGCGGAGTGTCTGATGCCAGGCCAAACCTCCGTCACTGACGTTGACGTCAACTCCCCACGGTGAGCCCGTGTCTTTCCCTTAGCAGAGCCAGCTCTGCTGTCACCTGTCAGATGAGTCTCCCCCTACCCAGGTGGAGCCATCCCAGGGACTCCATATGCGTACTGTCCACGGCCAGTCCATATGTGTACTCTCCACGTAAATTCCTCCCCTGCGGGTGGGTAGTGGTCTCCGCAGCGTCCCCCATGGGTTCGCTTCCCCAGTGTAGTCTAGTTTACTTAGTGGGTATGTTGGAACAGCAGTAGACTCTCTCGGCGTAAGCTCGCCCCCTTCCCTGTCCCTTTGGTGCGCCGGGTGGCTAGAGCTTGCGCTGGGCACTGGAAGGGGTTCATAACTGTGGCGCTTTATTTGGGATCCCAATTCGTCGGTCACTACTGACGTACGTTGAACGTGACCGACTGAAAGGGAACGTCTCGGTTACGTATGTAACCCTCGTTCCCTGAAGGAGGGAACGGAGACGTACGTCCCGTCGCCACAGTTTCTGTACCCTCGCTGCAGTGGGTATTCTATAAAGAATAATAATTTCAGATTTTTCTTTTTTACTTGACTAAAACTAAAAACTAAACTAAAAAAAATTGTTAATTATTAATATTCCCAATTAAGTCTGTGTTTTGTATTTTGCTTAATGTATTTATGTTTTTTATACATTATTTCTTTTGAGATAGTGAGAAATAAACAATTACAATTTAAAATATTTAAGGATGAGGCCTCCGGCTCAGGTTAGAATAACTGCTTGGGATCTAAAAGTATTAGAAGGGTTATCCTCTGCACCATTTGAGCCCTTGGACTCTGCATCGGACAAGTGCTTAGCCTTAAAAATGGCTTTTTTTTGCTGGCAATGATGTCCCTCAATAGAGTTGGGGACCTTCAGGCCTTGTCTGTTGCTTCTTCCTGTTTGGAATTTGCTCCAGGTGGAGTAAAGGCTATTCTTTATCCTAGGCCGGGGTATGTACCTAATGTACCCACTAATGTGGCCCGGCCGGTAGTCCTTCAGGCTTTTCATCCTCCTCATGTGTTGGCCGATCAAGAGAAGCTGAGGCTACTTTGACCAGTTAGGGCCCTTGAGACTTATGTCAGGAAGACGTCTCAGTGGAGAAAATCTGACCAGCTATTGGTATACTTCGGGCCCCCTAAGAAGGGTTGCCCGGCTACTAAACAAACTGTTAGTCGATGGATTGTCAAGGCAATTTCCATGTCTTATGAGGTGAATGGGATGCCTTCACCACTATCAGTCAGAGCTCACTCCACTCGAAGTATGGCATCTTCGAAAGCACTATTGCCGGGGACTTCCCTCCATGACATATGCAATTCTACCGGGTGGTCTTCCCCACATACTTTAACAGGTTTTATAGCCTGGACCTCCCAGACACTCCTGGGGCCCAAGCTCTTTTGTCCTGAGTTGTGCCTTATTTCACACTGAGACAGGCATTTCGTCAGCATGGCGAAGTGGGCATTTCGTTCCCCAAAGTGTCATCACTGACGCAGCATCTCGTTCCCTTCTCAAGGAACCATGGTTACATGGGTAACCTGAGACAGTTTTCAACATCATTACTCCAGTCTTCAGTGTCACATGATCCTTCAGAAATAATATGCTGATTTACTGCTCAGGTAACATTTCTTATTATTATTATCAAAGTTTTTACATAATAGACTTTTGTTCAAAAATATTAAAACATTGTAACATTGTAACATAATTTGTTTCCATGACTGCTAATCACCTACACCTGTCCCTCTCAGCCCTTGTTAGCCTTTGTGTATTTAAACCCCAGTATTTCTTGTGTTCCTTGTCTAGTCTTGTTCTTACATGAATGTTATGTTTGGTGCACTCATTCTCTTCCTGGATCTCGTGTTTGATTTGTTTGTTTATTTATTTTTGTAAATAAAACTCACTGCATTTGGATCCAGCTCTCCTTTGTTTTTGAGTTCACCCTGTATTACACATGTAAATGTACAAATTGTATGTAAAAAAAAACAGCACAGCTGCACACAAGATATTTAAGTAAGAAAAAAAAAAAACATAGTAACAAGTAAACAAGTAAAGAAAAAAAAATTAAAAAATGGATTGTCAATTGGTTGATCTTATAGTTAAAATAAGATGACAGACTCATTTGCACTAAGAATATATTCCTGTTATTAATTACTGAAAATGTAATTCAATAATTAAGAAAATATGAAACAAAGCACTGTTCATTCATAATAAATTTAAGCCAGTCAAAGCTTTCAATGTTTTAAGCATAATAATAATCATAAACATAACAATAATCAGCATATGTTTTAAGTATAATGATACATTGACCAAATAACATTTAAAAAGGAAGAAATCCAAATCTGTTTGTAATCTGCATCCAAACATGACAGCTGTAACAGCTGTTATCTCTAAATCTTCACAAACTGTAAGATAATAAACACTACAAGGAGGACAAGCCCAATAGTAAGGCCAACATGATTCAGGGTGCGTGCCGTTTTGGAGTTCTTCTCTGCTAATGCTCGCTGTCCTGTGTAGTTAGCATTTCGAGTCTGTGAAAACAATTGTGAAACATAATATTATTCACTTCAGTTCTCATTCTGAATTTGTTTGAGCCAATGGCACATGGGGGAATTCTCAAATGAGGGGCAAACTTATAGTTCTTATAGTTCAACATACAGTCAAACCAAAAATTATTCAGACATTTTTGATATTTTTGATATATTTATACTAGTGGGTGCAGAACACCACAGTTCACTTATGTAAGTGAGGATAGCAAAATAAAGTAAACTGTGACATATTATACCCAAAAATTGTTCATACAGTGGACTACCAGTAAAATTGAAAAACATTTGCAACCAAAAATTATTCAGACACTTTGACCTGACCATGTTTTGCTTCAGTGTTATCTGACATAATTAAGATTTTTTTTTTTCTGACACAGTTTAACTCTGAGATCTTGTCATATTTTATTACCATTTTTTAAACTATAGTGAATAAACTGTATTAATGAATGAAATGTTCAAGGTGTCTGAATGAATTTTGGTTTGACTGTATAATGTTTAATTTCCATTTGATGAAAGGTTCCCATGTTAAAGATGTATGAAACACAATTTACTTTAACAAGCAACCACAATTATATTTTTTATGTTTATAGGTAGGGTAGACAATTTCAGAGAGGCTAGCAATAGCAAACTATATAGGCAATGACTTTGCAGGCAGTGTTTACGCACGAAGGGACCTCACGAAACTGATTTCCGACAGACTTCTGAGGCAGCACAACAGTTTAATGATCTACAGCAAAATACAAGCAAGCTTTGGTGAGAACTAAATAAATAATTTCTGCGGTAGTAATTTCTTGCTAGAAATGACATCAGAAGTGGAAAACGTTGGTCAAAAATGTACATTTACACACAAACTGACCAGAAACCACAACTTTCAGATGCCATCTTTCTTTAGCTCAAATGTCACCGAATGGAACGCACAGGATTATGGGATATCAAAAGCAGCGAAGGATACATCTATGCTGCCTTCAAAAATCGATCAGATGAAGGTATCTCAGGAGACAGGAACTGAAGCTAACATTGGATTCAGACGTGTCTTGATGCCTTCCTACCTTGGAATGCAACCTCAGAAGGCAGCATTTTTAAGTTTTTGGATGCAGCCAGAGTCTGCAAAGCATCACGAGACGAGAGACGGCGTTAAATTACCTCATGTCTCAAAGCACATAACATTAAAATAATAATGAACATAAACAACTTACAGAGCTCTTACTTGTACCACCTGACTGCTGCAGATTAATTTTGGCGTTGACAGTGTTGACACTGAAATGCATAAATCCGTGTCTGAGAACAGCTCAGAGTAGAACGTCACGGGTTGTCATCTCATAATTACGGTTACGACATGGCGTGAACGCAGCATAAGCTTGTTTTTTGGTTCAGGAGGAACTGTAAAAGGTCGGCTGATATTTGTCAACTCTGTATAGCCTTACGGAAGATGATGACGTGTGATGTCTGCGTGAGCAGCTGCGCGGAGGTATGGAAATACATATGTTGACAGGCAAGTAGGACATTGTATCATTGCATTTGGACCGAATGCAATGATTGGCCAAAGATTTTTTGGTCCTGAGACTACCACAGAAGATGTATGTATATGTTTTAATATTTAGACCACTTACATGTATTATTGATTGCTATCAGGATGTAACCAGTATAAAAAAACGTGTTTATAAAACAAATTACCTATACCTTTAAAACCCAAACACACCAACATGTCATCAAGTGTTTACATTTTAAACATTTAATTTTATTTATTGATAATGATGCCAATTAATATCTACATTCTGAGTTGTTTACTTTGGAAGATTAATTTTCACAAAGGAATGTATCAATACTGAACTTACTTAAGCTGGTCAATGACACCATTTTCTTCTAGAGCTGCTGTGCAGCCAATATTAATTGCCAGTTATCACTGTAAAGCTGCATCTGCATTGTAAAAAGTGCTATATAAATAAAGGTGACTTGACTTGACTTGACATGACTTGACGTGAAATTTGACTTGTTCTAGCTGCTTTGCCAGGCATTATTGCGCCGACAGATTGTCAATAGAGGCATATAACATCTGCTGTTTGCCGTAAGTTTTAGCCCTGTTCAAACACACATGAACCAACTAATCAAGCTCTTCAGATAAACTTGAAAATTCAACAGTGAAAGTCATCCAAAATCACATTTGTAAGTGAACTACATCTGTGTTGAAAATGATTGGCCATTGTGAGTATATTTTTTCACATATTAACATATAGGCAAACTTATGTAAAGCAAACTAATTAACTTTCCAGCACTGTGCGTGATGGCAATGTTTGCTTATATAATGTTCTTTTACTTTTGCAGAGTAAAAGATAAATGTGGACAGAAGATTCTTTATTTTATTCTTACCTTTTTTGTTTTTTCTTTGTTAATAAATTTATAATTCAAACATTGAATAAAAATATTTCTTGTTAAATGTTGTCTTTCAATATTATTGGCTTTTGTTCAGATATTTTTACACAATTAGCTTCACAAATGAATTGTACTGATGTTTAAAAAACCTTAAACTAGTAGACATTAATAAATATACATTTTAGCATTAAAACTATAATAATTTTAATGCGTGAAATTATTTATACTGGACTACAACAGTAAAATAACTAACATAATAATAGTTTTTTTTTTCTTTTTTTTTTCTTAAAAGTGTGTTGCTGTTGAGGGGATCTCCAGTGCCACACCTGTTTCTCTAAAACTGAATGTCATTTACAGGAAGCCAAAAAACAGGATCAACGAGTGGAGCATGATAGATTTTTTTAGAAATTATTTAAGTGAATGGTAACACTTTATTTTAGGGTCTTTTAACTAGTTGCTCATTAGCATGCATATTAATAGAATATTGGCTATTTATTAGTACTTATTAAGCACATATTAATGCCTTATTCTGCATGACCTTATTCTACATTCTTAATCCTACCCAATTCCTAAACTTAACAACTACCTTACTAATTATTAATAAGCAGTAAATTAGGAGTTTATTGGGGGAAAAGTCGTAGTTAATAGTTTATATGTGTTCCCTATACTGAAGTGTTACCAAGTGAACTCAACCTGATGGAGATATTATAAGTGCTGTATGTCAAGCACATAAAATTAATTAGATTATTCAAAAATACACCATTTTTAATCATTTGAGTAATGAATCACTCTTAATGTGGGATCAGTGTGTGTTTTTCTAACAGATTCTAACAGATCAACCCCACAGAAAACATTTTTGACGAGTGGGTAAATACTTTTTGAAAAACATCCTCAAACGGTCCTGCACTGATATCAATGATTTACACAGAAGTATTAATATACATATTAATAATATTAACAATATTCATAGTTTGTGTATATATATTTTGTACATATAAACAAACATTTATTATTATTATTATTATTATTATATAATCAACACAATGTGCTTGTTAAAGGGTTATGATAAATAAATAATTAACAAAGTTGATGATTACCAAACTTCTTTCTCTTTGTAGATTTGATATTTTACATTACTAATCACTGAAATGTAAACCATTGTAAAGACATGCTTACATTTTTTTGACTTCTCTAATTTATCACATGAACTTCATTTTTGTGGATTTTTATGCAATTTTATGCAATTTTATGTTTAATTATGCTTATAAAGATGAAAGAAATTAAATAAATAGTTAAATAAAAGGAAAGAACATGGACTAATACTTACAGAGCAGGAGAAAACCAGCGCAGCGATGCCCAAAGGAAAGCAGCAGCACAGCATGGTAAAGATGGAATAGCACAGGTAATCTGGTTCTGGTTTGGCCTGTGGAGCAGTGGTCACAAAAACTGCAGGCTGCATGGTGACCACGGGTTGCCCTGGATATGGTCCTTGGGCATAGGGGCCCAGGGGGACTGGCTGGCTTGGATAGGAGGTCGGGTATCCAGCAGGATTGTCCTGGTATGCTGGTGGTGGTGATGTAGGCTGCAGCATCCCTGATTTCTCAGATGAATTCCAGGCACCTGGGGGCTGATAGCTGGGATCCATTTTTCTGATTATTGGCTTTTGATTTTGGTTTGGTTCCCTTTTTCCTTGTGCTCTGTAGAGACGTGTTTATTACTGTAATCTGGTTCAGACTTTCATATACCTTGGCGATGAACGGCAGCAGCAAATGGGAGGCAAGTTATAGGTTGTAGGGGAGTGACAAGAACTTTGGCACTGTTCCCATCATACTATGTGACTGCAGGAGCCACCTTTTGGTTTCACAATGACCCTGATGAGAGACATTAAATATATCAGGAGGATGAGTTGGATTATTTGATCACAACTGAGTACATTTTTTGGATCTTGTGACAGTGAATCTTTTTTTTAAATCAGTTTCCTCATCTATCCTGTCAGCAGTCCACGTCAAGATTCAAAACAACATTATAAACTAAACCTTCCACTGTTTTAGAAGAAAAAGTACTTTTAATTAATTGAAAAAGCATTAGAAAAGCATACTGAACTAAACATTTTTTTCTTTTATACAAAATATATATTTTACAAAATAATTTGGACACTAAAATTGCTAGAGAAATCAAAGCCATGTGACTAACCAAGTTGTGAGCACTAACCAGGGGAGCACAAACCAGCCTAGAGCTGATCCTCAGGAGGAGGCCTAAAGGGAGCCTTCGACCAATGATCAGCTTAGGGAGCTAAGCACAATTACACAAACAACCCTAACAGGGAAGTACAAAGCTCGACCTAACAGGTAGACCATACTGTGGGCACATAATCATGGAGCCCAGACGGGCCTATATCATGATAACAACTCTACATGGAGTAAGACTCACATACGAAAAAGCACTTCGTCACATTAGTAGGGCATTCAATGGTGGCCTGAGAAGGCCACCTTGAACCCCTGTTTTGCTAGGAGCAAGACATATGACCTCAGTAACAGCAGTTTAGACTGTAAAGTGCCCACATGACAGTCCACCTAACACAATCCAACGAGCAGTGTACTTCGGTAAAATAACCTTTTACTCTTTAAAGCAAGAGGAGTACAACATACGCCATCACGCACTAAGGAAGGCCCCAGATGGGCCTATGACCTCAGCAGACACGTGGCGTCAGCTCGTGGCAGTGTTTGAAGCACCAGGAAGGACAAATAACCGAACCATAAGGAGTACACTCCAACATACGCAAGTATGTTCAAAAGGCGGCCCAGAGGGCCTGAAACCTTCAAGACACACGGCGTTAGTCTAGTGGCCATTAGGGTTCTAGGAGCGAAAGATAGAACCAACCTAAACACTAGGTAGCTCTTTAGCTCAACTAGAGTTACCCAGACTCAAGGAGGCAAATGTAGTTAAAACCAAACCTCAGTAAAGTTTTACCACAAAAACTCACCCTGAGAGGTCAACCACTCAGAAACGTACAATAAAAGCACCCCTTTTTCAGTGAGAGGAGTACGCGGCCGAACTCCAGCATGCTACACAGGAGGCACAGAGGGCCTGCCGTAGTAGACACGTGGCATCAGCTAGTGGTGACCATAATTATACCAACCATCAGGCCATGCATACAAAGGAAAATGTTCTTTTTACTGAAGGAAATGCATATTCCGCCGCCATACTCCATGACACAATAAACCTTAACTGGGGAATATAAAGTAGTCACCACTCTCTCTAAATAGAGGCTAATATGAAAGGCCTGCTATTATGAGAACAGGTGCTAACCTGTGGCAGCATAAAGTAAAGCTCACATAAAAAATGTAGGGCAAAAGGCTAGAACTCAAAGCAAACACAACGCTTTGAAACACATGCCATCCTAGCAGGATAATGTCCTCTCTACACAGATTCGCAAATCTGTACTGAGCCTCAGCTACAAAGCTAGCGTCCGTCAACTCAAACTTGAATAGGAAAATCAAGTGGCTCAGGGGAAACATTTTCATAGCATGAAAAGTTCTAGAAGTGAGGCCTAGCATACACTAGTACACTTATCTACGCAAAGATAAGGGCCTACCACCTGAGAAAACCAGCACCAGGGAGTCTAAAAACAGTCTACAACCTTAGCTGTTAACTCTCCAATTGCACCTACAAATACAAGGGGACAATGGGCATACGGCCTAAAAACTCCCTCGGGAGAAGGCCAGAACTAGGAACTATACGATGTGATAGAGGATAGTATAACAGGGTTAATATACTTAAACACACCTTAACCTAGCTTTAGCCTAGCCACTAAGCTATGGGCCTAAACACATGGCCACAAGCCTAATGGAGCCTGGTCTTCACTTCCAAATCTCATGGAAAGAGAAAGAAAGTGAAGCTTGCAAGCAACAATGTCAGGCGGACAGTCAGGGCCGACCTAGACATAAAACTGAAGTAATGAGTGCTAACTCATAACTATACTGTAATACTAGCTGAGAAGCTACCTCATACAGAAAAAGAGACTAAGCGGCGGCCATTTTGTGGCCTGCTTAGCTCATTTTAACACTTCAGTTGCCCAACAAACCCCTTAAGTTTTAACTGCTACATGCCCAGGAAAAACTATACAGGAAAAACAAGGTCAAATTTAGAAATAAAAGGACCTTGCTTACCTTCCTGCGGCTCGAAGACCAAAGACTCCTCCTCCTTGCCTTTTTGAAAGAAGGATAGAATCCAGGGTTCTAAAAGCCTAAAAGAACCTTTTCACTATCAAGCCAGAAGGCGGGCCTTCAGAAAATATTCTCATCATGGGTCCCACCATCAGCCTGACTGTTCAAAGGTGTCCTGAGCATGAACAATTTACATGAAAAATCCCCCGGGAGGCCGAGGAAGAAGGGCGAGGGCAGGTGTACATTTGCCCTCGCCAGAGAGGGAACCGATCACCGGCGTTGCTGGCGCCTGTATTCGATCACCTCTCTCAAGTCTTGCTTCTTCTTCCTCGTATCCCGCCGCTTTTGCGACTTACTCCGAGGACACTGGATCTCTGGCCCTGTCTCTGAGCCTCAACTTGAGACGGGCCAGGGCCTCCCGGCTGTCTGGGCCCAGCTCCGGATCTGAGCAGGATGCATGTTTTAAATGCTGCTGAGCGTGCCTTCGCCTCTCTGAACTTTCCCACGACCGTCTCAATGGAGGTGCCGAAAAGTTCAGAAGGCGAAACCGGGGCATCAAGGAGAAAGTCCTTCTCTTTCTCCCCGATGTCCGCCATGTTCGGCCACAGATGTCTCTGCGTGGCCACCATAGCCGCCATCGATCTGCCGATCGAAGCAGCCGTTTGCTTGGTGGCCCGGAGAGCGAGATCTGTGGTGTGGCGCAGCTCAACCACCGCCTCAGGGGACAAACCTTGCCCCTGGTCCAGATCCTTCAACAAGTCAGCCTGGTAGGCTTGCAACACAGCCATTGTGTGCAAAGCCGCACCAGCCTGGCCTGCTGCAGCATATGCCCTGCCGTTCAGACGTGATGTTACTTTAAGGGGTCTGGTCGGCAGGACCGGAGCTTTCAGTGTCGGTGCACTGCCCGTGACGAGATAGTTCGCAAACGTCTCGTTGATGGGTGGCATCGACACATACCCATGCTGGCTTAATCCCTCCACATCAGCGAAATTCCCCCGCTGATGCAAATGAATTCTAGCCGAGTACGGGTTCTTCCATGCCTTCTCAATCTCAATGTGGAGATCTGGAAGGAATGGAAGGCTCACGGGAGTTACGGGGTTATGGCCAGAAAGAAACCGTTCATCAAGTCTTCCACGTACAGTCTCTTTCCTCACCCTCTCTTAGGGCAGCTGCAGCCTGCCCGAGGCGCGTTCCATAACCTCCAGTAACTCAGCATATGCTGGGCAAGGAGGCCTGGAGAAAGAAGCGGTCTCACTCGCTTCTTCCTCCACCGCCATCTCCTGATCTCTGGGGCTAGCAGCCATAAGAACACTCGCTCCTGGATCCGATGATGTCAAGGACAGGACATCATCGTCATTCAGGAGCTCATCCTCGTCAGTCGCCGCCAGAGGTTGAGAGACATTAACACCCCTCTCAAACTCCGTGGCGAGCTCCATCTGTGAACCCCATGAGTGCAGCCGCCGCTCTGCTTCAGCACGAGCGGGGCCAGACCCACCGGGCACAGATGTTGACGCCCCTTCCCTCAAGAAGAGGGCCAGACGAGAACGGAGCGTTTTCATGGGAAAACGCTCACAGTTTACACAGACAGCGCCCTCGAGCACTGTCCGTGCGTGTTCTTCTCCCAGACAATAAACACATAGGTTGTGTGTGTCTTCCGGTGTCAAGAATCTCGGACACGGATCAGCACACTTCCTAAAGCGTTTCTCCTTAATCTCAGACATAGTTTAACAACTTTCTTACCGAGTAGTTTGAAACAGTGGCAAAGACACAACAGTCCCGAAAGACGAGAAGATACTGACTGTTTCCCAGGCGCTCCTTTTATACTTCCGGGTCGCGCCATATGACGTCATAGGCTGTCGCCGGCCAATACGGATTGGAGTGTTGGATATTTGGCTTTCAGACACCGGGTCATGTGTGACGTTCCCCATAGCGTTAGCAAACGCAGAGCGAGTTCCCTTTCGAAAGGGAACCACAATTTCAAGTCAGCAAGAGATGTAAAATGTTACCATTCAGTATGCATTGGTTTAAACAATAGGACTCGCTAACAAAATGTCCTAGATTCTATAACCCCCTACAGCACAGCGTTACCCTCAGGCAACAGAAAGTTTTCGTAGGCCCTATGTTTAGTAAATTTTTCTTTAAATGATTACAACCAATTAGAAAGGTCGAGAAAGTACCAAAGAACAGTCCAGTAAGGTTTGGGAGTCACTATCAAGCACCATTTAAAGGTGGGACATCCTGTTCTGACACATGGTCACATGGTGTGAGAAGAAGGCAAGATTATTTGCTTTAGTAATCTTATTTAAAATGACATGAACTATACATAAAAAAATATGTGTGTGTATGAAGGTGTAGAGAAGCCTTTTGTCAAGTTTTATGAAGTTTTTTTTATTTTGCATGTTCAGAAATTCAGTTTTTCTTTTCGTTGCCTCAGGGCAACGTTGTGCGATAATGTTTTGGACAATACCTCACATTGGCCATAATGTGTTATAAGAAGGGAAGATGCAGGGTTCCTGGGTGTGCAGGAACACCCAAAGTGATGTGCAAAAATTGTAACATACACTTCTATTTCACAGCAGAGAAGAAGTGCTTTTTGAAGTTTCGTACAGAGTGAAATCTTATTACATGTAGTACATTATATGGCATGACACACTACATGATACAGACCTAAAAAAAATTTTTATCAATAAAATGTTCCCAAATGAACCAAAAAATGATGTGGAATATTTTTTTTTTTATGTGCCATCAAGATACATTTTTCCATTGGCTCAACATATTATTTCTTATTGAGCCCATGTTAACAGATTGTGGCCACAATTGATAAAACTCAATTCACAGAAATTCAATTAGGCCAACTGAAAAATTTAGATGTGACCAGCCACTAGAAAATTTTGACTTGAAGAGGTCTGACATTTTTACATTCATTGTATTTTGTGTTGAATGTGTGTGAGAGAGGAGCATGGGAAAGCTAGACTGTGGACTGCATGAACGTGTTAGAGTAGGAGACAGGGAGTGTGTGTGCTGGAATAGTATAAACTTAGTGTTACGACCTGCATTTCTTTTATTTGCTATGTGTCTGTTTGCTTTCTTTTTCCCTCTCATTCTGTTTGCTTTCTGACAGGGTGTATGCTCGTCACTGGCGGTTCAGACAAGGTGTGGTCTTTATAAGGATGCTGCCGGCATTCAACATGGAGGGAGCTCATTGTTGGTTCAGTCGTGTTTGGGTTAAGAGCTCCTAGATCCCTCCTCCGACCGATGATCAAATTTGTTACTTTCAAGTGAAAGTGTACTGATTATACAACCTGTTGATCATGTTCAATCATTTGTAACGTTATGTTTTAAGAATGTGGAGCTTAGGGGGTGTCCTGCCTATTTATTTTTTGTAACTTGGTTTGTGCTTTGTTTTTTGTTAGGGAGTTACGGAAGTTAAATGTATTTTATTTTTATATTTACTTAGGTTATTTAATCCTTTTCTCTTTTTCTTTCTAGATTTGTTTTGTTTGTTATTTTGGCCTTTGGACACCCTGAAGAGATGCCCTCTTTCACTTGATATATTTTTAAATAAATCTAATAAATGCCCTTGGATAGTTCTGTGTATTTGTTTGATTATCAACCGGAGTGATTTGTAACAGGGATTACAATACCACAACCCAATTTTTGTTTTTGTTTTTTTGTTATTATGCCCTGTTTAGAGTTTTTTTTTAATTTTTTTTATTTATTTATTTTAATAATAGGAATGTGTATGCAGTGTAAGTTTCCACTGTTCCATAGGCAATGGGGATTGTCTATACATTCCATTTTTAAATAGAAGCCACATGCTCCTCTGGTAATGTGATTCTTTGGGTCAGCAGTGTATAAAGCTCAAACTTTTTGTCAAGAGGGGCAGAGAAGGCTGGAGAAAGCTGTGTATGTGAACATCTTTCCAGTAACTGGTCTTTCTCTCCCATGCTGACATATATATATAAAAGAGATCTCTTGGCAAAATAACTGGTGTCCAGTCCCGTGAATTAAACAACAATGGGAAAAAGCTTAATTTCCAAGCCTACAGATGCAAAGCTTATCACACTCTTTACCAGGGGTTAAATTATTCCTGTGGCCGGAAAATTCAACCTACTGCTCAGGATGACCTACTCATGCTGTATTTGCATTGTTTTAGGGCAAGGGTAGCGGGTTAGTCCTGCCTCGCAAAATATGCTACCCATGGTGGCAGCACAAAGGTATTTCCTTCCTGAAGACCGTAATTTGCGAGTGGGACCACTTTTTGGCAGGGTCGATATTGTCCCCACTACTTTTTAAAACATCTCGCAGCACGATGTGTCTAATACAAAAGAAACACCTCTAGTTGATTAGCAATTCCTTCGTTTGTGTTAAATAATAGGCGGTCTGGCACTGGAATGTGTTGTTTTTGAAATCAAGCTGAACGTTCATTGCCGCTGTTATCAGTGGCGCAACATTGTTCTCTTGGCTCTTGTGCACTTCACACAGACAAGTGCTTCAATCTATCGCTTAATGCTGGTGCGGAGACTCTCTATTCATTCCAGTGAAATCCCAAAACAAAATGCACACAAACCTGTCCCTGATATACAATCACTGATGAGCATCTTTGGTTTCAATGAGGAAAAAGATAATAAACTATACGAGGGTGTATTAGAACCCAGCGTTTCTATAGCCATATAAATATACAGTTACAGCAAAAATGGAAGTTCAAACACAAAGTTCTAAAGCGTGCTTGTTTCTCTGGTGATGTTACGATCAACAGCTGGAGTGCCCTTGAGAGCCACCAGGGGGCACTCCATCACAGACTAGGGTTACAGTGTAAATGCAACAAAAACTCAGGCCAAACATGCATAAAAAGAGCTTCCAGCTGCCATGGTCGCCATACCAGAGCCTCCAGCCATAATGGACGCTATGCAAGAATCTCCAGCCATCATAGGTGTTACGGCAGAGCCTTCAGCTGTCAGCCCGCTCCAGCCTGTGAGTTCGCTCAAGAGCCCACTTCAACCCAAGAGTCCTCTCCAGAGTCCACTTCAGTCCATGAGGCCACTCCAGAGTTTGCTCCTGTCCCTGAGCCCAGCCTTGCGATGTATGAACTTTCTGTCTGCCTTGATACGACCACGGAGGTCTGCCCTGATGTGACCACGGAGGTCTTCCCTGAGTTTCCCGTTTGCCTTGATGCGAGCATGGAGGTCGTTCCTGAACTTCCTGTCTACCTCAATGCGACCACAGAGGTCGTACCTGAACTTCCTGTCTGCCTCGATGTGACTGCAGAGGTCGTATATAAACTTTCTGTTTTCCCTGACGCAACCAAAAAGGTCACACATGAACTTCCTATCAACCTTGAGGTGACCGCAGAGGTCAGCCTGAGACACCTTGCTGGTCCCATTATGCCCATGGAGGACACCCTCGAGCTACCTGCCTGTTTTGACACGGCCCGTGTGGCCAATGCTAACCTCTCTGTGCTCTGTTTCAGTTTCACCTAATCTGCCATGGTGGTCTCCAGCATCTCTAGATCTGCCCTGGGGGTCTTCAGCTCCGCCGTGGTCGTCATCAGCTCCACCTGCTCAACCTTGGTGGTCCTTAACAGTGCCTTGGTGTACTTCAGCCCCGACTGCTCCACCATGGGTGTCTTCAGTCCCATCTAATCTGCTGATCATTATCTCACTACCCCTGCCTATTTAAGCCTGGTTCACTTACTCACTCTTCGCAATGTCATGATTGTCTGTTATACTGCAATTCAGATCCTTTGAATTCCTGTTTCTTCCATGTCTTGGTTTTTGGTTTGTTTCCCTGTTCTCTGGATTATCTGTTTCACCTGTGATCGAGGCTGTTTTCCACTCCAAATTTTTATGCCCTTCACTCGCTAACTTCCCTCCGTCTCATGGACTTGGATGTGCGTCATTGCTTAAGTTGCACGAGTGCCCACTACTGGCGGAACTCATGCATAAGGTTTAAATGAAACGCACTAAGCCCTTGATCACTTGGAATTCACTATGGAGCTGATTTATTATTTAAACCCATTTTGTACTTATGAATTTGTTTCATGCACCATTCTATATGCTTATAAGTTGTTGGAGAAAATATATAAAATCCTATAGGTAGCCTATATGATCTGTTGGAGAAAAATAAAATTACACAAATGAAACAAAATATCAATAGTAGGCTATAAACTTTGATTGTGAACATAAGGTAGCTACAAGTATTATGCGATTGAATCTCAACATAATTAATATATTATAGACTATTATGTGATTAATTCTCAAAATAATTAATATAGCCTATCATACACTTCAGTTGCGAGCAATCTGCTGTGACATCACAATCAAGTTGAATTGTGGGATACAGAGCTGCTTGAAGTGTACATCAGAGTAGACTCGCTCCCTCTGTCAAAATTGAGGGGACGAGGGTCTGTGCTTAGGGAATTTTGCAAGTGGGTGCCTAAAATTAGAGTGGAACGCAGCCCTGGACTGTTCACTTGTGTTTAACTTTTGCCTGTTTGACTTTGATTATGGAAAACCCCTCAATAAATCCTGCACTTGGATCCTCAGCCTTTGCATCTCCGAGCAGTACATAACAGGCGCATGAGGTCCAAAGAAGTAAAAAGAACAGAAAACTGCATTGAAAATTGATATGGGTTAATGTAAATGGATTAGTCTTACAATTTGCTTTAAATTAGATGGCAGACTCATATGCACTAAGAGTATATTTCTATTATTAATTACTGAAAATGTAAATCAAAAACAAGGAAAAGTACTGTTTTTCATGAAAAATTTATTTAGCCAATCAAAGCTTTTGTTGTTTTCAACATACCATAACAAGCTTTGTTTTAAGTACAATACATTGAGCAAATAACATTTATAATGCAGAGAACTCTTTGTAATCTGCACCCAACCATCACAGCTCTATTAGCTTTTACTGTATTTATCATTAATAACCATAAACTTTAAGACAATAACCAAAAAAAGAAAAAAAAGGCTAACTACAGCCCAGGCAGGATTCCGGGTGCGTGCCGTTTTGGAGTTCTCCTCTGCTAATACTTGTTGTCCTGAGTCGTTGGCATTTTGAGTCTGTAAAAAAAATTATGGAACATAATGTTAACCACTTCTGTTCTCATTGTGTATTTTCTTTGAGCTAATGGCACATGGGGGAATTCTCAAATGAGGGGGCAAACTCCACTCCGTGGATGGGTTTACTTATAGTTCAACATATGATTCATTTCCATTTGATAGAAAGTTTCCAGGTTAAAGAAACAATATTTATTTTAACAAGCTAACAAAATTATGTTTATTTATTAAAACCAAGTCACACCAACATGTCATCAAGTTTATATGTTTTAAACATTTAATTTATTGCAATAAATGCCAATTAATGTTTTTGTTATTAAACTTCTTGTCATTAAATCATGAAGGATGCAGGAAACCTTTCATTTAACTGATCAGAGCGCTCAAAAAATGGTTTGCTCATGGATCTTCAATCTGAGTTGTTTACTTAGTAATTATTCTGGTCATTTCTATCAGTTTGAACGGTTCAGGCTGCTTTGCATTATTGCACTGATGGAGTGTCAATAGAGACAAAACATCTGCTATTTGCATTCATTTTAACTTGTTCAAACAACTAATCAAACTTCTAAGTGTGGTCCATCGGTAATCAAAAGTTTTACACACACTTCTTGCCCACTTGAATACTTGTTCAAAATACAAGACAGTCAACAAGTGGTCAAGTGTAAAGACTACAAGTGTGGGTTTTGGGACAGCCCTGTCCAACAATTATTTTTTTTCTTAAATGATTATGGAGATTTCAGTTAATGAAGGAGATTAAACAAAGGTAAGTGGTACAATATAGCCTATTCAATTAAGCCATTCAGTAACATTTGCAGCGATAACGGTAACTTCATAAAGTTAATTTAACTCTATGAAGTTACCACTTGTTACTTATTATCACTCTCCTGAATGTAATCAGGTTTTTTGGATAACATTTGCTAACATATTTATGTTTTATTATGAACTAAGATAAGCTAGTTTACCCACAATTTGCCCTGGATATGGCACTTGGATGCACTGGCCACATGCTGCCGAAGCTCCATACTGCTGGGCAGGTTGACCTGAAGTGCTGGGATAGATCGCAGATGGAGGGAATCCATGACTGGAGTACTCTGGAGGATCCTGCTGCACTTGAAGTAAAATCTGACCTATTTCTGGATTCTGAGATGACGTTTTGAGATCCATATTTCTCTCTGATTGCGTTTTTTTCCCTTGCACCCCTAAAAAAAGATCTGTACGTCTGTCTTCAATGTGTAGTCAGGTGGAGATTGATCTGTTGACGCAGGTTTCTCTTTTGGTGACTAGTAGTAGTTGGGTTGTGTTGTACTGTAGAGGGAGGAGCGACAAGAATTTTGACACAGATTTACTGTTTACTGTAACTTCTTCAGCTTGACTGCAGATGCCACCTGGTGGAATCAACATGTAACTTTATGAGTTAAGGAAAATGAAATATCAGGAGATAGATGGGGATGATTTCATGATTCCTGACCTTTTTTTTCTTTATCTTCATTGTCAAGTTCCTGTTCATAAAAATAATGATTTGGGTATCTGACAAACACCTGCACTTAAGTTGAAGTAGGTTGATCACTGGAACCAACTGTCTGTCTTTGTGGTATTTTTGGTTGTTTGTTTGTCTGACGAAATTCACTTCTCATAAATTCTGAAATACTGTAGGTGTTAACTGTCAGATGTTCCACTTCCTGTACAAATGTGGTAAAACCTTGTGTTGTACATCTTGGCTTGGTAGTGGCCAATCCCTATAATGTAATACCATTTTTGTGTGTTTATTTATTATTTTAGCCTGACATTGTTCATTTGAATGTAGGTTTCTTTAAAGATCTTCGATCTTGAAAACACATTAAACACATACAATATATACGTATAGTACAACCTGAGTCAAGTCAAGTCAAGTCACCTTTATTTATATAGCGCTTTTTACAATGTAGATTGTGTCAAAGCAGCTTTACATTGATAACTGGTACATTATTTGGCTGCACAGCAGCTCTTAAAGAATAGTGTCAATGCAGGTAGATCAAAGCACTGTTGAATATCAAATGTCAAGTCAAATGTCAAGTGTCCCCAACTAAGCAAGCCAAGGGCGACAGCGGCAAGGAACCCAAACTCCAGGGGATATACAGTAAATTGGATCGCCTCCCGGCACCTATTTCAGGCATCCAAGACCAAGTCCTATCTATTTGAATGGGGGAATCCTGAAATCTCAAAAACTGCTTGGCGAACTTACAATTAAATAACACATGAACTGTCCCATAAATGTTGTTTCTTATGAGGAAAATAAAGTAGGTTGAATCCAAGCAGCTCTAAAAGTTTTTAGAATAGTTATAGAATAATCTGGCATCCTTCTGAAGGCACTCCGTCTGCGCTTGAGGTGTTGAATGTGTTGAATGGTGTTGAATGCTCTGTTGATAATTTAAACGTTAATTACACAAATAAAATGTTTAGCGTAGATTGATTGAACAGTGCTTGATTAGCCTATATTTATTTATTTAATGTAGACTTTATTATTAAACGAAGTAAACATTTTGCTGAAATATCCATAACATATAAGAGTACACGGTTTATCCGTTGATCAGATGTGCGTGAAAGTTGTGTTCGTTACTATAGCAACAGTAGAATCCGGGTGCAGTGTGTTTCAGAATCAAACAATCATTGTAAAAAGAACTTTTGTTATGTCAAGATGAGAAAATTAAGTTGTGATCTCGAGAAAATAACTTTTCATGCATTGCAGCATGACACTTTTGATTGTCACCTTTGTTGAGATTCATCTGCTGATTCTTGATGTCTTTGTGTGTCATCTTAATTTTTGTATTTTTTTTTTTTTTTTTTAATCTTCTGATCGGTTTTGTTCCATTATATCATTTCAGTGATGGTCACTTTGTTCCTTTATGAGATCTTAATAGCAGTCAGTTTCGTTCCTTTACAACATCTCAATGACTGTCAGTTTTGTTTCATTACGAGATTTCAATGGCGGTCAGTTTTGTTCCTTTACAAGATTTCAATGACGGTCGGTTTTGTTCCTTTACGAGATCTCAATGACGGTCAGTTTTGTTCCTTTACAGCATCTCAATGACGGTCAGTTTTGTTCCTTTACAAGATTTTAGTGACGGTCGGATTTTTCGGTTACGAGATTTCAATGGCTGTCAGTTATCAATGACTGTCGGTTTTCTTCTGTTATGAGATTTCAAAGACAGTCAGTTTTGTTTTGTTACGAGATCTCAGTGACAGTCAGTTTTGTTCCTTTATAAGATTTCAGTGACGGTTGGTTTTGTTCCTTTATAAGATTTCAGTGACGGTTGGTTTTGTTACTTTACGAGATTTCAGTGATGGTCGCTTTTGTTCCTTTATGAGATTTCAATGACGGTCAGTTTTGTTTCGTTACAGAGTTCAATGTTGAACTGACAGTCATTGAGATCTCGTAAAGGAACAAAATTGACTTTACAAGATTTCAGTGACGGCCTGTTTTGTTCCATTACAACATTTCAATACTGGCTGGTTTCATTTCATTATGAGATTTCAGTGAGGGTTGGTTTTGTTCCTTTATGAGCTTTCAAAGATGGTTGTTTGTTGTTTTATGAGATTTCAGTGATGGTCAGTTTTGTTTCATTATGAGATCTCTTTTTTTTTTTTTTTCCTGTTATGAGATTTCAAAGACAAAAGTCATTTTTTTTTTTTTTTTTTGTTACGAGTGTTCAGTGATGGATGTTTTTTTTCTTTACGAGACCTCAATGACAGTAGGTTTTGTTCCTTTGTTCCTTTATGAGATTTCAAAGACAGACGGTTTTGTTTCTTTACAAAATTTCAATGATGGTTGATTTTGTTCCTTTATGAGATTTCAAAGACAGACGGTTTTGTTTCTTTACGAGAACTCAATGGTTGATGGTTTTGTTTTGTTATGAGATTTCAATGGTTCTGTTCCGCTTCAAGATTTCAATGACGGTCGGTTTTGAATTTGAATCAAACTGTAGGTTTTGTTTAGTTAAAAGTTTTGTTCCATTGTGAGATTTCAATGATGGTCGGTTTGGTTCTGTTACGAGATTTCAGTGACGGTCAGTTTTGCTGGGTTATGAGATTTCAGTGGCAGTCGGTTTTGCTGGGTTACGAGATTTCAATGATAGTCGGTTTTCAGTGTCTGTTTCTGTCAGTTTTGTTCCTTTGTTCTTTTACGAGATTTCAAAGACAGTCATTTTTTTTCTTTACGAGATTTTAATGATAGTCGGTTTTGTTCCATTACGAGATTTCAATGATGGTTGGTTTTATTTGGTTACAAGATTTCAATGACGGTCAGTTTTGTTCCTTTACGAGATGTCAATGACAGTCGGTTTTCATTGTTAGTCAGTTTTGTTCAGTTACGAGATCTCAATAAAGTATGTTTTGTTCTTTTACGAGATTTTAATGACAGTTGGTTTTGTTCCATTACGAGATTTCAATGACGGTCAGTTTTGTTCCATTACAATATTTCAATGACGGTCAGTTTTGTTCCGTTACAAGATTTCAATGATGGTAGGTTTTATTCAGTTATGAGATTTCAATGACGGTTTGCTGGGTTATGAGATTTCAGTGATGGTCGGTTTTGTTCCTCTACGAGATTTCAATAACGGCTGTTTTTTTTTTCCATTACGAGATTTCAGTGTCACTCGTTTTGTTCCCTAATGAGGTTTTGAGAATGGTCGGCTTTGTTCCTTACCAAGATTTTAATGACAATTGGTTTTGTTCTGTTACGAGATTTCTATGATGGTCAGTTTTGTTCAGTTACGAGATCTCAATGATGGCCGGTTTTGTTCAATTGTGAGATCCCAATGATGATCGGTTTTGTTTCATTAAGAGATCTCAATGATGGTCAGTTTTATTCCATTATGAGATTTCAATGACAGTCGAGTTGGAAAGGATTCAAACTGTTGCTTTTTTTTTTTTTTTTTTTTTTGTGATGAGACTTCAATGACGGTCGGTTTTCAGTGTCAGTTTTGTTCTACCATAAAGACTCAGAGGGCAGGTGAATGTTTACATGTTATTTATTCCATAATGTATAAACAGACAGTAGTGAGCTACAATGTTTCATGTTTAGTTGTACGGAAAAGTTCTTTGGCGTAGGCCCCTGGGGATGCAGATTTGGCTGATCCTGTCAAGGTGTCAAGCAGTGATTGGCCAGACTTATTACGAGGGATGACGTGACATTAAATCTTCCTGGTAGAACTTGCCATTACGAGATTTCCATTACGAGATTTCAATGACGGTCTGTTTTGTTTGGTCACGAGATTTCAATGACGGTCGGTTTTGTTTGGTTACAAGATTTCAAAGACAGTTTTGTCTAGTTATGAGTTTTATTAGGAGATTTGTTTTTTAGGAGATCTTAATAGCAGTCAGTTTCGTTACTTTATTGGGACGTCAACGACTGTCAGTTTTGTTTCATTACAAGATTTCAGTGACAGTCGGTTTTGTTCCTTTATGATATTTCAGTGACGGTCATTTTTTTTTCCGGTTACGAGATTTCGAAGACTGTCAGTTTTGTTTCATTACTAGTTTTATTCCGTTATGAGATTTCAATGACAGTCGAGTTTGAAACTATTCAAACTTTTGGTTTTGTTTCATTACGAGATTTCAATGACGGTCAGTCAGTTTTGTATTGTTATGAGATATCCATGATAGTCAGTTTTGCTCCTTTATGAGATTTCAATGAAATCGGTTTCATTGTCTGAAACAGATTTGTTTCAGACAATGAAACAAATCTGTTTGTTTCATTCTGTTTTGGAGTCAGATTTTAAATTGGAAAACCAAATTTTAATCAATAAGTGATTTTTACAGAAGCGCTAAGATCTGCACGCATTATACCTTCGCCCACGTCGTTGGATTCCGTCATTGGGCCGATGGATGGTCCTTAAGTGGATCAGGGTAGGATCTGAGCTCTGCAGGTATAGGTAGATCTCCAGGAACAGGATTGGGCACCCCTGTTGTATAGGTTGCCCTGAGTCTGTTTTGCTGAAATAAACTTAGCAATATAACAGATATTATAACTAACTATAACAGATATTTTAAAGTAGGCCTTTATTAAGCAAATAAAGGAGTGAAAAATGACTCACGCTCTGCTTTGAAACAGACATAAGTTGGCCTGTTATCCCGCCAAATTTCAGATTCACCACATGACAACTTCTTACACAGATCAGATTAAAGGAGATGTTATAAAGCTTGATTGGATTTATTAATTTATTAAAAAATACCAATTCAAAATTGATTAAAATATATATAAGCATATGCATATTTACTTTTGAGTTGAAAATATAATGTAGCATATTTGTAAAACTGCACATGTGAACACAAGATATTTAGGATTAGCAAATATTCTAAACAAAACATTACTGCTACCTTATGTAGCCCTTATGCGCTCATTGTGTTTTGTCTTCCGGTTTGTATTTCCATAGCATGAAGGTAAGACCACTCGTTTTAAAATCTTCCTGGTCTACTGACATTTGTTATGACAGAAAACTGCATTGAAAATTTATATGTGTTAATGTAAATGGATTAGTCTTATAGTTTGCTATAAAATAAGACAGCAGACTCGTATACATTAAGAATATATTTCTGTTATTAATTACTGAAAATGTAATTCAATAATTAAGAAAAAAAACAAGAAAAAGTTCTGTTTTTCATAAAAAATTTAATTGGCCAATCAAAGCTTTTGTTGTTTTCAACATAACATTAACCAGCTTTGTTTTAAGTAAAATGGCATTTAAATGCAGAGAACTCTGTTTGTAATCTGCATCCAACCATGACAGCTCTAATAGCTGTTATCTATCCTTAAAAACCACAAACTCTAAGATAATCAACAATACAGAAAGGAAAATGCCAAGTGCAACGCCGACATGATTCAGGGTGCGTGCCGTTTTGGAGTTCTTCTCTGCTAATGCTTGCTGTCCTGAGTAGTTGGCATTTCGAGTCTGTGAAAACAATTATGAAACATAATGTTAACCACTTCTGTTCTCATTCTGAATTTCTTTGAGCCAATGGCACATGGGGGAATTCTCAAATGGGAGGCAAACTCAACTCTATGGATAGGTTTTCTTATAGTTCAACATATATGTTTCATTTCCAGTTCATCGGTTTCCAGGTTAAAGAAACACTATTTACTTTAACAAGCAAAATTATGTTTATTTATTAAAAATAAGTCACACCAACATGTCATCAAGTTTATACATTTTAACATTTCGTTTTATTTATTGCAATAAATGCCAAATAATGTTAAAGTTGTTAAACTTCTTGTTATTAAATCATGACGGATGCAGGAAACTGATCCGAGCGCTCATAAAAAATGGTTTGCTCACGGATCTTCATTCTGAGTTGTTTACTTTGTAATTAGTCCGGTCATATTTATCAGTTTGACCGGTTCAGGCTGCTTTGTCAGGCATTGACAGTGTGTCAACATAAAACATCTGCTGTTTGCATTCATTTTAACCCATTCAAACACTCCTGAGCCAACTAATCAAGCTTCTCACATAAACATGAATGTTCAACACATTGTCACAGATGTAAGTGTGGTCCATTAGTAATCAAAAGTTACACACTTCATGCATTACAAGACAAATGTCATTTAAGTAGACGAGTGGTCAAATGCAAAGACTGCAAATGTGAGTGTTGGGACAAGCCTGTCCAACAAATTTTTTCCTATGATTTAAGAGATTTCACTGAAGGAAAGAGGATTAAACTATGGTATGTGGTACAATAGCCTTTACACTTATTATTTAGTGTTGTTTGCAGCGATAATGGTAACTTCATAAAGTTAATTCAACTTTATGAAGTTACCTCTTACTTATTATCGCTCTCCTGAATGTAATCAGGTTTACTGGATCACGTTTGCTAACATATTTCTGTTTTATTATGCACATTGATAACGTCTCGGTTACGTATGTACGTACATCAGTAGTGACCAATGAATCGGGATATCGCCAGAGAGCCCTATCAGCTTCGAGTGAAACTAAACAAGCCAATGGAATTGGTGTGCGATATTTGCACAATACGCACCGCCCCCGCCAGGTGGGTATAAATAGGGAAGCAGATGCAATCGCATTCTGTTTTTCGCTGAGGAGACAACCTTGAGTCTGCACTACAGCAAAGGCACAGGAACTGTGGCGACGGGACGTACGTCTCCGTTCCCTCCTTCAGGGAACGAGGGTTACATACGTAACCGAGACGTTCCCTTTCAGTCAGTCACGTTCAACGTGACCAGTACGTGCTTGTCTGACAACAGCTCCTTGAAGCGGCCCAGTGCAAGACGTACTGCTAGCAACTCGAGGCAATTGATATGCCAATGCAGTTGGTGCCCCGTCCACAGACCCGAGACTGCATGCCCGTTGTACGTGGCTATCCACAAAAGCTGCCTCAGCATGCTGAACGCCCAGGCATGTGACACAGCGATTGTGACCATCAGCGGGGACCAGGGAACGACCGCATACAGTAACGCACAGACGAAATGACATCTTGAAAAAGACGCAGGGTTCGTCTGTGAAGCTCTTTTAGAAGGGGGAAATTCAGCTCTGTTCTTTTGTGCTGAAGCACACAGGGAACAGCCGTGATGTGACTGCAGGTACACACTGAGCTGAATAAATAGCTCGAGAACCTCGCTCTGGTAAAGCTCGCGGCTTCGCTGTAAGGTGCCTTAACACCAGCACTGCAGAAGAAAGCTCTTCAAAGGCTTGAGAAGTCACTCTCAGTGTAATAGCAGGAACACACAGGTTGGCTCCGAAGTGAAAGACAGAGTGCGATTGCATCTGCTTCCCTATTTATACCCACCTGGCGGCATTATGCAAATATCGCACGCCAATTCCATTGGCTTGTTTAGTTTCACTCGAAGCTGATACGGCTCTCTGGCGATATCCCAATTCGTCGGTCACTACTGACATACGTCGAACGTGGAGCCGACTGAAAGGGAACCAAGTTATCATATTACCAAGTTAAACTATTAGCAAAGGTAAGCTATGCTAACAAACTGATTAGCTTAGCTAATGCAGTCATCCAAAATCGCAGTTGTTAGCTACATGCGTGTTGAAAACGACTGGCTTGTAAGTATATTTTTCACATATTAAAATAATAATTTTCACATATTATAATGTAAAGTAAATAAGGTAAAGTAATAATAATCTTTTTTTTTTAACTCTTCCCTCACCAGTTTTTTTTTTTTTTTTTTTTTAAGTTGCCAGAGAGTGCTAGCATTTTCGATCATTTTCATAAAACTTTCATGGCCCCCAGAATATTTTGTTGTATGTACATATACATGCAATATTTCAAAAGAAAGAACGGAGCCTCTGCTTTTTTTTTTTTTTTTTTTTTTTAACAACATTTTATTCTAGCTTCATGCATTCTTTTTTATCAGCTTGAATGGGGGTAAGTTTCAGGTCAAATTCAGAAAGATGATTAAAACATAGATTGAGTAGATTGTGTTCATCAACACCCCCAAAGCTTTGCAGTCCTGTACCTATTCCTGGGTCGACATTTCATTTGGTAACGTTATGTTTTGATTTATATGCTGTTTAATGTTTGATGATCACGTTTTTTTACATGTGCATAAGCAATTTTTATCGCTTGTTTCTACTTCTTCACCTGTGTTTTGATCTGGAGATTCTGTACTATTTCAGAAGATGCGTAAAAGCCTAAAATGCATAAAATTTTACTCACTTTATAACAATTAAAATAGAGAAAGTAGGAACTTTACTTCAGAATTTCTAACATTTGTCTGTAGCCTTTACTTGAAAACATGCTGTTACACTTATATTTTCAAATAAAAAAAAGTGATTTTTTTTTTTCAGTTAAATTATTAATACTGGACTACAACAGGAAAAATAATATAATTATAGTTTTTTTCTTTAAAATGTTTTGCTGTAGATAGGGTCTCCAGTGCCACACCTCTTTCTCTAGAAATGAATGTCATTTATGGGAAGTCAAAAAACTGGACCAACGCCCATCCATATTGACATTCATCAGTGGAGCATGGCGGTTATGTTTTGAAAGAATTAACTTGCATTTTTTGTAATGCTTTGTTGTGTGATCACAAGCTCAAGTTTTAACAGGCCTTTCACCTGTTCAGTATAGTCAGCTGCATCTCTTTATAAAATTAATTATTTAAGTGAATTCAACCTGATGGAGACATACTTTTCTATTTAAGTGTGGTTTGTCAGGCACAAGAAATGAATTAGTTATCACTGCAGTATTCCAAAATACACAATTTTCACAATCATTTGAGTAGTGAATCACTGATAATGTGTGGGATCAATGTGGGGGATGTTTAAGCTAACAGATCAACCAATTAGGAAACATTCTCAAATGTATCATACATTTGGACTTGGACTTTTGTCTGGCACTACACTTTTCCGTTCTCTCCCAAACAAAATTTCTTTCCCCAAAGAACCACAAATTGGTTCATAGAAATCATTCTTCATACAGTATAAATAATTAATAATCATTTTCCATAGATTTTTTCTTTACGTGGCTGTTAAAGGGTCATGATTAATAAATACTCATTGTACTGTACTTAATGTATTACGAACTTGATGATTACCGAACTCCTTGCCCTTTATATATTTAATATTTTACATTACTAAACACTGAAATGTAAACCACGGTAAAGACATGCCTGAATATTTTGACTTCTCTATTGCATGAACCTCATTTTTGTGGATATATTTTCTGCGGATATATTTTCTGCAATTTTATGTTTAATTATGCTTATGAAGATTAAAGAAATTAAATAAATAGTTATAAAATAGAAAGTACATTGACTAATACTTACAGAGCAGGAGAAAACCAGCGCAGCGATGCCCAAAGGAAAGCAGCAGCACAGCATGGTAAAGATGGAATAGCACATGTAATCTGGCTCTGGATTGGCCAGTGGAGCGGCGGTCACAAAAACTGCAGGCTGCATGGTGACCACGGGTTGCCCTGGATATGGTCCTTGGACATAGGGGCCCTGGGGAACTGGCTGGCTTGGATAGGAAGGAGGGTATCCAGCAGAATTGTCCTGGTATGCTGGTGGTAGTGATGTAGGCTGCAGCATCCCTGATTTCTCAGATGAATTCCAGGCACCTGGGGGTTGATTTTTGAGATCCATTTGTCTGATTATTGGCTTTTGATTTTGATTGTAATTTCCCTTTGTCCTTGTGCTCTGCAGAAACGTATGTATTGCTGTACTATGGTTCAGACTCTCATATACCTTGGCGATGAACGGCAGCAGCAAATGGGAGGCGAGTTGTAGGTTGTAGGGGAGTGACAAGAACTTTGGCACTGTTCCCATCATACTGTGTGACTGCAGGAGCCACCCTGTGGTTTCACAATGACCCTGATGAGAGACATGAAAAATCAGGAGGATCAGGATTGGAGGTGTCACGTGACCTGAGAGTACGATGGCAGCTTAGTTTTGTGGCTCCGCCGACCCCACTCATATTCATTTATATTTACATGTTTCTAACTAATTGTTTGGCCATTATTTTATGACTTTGTACCTGGCAACAACAATATGTCCTCACGTCACACGAAATCGGCTGGCAGGCAAGCGAATCGTGAACAAACACACGAAACGGATAAGATGGAGGACTCTCTTGCCGCCATGATTGCTTCAGCCATGGAGAAGCAACAGTTGTTTATTGAAGCGCAATTTAAAACTCTTCAAGATAGACTTGACAACATTCAGACGGAGCTGTCCAGCTGTTCTAGCGGAGTAAGAGAATTACGTGATAGATATTCCAGCCTGAGCAGCCAGGTTAGTAAGACGGAGAAAAACTATGACAAATGTGCCGCGAAAATGGCGACCTATGAAGAGAAACTAGCTGACATGGAAGACCGGAGCCGCAGGGATAACATTCGCATTGTAAACTTACCGGAAGGCGTGGAAGCTTCGAATCTTATGTCCTACATCTCAGATTCTCTACCAGTATGGTTTCCTTCATTGATCGGCGTAAAACCCGAAATAATGAGAGCTCATCGCATCGGCCCTTCTAACAACACGGGCAGGCCTCGTACGGTGATTATGAAGATGCTGCGCTACACTGACCGAGATCGAATCCTCAGGGCGTCGAGGAAATCTCCGATCAAAGTCGAGGGAAAAGACATCAGATTCTCTGCGGATTACAGTGCGTTTACTATCAACCGTCGCCGCGCTTTCTATGAGGTTACAAACAAGTCTCAAAAAATGGGCTTCCAGACTTTTTTGTTGTATCCGGCACAACTGAAACTGACTCGAGGATCGACCCAGCACATCTTTAAGTCTCCTTTGGAAGTTGAGGACTTTCTGAGTGGTCTGACCGCACAGGAGAATGATGATGGGTAATGTGACAATGCACTTGATGCATGTGTTTCTACTGGAATTCTCAAGGTACTTGTCAGTGTGAAGTTTAATGTCAATATTCGACTCTTTTGGCCTATTTGGTAATGTTATTGCTGTTCTTTTAGCAATCAGCAAATTAGCAAAAATCTGTTAAGGAGTGGGTGGGCGGTGATATTAGTTCTGCCGCCCTTCTCGGGGTCACGTAGTCCATTAGTTGGGCATTGGTTCACCCATATGTGTGTTTGCTTTTTATTTTTAATTTACTATTATTTTTATTTTTTTGTGCTCATTGGAAGTGGTACTTCCGGATGTTCTACTGTTTCTGTGGGAAGTTGGGTGTCCATGGGCGTTGTGGCGACCAGGGTGGGTGGGTATTTTTCCCTCTGTGGTATTAGGTGTGGTTTGAAAACTCTGTTTATGGCTTTATGCTTGTCAGTTCTTTTGTTTATGTTGCTTTACAGTAATAATATATGGCAACAGAAACCTTTCACATAATTTCCTGGAATGTGAATGGCCTGAATGGTCCCATTAAGCGTACTGCCTGCCTTGATTACATGCATAGACATCATGTTGACATAGCTTTCATTCAAGAGTCGCATCTGAGGAAACCAGATGTCCAAAGGTTTTCTAATAAGTTTTATTATGTAGCTGCATCATCCTCATTGGATAGTAAATCATGTGGTACACTTGTAGTAATAAAACGAAAGCTTTCTTTTAACATCTTAGGAAAATACAGTAGTGAGGATGGGAGAGTATCATATATTAAAGCATGTATAGCAGGTCATAATTTTGCACTGATTTCGATTTACGCCCCGTCTCAGTTTGATCCAAGTTTTTTTCCAGCTCTTACTAAAATTCTGTTGCAGATTCAGGACTGTTTTCTTATTATCGGTGCTGATATGAATGCGGTAGTGGACTTATCTCTCGATCGTTCTTGTTCACAGAATATCCCAACACAGTCTTTATCGTCTGCTAACCTATGTAAATTCATGTCCAATTTTAGCTTAATTGATGTATATCGCATAATTCACCCCATGACGAGGCAGTATACTTTTTATTCCTCTAGACATAAAAGTTACTCTAGACTTGATTATATTCTTTTATCCAGCGCCTCATATTCAGAAATACACAGTGCTGTCATAAAACCATGTCCTTTATCCGATCACAGTGTTGTATCAACTAAGATTTCTCTTGTGTCGGCGCCAGTTAAGGCATCGCGTTGGCGTTTTAATATCTCACTATTACAAAATAAAGATTTTTGTGCTATGCTCAAAGAGAAATTAAGCTGGTTCATAGAGGTGAATAGTGGTTCGGTCGATGATCCTCGCTTTCTCTGGGACGCCATAAAGGGTTGCATAAGGGACACATCTATTTCTTTTGCATCCCACCTAAACAAATCTAGATTAAACACAATAAGTACATTAGAGAATAAATTAAATAGGCTAGAGGGTCTTCAACAGAATTCACACAGTGAGAATATACAGCAAGAAATAAATATGGTACGTACAGAACTTAACTCTTTGTTACGTCACAGAGCAGAGTTTTTAATGCACAAGGTTAGAAGAACCTATTACTTCAATGGCGCTAAGCCAAGCCACCTTTTAGCTCTCAGGTTAAAGAACAGTGAAAAATTTTCAAATATCTTGGCAATCCAAACACCCAATGGTTTGATTAGTGAACCTAAATCTATTAATAGAGAATTTAAAAATTTTTATCAAAATTTATATAAATCAGAGTTGGTCTTTAGTGAAACTGTATGTAATAATTTTTTCCAGGATCTAACCCTTACATCTCTCTCTGAGGTAGAGGCAACCTCTCTGAACGTTCCAATTTCTTTAGAGGAATTAAAGGAAGCCCTTATGGCTATGAAAAAGGGGAAGTCACCGGGATGGGATGGAATCCCTCCAGAACTATACCTTGTTTTCTGGAATGAGTTGGGTCAGCCATTGTTAAA
This sequence comes from Mylopharyngodon piceus, assembly GCA_039654765.1. Classification (NCBI taxonomy): domain Eukaryota; kingdom Metazoa; phylum Chordata; class Actinopteri; order Cypriniformes; family Xenocyprididae; genus Mylopharyngodon; species Mylopharyngodon piceus. Next base: position 14,021,217 of record CM077445.1, read on the forward strand.
CATGATTCTTCATTCTGTTCGAGAGGGCTCTTTCAATAATAGTGCCAACATGGCCATTATAACACTGTTACCTAAGCCTGGCAAAGATCTGTCTCAGTGTGGGAATCATAGACCATTGTCTCTTCTAAACAGTGATGTTAAATTGTATGCCAAAGTCTTGGCATCCCGTTTAGACATTTTTATGACTAAATTGGTGCATAATGATCAAACTGGTTTTATTAGATCACGATTGGCAGCAGATAATGTCCGCCGTTTATTGCATGTCATACATGCGGCTAGTGGAATTGATTCACCATGCGCCACACTATCTTTAGATGCCGAAAAAGCCTTTGACAGGCTCGAATGGCAATATCTTTGGACAGTACTAGACCGTTTTGGCTTAGGGAGTGACTTTATTAATATGGTCAAAATTTTATATGCTAATCCCTCTGCGGTGGTCATGACAGGTGGCATTTGCTCATCCCAGTTTTCCATCCTACGTGGCACTCGTCAGGGATGCCCTCTCTCACCATTGTTGTTCGCCCTATCTCTAGAGCCTCTTGCACAGAAAATCCGTCAACATTCTATGGTGAAGCCCATTACTTTTTGCAATACTTCACATCGGATATCTTTATATGCAGATGACATTTTATTATATGTTAGTGATACAGCTAATTCAATTGAGCATGTTTTGTTTGTGTTTAATTATTTTAGTTTATTTTCTGGATATAAAATTAATTGGACCAAATCTGCATTAATGCATTTAAACAATTTATCCTCTCAGGTTATGCTGCCAACTTGTATACCAATAGTATCTAGCTTTAGGTATCTGGGCATTGAGATTTTTTCTTCTTTACACACAATAGCTTTAAAAAATTTTCAAGGTATATATAATCGTATAGCTACGGACTTGACTCGTTGGTCAGCGCTACCATTATCTCTACAAGCTCGTATATCTATAATTAAAATGGATGTTCTACCTCGTATCAATTTTTTCTCTTCTATGATACCACTTGCACCACCTACTGATTACTGGTCCAAGCTTCAAACATTAACCTCTAAGTTCATATGGAATGGAAAACCTCCTCGTATAAAATATGCAACTCTGCAACGTTGCAAAGATGCTGGTGGTCTGGCATTGCCAAACTTTAAGTTTTATCATTGGGCATTTATTTTGCGACCTCTTACAATATGGTTGAACTCTGATCCTCTTGTATCTTGGCAACCGGTTGAATTTAATTTGGTTTTACCGTACAGATTGGAAGATTTAATTTATTGTAATGTTCCGTTGAAAAATGTGAAACTGCGTTTTGGCCCAATAATAACATATCTTCTTTTTATCTGGCGTGCTACTTCAAAGTTCTGTCACAATGACCTTAAATGGCACTCTCATACGCCGTTATTTCATAATCATAGTCTCCTTACAGACAGTAAACCTTTTGTTTTTTCAGAATGGAGCGATAGAGGTATTCATGTTTTAGCCGACATCTGGGGGGAAAATGGTCTTCGAACATTTAATGATTTGTGTAAAATGTATAATTTACCAGGAACCTCCCTTTTCTTTTACCTCCGCCTGAGATCAGCCATGAAAGCATACGGGGTTCCATGGGGTACTAATATCTCTTGTCTTACTATGCACAAAATTTTGACAATAAATAAAAGTACAAGGGGTAAAGTATCTTCTTTCTACCACTTATTCTTGGAAGCTTCTTATAAGCAATTACCAATTTTAAACATCTGGTACAGAGATCTATATGGTACAGAAATAGAGGATAATAATGACGTAATCTGTTGGGACTCAATATGGGCCAATCTTAAACTTGTTTCAAAAAACCCTAACCATCAACTAATTCACTACAAATTGATTCATAGGATGTATCTTACCCCTAGAAAACGTTATTTAATGAAGCTTTCCTCATCTTCCAATTGTAATTTTTGCCCGGAAGGTGTGGTAGGCACATTTAAGCATATGTTTTGGGATTGTCCTGAAGTTAATGGTTTTTGGAAACGAATATCTACTACTTTGAAAGACATTCTGGAAACTGATATACCATGCTGTCCTAAGCTTTTGCTTTTAAATGATGACTCTTCCTACAGCTTTTCCTTGTCACAGAAAAAATTGCTATTCTCTGGATTAACTACAGCTAAGAAAATGCTTGCCTTACGCTGGAAACATCCACACTCTTTAGCTTGGTCACACTGGATGCATTCTTTCCTGGACATTGCTAACATGGAGCTATCGGTTGCAAGGATGCATGGGGCCACTCAAAAAACTATCTCTGGATGGTTAAAGGCAATTTCTAAAATTAAGAACTTGCTGTAAAAGGACAGACATTATTATTATTATTTTATTTATTTATTTATTTTATAAATATACACATTTGTTACAGAATGTCTGCTTAACTGTGTCTAATGTAACAGAGGGAGTGGGGAGGGAAGAAGGGGGTTTTATATGGTCGCCGTGGGAGGGTGGGTGGGTGGTTGGGTTGGGGGGTTTGGATTAGTAGTTAAAAATCAAGAGTTCAGTGTTTTGCACTTGATTTTCATTCATGTCTTATTATATATGTAACCTGTAATTCTTAATAAAAATTTGATCACAAAAAGGAGGATCAGGATTAAATCATCACAACCAAGCATATTCTTTGGACCTTGTTGTGACAGTGAATCTTCTTTTTAAATGAGTTTCCCCATTTCCCCTGTCAGCAGTCCACGTCAAAACAATCCTTCCATTGTTTTAGAAGAAAAAGCACTGTTAAAGTCAGGGTAGGTGATTTGCTTCAAAAACATTTTTTCTTATGCAGGTTGAAAGTCTCTACACATCCCGATAGCAATAACTAAGTGGTCTAAATGTATTTATTTATATCGTCTGTGGAAGGAGTAGTACCATAAAATGTTCGTCCAATCATATCCGTTTACGCAGACATCATACGTCATCAGCGCGTTTCATGCTGCAGAGTTAAGACAGACGCCAGTCACGAGCACCGCAACCAGAACAACAGCCACTTTTTACAGTTCCTCTTGAACCAAAACAATGAGATTATGCTGCGTTCACGCGATAACTACCGTCATTTGGAAGAGATGGAAACCCGTGACGTTATACTCGGAGCAGTTCATGACTCGAATTTATGCATTTCATTAACACTGTCAATGCCAAAATGAATCTGCAGCAGTCAGGTGGTACAGGTCAGTGCTTTTTTAAGTTGTTTACGTTCATTATTATTGTATGCGCTTTGAGACATAAGGTAGTTTAACGCCGTCTCTCGTGATGCTTTTGTTTGCTCCCTGCTGTGTGCGTTCATGTATTTTGGAGGAGGTGTGGCTTTGGAGATGATCTGAAGAGAGGGTGGGATCTTATGCTTTCGAAGCTAGCTCGCTATTGCTAGCCTCTCCGAAAATGACCCTACCTTTACTTAATTGAGAAATACCTATTTAAATGAATAAATGCTTTTTGCTGCAATTTAGTTTTTTTGTTGTTGTTGTTGTTTTTGCTTTAGTTTTTTTTTGTTTTGTTTTTTTTGTACCTACACTTTCATTTCTATTTAAACACTTGGAAGAATTTTTCTTTTATACAAAATATATATTTTACAAAAATAACTTGGATACTAAAATTGCTAGAAAAAGCAAAGCCATGTGTCTAACCAAGTTACAGTATGTACCAAATTTGAAAAATTGAGCCCGCTAAAAGGATATAAAGAATTGTTTCCAGGGTAAGGCGATGTCTGATTTCAAAACTGTTTTCACTGGATGAATTTTGAGTATTTAATCTCTCAAATTCAAATGATACCTAATTTATGATGATTACTAATATATGTTATATGGGAAAAAGGCATAAAAATAAAGCGCGCCAAGTGTCCCGCTGCCAGGATATAGCAGACTCAAGAGAAATGGATAAGTGATAATACAGTGCTTTTCAATGCAAATTCTAAACATAAGTGAGTAATGACAACACAGTGATGATCAAAGCAGGTATTAAACTTCAGTTCTCAGGCTTGGCAAGTGAAGACAGGTCTTGAGGAAACGCTGGAGGGAACGCTGGAGAAGAGTAACAGACACAGCAGCAAGGAGACAGGAACTTGGGAATCGCAGGAGGTAATATTTGTAGGTAAGGAATACAGGTAAGTAATCTGAGGTTACAATAGTCTCTACATGCCTCATGCAAAAACATATCTCTGGAACATCAGTTAAAAAGTTATTTCATTTATCTCATTAATATTCCTAAACTATCAATGAGCTATATTATTTATACTGCACAACAACAAAAATACCTTCCTTCATAATATTTCCTCATTCACACAGCTGAACATCAGAGTTATAAACTCATTGCCTTGGACAAAGCTGGCGACATATTCTGTAGTGCCAAACTTTCTCACTAACAAAATGTTCTCACCTTTTTTTATGGGAACAGAAACTGTATAAATGGTCAGGTAGTATATTGGTCCTAAGGAAGTCATACAAGCAGGGATTATTGAAGTACAGATACAAGAACTATTCATCTACCCAGGTGAAAAAAAGTATACTTGAATGCACTAAAAACTTAAATACAAGTACATTTGTATTACATTTTTATTTTTTTGTGCTAAATAAAATTGTAAAAGTTATACACTATAAATATACTAATTAAATGTATATTTCTACTTAAGTAGTACTTCAGTGTGCTTAAAAAGTATACTAAACACCACTAATACTAGAGTAATAAACACCACTAATACTAGAACCGCACTAGAGTTCATTATCCCCCTTGGTGCGGTTCGTTTGGGCAGGTGTGAATACAGTAATCGCACTCGGGTGTGCACCATAAGCAGACCAAACAAGCGTACCGAGACCTCCTTGAAGAGGTGTTCTAGGTACGCTTTCAAACAAACTCTGGAGCGGTTCGTTTGAGATGTGAAAGCAATTCGACCCAATGGACCAATGAACCAAACGATATCATAATTCATAACGGGAAATGTGTTATTTAAAAGCAGTAGTGTCTGATTCTGTGAGTGAGCACATTAGTTACCATAGTTGAAAACCAAAGAGAGCCTCTTCATCTTAAATGTTATTGCACTTCTCCATGCAAGAATGCTGTCCCGACGAATCCTTGATTCCCGCTCTGCTTCATTATAACATTCATATATGGCAGAGGTAAGTTTGGTCCCAGAGAGCCACTGTCCTGCAGAGTTTAGCTCCAACCCTGAAAAAAAAAACCTCACCTGCCTATAGAGGGTATACGCGTCACGTCACCCTCGGCTGTTATGACTGCGGTTACGCCCACTGAGTGGTGAAAAGACTGAGTGGCAGCATTGGTTTTTAGTGTGAATGCCGCGAAAAACACACAAAACGCATCCAAAACGGGAAAGAGCTTTGCGATTGACTGTACAAATAGCTTTGACACAAAATCTGAGGTACACTATATTGCCAAAAGTTTTGGGACGCCTGCCTTTACGTGCACATGAACTTTAATGACATCCCGTTCTTAATCCCTAGGGTTTAATATGGAGTTGGCCAACCCTTTGCAGCTATAACAGCTTCAACTTTTCTGGGAAGGCTTTCCACAAGGTTTAGGAGTGTGTTTATGGGAATTTTTGACCATTCTTTTAGAAGCGCATTTGTGAGTTCAGGCAGTGATGTTGGCGAGAAGGCCTGGCTCACAGTCTCCGCTCTAATTCATCCCAAAGGTGTTCAATCGGGTTGAGGTCAGGACTCTGTGCAGGCCAGTCAAGTTCCTCCACACCAAACTCGCTCATCCATGTCTTTATGGACCTTGCTTTGTGCACTGGTGCGCAGTCATGTTGGAACAGGAAGGGGCCATCCATGCGCTGACCCCGCTCTGTGATTTTACGTGGCCTACCACTTCGTGCCTGAGTTGCTGTTGTTCCCAATTGCTTCCACTTTGTTATGATAGCACTAACAGTTGACCGTGGAATATTTAGTAGTGAGGAAATTTCATGAATGGACTTATTGCACAGATGGCAACCTATCACAGTACCACGCTTGAATTCACTGAGCTCCTAAGAGCTTTTACAAATGTTTGTAGAAGCAGTCTGCATGCCTAGGTGCTTGATTTTATACACCTGTGGCCATGGAAGTGATTGGAACACCTGAATTCAATGATTTGGAGGGGTGTCCCAATACTTTTGGCAATATAGTGTATATGCCGAAAGCTACAGAAAAAAGAAGCAAATGGATCACTGCAATTCACAGAAACAAGGTGTGGACTCCAGGCAGCGAAACATGGATTTGCAGTTATCATTTTGTGTCAAAACGTTGGATTTTGCGGTAAAATCATACCCTATATATTGTATTGTTATATATCGTGTTGACAACTCATCAATGAAATATTTACCATCTTATATTCTGCATAATTGGGTGTTTTTAAAAAAAAACACTGACAAAAACTATACAAGTTTTAGGGCTGGACGATATGACGATATATATAACATTGATATAAGTCACCACTCCGATTTAGACCTACCTATATTGTAGTTATATAAAGTGTTTACAGGCAGATTTGCTTTATGTATTTCCCCAGCGTCGAAATCAGGCACATATAAATGTCAGAAAACACGATTCCTGGCTGCATGTCAATATCCATGGATTAGGTTTCTTTGACATGTTGTAAGATACACTTTCGAGCCAAACCTTTAGTGTAAACGTTTGTTTTACTCGCGTTTTCGCAGTTTCCCCTATTAAATCCAGTCATGCAGCAGGTTCTTTTACCACAGTCCAGCTGAGGGAGCGTGTTCCGGCAGGAAAGTCAATGTATACCCTCTATAGCCTTAGTAATCCTGAAGAGCTTGATTAGCTTGTTCAGGTGTGTTTGATTAAGGTTGGAGCTAAATTTTGCAGGACAGTGGCTCTCTAGGACCGAACTTGCCTACCCCTGATATATGGTCTTGACACACTGACACAGCCTACTAGACAGTGCTGGGAGATCCAGAGAGTGCACCTTTTAATTTGCCGCAGCATTAATATGAATGTAGTATAAGAGTATTTGCGTGTCTCGACAGTTACAAATAAAGCTACAATAAGCTCATGGAGCGAACTTGTCAATCATTTTGATGGATGACGCTGAGAAAACTCAATAAACAATAAGAGGATAGTGATACTTGCATGTGACTTGCACATTTTGGTACACTTTGAAATGTTGCCATGTGAAAGCGAACCGAACCAAGAAGAAACTGCAACATTGTAACAAATTTAGTCCCTGTTTCGGATCAAAACAAACTATCCATAGGTGTGAAAACGCCCTAAGGGGCCATTTACACGACACCGTTTTCAACTAAAAATGGAAAACTTTTTATGTGCTTTGGCCATTCATTTACATGACAACAGCGTTTTGGTGGCCTGAAAACGCAAACTTTTCAAAACAGGTTTCAAAGTGAAAATGTTTCAAAGTTTTTGATGTAGAACCTGGAAGCGCTGCAACAAAAATTGCACTTACGGGTGTGGAACGACATGAGGGTGAGTACTTAATGACAGAAATTTCATTTTTGGGTGAACTAACCCTTTAAGACGCTGTGGAGACATAACATGTCACATCCTGATGTCAAGTGTCTTTACGGGATCTTTACAGGATGTGTGTGAACATGCCCACCGATTCCAGAAAATCACTGGCAGTGTAAATGAACCAAAATCAAACAATCCAGGGACACGTTATCAGTGTATTTTCTGGAATCTCTGTGTGAAAGGGGCTTTCGGTATCTATGTCAGAAAATGTAGGGCGGGACTTCATTTTGCCCATGGGGAATTGATTGGATGGTTGTGGTTTGCTGTTGCTGTGATCTCATGGTGTGAGTGACAGTTTGTCCCGCCCTCGAACAGTAAAGACAACGTCATAAAAGATAAGAGAACTCGCTGCAAGCAGGAGGGGAAGTTATTTTGATTAAAAAAATTAACAAGTAAACAAGTAAAAATTAACCATTATTCATACTTTGCAAATATTATTAAACAGAGCAGCAACACATAAACAGTAGCACCTGGACCTGGACAGGCGAAAAGACACTCATGCTGTGGTCTGTTTTAGGCTTTTCTGTGTCATGAATAGGTATTTATGTAGGGAACATTCAGACAATTTCCCCAAACAACCTAAAGTACCTACATGCGGTGACATGTCACTCTGACTGGGTATAGTTCAACTCTGTTGAGGAAAGAGCAGTAAGTCTGAAATCAAGCAGGGCTACAGCCAATTGGATTAATGAATGCACAGGTGGGCCCGCCTCTCTGAAATTCTTATTGGCTAACAGGAGCTCACATCACAGGTCGCCTGACTTCAGACTGTTGTCATGCCCACATATTTTTGTTTCATTTATCAACCAGCTCATAAAAGTAATTCCTTCTGGAATCTTAATGGATTGTAGCGTATATATTATTGCAAAGAAATTCACCTCAAAAAAGACCATTTAACACATTTGTGCCAAAATTTTTCTGAATGGTTTCATGCATATAGTCGTGTTAATAGTGTCCTATTTGAACATGTTCTGCATTTATTTTCCCCAGGTTTTTGCTTTTTTTCTTAACAATTGCATTTGAATATGCGGCAACTATAGTTGCCGGTGGGCAAATATGTTTTATGCACCCCTTCAATGTAAAATTTGAATAGGAGGAGAACATTTGGCATCTAACTCAAAATAACTGCTTTCAACAGATCAATCTTTATTCATAAACAAATTTATTATGTATAAAAGTCTAAGAACATTCGATGCGAACCCAAAAAAGCTGCATCATGCTTATAATCTCTTGAATATGAAAAAGCAACAAACAACAAATCCATTTGTCTTAAAGTGGTGGAACATAGTGCAGAAAAAAGTGCCATTAAGTTGCTTCACCAGGGCATTGTGAATCAAAAAGTTAAATGAAAATAAATAAATAAAAACATATTTGACCCTGGACCAAAAAAACAGTCATAAGTCGCACAGGTATATTTGTAGCAATAGCCAACAATACATTGTATGGGTCAAAATTATCGATTTTTCTTTTATGTCAAAAATCATTAGGATATTAGATAAAGATCATGTTCCATGAAGATATTTTGTAAATTTCCTACCGTAAATATATCAAAAATTATTTTTGTGAGTGGATATGCATTGTTAAGGATTTCATTTGCACAATTTTAAAGGCGTTTTTCTCAATATTTTGATTTTTTTGCACCCTAACCCTAACCCTAACCCTAACTCTAGATCTCGGCCAAATGTCCTATCCTAACAAACTATACATCAATGGAAAGCTTATTTAATCAGCTTTCAGATGATGTATAAATCTCAATTTCAAAAAATTGAACCTTATGACTGATACATATAACAAAAAAATAAATAAAAAATAACAAATGACAAAAATAACATGAAATTTCTTTCAAAAGACATTCATAATGGGAAGTTCATGTCATACGTGTCCTCCCCACTCCAATTTTCTATCTCTCTTGGGTAGAGTTTTAGTGGTTAGCAAGAAATTTCTTGAAGCACTCAACATGCAAGGCCACACCGCATTTCTCACATGCAAAGGAAGTGCGTCCATCACTATCAAATTACGGTCTACTATACAGTAGAGATGTCAGTTAAAGGGATAAGTTATGTTTTAGGTGGGATTTTATGAAAGCAAAAAGCACTAAACACCAATAACCTTGATTTATTAACTTATTAACACAGTATACCCCATTTCCCCATGATATACGTACTTACAAGTCATTTGCCCACCGGCAACTATAGTTGCCGCTTGGACTTTTGACTAAGTACACAAAAAACTATAAAACTCTTGTAAGATTTGTTTTGTTTGGATGATATAGAGACCTTCATGTGTCACAGTCACCAGCACGGCACTACATTTCCCAGCATCCCTTCTGTTCAGCACCTGCAAGCAATCATCATCACCCGCACCTGAAGACCTTCACCGTCATTATCAGTCAACTTCCTCAACTCTGTGTCTGGTCTCGTATGTCCTGTGTTATGTTGTGTAAACACATGTTCCTGTATCTTCCATTGGATTGCCTAGTAAAGTCTTGCATTTGAATCTATCTTCTTCGTCGTGTGTATTCCTACACGAGCAACGCGTTACATCATGATTGTGTAGATATATATATGTCAACAAAAAATACTTATTAGTAACATGAAAATTACTTTTCTTTGGGAGGGTTTGCCTTCGCTATGCTTCCTGGAAGTAGGGGTAGGAAGTTGACAGCCTCATGTGAAAGGAAGGAAGTGAATACCCTTTTTTTGTTCTTGAAATCCTTTATTTGGTTGTTTTCTTGCATGTCATTGAGACATAAAACATGGATAACATCTAGAAAAATACTTATAAAAGGAAAATGACAACTATACACCATGGCAACTATAGTTGCCGGTGGGCTTAAATGGGTTTTAAAGGGCTCAATGTGGCCAGGCATGTGAGTTGCATCTTTTAAGGCTTCCAAATAGCCAAATAACAGTCCTCAGTTCATTTCAAATAGGACATAACTAAGGTATTGTGGTTAAGTAAGTCAGTTAGATTAATTCAGTATGTGTTTTTGATTCTCTAATAAGAACCGGCTCATAAGACTGATTCATTCGGGTATCTGAATAGAGAGTATTTGGATGACAACATCAATGGTTATAAAAAAGAAAAAGAGCACTTGTTTTTGGTCATTGAAAGTTTTAATTAAATATAATCTGAAGATAGGAGGAAAAAACAAACATCAATATCTACTTTGACAGTCACAGTTTACATTGTTTTGAAACATAAGATAATCAACTTTAAAGCATGTTTTAGTTACATTAATAATTTTACATTAGAGATTAGCCAGACAGATCAAACAAAGTCAATCATATAAAAATGTACAATAGTTTGTTTATAATCTAAAAAACATCACAATGTGGTTATAAAATTATACTTGTGGCATTATATAATGCTATTTTTGGAAAGCCCGTAGTCATGTTGTCCAACTATGATATTTACGACAATTATGGAGGTGTTATTGCTTGCTGACTATTTACAGACACCACAATGATGCAGACGATATACACCACAAAGAGGGTAAGGCCAATACCAAGAGCAATATGGTTCACAGTGAGCGCCATTTTGGAGTTGTTCTCTGCTATTTGTCGTTGTCCGGACATGTTGGCATTCCGAGTCTGTGAAAATAAATGTGAAACATAATGTCAGTTATGCCACTTTTGTTTTTCAGAACTACCCATTCTGACTGAATTTTCTCTAAGCAAGAGTGCTTAAAGTGTTTACATTGTAGTAAAGCAATGTCTATTCTAACAGTGCTTCATATGGTTGCTCATGAATCAAATGCATGTTTAAACAGATGCCAAAGGTGTTATTTCAAATACCAATATGACCTTTTACGTAATAATGGAAACCCAGAGCACATTTTGAATCATAAATCTGCATGTTAGATCCTGTAATGGTTTCATTTCCCTAATCTAAACCATCATCTATTGCATCATCTAACTTTTAGTTACATCATTTATGGGAACAAAAGTGTTTTTTTTAAATGAAAACCAGCATCTGCTTATAGTAAATAATGTAAATTTAGAAACTCAGACCATATTCATTCCAGTGTATTTTGGAAGCTACATTAGTGAACTTATTTTGTTTTGAATGCTGGTTATGGGATCTTTGAATGACAATTGAAATCTCAGTCTTATATCTTGCACTCTTTTGTTTCAAATATTTTTACATATTTGAAGACTAATATCCATTGTATATACGTTTCTTGTTATGTAGACTTGTCGACTATGATCTCGCTCTCTTTTAATTCAACAAAGTCTTTTCCATCTAGCCTTTAAAGGGGAAGTTGACCAAAAATGTGACAATTGTTTACTCATTATTGCATGTTGGATAAAAGAAAAAGTAAATATAATTTTCATATATGGGTAAACTTACCTCTAAATTAAAGGGATTTTAGTGGAAAGGATTTACATTTATTAAGCGATTCATCAGTGGCAATAAAGACAAGATACAAAGTTTCAGACATCATTCAGTATATTTTTCTGAATTATTCAGAATTAAGGAAAAGTGACAGCATAGACAAAGAAATAGTTAAAGCATAGAGTTTTTTTTTTCAGTTTATGCTCAAGGAAGAAACAAGTGTAACACAGTCCACTGCAGGCAAGTCTTAGAGAACCCATGTGCAGTTTTATTTACAATGTCCAAACATGATCAAACATAAACTTGGCTTTACGTGGCTTGGCAAAAGAACAAACATGAACATAATTTTACCCACAGTGGTACAGGGACAATACTAAACAAAGAACAAGGCAAACATGAGGGCTTAAATACACAAGGACTGATCACAAACAAGGAACACTTGCACAATCAACCCAATGAGCCAATGACAGCATAGGACACATGACAAGGGAGCACATGGCAGGATCGCAAGGGAATCACATGACATACGGGAGCACACAACAATCAGGAACATGAAACTTGACTAAACTTCAAAATAAAGACATGAAACATGAACATGAACATAAAACCAAAACTATACGTGACAAGTTTTTAGCTGTTTCTTGAATATTGTCAGGGCTTTATTACCATTTGCAAAACAAAAACAGTTAAGATTTAATGAATAAAGATTAAATTAGTGAAAAAAAAAAAAGCAATTTATAATCGACCAATGTTAGTTATCAGTTTGAAAAGGGTTAAGAAATGTATGTGAACTAATACTTACATTGATAGAGTAAATTAGAGCAACAATGCCCAGAGGTAAACAGCAGCACAGCATGGTAAAGATGGAATAGCCCAGGTAATCTGGCAGTGGATAGGCCAGTGGAGAGTTGGTCAAATAAACTGCCGGCTGCACGGTGATAGCAGGATGACCTGGATATGGTCCTTGGCCATATGGTCCTGAAGCTCCATATTGCTGGGCTTGATACCCAGAGGTGCTCGGGAAACTCCCTGGAGGAGGGTGTCCAGAATGGTCCTGGTATGGTGGTGGCCCAGGCTGCAACAACTTTGATTTCTCAGATGTATTCCAGTTTTCTTGGGGCTCCATTGTTCTGTTTAGTTAACTGGGACTGTCCTGTTTTCTTTGTACTTTACAGAGAGGTGTCACACATTTGTGGACTCTGGCTAAGAGGAATCAGGTTTTTTCAGTCACGGACTTTGGCTCCTTGTGGTCATGTGAAGATTTATAGGAATCTAATGTAGGAGGATTGTAGGAGGAGTGACAAGTAGTGACAACAGGTGTGACAGATTCCGTTCCCTCATCTACACAGTAACACAGAAACATAATATTCATATAGTATTGACTGCAGGTGCCACTCTGTGGTTTCAAAATTTTATCTGAGTTAATATTTTGTAAATCATTTATAACTCTCGCAGAATTTATATGGCTTAACAAGAATGAAAGTCCAGCTTGATAGATCATTGGAGGTTATTTGGAGATTATTTGTACTAAGTTTTTGTAATATATATATATATATATATATATATATATATATACAGTAGTGGTCAGAATTATTGGCACCCTTGATAAATATGATTAAAGATGACTGTAAAAATAGATCTGCATTGTTTATCCTTTTCATCTTTAATTCATAAAATTAGCAAAAATCTAACCTTTCATTGAAGGAAAAGAATTGAAAGTGGGGGGAAAATCACATTATGAAATAAATGTTTTTCTCCAAAACACGTTGGCCACAATTACTGGCACCCTTTTATTCAATACTTTTTGCAACCTCCTTTTGCCAAGATAACAGCTTCTTCACCTATAATGCCTGATAAGTTTGGAGAACACCTGACAAGAGATCAGAGACCATTCCTTAATACAGAATTCCCAGCTCCATGTTGGTGCTTCTTCTCTTCAGTTCACTCCACTCATTTTCTATAGGGTTCAGGTCAGGGGACTGGGATGGTCATGGCAGAAGCTTCATTTTGTGCTCAGTGACACATTTTTTGTGTTGGTTTTGATGTTTGTTTTGGATCATTGTCTTGATAGAAGATCCAACCACGGCCTATTATTGGATTTCTAGCAGAAGCGGTCAGGTTTAGATTTTTTTATCTGTTGGTATTTGATAGAATCCATGATACCATGAATCTGAACAAGATGCAGGACCTCCAGTGGAAAAATAGGCCCACAACATTAAAGATCCAGCAGTATTATTTAACCGTGGGCATGGGGTACTTTTTATCCATGTGTGCACCAAACCCATCTGGTGGGTTTGCTGCCAAAAAGCTCTTGTTTTAGTTTCATCTGACCATAGAAGCAGGTCCCGTTTGAAGTTCCAGTCTTGTCTGACAACTGAATATGCTGGAGATTGTTTCTGGATGAGAGCAGAGGATTTTTTTTTAAACCCTCCCAACAACTTGTGGGGATGTAGGTGTTGTTTGATATTTTTTTTAGGCTTTCTGAGACTCAAGACTCAACTAATCTCTGCAATTCTCCAGCTGTGATCCTTGGAGAGTCTTTGGCCACTCAAACTTTCCTCCTCACCGCGCATTAGGACGATTTAGACACACGTCCTCTTCCAGGCAGATTTGTAACATCTTTAGTTGATTGGAACTTCTTAATTATTGCCCTGATGGTGGAAATGGGGATTTTCAATGCTTTAGCTATTTTCTTGCAGCCACTTTCTATTTTGTGAAGCTCAACAATCTTTTGCTGCACATCAGAACTATATTCTTTGGTTTTACTCATTGTGATAAATGATTAAGGGAATTTGGCCTTTGTGTTTCCTCATGTTTATATTCCTGTGGAACAGGAAGTCATGGCTGGACAGTTTCATGTTCATGATCACACTGGTGTGCTAAAAAAATGTAAATATGAATGGGAATATACTTCAGAGATATTTTACTCATAAAAAAATTCTAGGGGTGCCATTAATTGTGGCCAACGTGTTTTGGAGAAAAACATTTATTTCATAATGTGATTTTCCACCCACTTTCAATTCTTTTCCTTCAATGAAAGGTTAGATTTTTGCTAATTTTACAAATAAAAGATCAAAAGGATAAACAAGGCAGATTTATTTTTATAGTCATCTTTGATCATATTTACCAAGGGTGCCAATAATTCTGACCACAACTGTATATATATATAAATGAATAGTATTAGTATATATAGCCACATCTCACGACTACGAACGTGATATTGTGTTTATACAACAGTTCGACGGCACAAGTGTGTAAATAAATGAGAAATAACAACGGAGTGTCTTTAAAACCCTCTTTTGTGCAGCACTAATTCCTTCTGCCATGGATTCAAATCTCAAGTTGACAGTTTGACCAAGCGTCACTTTAGAACTAGTAACAAAGGAATGTTGAGTCCCTCCATTGAAACTCATTGTATTTTGTACAGTATTAATGAGAGAGAGAGAGAGAGAGAGAGAGAGAGAGAGTTTGAATTTTAACAATCCTTTATTACAAAATAAATCACAATACAATTAAATTACAATATTACAAGAGGTGTGTAAAAGACAAATCTCCTTCAAAAACACAGCACAAAGCTTCATTGCAACACCAAATACCTTCAAAGGTAACAAGATCGTCCATATATTTGTAATAATTGAAATCAACCAATATTCTAGCCTTCACCATGTGCAAAACAGCACAATATTCTACTTCACGTTTTGATCAACTTTCTTTTTCCTACTTAAAGGTGCAGCAGGTGTTCTGGGAAAATGCTAACTTTAGCCTGCTAGCATTGAAAGTGTACATCCCACCCTCCCTGCAAATCGCTGTCCAAAACCATGCCTCCTCAAAATATGAGCGCGCACAGTCCAGAAGCGAGACGACCAGAGACAACATTATTGGATTACATCATGTGTCATTCACCGGTGACAAAACTTTACAGTACGGTGAATGACACAGTACTTCAATAACGAACGTAAACAACTTTTTAAAAATGAATTAGATGCAGCAAATGGAGATGCTGGACATTTCTAACATGACAGCTGATGTAAAAACTAGCAGTATTGAGCACAAAATAAACCACATCACTGTCTTTACAACCAGAAAGGTGATAGTATTTCAGCAAAAATACAATGTAAACATTGTCAGAATATCAAGTGAAGAAACAATACAAAACTAGCTTTTCGCTAAGGACGGCATTCACAATACCCGCAGGGACACTGAGGGTATTTTCACTGAAGGAGGAAACAAGATGTTTTACTCATTGTTTGCGGCAAGACTCAAAAGAAACAAATGGTCGAATCATCTGGTGGTGGTGGTCTTACGAATCCATGCACCAAAGGTGTGGATGTTGTAGTTTGCTCTTAACTTTGAAAACATAACAATAGTTTCCGATTAGAAGCTGGGTGCTGCTGTCATTGAGCTAATTAGTAAAGGTACACAAACTGCATATGCTACATTATGCGTTACTATCAAAACACATCAATATCGAATAATACCTACCTGTCCAAAAGAAATACTGCAACCATGGCATCATCTTTCAGACCCTTTGACTCCCATAGTTGTCTCCATCGTGGAAAAGCAACACCGATGTCAATTCGGGGTTTTAGCTCTTTTATGATCCAGCCTTTTTTTGTTATAGTCCTTTCTAAGACTGTCTTTCTTTTGGTCGATACATTTCCAGTGCCACTTGTTGTCGGTTCAGAAGGAAAGTTAGGCTGTTGCTGTTTGCCTGTCATTCTCGCACTGACTGCACCGCGTACAAGAAACACGCTGATGACGTATGATGTCTGCGTGAACAGGCTGCGCAGTGGTATGCAAACACATGTTGACCGACAGGGAACAGATGCTATCGGACCGTTCGGACCGAACGCAATGATTGAATGAACATTTTATGGTCCTACGCCTTCCACAGTTAATAAATATTTATAAAAATACATTTAGACCGCTTAACATAGTGATTGCTATCAGAATATGAGGAGACTTTCAACCAGCATGACAAAAAATGTTTCTGAAGAAAATCACCTATTGCACCTTTAAATAAATAGCCAATTTTGCTTGGCCCAAAACAAAGTTCAGTAACTGACAAACAGATCTTTTTTTCAACACATATTTAAAACCCAAAATAAATAAATCCATAGAAAAAGTTTCATTACAACAGTTAAAAATATTTCTTAAAACCAATAACAACAGTTCTAATCTATTACAGTTCACAAAAGCATGGAAAATGGTTTCTCTTTCATTGCAAAAAAAAAAAACAAAAAACAAACAAAAAAAACATTCAGCTCTAACTTAAGGATTTAAGATTGAAATAATAGAATTGACAGCAACAGCGCCATGAAGACACTTTAAGTCACCCATCTTCCTAGTCAACGGTGGTTTATAGTGCTCTCCACTCAGGCTTTCTGCCCTCGTTCAACTTAAAAAAAAAATCACGCTACGGAGTATCAATTTTCATATTCAGCATCTTTTTGTTAAGTTAATCACACAATACTTATACAAAGCCTTTCCAGTTCTCGAAAAAATAATACTGAGTCAGAGTTCTGATGTAGAACTAACACCGTGTCCTAACCAGACGCGACGCGACGCCACGACAAGCGATAAAAGGTATCTTTTCCATGTCGTCGCGGCTGAAACAGCAACACAAAGTATGGCAATGATAATATCAGGTACTGTTTATGTGCTTTATTTAATGTTAAAAGCGTTTAACGTGAGTTTGAATATCATTCTGTGTTCCCAGCTTTTTAGCTGCAGTGAAAACAACACTGGCTAATTCACCTCAGATCTTGAAAATAAATAAATGGGCACAAGAACGTTCAAACTGTCAACTCAATGCGAAAAAACAAGTGTATTCTATGACAAAGATTGGTTCAGTCACTCCGTATGTACTTTAAATAATGTTTAAATTGTGTAATATTTATGAATTTTACTATGTACTTGCCCATTTCATTGTGTCTGCTGTGCTCTTGTCGAGAGAGCCCGCCCACACTCTCTTCTGATTGGCTGTGGTTTTTGATTGATTTTATCGCTTCTCATTTTCGCGTCGCGTCTAGTGTGGACAGTCAAATTGCTCGTCGCTGGAATCTTATCACATCGCGTCTGGTTAGGACACGGTGTAACAGCATAGGAGAATGACAGGGGAGAAACGAATTTGTTGGATAAAGTTGTTGTTTTTGTTTTGTTTTTGCGCACAAACAGTATTCTCGTCGCTTCATCACATTAAAGTCGAACCACTGTAGTCACATTGATTATTTTAACAATGTTTTTACTACTTTTCTGGACCTTGAACGTGTTAATTTCATTGCTTTCTATTGAGAATAAAAAAAAAAATCTCTCAGATTTTATCAAAAATATCTTAATTTGGGTTCTGAAGATGAACGAAGGTCTTACAGGTTTGGAACGACATGAGGGTGAGTAATTAATGACAGAAATTTCATTTTTGGGTGAACTAACCCTTTAAGACACTGTGGAGACATAACACGTCACATCCTGATGTCAAGTGTCTTTACATGATGAGTGTGAACGTGCCCACTGATTCCAGAAAATCACTGGCAGTGTGAATGAACCAAAATCAAATGATCCTGGGACACATTATCAGTGTATTTTCCGGAATCTCTGTGTGAAAGGGGCTTTCTGTGTCTGACAGCATCTATGTCAGAAAATTTAGGATGGGACTTCATTTTGTCCATGGGGAATTGATTGGATGGTTGTGGTTTGCTATTGCTGTGATCTCATGGTGTGAGTGACAGTTTGTCCTGCCCTCGAACAGTAAACACAACGTCAGAAAAGAGAAGAGAGGTCTTACAAGGGAACAAAATAGTAAATCGTGCACACGATTTAGCCTACTATTTTTTTCCTGCATGTCATGTCCGGGGCTCTGTAGGTTTTTTCTGTGTCATGAATAGGTATTTATGTAGGGAACATTCAGACAATTTCCCCCAAACAACCTAAAGTACCTACATGCGGCGACATGTCACTCTGACTGGGTATAGTTCAACTCTGTTGAGGAAAGAGCAGTAAGTCTGAAATCAAGCAGGGCTACAGCCAATTGGATTAATGAACGCACAGGTGGGCCCGCCTCTCTGAAATTCTTATTGGCTAACAGGAGCTCACATCAGAGGTCGCCTGACTTCAGACTGTTGTCATGCCCACATATTTTTGTTTCATTTATCAACCAGCTCATAAAAGTCACTCCTTCTGGAATCTTAATGGATTGGAGCGTATATATTATTGCAAAGAAATTCACCTCAAAAAAGACCATTTAAAGGGCTCAATGTGGCCATGCATATGTACAGTTGTGGTCAGAATTATTGGCACCCTTGGTAAATATGATCAAAGATGATTATAAAAATAAATCTGCATTGTTTATCCTTTGATGTTTAATTCATAAAATTAGCAAAAATCTAACCTTTCACTGAAGGAAAAGAATTGAAAGTGGGGGGAAAATCACATTATGAAATAGATGTTTTTCTCCAAAACACGTTGGCCACAATTATTGGCACCCCTAGAATTAAAATATCTCTGAAGTATATTCCCATTCATATTTAAATTTTTTTAGCACACCAGGGTGATCATGAACATGAAACTGTCCAGCCATGACTTCCTGTTCCACAGGAATATAAACATGAGGAAACACAAAGGCCAAATTCCCTTAATCATTCATCACAATGAGTAAAACCAAAGAATATAGTTCTGATGTGCAGCAAAAGATTGTTGAGCTTCACAAAATAGAAAGTGGCTGTAAGAAAATAGCTAAAGCATTGAAAATCCCCATTTCCACCATCAGGGCAATAATTAAGAAGTTCCAATCAACTAAAGATGTTACAAATCTGCCTGGAAGAGGACGTGTGTCTAAATCGTCCTAATGCGCGGTGAGGAGGAAAGTTTGGGTGGCCAAAGACTCTCCAAGGATCACAGCTGGAGAATTGCAGAGATTAGTTGAGTCTTGAGTCTCAGAAAGCCTAAAAAAATTTATCAAACAGCACCTACATCCCCACAAGTTGTTTGGGAGGGTTTCAAGAAAAATCCTCTGCTCTCATCCAGAAACAATCTCCAGCATATTCAGTTGTCAGACAAGACTGGAACTTCAAACGGGACCTGCTTCTATGGTCAGATGAAACTAAAAAAAGAGCTTTTTGGCAGCAAACCCACCAGATGGGTTTGGTGCACACATGGATAAAAAGTACCCCATGCCCACGGTTAAATATACTGCTGGATCTTTAATGTTGTGGGCCTATTTTTCTGCTGGAGGTCCTGGACATCTTGTTCAGATACATGGCATCATGGATTCTATCAAATACCAACAGATAAAAAATCAAAACCTGACCGCTTCTGCTAGAAATCCAATAATGGGCCGTCTTTGGATCTTCCATCAGGACAATGATCCAAAACAAACATTAAAAACCAACACAAAAATGTGTCACTGAGCACAAAATGAAGCTTCTGCCATGGCCATCCCAGTCCCCTGACCTGAACCCTAAACAAAATGAGTGGGTTGAACTGAAGAGAAGAAGCACCAACATGGATCTGGGAATCTGAAGGATCTGTAGAGATTCTGCATGAAGGAATGGTCTCTGATCTCTTGTCAGGTGTTCTCCAAACTCATCAGGCATTATAGGTGAAGACTCAGAGCTGTTATCTTGGCAAAAGGAGGTTGCAAAAAGTATTGAATAAAAGGGTGCCAATAATTGTGGCCAACATGTTTTGGAGAAAAACATTTATTTCATAATGTGATTTTCACCCCACTTTTAATTCTTTTCCTTCAATGAAAGGTTAGATTTTTGCTAATTTTATGAATTAAAGATCAAAAGGATAAACAATGCAGATTTATTTTTACAGTCATCTTTGATCATATTTATCAAGGGTGCCAATAATTCTGACCACAACTGTATTATAAATGACTTTTGGACTTCTAAAATCACGAGTTGCATCTTTTTAGGCTTCCATATAGCCAAATAACAGTCCTCAGTTCATTTCAAACAGGGCATAACCAAGGTATTGTGGTTAGGTAAGCCAGTTAGATTACTTCGGTATATGTGTTTTTGATTCTCTAATAAGAACCGGCTCATAAGACTGATTCATTCGGCTATCTGAATGGAGAGTATTTGTGTGATGACATCAATCGTTATAAAAAAGAAAAAGAGCACTTGTTTTTGGTCATTGAAAGTTTTAATTAAATATAATCTAAAGACAGGAGGAAAAAACAAACATCAATATCTACTTTGACAGTCACAGTTTGCATTCATTCAAAAAATGATTTTTTTTTCATCCTGTTCACTTTATTTAAACAATTTATTTTGATTTAACACCATTGTATCAGGTTTCTGGTTCAAATGTGACTGCTTCATGTTAAATTGACTTGAAACAGTTACTGAACATTTTGAAATAACATGTTTTAATCAAGTAACCAAATCAAACAGGACTTTCACTTCCCATCATGCTTTGCAAATGGGCTGAATTAAAATAGTAAATGTTGAAATAAAGTGTTGTTTTATGCATTTTTAGCAAGATGACAAAATGGAGAGACTTGTTTATGTTTAATGTTCTATTATGTCGGTATTTAAAAGTTTCTGTTATATTATTGTTTTGGGGGTTACCGTTGTGGTGAAGTGTTGAGCTTGTGCTTGGTTTGAGGACCTGCTAACAAAAATTCAAATTGCTTTAAAAATAAAACCACCACTATAGTATTGCTCTGAGTGAAACCAGTATCTCTTTTGGACTGCCAACACCAAACATCACACGTGTAAGGAAAAGTTATATTTAGTTTATGTAAATCACAGGACTAAACAGGAAGAATTATTTGAATGTCAATTTAAATGAAAACCATTTAAGTTAAACTAAAACAATACATTCAAGTTAAATGAACACAATTGATTCTAGTTAGTTGTCCATGGTTGATTCTATTTTTTTTTTTTTTTTTTTGGTCACGTGGAACCACTGTCCATGACTGAATCATGTTCAGCCAAAGAGCTATTTTTTTCAGTGTTGTTTTGAAACATAAGATAATCAACTTTAAAGCATGTTTTAGTTACATTAATAATTTTACATTAGAGATGAGCCAGACAGATCAAACATAGTCAATCATATGAAAATGTACATTAGTTTGTCTAAAAAACCATCACAATGTGGTTATAAAATTATACTTATGGCATTAAATGTTGTTATTTTTGGAAAGCCCTCTATCTTCCCATTCCAGGTGTCCAGCTATGATATCTCTGACAATTATGGGGATGTTTTAGGATGACGTTTGACCACCATGAAGCAGACAATATACACCACAATAAGGGCAAGGCCAACACCAAGAGCAATATGGTTCATAATGCGTGCCATTTTGGAGTTGTTCTCTGCTATTTGTCGTTCTCCGGACATGTTGGCATTCCGAGTCTGTGAAAATAAATGCGAAACAATGTCAGTGATGCCACTTGTGTTTTTCAGAACCCATTCTGAGTTTTCTCTAAGTAAGAGTGTTAAAGTGTTTACATTGCAGTTAAGCAATGACCCGTGTCCATACTAACAGTGTTTCACATGGTTGCTCATGAATCAAATGTGGAAACATGTATGTTTAATCAGGTGCCAAAAGTATTTCAAAATGATACACCACCAATGTGACCAAGATCATAAATTTGCATATACACGTAAGATCCTGTAATGGTTTCATTTCCTTTATCTAAACATTTATTGCATTTTCTTTTTTATGAACCATCAAACTCATTTGGTGTTTTTAACTCGTACTCTGTCAATGAAGTATAGTATATTGCAGGACAACAAAAGTGCACTAGCTTCGCATTGTCAATACACAGAGAAAATTCACAGATCTACACAAAGCAATGGTGAAATTGCAATGTTGTGTACCACATCCCTTTCTCAATAACAAAAGGTCACATGATTTACAGAAACAAAATATGCTTAGATGGAGATCTAAATTTAGAAACTCAGTCCATCTTCATTCCAGCGTATTGGGTATGGGGAAGTTATGAGTGAACTTGTTTTGAATGCCAGTGTTTTGAATGCTTTGCACTCTTTTGTTTCAAACATGTTTATTTAACCATTATAGGTTTTTTGCTATTTAGACTTTTTGACTATGATCTCTCTTTATAATTCAACAAAGTCTTGTCTATCTTTTAAAGGGGACTTTTAAAAAAGTAAATAATAATATTTTCATATATGGGTAAACTTACCTTTAAATTAAATAAATTTTAGTGGAAAATATTTACATTTATTCATTTAGCAGATGCTTTTAGAGCAAATTAAAATTGAGGAATACAATAAGCGATTCATCTTGAAGAGACAATAAACACAAGATAAAAAGTTTCAGACATTGTTCAGAATAATACAAGCTAGAACAGGGAGGGATTAAGGAAAAGTGACAGCACAAAGTAATAGTAAAAGCATAGAAGAAATTTTCAGAAGAGATGAATTTTCAGCTGTTTCTTGAATATTGTCAGAGATTTATTACCATTTACAAAACAAAACGGTTAAAAGGTTAAAGATCAGCCAAGGTTAGTGTATCAATCTGAAAAAGGTTAAGAAATGTATGTGAACTAATACTTACATTGATAGAGTAAATTAGAGCAACAATGCCCAGAGGTAAACAGCAGCACAGCATGGTAAAGATGGAATAGCCCAGGTAATCTGGCAGTGGATAGGCCAGTGGAGAGTTGGTCAAATAAACTGCCGGCTGCACGGTGATAGCAGGATGACCTGGATATGGTCCTTGGCCATATGGTCCTGAAGCTCCATATTGCTGGGCTTGATACCCAGAGGTGCTCGGGAAGCTCCCTGGAGGAGGGTGACCAGAATGGTCCTGGTATGGTGGTGGCCCAGGCTGCAACAACTTTGATTTCTCAGATGTATTCCAGTTTTCTTGGGCCTCCATTGTTTTGTTTAGTAAACTGGGACTGTCCTGTTTTCTTTGTATTTACAGAGAAGTGGCACACATTTGTGGACTCTGGCTAAGAGGAATCAGGTTTTTTCAGTCACGGTCTTTGGCTCTTTATAGTCACGTGAAGACTTATAGGAATCTAACGTAGGAGGAGTGGCAAGAAGTGACAGCAGGTGTGACAGATTCAGTTTCCTCATCTACACAGTAACACAAGAAACATAATATTCATTTAGTATTGACTGCAGGTGCCACTCTGTAGTTTCAACATTTTACATGAGTTAATATTTTGTAAATCATTTCTAACTCTTGCAGAATTTATCTGGCTTAACAAGAATTAAAGTCCAGCTTGATAGGTCATTGGAGGTTATATGGGGATTATTCAACATGTTCTCCAATCAATACGCCTATATAGGTCGTTTGTCACTTCCCTGAAATACGACCCATAGGAGGGTTTAATAAAGTTGCGCCCCTATCGACAACAGGTCACTTTCGTTTTAATTCACGAAATACGACCCATATGAGCATTTGCTAAAGTTGCGCCCCTATCGACAACAGGACACTTTCATTTTAATGCATTGTTCCCTTTTATCTGCGTCATATCTCGGGTTTCGCGTAGCTCAATTGGCAGAGCATTGCAATATATAACTATATTTGTTGTTGTTGTTTTGGAGGACAGTCTCGGATTATTTGTAATATGTTTTTGTAATATATAAATTATCACAATCACATTCAAGTTTGCCGTAGTTGCCATGGACATTCAGTTTGTTTTCCTTAGTCACATGTTTCCTTTGTTCTAGTTTTCAGCCACAATCTGTCACCATGGACACTAATCCCAATCATCACAGCTGTTTGTCATTTGAGTTAAAGAGGACCTATTATGCCCATTTTTACAAGATGTAATTTAAGTCTCAGGTGTCCCCAAAATGTGTCTGTGAAGTTTCAGCTTAAAATACCTCACAGATCATTTATAAATCCATGTTGTAAATACCCATTTCTGACTACAGTCAAGAACAGGCTGTTTTCGTGCATGTGCCTTTAAATGCAAATGAGCTGCTGTGCCCCGCCCCCTCTTTACGATCACAGTTCCTGCCTCAAGCCCCGTTCACACCGCCAGCGACTTTTTCGCTGCATGGCGCTAGTCACTGTGAAGTCGCTTGTGGGCGTTCCTAGTACTGTCGCTCTAATGTCATTGGTAGACTGCATGTCTGACCATATCTATAGAAAATGATATATAAAACTAAGAAATAATTCTAATTTGACTAGGAATTAGGCTTAAAATAATTAAAAGTAACATTCTGCTGTTGTAGAATGCAGTGCTCAGTGCATTAAATCATTAACTAGATTACCGATCGATCTATCTACAAATTAAACTCACTCATACTGTCAAAAATGACTAAAACCTCATTCGAATTTGACAAATAATCAATTTTCTTGTCCCTAATAATCAATATAATGCATGGGGAAGCTCTAATATGAACTGCAGCAGTGCTAAACTGCTCACATCATATAATTAACAACACAAACTATCAATGTATGAATCAAACTCACAAGACTGCTGACCGCTTCTTTTCCACACATCATTTTATTATATCCATGGATGTGGTTACAGTAAAATCATATAAAACAGTGAAATCGCTCCGGAGCTGTCTGCCTTTTCTGCACTTGAGATGGTGATGTGAGCTCCAGAGAGCCTTCACTCCTATTGGTTGTCGCTCGCGAAATTCGCTTCTCATTTGCATAAAGTTGAAATTTCTGAACTTTTGTCACGTGTCTCCCGTCGCTTGACACGCCTACATTCTGTCGCAAACGGTCACTGTCGCTCGTGTCGCCAGCACTCCATTGAAATGAATGGGATCATGTTGCATTGTCGTTCGTGTCGCTGGTGGTGTGAACGGATTCTCTGCCAAATATTAACAAGACATCTGCTTGGTTTTGATTATCATCTATATCGCGATCACGTTCTTCTTTCATCATTAAAGTTTATTATTTCCACGCGTTTTAAAGCTATATCAGTTTAAACATCTAATGGATCGTTTTCTGAGCGCACTTATCTGAAGCGCGCACACAGACAGCTGGCTGTCAGACGTCAAGTCTCGTGAGTAACTTCTCTTCACAATTTTTGTTTTGTTTAAACTGTCAAATACACACAAGGTTCTCTCAAAAACACAGTTCACATAAACACAGTCATGTCTGTGAACGTAAATAGCAGGCAACGTTACATAAATCGTATGTGTATATTAGATCTGTGGTGCATTCCCTTCAAAAATAAAACTAATCCATTGCGTTCAGCGGCTCAGATGTCAGTAAATGAAAACTGTTATGTTCACTCTTACATCCAACAACAAAACATCTTAATTACTTACCGGACATTGTTATTGCTACAGCTGCTCGAGCGCGGAGAAAATGGCGGACAGCGTACAGCTCGCTGAGGGCGGAAACTATGGTAATACAGGACTGTCAGTCAGCGGTCGTGGGCGGGGCCTGTGGCTAATGTGACGTCACATTAGCACCATGCCTGAAAACAGGTCGTTGGGAGACACTGCTTATGATTTATGGGGATTAAAAAAAAAGGAGCGGGTGGATTTTTATCACTATAGGGTGGTTGTTGACACACACTGCCAACACACATTTATGTCCAAACACCATGCAAAAGTGACTTTTGCATAATAGGTCCCCTTTAATTATCTGTGTATTTAAGTTCCTGTCTTTCCTCTGTTCAGGGTCGGGGCTCGTATATGTTGGCATCCGATGTATGTCTCCATGTGAGTTGTGTTGCTACCGCTTTTGGATTACTCTTTGGATTATTAAAGACTGTTAAGCTTCATCTTCTTCATCGTTTGTTATTTCCACACAACCACGTTACATAAATATATCGATTAGTTGGCTGATTTTTTTTTTTTTTCGATTACTCAATACAGCCTAATTGAACTCTGTTTGCATCATTGAATCATTATTTTCCTGTTATCACTGTAAAACTGCATTGAAACAATCTGTATTGTATAAAGCACTATAAATAAACATGACTTGACTTAAATAATAGAACATAATAATAATAAAATATTATTTAGTTACTTATTTATTGTTTAAAAATAATATGTGAATATATAGAGAGCATCTTTTATTTGTTACTACTCAGTATTTTTTTTTAGCAATCAATAATAATACAGTGTTTAAGAATTGTGAGTGTAGGTTTTAATGATGGTTGAGTGGTTAGTCAAAACCTGACTCACAATTCAAAACCGAAAGCTGAATATGAGTGAGTGGATTTGGTGTTTAACCAGTTTTAACTCATTCAGGCTGCTTCAAAAATTGGAGAGGATAATCATGTCAAGGAAGAGGTCACATGAAATTTGCTGTTAATGTCTTGTACACTTACAGAGTAACAAGCTCTAAGGATGCAAAAGAGATGTTGGTGTTACTGTTTTGACAGTTTTACATAAAAAAAAGTGATTTATAAACTATTCGGTTTTGATAGTTATTTTGGTTTTGATAGCGTTTGCCTGTATTTTTGACTACCCTTACGAAAAAGGATTTTATTCAAGTGTGCTATTAGTATACTTCTTATAAACTAAAAATAAGAAAGTATACTTTCAGTCTACTTTTTATGTACTTAGAAATATGCTTAAAATTGCTCTTAAGTATACTTGACTTATACTGACTCAATCTTTTGATCGAGATATACTTAAAGGTGCAATATGTAAAATTTTCTGTCCGCTAGAGGTCGCTAGAGGTCTATTCAAAACAAAGGGGTAGCTTGATGATGCCAAGTTCAAGCGCGGAATCTTGGGACATGTGGTCAAAGCCACTGGAAGGCAAGCCTGCAACCTTTAGCCAAAAAAGCGTAATGGCTAATGCTAATGCTCCGGCTCTGGCGGTACCGGCGGTACGCAGGGAAGGAGACCAGAGGCCATTACACGATAGGCTGAGGGGTGCCACACGTGATTAGCCGTTACGCTTTCTCCAGTGGTAAGAGATACAGACCCTCTCATCTCCCTATATAATATACAATCTCTGATGTGGTCTTCACCTCACAGCCGGTGGAAAATAGTCGGGACAGGACTCGGGCAGAAATCATGTTCATGGATGCGATTATTAACTTTACTGTAGTATGAAGCAGAACAGGACTGAATGTGGTGGGAGCTGAACGAGGCCGCTGGAGCGATTGCGCAACACGGCTCACGAGCAGCAGAACTTTTATTATGCCACAGTCGCCGGCGCCGCTTCCGCTTTCCAGGTCAAGTGTATGAGGTAACACAGCTCTGTTTATCATATTAGATACATTTGAGTGAGTTGAAAATGATGTTATAACGTTACTCTGAGCGTTTCCTCGGCGGCTGCTGTGAGACACTTGTTGCACACTGCAGTAAGATAGACCGATTTTAGAGTATCATATTAAATGCTGGATGGCTTGTGCTGATAAATGGCATGCAATTAATTTAAAAACGTATTGTATGATGGAAAAAAAACTGTGTTACTGTTACTAAAAATAAAGCTGCATCTGATTATGCTATGTTAGCTACTTCACAAAATAGTGTTTTTCTCTGAGGCATGGTAAAGCATGGTACTCGCAAAAAATCAAGAAAATTAGATTTAAACAAGAAGACTAAACGTGTTGAGCTATATAACAATAATTAGTTTTCTGTCTATAAATATATCAAAACAGTTGTTCCCTTGTCTATTAAAACATGTAATATATTAAAGCATCTTTGGTGTTTTCATGGTTTCTACAAAATAAATCCGGAAACCGAGGGTAACGCGGGTATGACACAATTGACAGGCGACTCCTCACACGTCTCGGAGCCTTGGTTAAAAGTGCATTTTTCTTACGATTTACAAATAGTTGGAAACATTTGGGATATTGTAAGTACTCAAGTGAAAAAATTATATAACACTGGCCTAGTGGTTTTTGGATATTTTACTGCAAAGTTCTTACATATTGCACCTTTAAAAGTATAATTAAATATTCTAAGTATACTTTGCTTGTTTGGGTTTAATCTTTTGATTGAGTAGCCTATAATTTTTTTTTTTTTTTTTATTGTTATTAAAGTGGTTATGTTCACAAACCACTATAATTTGAACAGGAAAGCATACTGTATGCATGATTTGGCATGGCAGCCAGTTTGAATAATAAATAGCCTAACCATCTAATACAGCAAAACATAACCTACATTTTCTTCAAATTCTGAAAGAACTGTGAGAGCGTGCATAAAAGCACTCCCTTTATAATCACTAAGCTGTCACTCATATTAATTCATCACGATCTCTCAAAGTTCTAATAATCGATTAAGCTGACTGTACAATGAATATCTCATTTAGCCTAGTTTTTTTGTTAAAAGTTAAATTATAATGAGAGGATTTGAGTGTGCAGATCTCAGCACTGGACAAAAACTCTGGCATTTTGAGTAACTTTTCTAACTTAAACACATCTGATTGGCCAGTGCGTTCAAGAAATCATCAGATCTGTGTGTGATTGGCTACATTCCACAACGCTGTAAAAATATGTTGTAAATAGAAAAACCTGTTTATATTCTGATGCTCTCAAGTGCACAATCACTAAATCTGTTTATGTTCATCATATTCTCGAGAGTGCAGAATTCAGTCAGAATTGCAAATTCAGCTTGTGCACCAAACTGGCGTTTCAGCGATGACTAATCTGAATGCCTCTGATTGGCCATTGCAATTATAAGCTCAACAGAATCGTGTGTGATTGGTTATAGTGTGCAATGCTGTAAAAGGCATAAAAAAAATATATAATACAGCATGAGCAGATCTATATTTAATGCCGCAATCGGCACTTTTCATTTAATTGTAATTTTCACTTTAGTACTAGATTTAGTTTAAATGTGCAGGTGCAATTTTGGCCCAAGGCCCCGTTAATTTTTGACTGAGAGTACGCTTCAAAGTATACTTTCATAAATTAAAAAAATGTACTACAAGTGTTAAAATAGTCAACTTCTAGTATACTTATAAGTTCACTTGTAGTACAAAACGTAGTTGTGAACTAGTTGTGTACTCATAGTATACTGTTACACTTATAGTACACTTAAATGTATACTTTTATATGCAAAAAAGCAGACCAATTTAGTCCCATACAGTATTTACATACAGTAGTACACTTACAAGTTTACTGCTAGTACAGTGATATTAGTATACTTACTACATAAAGTATACTTAAAAATATACTTGAACTTTACTTAAGTATACTTCATAAAAACTTTTGAAGTTTTTTGTAAGGGTAGGCAGTGCAAGAAGTTCTTATTTACCTGAAGAAAGCTATTAACATTGTCCTTCTGATCTCAGTGGCGGTTAACATCATGATGACAATCCTGGTATTAGAGTAAAGAGCTAATGTTCTCTTGTTGAATTTGAAGGGATTAACATGGCAGGTGTAAACAGCACCCTCTGGCTGGTGAAAATACGTGGTAATTGCATCATACTTTGACATTTCATGTGTTAATAGTTTTGATGTGAAAGGAGCACTTCTATGATGCTGCAAGTGGGAGTGGATATCTTGCTTGGCTGAGAGAAATGCATCTCATTGAAACTAACTCTCTCCAAGGAGGTCCAGACGCCACTAGCTCAGAACTTGACTGAAAAGCTGCCAGGGAGTATAACTTCTTTCCAATACAGCAGTTGAAGTAACTATATTTAAAAAGATGGGTGCCATCATCAAGAATGAAATGTAAAAGTGCATTGTTTTGTGGGATCATTTTAACAAATAATTAGCTCTAGTCAGACATATACGTATTTTAGAGAATTGAAAGAAAATGAGAATGAATAATGTAGATTCATCAAAAACTCACAAATATTCAGCCAATATTATGAAAAATTGCATGTGAGAGTACAATACCAAATTTGCCAAAAAAAAAAAAAAAAAAATGGGGCATAGCTTTGGAACGATAACTTTTGGTTAATTTTTTTCAAGGTATATTTTGATGTATATATATAGTCCAGTACAGATGAGGCCCACAACAACACCAACATGGTTCAGGATGAGTGCAATTTGAGAGTTTTTCGCTGCTTCTGCCCTCTCTCCAGCACCATTAGCTTTGCGCGTCTGTGTAAGTAAAGGTAAAATCGCAAATGTCAACCACTTGTTTAGTGCACAAGTTGAAAAACAGGTTACTGGAAAATCACCTAACCACAAACCACAATATACTGCCAGCAAGAGTACTTAGAGCAATAATTATACTGAAACACTTTTTAAGTTTTATCACATTTTAGGATTGAAAAATGTAAATGTGGGTCGAGGGGGATCAGGATTGTTATTGTTTTGTTAAATGACGACTGCATCACTCCCCTCATCATTGTCACTTCAGAAACATGGAAGTAAAAACGGCCCTCTGCCTCTTTGCTTCTGAAGTGAACAGTGCAGAGACTTATATATGGTCATATATCTGGCATAATGATGAGATAATGACAAAGAAAATTCAATGTTCCCGACTCTAGAGCTTTGGTCACGCAGTGTGTGCCAGTAACAGACCAGCACTGCATCTAAAAACAATCAAAAATAACCATCTTTTTTTTTTTTTTTTTTTTTTAGATTTAGACATTTAAATTTGCTATTAGTTGTCACAGTAGAGAAAATCAATGTCTTCATGATTATTCAGAATGTTAGATGAAAAGTTTGCATTATAGAACACCTGTTGAGTCTCAATGTTGTGAAAATGTTGTGAATTGTTAAGAGTTATGCATATGCAAATTATGATTTGAGCTCAGCATCATAAAGCCCCTGTGGTTTTCACTGAAGGACTTTCCAAAAGCATGCACCTGAGCTGATGCACTTACAAGAAACGAAAAAACATTATGGTTAATTCACAGTGAAGAACCTGCTTGATCGCATTTGACCTACAAAGCAAATAACTCTCTTGGGATCTTCACTGTGTGTAATAATCAATTTATATATATATATATATATATATATATATATATATATATGAAATTGATTATATATATATTAAATTATAAATTATATATATATATATATTAAATTATAAATTATATATATATATATATATATTGTAAAACATTTTAGAAATGAAAGAAAGTTCACCTACTGTCTTAAAAATGTGAGTTAACTCAACTAAACAACTCACAAATAGTCAAGACAATGGATTACTTTAAGTTAAAATTAAACTTAAAGTAATCCATTGACTATTTGTGAGTTGAAACAAAGGTTATCTTCAAGTTGAGTTAACTTATGTTTAGTTGAGTTAACTCACATTTTTAAGGCAGCAGGTGAACTTTCGTTCATTTCTAAGTTTAACCAGCTGAATTTTTTTTTACGTTTTTACTGACAGTCAGTACACCATCAGCACAGATAATGATAACCATTTAATTTTATAGTGCCGTAGTTACATGTTACTACATGTACTTACTATTGTAATAACAGTAAATTATAATATTATAATATAATTACAAGTAACTAACCCTAAACCACACCCTAACCCTAAATGTAACTCTATAGTTAGTACATGTAGTTAATTAATAGTACTCAGTACTTATTTGAGTAATTACAATGTAATTACGGCACTGTAAAATAAAGTGTAACCCAAATAATTAACCAGGGTTCCCACTCGTCCTGGAAAACCTTGAAAACCTGGAAAATTGATGACAAACTTTCCAGTCCTGGAAAACACATGGAAAATGAGAGAAAATGAAAAATGTCCTGGAAAATCTTGTTGTTGTTGTCCTTGAAAATTATTTTTTAAAAAGTTCTTCGGTTTTTCTTTAGTCGAGAACAAAAAGTTTATTACTGGCCAAAAACAATTACCGTTAGTTGCAGAAAGTGTGATGTTCAGGAATGTTGAGTTTTGACATAGTATTTTCAATGATGATGTTTAGTCTTGTGTTGCCACTTGCAGCAGTTAGCTAATGCTATTAACTGCTCAAATGTATGTAGAAAATGTTAATTAGTAAGCAGCTACCTAATTCAGTAACTTGCTAACTAATAATTTTGATGCGATATAAGGTCAATAAGAGATTAATTGTGCAGTGTAGCCAGCTTCATTGATTATAACAGGAGTTTTCACAACAGTGCAGAACTTTGTGAGTTTGATTGACAGCTGCAGTGATTAAAAAAGGAAAATCTGTATATAACCCATTCGCAATTTGAAAGTTTTTCATGCTGCTAAGTATACACACTGCAAAGTTTTGGGAATGACTAACTTATTTAAATGCGGGTTTGAATCCAAAATTATATTGATTGACATGGTGATAACCAGCATTGGACAGGACAGAAATAACTAATAGACCTGCCACATATTCTATTACGTGTTATGGGTTTCTTTGTTGTTCATCGACTTTGTCTTTGACTAATATTTTTTACTTTCAAATAGTTAAACAAGACCTTAAAATAGTTCCAATATTTTTTGCTATGATATGGACACTGGTAACGAGAACAATTTGTCATAATGTATGATTAAGAGCTCATATTAAAAACTGATTTTATACTTAAGTCATGGCAATAAACTATGGAAGTGTCTGCTGCTGAATAAAAAATAAAAAAGGTAATTGCAACTTTTTATCTTAAAATTCTAAAAAATTCTGAGCTTACATAATTGTGATATAAACTCGCAATTGCTTGATATAAAGTCAGAATTATAAATTGCATAACTAAACTCACAATTGTGAGAAAAAAAGTCAGAATAGTGAGATACAAAAAAGGTAATTGCGACTTTTTTTTTTAATTCTGTGGCGGAAACAAGCTTCCATAGTCATAATGTATGATTAAGAGCTCATATTAAAAACTGATTTTATAGTTAAGTCATGGCAATAAACTGTACACCTTTTAAAGACTTAGAGAGCAATATATTACTTTAGGGCGTGATCCTTGTCTTTTATTCCTGCCATAGTAAAATTGAAAATGTCCTGGAAAAGTCCTGGAAAATGATCGCTGAAAAAGAGTGGGAACCCTGTTAACACATGATTTTGTATTATTTTAAACACGTGTGTGTGTGTGTGTGTGTGTGTGATTTATGAGGACACAAATTTGTATAATGACATGGGTATTACACTGGTATTACGACGTAAACATGTTTTATGAGGACATTTCATGAGTCCTCATATTTAAAATAGCTTTAAAAACATACTAAACAATATTTTATTAAAAATGTAAAAATGCAGAATGTTTTCTGTGATGGGTAGGTTTAGGGGTAGGGGTAGGGGGATAGAATGTACAGTTTGTACAGTATAAAAACCATTATGCCTACTCACTAAGATAGCAAAACAAACCTGTGTGTGTGTTTACTCATTTGTGGATGTGTAATGGTATCACCCCTTAATTTTTGTGTGTTCTGCATTTTTTTTTTTTTGACAAATTATAACAGGAAGCAATTTTTTTGATACTCTCCCATTCATTTTTTATGGGTGATTTGTGTGTGTGTGTGTGTGTGTGTGTATTTGTTTTCTGCATTGTGGCCAATCTAATTCACTGTATTAGATATAGTCTGTGTTCTGTCAGATAATAATTAAATAATTATGTATGTCCTCCAAAATAAAAATATTAAGCATTCTGTATTCTAAATGTAAAATGTCAAAATCTTCTCAAATTTGTAAATGGGGATTTTAGGAACCGGTCAAATGCAGATAGAACCTTCTAATTCTACAAAATAATTTTCCACTTAGAATTATAAGGTTATATCTTGCATCTATCTATATTTCAATTTTTTTTTCAAAACTGATGATAATAAGAAAAGTACTTTTTTTTTTTTTTTTTTTTTTTTTTGTTTGTTTGTTTGGTTTTTTAAAAAAATGCAGCCTTGGTGAGCATAAGAGACTTCTTTCAAAAACATAAAAAAATCTTACAGACCCCAAACTTTTGATTGGTAGTATGAATTTATATTTGAATTTTGCAAGTTTGCATAATATGAAAAATATTCCTGCAAAAAAAAAAAAAAAAAAAAAATTTATTACTTACAGCTCTAGAGTAATAAAGAGCGGCACTTCCAATACAGATGCATAACAGCATGGTAAATCTTGAGTAACACATGTAATCCGGCACAGGGTCAGGCAGTGGAGCTCGAGTACGCTGGTATGCAGGGGGTTGAACAACGACTACAGGCTCTTCGTGGTGATTCAGAACCTGCAGCTGGACGCTGTCAGGATGGACTGCATGAGGATTTTCAGCATTATCACCCTGAGGATAAAGTGGAGATGAAGCCTGTGCCATGACTGATCACTTCCACCTTTCGTCTTTAGATATTGCTCTCAGTACCTAGGTCTTTTATGGTGAACAGTGTGACCTGTAATGGGTTGAGGTAAAGAACTGAGATGGCCTATTCTAGTTTGACCGCACTCTTCAGTAACTGCAGTGGCAACACTGTGGCAGTAACATTTACACTTTCTCATGGGTTACAATCCTCTCTGCGCTGAAACAAAATCTGGTGTAGAAACAATTATGACTCAGAAATTACTAGAAAATTTCACAAATTATTACAAAGAACTGGCAAGTAACACATTGAATTAAACTTGACATTTTGAAGTAGAAAGAAAACAATTTTCTGGTGAAATGCACTTCAGTGATCTTTTATTTACAACTTTGATTTATTTATTTTTTTTTATTTTCATTTTTTTTTTTACAGTGTGTGTTAATTATTGCCCATTTTGAATAGTAGTTGTAGTTCAGGACCGATTTTACATTGAATATTTACATTGGATTTTACATTGACATTGGAAGTAGACTGAAAAACTGTTCATTGTACGAGAGTATAGTAAAAGTTTCCATTAGCCACCATAGAAATCACAGTTAGTCAACAGACTGCCTTCTAAAAGCTGAATTATGTTTTCAAGCTAATTTCTTTGGAAAGACCAGAATATTCTCCACTACCTTTGTGACGTCAATGAAGAAAGTGGAGGATGACAGTAAGTTTGCTTATGACAGTGAGGTGGTAAACCAGCTCTGATCCTTAGACACCCTAACCAGCTCAGCTCACATCAAAAGCGTGCATGCATTTTATCTATTTTTTATACTAAATACATTTTAGGAAAATTCTACTACTTTCATCCTCTCTGATATGTGGTCAAAACTTTTTTTTTTCTTTTTTTTTTTTTTTTTTCTTCAGTTCATTGTTTTTTTTTCCCCCTTAACTGTATTCACTCCTACACCAACCATGCAACACCTCTGTTTTCCCATGTTATGAACAGTTTGCATTAAAAAAACAGTTACACTTTACCATAAGGTCTCATTTGTTAACATTATAATGTATTAACATGAACTAACAATGAGCAATACATTTGTTACAGTATTTATTAATCTTTGTTATTGTTAGTTAATAAAAAATACAGTTGTTCATTGTTAATTTGCAGTGCATTAACTACTGTTACTGTAAAACATTTTCAGCTGGTTAAACTTAGAAATGAAAGTTCACCTGCTGCCTTAAAAATGTGAGTTAACTCAACTTGAAGATAACCTTTGTTGTGCGGGTGCGGGTCAGACGCGCGGTAGGCACGGGTAGACTGCGGGTCCAATAGCCAAGACTATTCCAACTCAGTTCAGTGCCTATATAAATAGCCTATATTAAATACATAAAGCGAGCAAAGCGCGCTTCATTTAATAATCACTATAGCTTTCAAATGGTCCCGTGCTTATTTGTGTTCACGCTCTGTCTATAGACCATTAAAGGCTTCTGATTACAGCAGGATTTGCAGCGCTGAGCATTGTAACCAATCGCGCTGCATCTGATTGAAAGCTATAGTGATTATTAAAGGGAGCGCGCTTTGCTCGCTTTATGTATTTAATAGAGGCTTTTTACAATTTGAATAAAAGTTTTAGAATATTTTTCGCGCTGCTACAAAGAGGACCAGCGGCCAGGTAAACACTGCTTAGTTTCAGAAGAGACAACCGCATAAATGCCGAGTGAATCTGATAAAATATTTACTAGCTTTAAGCTTACAGTTAAATAGCCCTACTAAAACATTATTTGTTCTATTATTTTACTTGTGTTGTTTAATGCAATGTTTAATTAGATGCAGTGACATATAATGCCTAATGTTGGTTTTATTGCTTGTGTTAGGCTACATGAGAAAAATATTTTTGTCTACCTGATGTAGGAGATTTATTGTGGGTCGGGTCGCGGTTTTTATGTCAAACGGGTCGGGTCGGGTGCGGGCTAAAATTAGCGTTTCTGTTGGATATCGGGTCGGGTGTGCTGTTAATAACTGCGGGTGCGGGTTTATAAAACAGGACCCGTGCAGGTCTCTGGCCTAGTAAGCCAACAGTTTTCGTTTATATGTATTTTTGGCTTAGCTATAGTTTTGAGGGACGTGTTGTAGTGTAGGCTATTTAATTTAGCCAATTTTTTCTCTGTGATATTTATTCTTTGTGACATTTTTTCTCTGACATTTTTTAGGGTGTTGACAGCATCATAAAACAAATAACAAATAAAAATCTTGTATATGCTATGCAACATTTTATATTTGTTATCCCCAGTCACTCACTTTCTTTAGGGGAAGTTTAAAGAGATTCTGGAAACGATCTAAATTTAGCGGGACCCGTCGGGTCGGGAAGAAAATCACTATTTGCGGATAGCGGGTGAACACAGAGTGCGTGCGGAATAGAACCTTGCGGAGCGGGACGAAAAAAACAGTCCCGCAGACCTCTATTGTAATGTTGTTTTAATTGTAAGAATATTTTGTTTACATGTATTGAAAACACTGAATGTGAAGACATTTTTTGAAATGTAAAAGTGCACAGTTTTTTGGATTTTTTTTAAACAAACAGTTAGCTTTAGACCTTCAATAAAATTGTTATTAGGTGTGTGAACAATTAGGAGAACAACTAACATTTACATAACTGCTATTATGTAAAAGTAATTGTGTTCTGTAAAGGACAAAAACAATGTCTGTTTCCTTTTTATTATTCACAAAATCTGTGAAAAAGATTTTAGAGATTTGAGAGAAAATGAGCATGAATACTGTAGAGTTTTTTTAATGAATCATCATCGTCAAGTACTTTTGCATTTATTTCAACAATTAAAAAATGAAATACAATATTTAATTTCATAATACATAAAATTTGTCAATTGAATCTTAAAAAAAAATAACAATTATTGTGATTTAAAAAGATAATTTTTAAAGAATAATTAGATGTAGCACGTTTGTTGTAGTTTTAAACTATCCAGATCTGCAAACATCTGAGAGTACAATACCAAACATTACCCCCCCAATAAGATCCCCCCCAAGATCACTTTATGGATAACTTTCATTAAAGTAAAAACGGTAGAGACTATATATTATAATGAAGATGATGCCCACAACAACACCGACATGGTTCAGGATGAGTGCAGTTTGAGAGCTGCTTGCTGCTTCTGCCCTCCGTCCAGCACGGTTAGCTTTGCGGGTCTGTGAAAGTAAAGATAAAATGTCAACCAGTGAGAGAACAGACTGAAAAACAGATCTATCTATCTATCTATCTATCTAGATGGCTTTACCATCACAGGAATAAATTACATTTTAAAATATATTAAAATAGAATATGTTTATTTTAAATTGTAATAATGTTTCATAATATTATCGTTTTAACTGTATTTTCAATCAAATAAATGCAGCCTTGGTGAGAATAAGAAATGACTTTCAAAACAATCATACCAACTCCAAATTTTCAAACAGTAGTATGTTTATCTTATTTGAAACTTTGTCCCCATGAACATGTTTGCTTGATATGAAAAACTTTCCCGTGCAAGGGGAAGAAAACTACATTCAAAGGTAAATAAATGAATACTTACAGAACTAGAGAACTGTATAGCGGCACATCCCAGACAGATGCAGCAGCACAGCGTGGTAAATATGGAGTAACCCATGTAATCCGGCACGGGGTCAGCCGGTGGAGCACGAGTATGCTGGTACGCAGGGGGTTGAACAATGACCACAGGGTCATTGTGGTGATTCAGGACCTGGGCATGGAGCTGGATGTTGTCAGGATGGACTGCATGAGGATTTCCAGCATAACTGCCCTGCGGATAGACCGGAGCCTGGGCCATGACTGATCACTTCCACCTTTCTTCTTTAGATATGGCTCTATGTTTTTCTGATCGAATGTATATTGTGAGTCTTTTCTCTGTACCTTGGCTTTTTATGGTGAACAGTTGTGGTAAAGAGGAACTCAAATGACCTACTTTTTTTGTCTACAGTAACTGCAAACAACACGCCCATGGCAGATACATGGGTGTAGAAACAATTTTCACTCAGAAATTGCAAATATTTTTGTAACACAAATATTCTTTTTTGTTGTTTGTTCACAGTGTGTGCTATTTATAGCCAATTTTAATAGTAGTAGACCTAGTAGTAGTTCTCAACATTTGCTTCAGGATCTTCTGACATTGAACATTTAAACTGTGTTTTACATTGACATTGTTACAGGTTACTTGAGTCTTTTATGTTTCCTGTGCCAGTTTTGTAGTCCTTTTGTAGTTTTTCATGTTGATTAGTTCCCTGATTTTTCCCAGGTGTGTCTTGTTTGCCTTGTCGCCCCCTGTGTATAAATAGGCCTGGTGTTTCCTTGTTTTTTGTTTGTATTACTAACAAACCCCTTGCACTTGGATCTTTACCTCCGCCTGCATTCCTTGCTCCTTGCATTTTGGAATTGGAAACCAAAAAAAAAGTGTTCATTGTATAAAAATACATAAGTAAAAGTTTCAGCCATTGCAGAAATAACAGTTAGCGAACAGTCTACCTTCTAAAGGTTGAATAATCTTTTGAAACTAATTTCTTTAGAAAGATCACAATATCCTACACTTCCTTTGTAACGTCAATGAAGAAAGTGGAGGATGATCGCAAGTATACTTAAGACAAAGACAGTGAGGTGGTAAACCAGCTCTAATCCTAAGATTTCTTATCTCTGAAACAACCTAACCCCAAACCAGGTCACAACATCAAGAGCGTGCATACATTTTATCTATTTTTATACTATACTAGGCATTTTAGGCAAATTCCACTACTTTCATCCTCTCTGACATGTGGTCAAAACGTTTTTTTAAGCATTTATTTAGGATTTATTTCAACAATTAAAAATGAAATACATCATGTAACTTCATAATACATTTAATTTGTCAATGGACACTTTCCTTATTTTTTTTATGCAAATTATTGCAATTTAAAAAGATTGAAAAAATTATAGTTTTGCATATATACACATAGTATAATATGTTTTATCCAGTGATGAAACTATCCATACTTGCAAACAGAACATAAACAAATAATTACACAATAATTTAGTCAACATTATGAAAACATTGCATGTGAAAGTACAAATTTACCAAATTGCCAAATTTGCTTAAAAATAGATAGGATGTAACTTTTGATTAATTGTCATTAAAGTTAAATTCAGTATACCACTGCATATAAAGCCTTCATTTAAACACAAGTCATGTTAAATTAACATGAGGTCACATCCCATAAAAAAACATAAACACAACATATAAAAATCATGTTCATTTGACATATATTAGGCAACAAGAACATAGATAAATTGTGTCGAGAAAACATAAAATAAACATGCAACCAATGTACTTTTTTTTTTTATGTTAATCCAACGGATGCATTGTTTCATTGATGAAGTGATTCATTAATAACATAAAGATGATGATGCCCAAAACAACACCAACATGGTTCAGGATGAGCGCATTTTGAGAGTTTCTCTCTGCTTCTGCCCTCTCTCCAGCACCGTTTGCTCTGCAAGTCTGTGAAAGTAAAGGTAAAATCGCAAATGTCAACCACTCACAGCTTACTGGAAAATCAGACCTGTAACCACAAACCACAACATACTGCGAGCAAGAGTGCTTATACAGAAACACCTTTTAAAGGGGTCATGACATGGATTTTTAAATTATTATTATTTTAATATGATCCTTTGTAATTTGTTCCTGTGGCCTCATGGGATAATAAAGTGTCCATTGAATGCACACTTCAAAACCTTGCTGGAAGTAGTAGGTCATCCGGGGACTTTTCCCCTGCTGTTTTTCAAATACTATGAATTCAGACACTACTCTTTTGGTGTACTGCTTTTTCACAGTAGAGAAAAACACAATGGGTTTTGTGTCCGAGGCTAATTCTTGGTGAAGACCCTGTTTGCTCACATTTGACCTACAAAGCAAATAACTCTCTTGGGATCTTCACTGTGTGTAATAATCAATTTAATAATTTTTACAGATGCTCAGTATGCTCAGTACATCACGTGCCTTAATCAGTGTCCATGAATTAAAAGTTTATGCCAGACTTCTTTTATAACAAACTGTCTACTATAAATATTCTAATGCAGTTTATCACAATTGTCAACACATTATATATATACAAAGTGTGTGGGGAAAAAAAAAAAAAAAAAAAAAATATATATATATATATATATATATATATAATTACAGTTGCAAGAAAAAGTATGTGAACCACTTGCAGAGTCTGTGAAAATGTGCAAAATTTTAACAATACACGCAGTGGCGTGTAACAGTCACTCCTAGCCACTTAGTATAATATAATATGTACATTTTTTGATTGTAGTCTTTTAAAAAGGCATCTAAAGTAATAAACTATGTGCAATGTAGTATTGTCAGAAATAGCGATTTTTCGATAGATATCCATACTGAAATGTTTCCAATACTCATTTTCCGCAGAATAGATACATGATACCAGCTGTGCTTTCTCGCTCTCTCATCTCTCTGACAGCGAGTTGACACACAAAACCACCTCCCCTCACTCACTCGTTTCATTTGCTTCAGACGAATATTGTTGGTGTTACAGGGCTTGAATTTTGGCGTGGGATTGCACATCCCAAATATGCCTGCTGCCACATTATGAGATAATATTAAAAATATCTATATGGCAGTTTTTCCCCATGGTATCGATGTCAAAATTGTGGCCAGTGAAAATGCTAAGTGGCTAGTAACTTTGGAAAACCACTATCCACAGTGGCTGATGAGCAAAAAAGTTAATATGTCAAGCCCTGTATAGCCTACAAATGTCATGTTTTTGTCTACATTTTTGTTGACACTGACTGCTTTCTATACTTTACAAGAATGTCAGTTTTGTTTAGCTTATGTATCACACTGACCTTTTTAGATACAGATTTTAACAATAGTTAAAAAATTTACTGGGAAAAGTCAATACTGTAGTACACAAAAAGAAAATGAACATTTTTTACAGTACAAATTCACAGCGTTTTTACTCACTCCGATTCTGTTATGTTTTCCAAATATTTTTATTTAAATTCAAAAGTTGTAACTTCTGGATAATGATTTCATGTAATTTCGGTGCTTAACTCCATTAAGGAGAGTGACATATTTAATCTAAATGTGGAAATTGAAATATTCAAATGGAAAACTTTAAAATCATTCTTTTGTACTTCATTACTTCGCTCACTCCAGTAAAAGAGTGCATATGCACTATTTACGCTAAGTTTATTTTTTTAAAATCCCGATATATGCGTGGAAAATTGTGTACGCGCATTTCAGTGCCTTTTTTGTGCTTAAGCAATGTTTATACATGAGGCCCCAGGCCCAGATGGTGTCTCACCTGCCTGTTTAAAAGTTTGCGCTGACCAACTGGCCCCCATCTTCACACAGATCTTCAACAGATCACCAGAACAATGTGAAGTTCCCTGCTGCTTCAAATGCTCCACTATTATTCCGGTCCCCAAAAAACCCGAAATCACTGCACTTAATGACTACAGACCTGTAGCTCTCTGTGGTCATGAAGTCGTTTGAAAGACTGGTGTTGGCCTACCTGAAGAACATCACTGGACCCCTGCTGGATCCCTTTCAGTTTGCATACAGAGTAAATAGGTCTGCGGTGTTAGCCAGTCAGTCTTGATAGTT
Source organism: Mylopharyngodon piceus (assembly GCA_039654765.1). NCBI lineage: Eukaryota > Metazoa > Chordata > Actinopteri > Cypriniformes > Xenocyprididae > Mylopharyngodon > Mylopharyngodon piceus. Next base: position 14,063,685 of record CM077445.1, read on the forward strand.
AATCGATTGTTGGTTTTATCAACTGCCTAGTCATATGTGTTTAAGCATTACTGTTTACTAGGACTGGGTGATATGATGATATATATCGTGGCGATGATATGAAGTGTGAATCAATTTAAGTGTTTCTAATTTATAAATTGCGTTATGTAAATATATCCATGCAGCTTTTTAGGCAGAAGTTTTTGACATAAATTGACATAAAGTAACATCGACAAATGAGTAATAAAGAGCGGGACATGCTTGATGTTAAAATATATATATATATATATATATATATATATATGCACACACACACAGTATCTCACAGAAGTGAGTACACCCCTCACATTTTTGTAAATATTTTATTATATCTTTTCATGTGACAACACTGAAGAAATGACACTTTGCTACAATGTAAAGTAGTGAGTGTACAGCTTGTATAACAGTGTAAATTTGCTGTCCCCTCAAAATAAGTCAACACACAGCCATTAATGTCTAAACTGCTAGCCATAAAAGTGAGTACACCCCTAAGTGAAAATGTCCAAATTGGGCCCAAAGTGTCAATATTTTGTGTGGCCACCATTATTTTCCAGCACTGCCTTAACCCTCTTGGGCATGGAGTTCACCAGAGCTTCACAGGTTGCCACTGGAGTCCTCTTCCACTCCTCCATGACGACATCACGGAGCTGGTGGATGTTAGAGACCTTGCGCTCCTCCACCTTCCGTTTGAGGATGCCCCACAGATGCTCAATAGGGTTTAGGTACGGCAAGGCAGTGGTCGTCTTGGAGGTGTGTTTGGGGTCGTTATCATGTTGGAATACTGCGGCCCAGTCTCTGAAGGGAGGGGATCATGCTCTGCTTCAGTATGTCACAGTACATGTTGGCATTCATGGTTCCCTCAATGAACTGTAGCTCCCCAGTGCCGGCAGCACTCATGCAGCCCCAGACCATGACACTCCCACCACCATGCTTGACTGTAGGCAAGACACACTTGTCTTTGTACTCCTCACCTGGTTGCCGCCACACACGCTTGACACCATCTGAACCAAATAAGTTTATCTTGGTCTCATCAGACCACAGGACATGGTTCCAGTAATCCATGTCCTTAGTCTGCTTGTCTTCAGCAAACTGTTTGCGGGCTTTCTTGTGCATCATTTTTAGAAGAGGCTTCCTTCTGGGACGACAGCCATGCAGACCAATTTGATGCAGTGTGCGGCGTATGGTCTGAGCACTGATAGGCTGACCCCCCCACCCCTTCAACCTCTGCAGCAATGCTGGCAGCACTCATACGTCTATTTCCCAAACACAACCTCTGGATATGATGCTGAGCACGTGCACTCAACTTCTTTGGTTGACCGTGGCGAGGCCTGTTCTGAGTGGAACCTGTCCTGTTAAACCGCTGTATGGTCTTGGCCACCATGCTGCAGCTCAGTTTCAGGGTCTTGGCAATCTTCTTATAGCCTACGCCATCTTTATGTAGAGCAACAATTCTTTTTTTCAGATCCTCAGAGAGTTCTTTGCCATGAGGTGCCATGTTGAACTTCCAGTGACCAGTATGAGAGAGCGAGAGCTATAACACCAAATTTAACACACCTGCTCCCCATTCACTCCTTGTAACACTAATGAGTCACATGACACCGGGGAGAGAAATTGGCTAATTGGGCCCAATTTGGACATTTTTACTTAGGGGTGTACTCACTTTTGTGGCCAGCAGTTTAGACATTAATGGCTGTGTGTTGAGTTATTTTGAAGGGACAGCAAATTTACACTGTTATATTACTTTACATTGTAGCAAAGTGTCATTTCTTCAGTGTTGTCACATGAAAAGTTATAATAAAATATTTACAAAAATGTGAGGGGTGTACTCACTTCTGTGAGATACTGTATATATACGTATACACCAGACCCGTCAAGGCATAGACTCCACTAGACCCCTAAAGGTGTGCTGTGGTATCTGGCACCAAGATCTGTTAGCAGAAGATCCTTTAAGTCCTGTAAGTTGCAAGGTGGGGCCTCCATGGATCGGACCTGTCTGTTCAGCACATCCCACAGATGTTCGATTGGATTGAGATCTGGGGAATTTGGAGGCCAATTCAACACCTCAAACTCGTAGTTGTGCTCCTCAAATCATTCCTGAACCATTTTTGCTCTGTGGCAGGGTGCATTATCCTGCTGAAGGAGGCCACATCCACCAGAAAATACTGTTTCCATGAAAGGGTGTACATGGTCTGCAACAATGCTTAGGTAGGTGGTACGTGTCAAAGTAACATCCACATGGATGGCAGGACCCAAGGTTTCCCAGCGGAACATTGCCCAAAGCATCACACTGCCTCCGCTGGCTTGCCTTCTCCCATAGTGCATAGTCCCATGTGTTCCCCAGGTAAACAACGCACATGCACTCGGCCATCCACGTGATGTAAAAGAAAATGTGATTCATCAGACCAGTCCACCTTCTTCCATTGCTCCGTGGTCCAGTTCTGATGCTCACGTGTCCACTGTTGGCGCTTTCGGCGGTGGACAGGGGTCAGCATAGGCACCCTGACTGGTCTGTGGCTATGCAGCCCCATACGCAACAAACTGTGATGCACTGTGTATTCTGACACCTTTCTATCAGAACCAGCATTAACTTCTTGAGCAATTTGAGCTACAGTAGCTCGTCTGTTGGATCGGACCACACGGGCCAGCCTTCGCTCCCCACGTGCATCAATGAGCCTTGGCCGCCCATGACCCTGTCGCCGGTTCACCACTGTTCCTTCCTTGGACCACTTTTGATAGATTCTGACCACTGCAGACCGGGAACACCCCACAAGAGCTGCAGTTTTGGAGATGCTCTGACCCAGTCGTCTAGCCATCACAATTTGGCCCTTGTCAAACTCGCTCAAATCCTTACGCTTGCCCATTTTTCTTGCTTCTAACACATCACTTGCTGCCTAATATATCCCACCTACTAACAGGTGCCGTGATGAAGAGATAATCATTGTTATTCACTTCACCTGTCAGTAGTCATAATGTTATGTCTGATCGGTATGTATATATATATATATATATATTATTCTTTTCTCATAAATAATTTTAAGAGATGAACTAAGGATTTTGAGAGAGTTATAGGCTTTTGCAGGTAATCTATAATGGTGCGCTTTGTACGAATTGTTTCCAGAAATGCACTTACTGGTTTGAAAATGTTAAGGATGATACGAGAAATGTACCAAAGTGACTGAGAAAAACTGTAATACTGATGATAATAAGAAATTTACTGTATTCATAAAGAAATGCAGCCTTGGTGAGCATAAGAAACTTCTTTCAAAAACATTAAAATCTTACAAACTTTTGAACAGTGGTATGAATATATCTTATTTGAATCTTGCATTTATGTTTGCATAATATGAAAAATCTTCCTGCAAAAAAGGGGGAAAGAAAATAGATTGAAAGGTAAATAAATTAATACTTACAGCTCTAGAGTAATAATAAGCGGCACCTCCCAGACAGATGCAGCAGCACATCGCAGTAAATTTGGAGTAACACATGTAATCCGGCACAGGGTCAGCCAGTGGAGCGCAAGTACGCTGGTATGAAGGGGGTTGAACAACGACCACAGGCTCTTTGTGGTGATTCAGGACCTGGACGTTGAGCTGGACACTGTCAGGATGGACTGCAGGAGGATTTTCAGCAAAACCGCCCTGAGGATAGAGTGGAGATGAAGCCTGGGCCATGATTGATCACCTTTCTTTTCTAGATATAGCTCTTTGTTTTTCCGATCAAATATTGTGAGATTTTTCTCAGTACCTTGGCCTTTTATGGTGAACAGTGTGAACGGTACTGGGTTGTGGTAAAGAAATGAAATGGCCTATTTCAGAGGCAACACTGTGGCAGTAACATTTACACTTTCTCAGTGGTTTACAATCCTTTCTGCACAGAAACACAATTTGGTGTAGAAACAATTTTCACTCAGAAATTACTAGTAAATTTCACAAATAATTGCAAAGAATCTGCAAGTAACACTGTGGCATGAAGAAGGGCGGGGCCAAGAGCTGTGGGAACGGAGCTATTATTAATGAGCGACACCTGCTTGACACCATTCTCGAGTCCCATGGAAGAGCTCCAAAAAGAATAAAAGGAGGAGTGACAACAGTGCAGGACAAGAGAGGACTAGGCCTCTTTACTTTTGTTTTGTTGTTGGTGTTTATTTTATTATTAAAGTTATGTTAAACATTCGCCAGTTCCCATATCCGTCTTCCCTTATCAACAAACTTCGTTACAAACACAAATTCCTTTTTTGTGTACAATATGTGCTATTTATAGCCCATATTGAATAGAAGTAGGCCTAGTAGTAGTTCTCAGCATGGTTGTGCTTCAGGATCTGTTTACACTGAACATTTACATTGTATTTTATATTGACTGAAAAACTGTTCATTGTATGAAAATACATAAGTAAAAGTTTCCATTAGCCACCGCAGAAATCACAGTTAGTCAACAGTCTGCCTTCTAAAAGCTGAATAATCTTAATAAACTAGAAAGTGAGTTGTCTGTCTGTTTGCAAATAAGTCTACCTCCGCCCTGCCATAGGTGTTCCAAATTAACTGAATCTCTTTCTTGTGAATCTACAAGTCCCATTGTGTGGGATTGGCACGAGAGTCCGCTATCTGATTTGAAACTCACGGCTCCAGCAACTCTCTCGTGCTCTCAGCCAGTCTCCAACACCATTCTCTGTTCAATGACACACTCAACTGAACTTCTGCTTCAACTTCGTCTCCAGTTTCACACGATAACGTTCAAGGTCCTTTATTTGTCATATACATATTACATACATGTGATGCAATGTAGTGAAATGTTCTTCTACAGTTTCTCGTCCCACAGTGCAACAATAACAAACAACTATACATTATAATAAATATATAACATGAAAATCTATGTATCAAAAATAACATGAATTAAAAAAATCTAAATAAATATACAATAGTGTATGTCTGCGTGTGTGTGATGTATTTGTCTGTATGTAAGATATATATATATATATATATATATATATATATATGTAAGACATTTAGTAAGCAGATTGCCTAAGGATAAAAACTCCTTCTCAGTCTCTCTGTATTTGTCCTCAGGATCCAATAGCGCATCCCTGATGGGAGCACCGACAAGATTCTGTGCAAAGGATGGTAAAAGTCTGGCCCTGGTCCTGCATCGCTGAGTATAAATGTTTATAATGCAGGGAAGCGAGGTCCTGATGGCTTTCTCCGCTGTCCTTACCACTCTTGACACCGCTTTCTCATCCTGGGCCGTTGTACCTCTGAACCAGGAAATAATGCTAATGTAAGTAGACTCTCCACAGCTCCAGTATGGAAAGTCCTCAACACCTTTTGAGAGACCTTAAACCTTGCCAGTCATCGTAGATGATAAATACGCTGATGCGCTCTTGTTACCAGGTGATTTATGTGTGTTTTCCAAAGGTCTTCTGTGAGATAAACCCCAAGCTATTATAAATAACCTTGTAAATATTGTAAATAACTTCCCCCTCCCTCTTAAAATGACATCTCTTCAGCTCTCTGATGACTCTGATTTACTTTGAGAGCGGGACAACCTGTCACTCACATGAGATCACAGCAATAGCAATCCAAAATCATCCAATCAATTCCCGATGAACATTCATTTCCCTACGTTTTTTTTTTTTTTTTTTTTTTCTTGTTCGAGAAGCCATTTCACTCGGATATATGTCACAATAGGGAAGAAAAGACTATCGCAACTTCCGTTTCATGCTGACTTTAAAAGTTGCAGGAATGCCGGTGTCCTGAAAATCTACCTCAGGATGATGTAGATACAGTCAGATACAGATAGTCAGAAACACCATAGCACATTGCGTGTGGCAGAGAAGAATCTTTCGAGATGTACTGACACCGTGAGAAATGTGTTAAAAATGTAGGTAACACATCGCTTCAGGAAGGAAATACCTTTCAGGTTGTGCTGCTATGGGTAGCATATTTTGTAAGGCAGGTTAACCCGCAAATATGCTGTAGCGTGAGTAGGTCATCCTGAGCAGTAGGTCAAATTTTCCGAAGGTTAACAGGTTAAAAAATATGGGTTCCATTTGCAAGAATTCTTCCAAGAGTTTAAACAGAAGTGAAAGTGTAGGTAAAAAAAAAAAAAAAAAAAAAAAAAAAATGTTATCAGAAAAACCATTAATTCAAACCATGCACCAAATTGCAGCAAAAGGTGTTTTATTCATTTAAAAAGGTGTTTTTTTTTTTTTTGTTTTTTTCAATTAATTAAAGGCACAATATGTAATTTTTCGCCACTAGAGGTCGCTTACTCAAAACAAAGGCGTAGCTTGATGACGCCTTGATTTCACGGAATAATGGGAGGTGTTATTTTCACGTCTACAGCCAGTGGAAAAGAATCCGACGACTGCTTCCGCTTCTTCCGGTCATGCGTATGTGGGGTAAAGCAGAGCTGTTTCATCATATTAGATACATTTGTGTGTTGAAAGTTGTTATAGTGCTACTCTGTTCGTTCGTTCGGCGGCTACTGTGAGACACTTGTTGCACACTGCAGTAAGCTAGATCGATATTAGTCATGGTAAAACATAGTACTCGCGGTAAATCAAGAAAACGAGATTTAAACAATAAGACTTACTGTGTTGAGCTATATAATATGATTAGTTTTCTGTACATGAATGTATCCAGACAGCTGCTCACCTGTCTAATAAAACACATAAAATATTAAAGCGTCTTTGGTGTTTCCATGGTTTCTACAAAACGGAAATCGATGGTAATGCGGGTATGATGTCATTGATAGGCAACGCACAGACCCGTGTCCTGGTTAAATTTCTCTGGATTTAAACATTCTTGGAAACATTTGAGATAATGTAAGTACACAAGTCAACAAAATATATAACATTGTTCTAGTGGTTTTTGGATATTTAAATCTTACATATTGTGCCTTTAACCAAGCGTTTTCTTCTAAAACAATGGAAAGTTGAGTTTATAACCTTGCTTTGAATCTAGATGTGGAGTGCTGACAGGAGAGATGAGGAAACTGACTTTTAAAAAAAGATGAGTCACTGTCACAAGTTCAAAAAGTTGTGATGAAATAATCCAACTGATCCTCCTGATATTTCATGTCTCTCATCAGGGTCACTATGTAACCACAAGGTGGCTCTTGTAGTCACACAGTATAATGGAAACAGTGCCAAAGTTCTTGTCATTGTGAGATCTAACTGCAGAACCGCAGAACCACACGTCACAGCAGTCTGCGAACAGCAGCGCCAGGCCAACAGCCTCAGACCTGAAGTTAGGGTGGCGCTGATTATCGCGTATCCCGCCCCAACCACTAACCATACCTTTTAATATAATTATAAGCTCTACCTTAACGAATGCCCAACCCCACCCCACCACTAAACCTACCCTTAATAATGCTATAAGCTCCACCTCAACACCGATCTGAGACTGCTGACCTGGTGCTGCTGTCCTCACATTGCTGTGACGTATGGCTCTGCAGTTCTGCAGTTGGTTATTATTGTGACACTCCCCTAACTCACATCCCATTTGCTGCTGCCTTCACCGCCAAAGTATATGAGTGTCTGAACCAGAGTACAGCAATACAAATGTCTCAGCAGAGCGCAAGGCAAAGGAAATTACAATCAAAATCAAAACCCAATAATCAGAAAAAATGGATCCCAGCAATCAGCCCACAGGTGCCTGTTATTCATCTGAGAAATCAGGGATGCTGCAGCCTACACCATACCAGGACAATCTTCCCTCCTTTCCAAGCAAGCCATATCCAGGGAACTCCGTGGTCGCCATGCAGCCTGCAGTTTTTGTGACCGCTGCTCCACTGGCCAATCCAGAGCCAGAATACCTGTGCTATTCCATCTTTACCATGCTGTGCTGCTGCTTACCTCTGGGCATCTCTGCACTGATTTTCTCTTGCTCCGTAAGTATCCGTCCATGTACTTTCCATTTATTTATGAACTATTTAACTTCTTTCATCTTTATAAGCATAATTAAACATAAAATTGCATAAAAATCTACAAAAATGAGGCTCATTCATGCAATAGAGAAGTCAAAATATTCAGGCTTGTCTTTACCATGATTTACATTTCAGTGTTTAGTAATGTAAAATATCAAATCTATAAAGAGCAAGGAGTTTGGTAATCATCAAGTTCATAATTACTGGCATTAATTATTTATTTATCCCTTTAACGGACACACAAATAAAAAAATATGGAAAAATTATTATTAATTATTTATACTGTATGAAGAATTTTTTCTATTAATTTGTGGTTATTTGGGAAAAGAATTATTGTGGTGATTATTATGTGTTTTTATGAGCCTCTATCAATGCTGATGTTCATGGGAAAAAATAAATTTTCATCTTTCTGCATTGTGGTTTGGAGAATGTATGAGATGGAAGATTCTGCTCTGACTTCTGTGTATAGATGAAATCAAAATCTCTTTTGAAACCATAAAAAATGGAAAAAAAATCATATATGCAACTATGAATATTGTTAATATTCAGATATTAATAATACATATTATTAATATGTATATTAATATTTCTTTGTAGATCACTGATATTAATGCAGGACTGTTTGAGGATGTTTTTATTTATTTATTTATTTTTAAATATTACCCACTCATCGAAAATGTTTCCAATGTGGTTGATCTGTTAGCTTAAACTTGCCCCCACATTGATCCCACACATGAGGAGTGATTCACTGCTCAAATGGTTCTAGTGAAAATTGTGTATATTTGAATACTACAGTGATATTTTGTTAATGAATTTTTTTGACATATACAGCACTTGAATAGTTAATATCTCTATATCACACTGAGCTCACTTAAAGGTGCAATATGTAAGAATTTTGCAGTAAAATATCCAAAAACCACTAGGCCCGTGTTATATATTTTGTTCACTTGAGTGCTTACAACATCCCAAATGTTTCCAACTATTTGTAAATCGTGAGAAAATTGCAATTTTAACCAAGGCTCCGGGACGTGTGAGGAGTCGCCTGTCAATTGCGTCATACCCGCGTTACCCTCGGTTTCCGGTTTTATTTTGTAGAAACCATAGAAACACCAAAGACGCTTTAATATGTTACATGTTTTAATAGACAAGGGAACAACTGTTTTGATGTATTTATAGACAGAAAACTAATTATTGTTATATAGCTCAACATGTTTAGTCTTATAGTTTAAATCTAATTTTCTTGATTTTTTGCGAGTACCATGCTTTACCATGCCTCAGAGAAAAATACTATTTTGTCAAGTAGCTAACATGGCATACTCAGATGCAGCTTTATTTTTAGTAACAGTAATACAGATTTTTCTCCATCATACAATAGGTTTTAAAATTAATTGCTTTTTATGCATTTATCAACACACCCATCCAGCATTTAATATGATATTCTAAAATCGATCTATCTTATTGCAGTGTGCAACAAGTGTCTCACATCAGCCACCGAGCGAACGCACAGAGTAACGTTATAACTTCATTTTCAACACACTCAAATGTATCTAATATGATAAACAGAGCTGTGTTACCTCATACTCATGACCGGAAAAGCAGAAGCAGCGCTGGCGACTGTGGCATAATAAAAGTTCCGTTGCTCATGAGGCGTGTTGTGCAATCGCTCCAGCTCTGCTTCATACTACAGTAACGTTAATAATCGCATCTATGAACATGATTTCTTCACGAGTCTATCCCGATTCTTTTTCACCGGCCGTTAAGGTGAAGACCACATGTCCCAAGATTCCGCGCTCAAATTTGGCGTCATCAAGCTACGCCTTTGTTTTGAATAGGCCTCTAGCGACCTCTAGCGGACAGAAAATATTACATAGTGCACCTTTAAATAATTTCATAACTAAAAAAAAGATGCAGTTGACAACTAAACAGGTGAGAGGCCTGTTAAACTTGAGCTCATGGTCACACAAATATGTAAGCATTTTAAACAATACAAGTTGTTTAAACTTTAAACAATACAAGGCAGTTATGTTGCACATTCTTGCAACAAAACTGCCATGCTCCACTGATAAAGTAGGCCTTATTTTATGTGTGGTCATTGGTCCAGTTTTTTGGCTTCCTGTAAATGACTTTCAGTTCTAGAGAAAGAGGTGTGGCACTGGCACCCCCTCAACAGCAACAATTTTCAAGGAAAAAAAATTAGTTATTTTTACTGTTGTGGGGGGGCTGTTTTCAAGTTTATCTAAAGCTTGATTAGTTGGTTCATGCGTGTCTGAACAGGCATGTCTGCCATTTTAAATGCGCAAGCCCTTAAATTAGAATGGATTCTTCTGATTGGCTGTCAGTGTTTTATCGTTCAACAGCTGGAAAAAAAACAATTCTGAAAGTGATCCCAACGATATTGTTTCTCTATATCGTTATCTTTATAGCTGTGGTGTGGACAGTGCTATTCTTTTATATTCAGAACGATTTTTAGAATTATATCTTTATCATTATCTTTATAGTTATCGTTCTTGGTGTGAACGTGCCTTAAACCTGGAAACCTTTTATCAAATGGAAATTAAATATTATATGTTAAACCCATCCACAAAGTGGAGTTTGCCCACTCATTTGAAAATTCCCCCATGTGCCACTGGCTCAAAGAAATTCAGAATGAGAACAGAAGTGGTTAACATTATGTTTCATAATTGTTTTCACAGACTCAAAATGCCAACTACTCAGGACAGCAAGTATTAGCAGAGAAGAACTCCAAAACGGCACGCACCCTGAATCATGTTGGCGTTGCTATTGGGCTTGTCCTCATTGTATTGTTTATTATCTTACAGTTTGTGTAGATTTAGAGATCTAACAGCTGTTAGAGCTGTCATGTTTGGATGCAGATTACAAACAGATTTGGTTCTCTCCTTTTTAAATGTTATTTGATCAATGTATCACTATACTTATAACATTTGCTATTATTGTTATGTTTATGATTATTATTATGTTTAAAACATTGAAAGCTTTGACTGGCCAGCTAAATTTATCATGAAATAACATTACTTTGTCTTGGATTTTCTTAATTATTGAATTCCATTTTCAGTAATTAATAACAGGAATGTATTCTTAGTGCAGATGAGTCCGCCATCTTATTTTATAGCAAACTGTAAGAATAACCTATTGAAAATCCATTTTCAATAATTCTTTATTTCTATAATGTTTGTTTTACTTAGACATTTGCTTATCTTAAATATCTTGTGTGCAACTGTGCTATTTTTTTTTTTTTTTTTTTTTTTACATTTTTATTATATACAAACATGTTGTCAGGATTATGTTTTGTTTACTTGTCTTTTTGTTCCCATGTATTTGTTTCTGGTGGTTCAGTTTAGTCCTGATTTGTCCCTAGTTTGTTCCCTTGGTTACTGATTATGTTCACCTGTCAATGATTTTGTCTCTCTTACCCCTTTTCCACCAAGGCAGTTTGAGTGCTGGTTCAGAGCCAGAGCCTAGTTTCAAATCAGTTCTTTGTCTTTCGATACCCAAAGCACCAGCTCCAAACCAGGAAAAGTGGTTCGTAAGTAGCACCAAAACATTGCTGGTCTAGAAGTAAGAACCGCTTGCGTCAGGGGCTGGGGGCGGGGTTACCGTGACCAACAAGAAACTTGTGACCGCCATTTTTGAAATAGCAGCTAATCGAGCTAATAGCACCTTGATTGAAATCTCCACCTATATACAAATTACGGCGAGCCCTGTTTGGATACCGATGTAGGTTTGCAAAGCCATGAGCATCAGTAGTAGCGAAACGTCCGACCATTGTTGATGGAAGGCTTGTTCGAGATGCATCGGAGCAGCACGGACCAATGGCGGGTGACATTGGCGGGAGCGTTTGTAGAGCATACAACTTGTAGAGCATACATCTCGAACAAGCTTGGTGTGTTTGTGTTTGGCGCTGCTCGTTGTGTGTATTTTTAGAACCAGCTTGAATGAACTGTGGAGTTGGTGCTGGTGAACCGTTGGACCCCAAACGGCATCTGCCCCACTGAGGAGGACGTCACCAGCCCCGTTCCAGAACCAGAGCCCAGCCAGCCACCACCCACTGCATGGAGCTAAAGCCAGAGCCCACCACAGATGAAGAGCCCGAGACTGCCACGATGCCAGCGCCAGTAACCAAGAGTGAGCCAACTATCGCCCCGGATCCAGATCCTAAAGGAAATTCTGACCAGGTGCATGAGTCGGCAACATTGTGCATCGCCGTGGGACTGCTCGTGGAGGATATTTCCTTGACTCTCCCATCCCCACTGGACCCACCCAACTTGAAGTCTCCTGTGTCTCCAGAGATCCCACCCAGCCTCCCTCTCCCACCTCCTCTTCCAAAGCTAACCAGTCCATCAGCCCCGCTTCGACTGGTTCCTGACAGCTCCTCAGTTCATTCATTGTTTACTCCAACATGCTGCATGGATGCACCTCAGATCTGCCGATCACCAGCTCCACCTTGGAAAGAGGATCCCCTTGCTCCACCTCCAGCCACTGAGCACATCACTCCATCGCCGCTCATCGACCTGTCGGCTCTGGTGTAACGGACGTAGGCTAGTAAGAACTGTGCGTGTAAACCTCACTCCCCTGAACTCAAGAGGCGCTCTAGCGACTGACACTAGAGACTGCTGTCTTTAGCCTCCTTGTTAGAGCGCCCGCCTCCCATGCAGACGGGACCAGGTTCGAGTCCCACTTAGAGTGGGAGGTTCGAACTGGAGAGGCTACAGTGGTGCCGGGACCTGGATGGGAGTGAGGTTTAGGGAGGTGAGTGTAACAGACGAAGGCTAGTAAGAGCTGTGCTTGTAAATCGTTCAACAGCTGTCGCTCTAGTGACTGACGCTAGAGACTGCTGTCTATAGCCTCCTTGTTAGAGCATCTGCCTCCCGTGCGGATGGGCCCAGGTTTGAGTACCCGCTTTGAGCGGGCGGTTCGAACTGAAGGGGCTACACCGGCTTGGCTGCACCTGGGACCATCGTCCTTACGGCTCCAACGGGCTCTCTCATCCCTCCGTCTCCACCTTGGTCAGACATCACTCTGCCTGCACCATGGACTTCAGGGCATTCAGCTGCACTTTATCCCTCCACCCCTTCGGCTCTGTCAGGCACTGCCTTCCCTCCAGCTCCATCCTCAGTCACACTGGCTTCGCCTCAGTTCTCCAGTAACCTGGCTCCACCTTGGACTCTCGGACGCTCATCACTGCAGCTCGCCTAGGTCTCCAGAGCCATCAATGTTGCTTGGGCTCATCGGCTCCACTTGGGTCATCACCGCCTTGGTCTCTCCCTCTGTCATTTCCCCGTTTTCTGCACTTCGCATGCTCTGCGTCCACCTCCAGAGCCTCCGTCCTCCCTCCTCAGTTGGACATTTACGGCATGAGGATGTGCCTTCCCGGGCCGTAATGTCAGGATTATGTTTAGTTTAGTCGTCTTTTTGTTCCCATGTGTTTGTTTATGGTGGTTCAGTTTAGTTCTGATTATTCCATAGTTTGTTCCCTTGGTTACTGATTACATTCTCCTGTCAATCATTATGTCTCCTCGTGTATTTAAGCCCTTTGTTTCTGGTATCATCTTTATTTCATGTGGTTGTGTTAGATCTCCTATAATATCCTGTGTGTATTTTTGTGGATTAATAAAGTGTTTGTTTGGATTACCCTGCGTCGTGCGATTACTACAACCACCAGTATGTGACACATGTTTATAGGGACATAAATTTTCCCTGAAAGTCCACATTGTTAAAAGACACTATATAAATAGAAAAAATATATAATTATAAATTGCATTGTTGTATTCAACATACAGTACCTGTCAAAAGTTTGGAAACATTACAATTTTTTTATGTTTTTGTAAAAAGTCTCTTATGCAAAAATGTTAAGCAGCACAGCTGTTTTCAGCATTGATGATAATAATATGACAAAATGTTACCTGAGCACCAAATAAGCATATCAGAATGATTGCTGAAGGATCACATGACAGAATGGAATAAGAATGGAGTAATGATGTTGAAAATTCAGATTTGCCATCACAGAAATAGATTACATTTTAAAATATGTATTCTATTTATGTAATCTAGTCATGCCAGAGGCATCCCCCCATATCGCCCTCTAGGGGACGCAGCACGGGTTCCCCTTCTCAGGGAACCATGGTTACATGCGTAACCTGAGACGTTTTATTAACATTTAAACATTCATCAACTCACACATCAGTTGTGGTAAACGGAAGCTCAAGCATGTTTGCTTAACGTGCGAGAACCAATGAGGTTCATTCTCACATGTTACACAGCATGTATGAGCTTCCGCAAGAGGTTTGTTCTCGCATATAAATAATTCAAGCAGGTTCAGTTGAGCTTCTGTTTATGTTCGCTGATCAATGTTTATATGTGAATAAAAGCCTAAATTAAATCTGTTCATCATATAAAGTGATCGAGTCTCTTCGGAAAATTTGGACTAAACCACTCAATTCATATGGATTAGTTTTACAATCTCTTTATGAACTTTTCGAAGCATCAAAGTGTCAGTTGTCTATGGAGGGACAGAAAGCTCACAGATTTCATCAAAAAGATCTTAATTTGTGTTCCGAAGATGAATGAAAGTCTCACTGGTTTGAAACGACATAAGGGTGAGTAATTAATGACAGAATTTTCATTTTTTGGTGAACTATCCCTTTAAGTTCAAAACCTAATATAATACAAAACTGAATAAGCAATTTTCTAGTCAAGCTGGAGAAGTTACAGTAAACAGTAAATCTGTGCTAAAATTCTTGTCACTCCTCCCCTTACAGTACAACACAAAACAACTACCAGTCACCAAAAGAGGAACCTAATACACACAACAGATCAGTCTTCAGCTGACTACACACCAGAGACAGCTGTACAGATCTTTCTTATTCCTTCAGGGGTGCAGGAAAAAACATAATCAAAGAGAAACATGGATCCCAAAAAGTCTCCAATGGAAGTAGGGTGGCCTTTACTTCTACTGTAGTCTTATGGGTGTGGAACGACATGAGGGTGAATAATTAATGACAGAATTTTCGTTTTTGGGTGAACTAACCCTTTAAGCAACACCATTGTTAGGTACATCTATTTTTTTTCTTCAAGTTTGTGGTCTAGATCATGTCGTCTGCATCGGAGGAGGTGTATTTTGGAGTCTATTCTTGGGACTGTCGTTGTTAATAACATCTACAGGTAGCCTAACCTGAAGTAAGCGCTAGTTAAGCAGGCAACCATAATACACCCAGTCAATAATTTGATCTCACAGTGATCCTCATGATATGGTCACAATGTGAGGTCACAGCAAGCTAAAAGTGTAAGCTCACAGCGCACTCACTGTGCCCTCATACTTTGGTCAATGTGAGGTCACTCAGATTCTGATGGTGACTCCTTTTCACTTCTTAACCCCTTTTCACTTCTTTTTCCCCTTGAAAAGGCTTGACATCCTGAAACACAGAGAGCAATATGTCAATGCAATCTGTTTGATTACTGGTGTGGTTACTGAAGCCAGGTGATTCTACACCTGAGCTAGCAAGATGGCTGTTTCACATAGACCTGGCCATGTGCCAGTACTCTGCTAACACAGAGCCAGGCCACAGTGCATATTGGCATTATAATATCATATGAGTGTATGTGAATAGCAATTAATACAGTTACAAACGGTACATACAAATACAAAAATACAAACGGTTTGCTAAGAAATCTTGCTGTACGTTTTTCCAGTGTTCAGAAACAGGAAGTATAATGCCCCCCGGTGACCGACATTTGAACTGCCTGATCTGAACCTGCTCAACATTTTGAATTCACAAGGAGCTCACATATTACTCACACTGTGAATATCACAGTATAAGGATCGCATGAATTTACAATGGGCTCACACTGTGACACAGTATGAGAATCGTGTGATGTCACTGTGATCATCGTATGATCTCACATGTTGACTAGGTAATGTATCAGGTGATTACCAAGCAGCAGAGTTAAGATCTCTTGAGGCAATGTTAATTTATTAACTTACTTAAAAGTGTTAATTTAACTATAGCCAGTGAGAATTATTAACTCTGTTAAATTAAATTCTGGTGGTTGATTGGCACCATGCGAACAGTCTTAAATCCTTAACTAACCCTTAAAACCTTGTGTAGCAGGGTAATGTATAACCCTCGCTGTTTATTGGCTGGTGTCATGCAAACTTTGTGAGCCTATCAGTCCTTGGTTTGGGGAGTATAAAAACGTGAGTGGTTTGTTGGCTGGGTATGCATCACTATGGGTCCCGCCCATTGTAAACTCTACGCTGTGAATGGCGGATAGTGTTTGATGCATGGTTTTCTCTCTGGTGTGCACTGGCTGCTTGCAATAGTTCCCAGTGTGGTGTCTAGTAAGCGGCTACAATCTTATAAGGCGAGTATGCGTAGGACAGCACGGTGAACCTCCTTTTTATTTTGGGGCGGGATCTAAACCCATTGATGTGACTGCACTGCTACTTTGCCTGGGTCTCATTTGATTAAATGTATTTGTTACTTTTCCTTTCATTTCTTCTTCCATTTTTTTCCTTCTCTTTTCCCTCTTTTTCTTTCTTCCTCTTCTTTTTCCTTCTCCCCTTCTTCAAACAGACTATTGTTCATTAGAGTGGCAATGGTCTGGGGTGGAGTGCCCTCTGGTGGTTATATGTTTTAATAGTGGTTTTGTTTTTTTTTTTTTTTTTTTTTTTAACTATAGGCAGTGCAAGAAGTTCTTATCAGTCTTTCCAGGACTTTGTGCGACTGAAAATGACTGAATTTGTGGCAGCTTTTCTCAAAATTTGCGGCAATATTTACAGCATGTTTTCATGGGTTCACAGAGATCATCGCCCCCCAGTGGTGAACCATTGTAATTTCGAAACGTTTTGAAACACTTATGACGTAACAAAGCCTTGTTTACTGAAATCACTTGACTTTAGCAGTTTGATTCACGCTCCAAACCACTGATTCGAAACAAAAGATTCATAAAACTGCGAAGCTTCATGAAGCAGTGTTTTGAAATCGCCCATCACTAGAAATTGTTGAATAAAGTCATTATTTTCGTTTTTTGGTGCACAAAAAGTATCGTCGCTTTATAATATTAAGGCTGAACCACTGTACTCACATGAACTGTTTTAAGTATGTCTTTAGTAGCTTTCTGGGCATATGAAAGTGTTAATTATCTTGCTGGCAATAGAGGCCTCACTGAGCCATCGGATTTCATAAAAAATATCTTATTTTGTGTTCCAAAGATTAACGAAGGTCTTACGGGTGTGGAATGACATGAAGGTGAGTAATTAATGACAGAATTTTGGGTGAACTAACCCTTTAAGTTCGAAGGTGGCACCAGCCCCTGATTTGGCAGCGCTGTGAGGGCTGACAGAAAAGCACTGAGCTTGAGTTGAGATGCAGATAATATTAACTTTTATTTTATTATTAAAAAATATTAAAAATATATACTAGGGTGTGGAAATGGCTAATAAGCCAATAAGCGCTCCTCTGCAGCATCTACTACAGTGGAAATTTATTGTCTTTTTTATTTCTAAATAAGTGTTTGCTTTCCATCGCGAAACCTTTAGTTTTACAAATGGGGACAAACTATGAAGGATGAACAAATAATGTTTTTTAGACCTCACATTAAAAATAGCATTCAAATTGGGCAATATTTAAAGCTTTGAAGTGCTGGGAAAAGTTGTGTGAAGTACTTAAAACTAAAGCACTCGAAAACAGACCATTTCTGCCACAAGTTATTTCTGTTAGTGTTAGTGGCACAATGTTTATTATGTAATATCATTACACAGCACTGGGAAGAAAGAGCTTGAATCACCGCAGAATTAATAACATCGCTGTGAAATCTTGTGAGAAGCATGTACATTCGTCGCAGAATTCTCTGTTAAACCACAGATATCAGATCAACCAGTTTCCACGTCAGCACTGTTTGATCTGATATCTGTGGTTTAACAGAGAATTCTGCGACGAATGTAAATTTCACAGCGATGTTATTAATTATGTGGTGAATTCAAGCGCTTTCTTCACAGCGCTGTGTAGAAATGTTGTTGTGTGATCGATATCGGCCCGCTGCTCTGAACTCATGTTGCGTTGTCTATTATTGGTCCGAGCTGCGCAGCTCAAACCAGGGCTGCCTTCAGCCCTGACAAAACGTTGCAAAACGTTTTTCAAACTTAAACGGTGGTGCGTTGAACACCCTGTTCTGATGACGCAAGAGCTGCAACTATGGCAGCTGAGAAGGCCATTCTTTGTGTTCTTTTTGAAGAATTTTCGGAGCCTGATGAAGACGGTATATACGTTTTTAATACTGCAAAATACGCTCAATGTTACAGTCACTGCCCTTGCCGTCCAGAATAAAAGAGAACACATTTGTAAACGACTTTACTTGGACTCATTGTGCGAGCTGTCTCTTTAATACCGCGTGGTAAACATTCTGCTGCTGATTGGGCTGACATTTTTGACACACCCACCAAACAAGAGAAAACGTATCTCAAACCAGTTGCACACTGTTTCCAGGAAACATGTTGTTCAACCCGGAAACCGTAGCAAAACGTTGCGCACCGGTTTGAGCTTGAACGCATAGATATACATAATAAAGGCTAGATGTCTCGTCCGCGCTGCTGGCCAATGGAGGTCGACGTCCGCACCTGGCGGCCATCTTGTCACAGTCAGCTCGCTCACTCGTAACATTGTGTTTTAATGGTGCATGTACTTTTTAAATAACCATAACTTGCTCAATTTTCTACCGATTTTCAAACTGTTTGGTTTGTTATAAACGTCTGAGATGTACTTATGACACTGCATACTTATGAATAATTATAACCATGGACTTCCATATGAAAATAACATTGAACTGAACAGATAGGTGCAATGAATATACACACGCACAAGGTATTTATGTTAAATCAATATATAGGGTACTAAAACTCAGTGTACAGAATGGCAACATGAGATTATATATATATATATATATATATATATATATACACACACACTTTTATAATATGAATATTACTATTATAATAAAATAATTTGAATTATTACGTTTATTTTAACTTCTTCAGGGTTGGGCCATTTACTAGGCTGCACAAAAGTATGGCATCTTCTCCTATAAAGCCAGCAATTTCCTGTATCATAATGTAAGATGTTTTTAACAAACCAAACCGACTGGAAATCATGTGCAACTTAAGTTATATTGAAAAGAAAGAGCAATTCTGCCTCTTCCACTGATGTAAAATTGCTGGGTAGCAGCTAAACTGTAACTACTAGATCTCACTCAAAGCTTCTTGTTATTAGCCAGCTAATAACTACAACCACATCCACAAAGATTGTAATTTAGACAAAAGATTAGTTGTCATAAAATCGTTATTGGTGTCAGTAAAACCTATATAATTGAACAGCTCGATTGTGGTCTCAGCCTTGATAACTTGCGCAAGTAGCCGTGATACACAACTATGCTGCAAGATTAAGTCGTTTTTTGAAAAGAAAAGCTGCAATTTCAACATGTTCAAGCATCCAGAATTACAGCCACGTTAATAACGTTTGTAAGAAACCAAACCATTTGTAAATCCGTCAAGATTTCAGCGAGATACGAGTATTTGTATTCGTGCAGTTCACTCACCTTACATCAGGTACCACAGAGCCCGCCAGAAAGCTTGCCTGTGACAAGATGGCCGCCGGTGATGACGTTAGAGACTCCGCCGTAAGACATCTAGCCTTTATTATGTATATCTATGCTTGAACGTCCCCCAGTTGACTATGCATGTTGCGATGACGTCACGGGACGTGTCTAACCCTAAAATCTGCAGAAAATCTGAGGCAATTAAGAAAAAAATGCAAGCTCCTCCGAATATTGCAGAGTTTGCTTGATTTTGCGATAAATTCAGCGATCGCAGAATCGCAAAATCCTGGTGGTACTGTCTAATTTACCTAAAGAAAGCAAGGTAGGCCTAAATAAGAACATCTTATTCTATAGGCATTGTCTATAGTTAAAAAAAAATGCTTTTTACATGAAAAAGAGCAAGTTTCAGACAAAAATTCCAGTCAATGCTCAATGCCATAGTCAATGCTGTGCTTATTGTGTTAAAATGTACACTATTCAGAATTACCTTCAGTCAATTCCATTGATGAACAATTTGTTCTAGCTCTTTGTAAAGAACAAACACTATAAATGTTTTTCTCATTTTCGCATTTATTTAGCATTTATTTCAACAATTAAAAATGAAATACAACATGTAACTTGATAATACATTTAATATGTCAGCTGAAACTTTCCTTGTTTTTTAAAGCAAATTATTGCAATTTAAAAAGATTGAAAAAAATTGATTGTTTAATGCAGTGATGAAACGATCCAGATCTGCAAACAGAACACAATACTAACTAATATTAACTAATAATTACACAATAATTTAGTCAACATTATGAAAACATTGCATGCAAGAGTACACATTTACCAAATTACCAAATATGCTCAAAAAGTAGATGGGATGTAACTTTGGAAAGATAACTTTGGTTATTTTTTATTAGAGGAAATTTTGGTAGATGATATATAGTATAATGACGATAATGCCCACAGCAACACCAACATGATTCAGGCTGAGTGCAGTTCGAGAGTTTTTCTCTGCTTCTGCCCTCCGTCCAGCACTGTTTGCTTTGCAAGTCTGTGAAAGTAAAGGTAAAATCGCAAATGTCAACCACTCATTGAGAGTACAGCTTACTGGTAAATGAAACCTACAAACCACAATATACTGTGAGCAAGAATGCTTATACAGAAACACCTTTTAAAGGGGACATGACATGGATTATATGTTCCTTGAGGTTCACTTATAATGTTAATAAAGTTTTTTTGCACAACAAAATGCAGAAAAATGATTTCTGACATTCTTTCTAAAATGATCCAGGCAAATAATTGCGGCTTCTTTTAAGGCTCATCAGTAAATGGCCACTGTTATGATTGGCTAACGTCACTGAATAGGAAAAAGTATCAATGCCCACTCGCTATTGCACGCGAGTAAGTGTTTTGAAAACATTATTCATATAAAACCGTCATTTATACACAAAGCAATATGAAATCATTTACTAATGGTTTGTGATGCAGCTGCTGTCAGATCCAATACAGTTAGCTGCTTCATCTTTCAACAAAAGTTTCTTTGTGAACTCTCCATTACACTGTGCCTCATTTACAAAACAAAATGCTC
The DNA here is from genome assembly GCA_039654765.1 of Mylopharyngodon piceus. Lineage (NCBI taxonomy): Eukaryota > Metazoa > Chordata > Actinopteri > Cypriniformes > Xenocyprididae > Mylopharyngodon > Mylopharyngodon piceus. The sequence goes on from CM077445.1 coordinate 14,084,809, forward strand.
CAAACAAACATATAATCCTTCAACATGATCTGGGAAGCAATTAAAATAAACCATCCACTTGTTTCCGACGCTGGGATCCTTCTGAAGTCTGTACAGAGATGCAAACGAGCTGTTTAAACTGGACGCATAAAAGCGAACGTTTTTTCACTCTTCAATATAACAATATATTGACGAAGTATGTCCCAAAGCTATTCTGCTACATACTTAAAAGTATGTACTTTTTCTTCACAAAAACAGTACATAATTTTAGGGCATAGTATACTGAAAAAGTGTAATACTGATGATAATAAGAAATGTACTGTATTTAAAAAGAAATGCAGTCTTGGTGAGTATAAGAGACTTTTTAAAAAAAAAAAAAAATTAAAATTTTTTACATTTTTTCAGTAAGATTTTTTTAAAAATCTTACAGACCTTACAATCTTACAAACTTTTGAACAGTGGTATTAATATATCTTATTTGAGTCTTGCATAATGTGTGCATAATATGAAAAATCTTCCTGCAAAAAAAGGGGGAAAGAAAAATACATTCAAAGGTAAATAAATGAATACTTACCGCTATAGATTTAAAAAGAGCGCTAATACCCAGAGGCATGCAGCAGCATAGCATGGTAAATATGGAGTAACGCATGTAATCCGGCACAGGGTCAGCCAGTGGAGCGTGAGTCTAGTACGCAGGGGGTTGAACAATGACCACAAGCTCATTGTGTTGATTCAGGACCTGGACATGGAGCTGGACGCTGTCAGGATGGACTGCAGGAGGATTTTCAGCATTATCACCCTGAGGACATAGTTCAGATGAAGCCTGGGCCATGACTGATCACCTTTCTTCTTTAGATATAGCTCTTTGTTTTTCCGATCGAATATTTTGAGTATTTTTTCAGTACCTTGGCCTTTTATGGTGAACAGTGTGAACGGTAATGGGTTGTGGTAAAGAACTGAAATGACCTATTTCAGTGGCAACACTGGCAGTAACATTTACACTTTTTCAGTGGTTTACAATCCTCTCTGCACAGAAACAAGATTTGGTGTAGAAACAATTTTCACTCAGAAAATTTTTAGTAAATTTCACAAATAATTACATATAATCTGCAAGTAAAACTGTGGCATGAAGAAGGGCGGGGCCAAGAGCTGTGGGAACGGAGCTAATTTTATTGAGCGACACCTGCTTGACACACCGGTCTCGAGTCCCATGGAGGAGCTCCGAAAAGAATAAAAGGAGGAGTGACATCAGTGCAGGACGAGAGTTTAAGCGGCAGTTGTCCATGAGGGGCTGCCACTTTACTTTTGTTTTGTTGTTTGTGTTTATTTTATTATTAAAGTTATGTTGAACATTCGCCAGTTCCCGCCTCCGTCTTCCCTTATTGACAAACTTTGTTACAAACACAAATCTCTTTTTTGTGTACAATATGTGCTATTTATAGGCCATATTGAATAGCAGTAGGCCTAGTAGTAAATGGTTTTGCTTTAGGATCTGTTTAAATTGAACATTTACAATATATTTTATTGTACGAAAGTACGTAAGTAAAAGTTTCCATTAGCCACTGCAGAAATCACAGTCAACAGTCTGCCTTCTAAAAGCTGAATAATTTTTTCAAGCTAATTTCTTTGGAAAGGTATCCTAACTTATGTAGTGGAGTCTTTCCCTGGTGCTCGTATCTTTGCCGAGTACAAATGATGTTCTATTAACAAAGTTCGGGAGGAGCATGGTCAAATAATCTATCCAATCATCATGTCATCTCAACTAGCTATCAACAATCAGTAATCAACATATCTACCCAATCAGCATGAGTGCAGGCCTATATATATACACAGTCAACTCACCCATGATTCCTTAAAAGTTTTCAGCATCCCTCCACCACCCCGTCTCCTCACACTCACCTAGTTACTTCCTAAACTGCAATAGGGCGGGGGTTCGGGCCAAATACCGAGCTCGGAGCCCTCTCCCCGGACAGCATGCCAAATACACATACCATTTATTCAATCTGACTTATTTGTGTGTGAACTTGTGAAATATCAAAGTTGTCGCCCCCATGACCATGACACTAGCCTATGAAAGGCACATCGTTACGTCACATACAGGTGCTGGTCATATAATTAGAATATCATCAAAAAGTTGATTTATTTTACTAATTCCATTCAAAAAGTGAAACTTGTATATTATATTCATTCATTACACACAGACTGATATATTTCAAATGTTTATTTCTTTTAATTTTGATGATTATAACTGACAACTAAGGAAAATCCCAAATTCAGTATCTCAGAAAATTAGAATATTGTGAAAAGGTTCAATATTGAAGACACCTGGTGCCACACTCTAATCAGCTAATTAACTCAAAACATCTGCAAAGGCCTTTAAATGGTCTCTCAGTCTAGTTCTGTAGGCTACACAATCATGGGGAAGACTGCTGACTTGACAGTTGTCCAAAAGACGACCATTGACACCTTGCACAAGGAGGGCAAAACACAAAAGGTCATTGCAAAAGAGGCTGGCTGTTCACAGAGCTCTGTGTCCAAGCACATTAATAGAGAGGCGAAGGGAAGGAAAAGATGTGGTAGAAAAAAGTGTACAAGCAATAGGGATAACCGCACCCTGGAGAGGATTGTGAAACAAAACCCATTCAAAAATGTGGGGGAGATTCACAAAGAGTGGACTGCAGCTGGAGTCAGTGCTTCAAGAACCACTACGCACAGACGTATGCAAGACATGGGTTTCAGCTGTCGCATTCCTTGTGTCAAGCCACTCTTGAACAACAGACAGCGTCAGAAGCGTCTCGCCTGGGCTAAAGACAAAAAGGACTGGACTGCTGCTGAGTGGTCCAAAGTTATGTTCTCTGATGAAAGTAAATTTTGCATTTCCTTTGGAAATCAGGGTCCCAGAGTCTGGAGGAAGAGAGGAGAGGCACACAATCCACGTTGCTTGAGGTCCAGTGTAAAGTTTCCACAGCCAGTGATGGTTTGGGGTGCCATGTCATCTGCTGGTGTTGGTCCACTGTGTTTTCTGAATTCCAAGGTCAACGCAGCCGTATACCAGGAAGTTTTAGAGCACTTCATGCTTCCTGCTGCTGACCAACTTTATGGAGATGCAGATTTCATTCTCCAACAGGACTTGGCACCTGCACACAGTGCCAAAGCTACCAGTACCTGGTTTAAGGACCATGGTATCCCTGTTCTTAATTGGCTAGCAAACTCGCCTGACCTTAACCCCATAGAAAATCTATGGGGTATTGTGAAGAGGAAGATGCGATATGCCAGACCCAACAATGCAGAAGAGCTGAAGGCCACTATCAGAGCAACCTGGGCTCTTATAACACCTGAGCAGTGCCACAGACTGATCGACTCCATGCCACGCCGCATTGCTGCAGTAATTCAGGCAAAAGGGGCCCCAACTAAGTATTGAGTGCTGTACATGCTCATACTTTTCATGTTCATACTTTTCAGTTGGCCAAGATTTCTAAAACTCCTTTCTTTGTATTGGTCTTAAGTAATATTCTAATTTTCTGAGATACTAAACTTGAGATTTTCCTTAGTTGTCAGTTATAATCATCAAAATTAAAAGAAATAAACATTTGAAATATATCGTTCTGTGTGTAATGAATGAATATAATATACAAGTTTCACTTTTTGAATGGAATTAGTGAAATAAATCAACTTTTTGATGATATTCTAATTATATGACCAGCACCTGTATATGTTCTCTGTCCATTCTCGTCCACCTGAGTGACCAGAAGTCTGGCGGTTCTCCACTCAGTCGAAGAATCATGGTTACGTAACCCCCAGTTCTACTTTCTTTCATTCCAGACCGCCAGAGTGGTATCCTAATTTATCTTGTGGAGGCCGCATACCAAAGCAGTCACGAGGGTTCCACTGCCCATCAAGTACAGTTGCAACAACAGTTTAAAAGGATCATCTTTGATTTATACTTAATTGTCTCTGAGAAACATATGCAACAGACACTTTGTCAATGCTGAATTAACCTTTATTCACGTTGAAAATCCTTTGTGACCATCACAGAACACACTGGAGGCATTGTAGCCACATTAAGCCTGTAAAATCTGGCAAAAGTAGATGGAGTATTCCACATTGCTGCATCACAGATGTCAGATAGCTGCACACCATGAGATGGTCCTCACTGCAGAACATGAGATCCAGGGGGCGAGGTAGCTTTCTGGGCATCGAAAGTGTTAATTGTCTTGCTGGCAATGCAGGCCTCACTGAGCCATCGGATTTTATGAAAAATATCTTAATTTGTGTTCCGAAGATGAATGAAGGTCTTACGGGTGTGGAACGACATGAGGGTGAGTAATTCATTTTAATTTTTGGGTGAACTAACCCTTTAAGATTTTATTGGTCATGTCAATCACAGTACTTATTGCTTACACCAAACACTGATCCCTAAACCTACCCGTCTCCACTCCCTGGATGTGGATCCAACCTCGCCTCCTGGATCTTTTGTACTGCATTGAGGAGCTACTGCCCACCATGGAAGTGGCAACATGGCATTTCACAAAGGCTGGAACTTCATGACCTGTATTAGAATAAATATGCATGATTACTTCTGTCACCCAATGAGATTATCCTTAGACACAGCTTCTGTAATATTGCTGTGAAATTATCAACCTTTTGAGGTTATTCGTGGTCTGTTGTAGTTGTTTGTTAATGCTTTTACATTTCCTTTCAATTTCCTTTTAATATTCAATGGTTGAATAATGTCATGTCACTGTTTCCAGTTTTTTAAAATGCTTATTGCGTTCATAGAGTGAACTTTTCGCTGATTGTTTACAGTTTAACGGAAGTTAATCCGATAATTCGTGCTAAGTGTCATGGGGTGTAGGAAAAAGGTGGATAGGCTGTCCACCTGAGCATCATGCACAGGGGTGACGACTTTGATATTTGCTTGGCAAAGATACGAGCACCAGGGAAAGACTCCACTAGATAAGTTAGGATATCTGGCGGTCCAGAATGAATGGAAGTAAAACTGTATTTCACACTGCAATCAGGATTGACAGTTGTATTCTGATAATAGTTCCTATGTAATGCCAAATATTAGTGAGTAGAGGGCGCTGTTCAGTAAATTTTCGGCCATACTGATTGCAAAAGTCTTTTCATCGCTGTTAATTTCCACCATTATTCTCCCAATCACATATAATTTTATCTATTTTTATCTAGCTTCAACTGAATAATTTCTTTAAAACATTTCACATGCATAAACAGGATGTGAGAAATAACAGGTCAGGCTAAATTGTCTAATGCTTGCCTTAATCCACACAAATCTCATGCTCATTTAAAGCTTTGAGAAACAGTAGGGTGTCAGTCAGCTGGAGACAGAGAACAAAAAACATTGATACAGGTGCTTTTAGTTTTAGGTTCTTTTAGTTTATTTTAGTGTTTATGTTTGAATGATACTGACAAGTTTTCACACAACTGATAAACAGACAAACTCTTAATATTACTAGCATGTTTGTGATGAATATGCTGGAAATGAAAATAATATCAAGCACATGACAATATCTCAATGTAAGTATGATGGAGTTTGTTTTTTCTTGATAGAATGATCTTTTCTTATTCAAGATTTTCTTATTCAATTGCAAAGCAAGTCTGAACAGTAAACTAATTCACACAGAATGCAACAGTATAATATTGGATGGATCCACTAAAGCTTACAGTCATATTTGGTTAAAGGTTTCCATATGAGATCAGGACACTGCCATTGAAAACCTTCCCTTTCATACCTATATCCAACATAATTTAATAAAATTACTGACAGGATAAAAAACAATTTACATAAATTTTTTGGTAATCGATTTATATTAAGTGACATTACAAAGACATCTGGCATAAAAAAACAAAACAAAATGGTATATGAATTTTCACCTTCTCTATAATCTGGAGCAGATAGGCAGTGAAAACACAGAAAACCTTTGTATTAGGTTCCTCGTCTTAAAGAGAAATGATTCCTCTGATAAACCAGCACATGGGATGAAAGAAGGCAGACCGTCTCCTCTGATTGGTTCAGGTCAGGTCAGCAGGTTTTTAGCATTCACTGGCCCTTGCTGTAAAATAGAAAAGTATTAAAGATGAATGTCACATTTAAATATTTAATAAACTGATTTTACATGTTCAGGATATTCGTCTATAGATCAATCTCTTACATTGAGAACACATGGGGAACCAATTTATCTGGAGGCCTGAGAAAAGTGGTCAGCTTATCAACTTATAATACACACATATATATTATTTATGTTTCTTTGGGTCGACAATGTCTTAATTTAGTTTTTCATGCCAAATCATCTGTCTGACAAGACATTTTTTGCAGCTTAGTTTAAAAAAAAAATGCTCCTTTTTCACCAGAAAGTTTTGAGGTTTTAAAATTACAGCATGTTTTCATTGTACAATGAACTCTTTAATCTTAAAAGATCAAGGAAAATTTGACACTCATGACCCCTTTAAATATTTTAAACTTAACTCAAATTAGCATAAGTTTTTAATTAAATTCTAATTCTTTTATTCTTCACTATAGACAATGAGATACTGAATAAAACATTTACATAGCACATCTTTGTATCCTGTTTCCCCATCCCCACCCTCAGGGATCATGGAGTGTAAATCTCCCAAGGGAGATATTATGACTCATCCTGGAAACCATGTGACTGGTGTTGTGGAGACAGGCCATACGGGCCCACCACTGAGCACAGACCCACTGTATCTCGTGGCATCACAGGGGCACTGGCACAGCAATAATTAGCAGATGGATTTCATGCGTGAAACACACGGCCATCAGACCACACAGGTTTATAAGTGGCGTGTTTCATAAGGGCACTTGAGGGGGAGAGTGCTGATTTATACCAGGTTACCAGCACTGGCTTCATGTTACTGGATGCACAGGCAGATGAGGGCGGTCATACCTGTGTCATTGAGCATCGCTTGAGCGTTACTTCCTGTCCTCCTCCTGTCAAAAGAGAACTGCACTTTTAGAGCTAGTCAATGTAAAATTAATGTATAGAATTAGCTGTATGTTATTAATTTTATACCTTTTGTCCTGGTTGAATTTGCATCTGCAGTGGCCACCTGTAATAATGTCAAAAGATGTTTTTAAACAGGTTGCTGGGTGAATCAAAAATATGTCCAGGTCACATTTCATGTCAAGATCCAAAGGGAAAAAATTAATAAAAGCAAGCGAGCAAGAGTTATGACTGTATAACAGCATGGCACGTCTTGATTTTGCCGAGTCAGACATGTTCCTGGGTCAAAATATTTTGTTGATCCTGGAACAACATTCCTGTCCGAAAATGTAGTCCTAACGATATCCCTAAACCTAACCCTACCCATAAGTTATCCCTAAAATCAGAGGGAAATAGGTGAATAACACTGATGTAGAAGCACCTAATCCTGGCTGTAAGCCTAAACTGTAAAATTGCCCCTCAAATCTGATTGGGTGATTGGAATGTTGTTCCAGGATCAACAACGAAGTTGATGCAGGAACATGTTGCACTTGGTAAAATCAGGTTCTGCAGCAGGATGTCTGAATATTGTCAGTTCAGCGGACTATATAAATAAATCCAATGAGTGATTTCATATGATATCATAAAGTTCAATAAACAAGAAGTTAATATTGAGTAACTTGCATTTTAGACACAGTATTGCCAGTTAAAATAAAAATACTTTTATACTACAAAAATACAATTCTAAACAAAACCGCCAAAACAGAACCACTGCAACACACAATAGTGGTGTTTTGTTTCTAAATGATTTGGTGTTTTTGAACAAACTGAGTGAATGATTCAATGACCTATGCTAAATTCGGAACCATACTAGCATACTACTCTTACTATTTCTGCCAAAGAATGATATTGCATCATCTTTGCAACAGTGTTGCCAAGTCCATGGTTTTCCCGTGGAATTGGCCTACTTTTAAATTGTTGCACCCCCCACCCCCTATTTTTTGGGCTAGTTTTTTTGCGCAGACCTGGCAACCTTGTTTGTCGCATCTAATCTTAACTAGGCTATGTAACATGCAAAAAGATAGGCCTATGTTTGCCCGGTTTCACAGACAGGGCTTAGACCAAGCCAGGATTAGGCCTTAGTTCAATTAGGACATTTAAGTAGCTTTTATAAACATGCCTTAGAAAAAAACATTACTGGTGTCCATCTTGAGACAAAACAATGACAGTGACATATTTTAAGATAAGTCAGTGCAAGTTGCTTCCAGTTAAAACAACTCAAATATGCATTTTAGCCTGGGACTAAGTTTAAACCTTGTCTGTGAAAAAGGGTGTATATATCTTAAATCTTGTCTGAACAAATTAAAATCTGTTATCTGTAAAACTGAGTTGGTGAAAAACTCACTTAGGAGAATAGTGATGCCAATCAGACACAGAACTGCTGCCAAGATCAAACCTCCAACCCGAAGTCTGTGATAATCTAGTGAGAGACAGAATGAAGGACAATTAAAGAAAATGTGAGATGATCTTCAGAACTCCTTAAGCAAGATTATGGGTGATAGGCTCAAACTAAAAGATCTGTGCAACTAACCAAAAGAGAAGGGGTCTTCCTCTGCTGCAAAACCCAAACCAGAGAAAAACATTAATTACTGTATGTAGCACTGTGTAAAAATATTTGATCACAAGGATGAAAACAGAAACAAAAAGAGGAAAATAACAGAAAGAACTGAAAAGTGAAATCTCTTACGTGTCTGCTGACCTTCCGCCAATACAAGGGAAAAAACTATGAAAGTAATATAGTATATTAGCAAAATAACATCCAAAGATTGTACGGTCGTGTTTGTTTATTATTAAAGGTGGCGTAAGCAGTTTTTCAAAAACACTGTTTGGAAGTTAGTCGGGCCGACACCAACAACAAATGTGTAACCAATCAGTAGACGGTCGAGGAGACCGAACGAGCAAGAGGGAGATTTGAAAAGAAAAAAAAACTAAAGAACAAGAGTTGGGACACAATACAAAAGAGCTCAAAAGAATATCACTGGAATGAAGGGTTATGACTGGGCAAGCCCTTTAGGACTGGAGAGAGCTAAGCGGGAAGGCCTGAAAACAGACGCCGGAGGATGCTTTGATTCCGCTTCACACGTGAGTAACACTGGGTTTGAGTGTCATTGATTGTCTGGAGCTGCTGGAGCTGTTGGTGACTAACAACAAACTCTCGTTTGTATTTATTCTTGTGTACTGTACGTTCATTTTTTGTGCTTCCTTGTCATTCGTTCTTCATCTGGGCTTTATTTTTCGTGAAGCATTATTTTGTTGCGCGTCAGCTGTGATAAACAGACATCCACTCTCGCATTGCGTGTGTAACAGTGGCCAGATAGTGAGAGTTGTGCAGATAAACCACTGCGTACTGACGACCGCTAGAGAATGCGGTGTTTAGCGTTATTGTTAGTGGTTCGAGATCAACTCGGAGCAGGGTGGTTAGGATTGGAGGGTGAGTTTTGGAGACGGAGCAATAAAGAGAGGGATGGGTTTGTTTGGGTTGATTTCAAACATCAACAATGTCCAACAGCGTTTTTGAAAATCTACTTACCCCACCTTTAATAGTTACTTGTGGTCTATACAGATAAATGCACCTATAATGAATTTACATTTCTCTAAAACATGGTAAGAGACATGACAACAAGCAAATATTTTTAAAATCAAAGGCTACAGAAAAAGCTCATGTCAGTCTGGTATATGTATAAAACAAATAAAACAAAATAAAACAATAAAATAAACAAATAAAAACAAACTCACGTGTCATGAAAACTAGTGCCAAAGTCTTCATCATGATAGTGTGGTTTTAACCTGCAACACAAAATTAGGTTTGCCATGAAAAAAAAAAAAAAAGCATAAAGGTAATATAGATGCATCTGCTCTACACAAAATGATCACTAATTTACTTTCTTAAAGGGAAAGTTCACCCAAAAATGAAAATCCTGGTTTGGGACGACATGAGGGTGAGTACTGATGACAGAATTGTAATTTTTGGGTGAACTTACCCTTTAATGCATGTTGCAGGCCTTATTGTGCATGATTGGTCAATATTAGCTTATCATTAGTTATTCCATTTTTTTTTTTTAAATGTCTTTGAAACTTTAATTTTCGCTGCTGTCGCCAAACCCTTTTACTTTTTTCTTCCCCTAGAGCCACAAGACTTTATGATCCAGTCATCTTCAGAAGAATAAACTAAAGTCCCTCCCTACATTTTCTCATTGATTATCCTTTTCCTCTCTGTCATGAGTCAGATTGCAGTGCAGTAAAATGGATTGTTAGTATGAGCTGAAGGTTTTCACATTAAAACAAGTGTAATAATACAATTAGGGTTTGAAAGCAGATCATGTATCTGCTGCATACATGAGAGCAAATTCCCATTATGATTTGCAATCCACTTATGCTCTAAATATAACATGAATCCACTTAATGCCTGAATTATTGTCCTTTGCCAGCTTCACTTCAACAAAAATGGGGTTAAATCAAATGATCACAATCCTTGCCAATGCATCTGATCTGATTAAACATACTGGAGCAACACATAGCAGCTCTTGAGAACACAAAAGCAGACCTGGATCATATATCAACATCTCTGGAACATCTCAGCAACCAAACAGTCATCACCAACAAAACAGCTGCTAGGAAACACACATCAAGACGCCAAACCCCTTCTTATAAAAGACGACCTCTGTGCTAGAGGTTTACGTGATCTGACAAATGCATATTTACATCTACACTGTGGAAACACGCTGGAGCACCAATCCAGAGCTTAGCTGGGATTTTCCATTTCGTCTCCGAGAGACCAGAGGGAATGCTGAGCCCATCCCTATACCAGCACAAGATGATGTAACACCCTCCACCTTCAGCTTCCAACCATGGTGGCAGAGAAGGGGAAAAATAATGGGTTCACCAGAGACATGCTGAGACAAAATAAAGTCCAGTATTTCAGCCCTTTGATCAGAGAAGCCTTTGCCAGCCTGAGCGGCAAACAAAGCAGCAGTTAATCTAGAGCTTTTCAGAGAGTCTCCAAAGAGGTTTAATAAATCCCCCCTTGTGTCTGTTTTTATACCCTATTGTCTTGCACATTAATTATCTCATTTCCTTCTTCTTGTAAACAAGCATGCCACATTGTGTCATGGATTCAAATTTATATAGAAGGCCTACTTCATTTTATGTTCTTAAGCATTGATGCCTGATCAATTTGTTTATGTAAATCAAGTCAAATTAGCTTCTGTGTAGAACATGAAATTTGCAAACAGGTGCTAGTCTGATGGTGATTTCACGTGTCTATTAAAGAAATAGTGGACTCATTGTCATAATTAACCCCCTTTTCTGCAGGTTACGTGGTTTCTCCAGTAGATGGCGACAAGTGACAGTCCTTTTTTGTATTGTTAGTTATGCTACGTTCCTATGGAGCCCCGGACATGACATGCAGGAAAAAAAATAGTTGGCTAAATCATGATTTATAAATTGAGGGAACGAAATAGTAAATCGTGCGCACGATTTAGTAAATCGAGGGAACAAATTAGTAAATCGTGCGCACTATTTAATTTTTTTTTTTTTTTTGTCATGTGCGGGGCTCCGTACGTTCCAGATGAGATTGGATGTGGGAATAGCTATCCCAAATTAAATATCCCACTTCAGACCACAGCGAGTTCCAGGCAATTTGACGCAGTGTTGCCAAGTCCGCGGTTTTCCCGCGGAATTGGGCTACTTTTACACTGTTGCCGCGAGTTGTTTTTCACATCTGCGGGTTGAATCGACCCAAAATAACGTGATATTTAGTCCCTGGAATGCGAATTTTACCAGTGGAGCCCCGCCAAAAATGCAAATTTTATCCCCCGGAACACGATTTTTACCGTGGGACCCCCCTGAAATGCCATCGGGCTAGTTTTAGGCTAGTTTTGAGGAGCAATTGGGCGGGTTTTGTTGTGAAAACCTGGCAACCCTGATCTGATGTCACGTTTACATGTTGACCACATGATGTCGCCATGATACAAAGAGAGCATATCATGTTTTTGTGTCAATTATGGCAAAAACTGAATAAAAACAATATAAAATAGCTTTGAAATCTGCTGATGACCTAAACAGCCTAAGTTATTATTACATTAGCTTAATGTCTAATGTTAAAGTTTGTTTTTACATTTAGGCTCATTGGAAGCAGGACTTGCCGACATCTTAGCAGTGACGTCAAATGACGCGTCTCGCTGAGTTTGTGGTTGATCGATGTACACCGTTCACAGGTCGAATGTCCGACTTTGAGTGGCGTTCAGACGTTATTTCCAAGAATGAGGTGGGAAAATTGAAATTACAAGCTGTCTGTAACGCAGTAGTCATTCAATGACACTGCTGTCTGTTGCTAGGATGGACCACATAACAGTTACATTGCGTTGTTGCTTTGTCTGGACCTATTTCCGTTGGCGAATCAAAAACAGATTAAACACTATGTTGTGTCAAAAATGTAAGTTAATCAATATTGTTGTTAATTGAAGTGGTGTATAAGAACAATATCACACTCTTCGCAGGCTTCTTGTATCACTCGGGGTCCGTCCATTTGAGACAGACAGTTTGGGCATTCGTGGCGTTTTTTTTGTTTTTTTCTTCTCGTCTTCTTCATGATTCTTTCTGCAAGTTACGTAGTTAAACCAATACGTGGCGACATTTGACAGTAAGTGTGGTATTATTAGCGAGTCACTGAATCATTCTCAAGCGATTCATTAAGGTAACGCCACTTGCTCTGTATGAATTCGTTTGAAATTAGTTTCGTTGGTATGACAAAAATAGACAAAGTAACTGTCAATATTATGTCTCATATGTAAGTTACTTAACATTCTTATTTAACTGTTGTATAAAAGAAAGATTACTTGCAATAGTGTTTGTCTAAACATGATTTCAAGTGTACTTGCTTGAAGTGTTCTACCCACTGATCTATATGAATTACATTTATATAGATCAGTGGTTCTACCATAAAAATAAGGCATTCATGTTGAGAATGATACATAAAAACTGATTACTGAAGGAATTTTCATTTTTAACTACTCATTTAAAGTTATTTTTTCCTGGAGATAAAAAAAAAAAAAAAAAAAAAAAAATACAGGTCACTTTAGCAGTATGTTCATAACTTTCTGTAAAGTCTTCTACATCTAATAAGTGAAACAGCAGATATTTCTTTTATCAGTACCAAGCAGTGCAAAGATAAATCTGCCAAGAATCTGTCAAGAAAAGCTGTTTCTAGTTATTTCACAATCTTCTTAAAGCTCATCATGTTACTGTACAAAGAACTGAGAGAAAATGAGAGAGAGTTTCATCTCACTGTTCTTGTTTTAGGCTTGGACAGTCTGGATGTTTTGGCACCCTCCTGCCAGAAGAATCACCCAGGGTGCACGGAGATAATAATGAAAGTCCTGTGATCTGGTACGGTCACGTTGGCTTGCCAGTGTGTGCATGAGTCATGGGAAAGAATGAGGAATTGTGACCAACATCACTTCCTCATCTCACATTACAAACCGACCTTCCCTCTTTCAATGTAATGCCTTGTTTCTTTCTTTTTTGCAGTTGCCATAGTTTATTCATTCTAGGAACAATATTGTCTCTCAACCCTTTTTGCTCCTGATGTGCAGCATTAAATCCTCATTCAGGAAATGAGAAATTTATACAAGATAGCCAAGAAATATTGCTCACTCTCAGTGTCTAAGCAAGTCAATACTTGTGTCCTGTATTGCATTTGCATGTAATTTGTCATATTTTAGTTATTTTAAGTCACAAAAAAAAAAAAAAAATTGTGACTTGTGCACTGCAAAAAAATGTATTTGTCTTGTTTTCCATTACATATAAAAGTCTTATATCAAGATACATTTACACACAAAATGACTTCAGCTATAAAGTTGTGATTTCTGAAAAAAATGATCAAAATGAAGAGTGTTTATGCTTAAAACACAAATATTTGTCAGTGGGGTAAGAAAAATTAACTTATTTCAAAGGGAAAACAAGAATATCTTACCACATTAACAGATATTTTCTCTGTCATTGGGGTAGAATGAATATTGTTTTTGAAGTGTAAAGAGGTGTCTTTAGTGATTTAACTCTTTTGACTTTGTCCAGCAGGTAGCCACCGAGCAACCACCCAGAACACCCTAGGCCAGAGATGTAGCAACCACATGGAAAACTGCGAAGAATCATCCATAAACACCTTTGCAACCACACAGCAACATCCTGGCAACCCATAGCATCATGGTGGTGAGTTGAACAGAGTGCAGAAATGGCTCTGTTTGGATGAAAGTTTACTAGCAAACACAAAACACACACGTAGCATCAGTCCTACACTTCTCTTTCCTAATAACAGTTTTTATATTTGGGCCATGTCTACTACTGGTTTCTTGACCTGTTATTTAGCATTCTGCACATGTATTGAGACTCAAACCTGCAACCGTCAGGTTACAAGTCCGACTCTCTAACCATTAGGCCACAACTGCCCTTGTGAGAAAAAAAAAAAAAAAAAAATTGAGGTTAATTTGGGTTAAAAAAACACTGCATCTGCCCAATAAATACTGGCGTGAGCAGCAAGCTATCCATTTGATTGGCTGGAGATTTGATCAATCTCGAGTTAATGGACATGCCTCCTTCTCTGCACTAATTTGATCAATCTAGTAATTATTGCGAGCAACAGCTGGTGTAGAGGTGGAGTATGTTCTGTTCTGTGTTGAGGAAAGGAGAGAATTATGTTGAAGTAGCAGCTGGCAGGCAGAGCAAGAAACACATTGTTCTCTGTTTTGTATTCTTATGTAATTTTTTTTCCTTTTTTTTTTTTTTTTTTCTAATCCACAGTAAACATGGTATATACATATACACACTCCTGGGCAAAAAAATGGGCCAAGCTGAAAATGGCAAAACAGTAAGCTTTTAATTGTCTTAACCACAAATTATTGGTCAGGAAATTAGCAAAATTTAAGCAAATCACGACTTAAAAAGCCATTGCTGTCTCAGAAAAACATCAAAGACATAATGAAGTTTTTGGCAGAATATGGGAAGTTGTGTATGGAGTGATGAATCACAGTGAAACACGAGTTGCACGGTGATGCTCCAGAGCGGTGGCTTTGAAAATTTACTGAGAAATATAATAATAAATGCATCTCTACCACAGCGAAGCATGGAGGAAGAGGTGTCTTTTTAGCTGCTGGTATTGGTGAGCTGCTTCACTGTGAAAAGTCATTTAATGCTTTGGAGTACAAGAGAATAATGCAGAATGGCTTTGCTTCCCACTAATCGAAAGAACAATGATCAGATGTTATTTTTCAACAAGACAATGCTGCTGCCCAAACTGCAAAGACAACCAAGAAGTGGCTTGAGAACAAGTCCATCAGGCTCATGTTTTGGCCTGGACAGAGTCCAGATTTGAACCCTATAGTGAATATTTGGTCTCACATTAAACTCAAACTAGCTGGGAGACATTTTTCAACTACTCACGGACTGTTTGAAGCCACTAACATTGAGTGGAACAACAACACTGACTCTTCTTTCTGTAAAAAGCGGTCTGCAAGTTGGGGAAGGCTATTCCATGCTACTGTAAGTTACATTATCTACTTTATCTAATTTCCTGACCAGTGATTTGTGATTAAAATGGTTAAGACCATTAAAAGACCACTAAATATTTTGCCATTTTTGGCTTGGCCAAAAGAGAGAGAGAGTAAAATTTGACTATTCATAGGGTGACATCTTTGTCACCATATATATATATAAAAATCCTGGCTCTTCCAAGCTTTATAATGGTAATGAATGGCGCTCGAGATTTTGAAGCCCAAAAAAGTGCATCCATCCATCGTAAAAGTAATCCATACGGCTCCAGGTGGTTAATAAATGCATTCTGAAGTGAAGCGATGGGTTTTTGTAAGAAAAATATCCATATTTAAAACTTTTATAAACTATAATAACTGGCTTCCAGGAACGGCCGTACGCGAGTCTAGTTCCAGTGGCAGAGTAACCTCTGACCTGACACGTTGACGAACACGGAAGCACAGAGAATAGAGCAAAACAAAACACCAGTCACGAATTCAAAGTCTAAAACTAGAATTTTTAAAGAGAAATGTCGGGGTGTTTCGATATAAAAGAGGAGGAACTTGAGTTTGAGTCCTATTTGCTTGAACTGCGAGAGGCGTCTACTCTCACCTAAGCTTACGCACCTCCTACATCGTACATCATACATCGGGTCAGAGGTCATTCTTCCGCTGGAACTCGACTTGCGTACGGCCGTTGCTGGAAGCCATAGTTTATAAAGTTTGAAATATTGATATTTTTCTTACAGAAACCCATTGCTTCGCTTCAGAAGGCCTTTATTAACCCCCCCGTGTGGATTACTTTTATGATGGATGGATGCACTTTTTTGGGCTTCAAAATCTCAAGCCCCATTCACTACCGTTATAAAGCTTGGAAGAGCCAGGATATTTTTTAATATAGCTCTGATTGTGTTCATCTGAAAGAAGGTCGTATACACCTAGGATGGCTTGAGGATGAGTAAATCATGGGATAATTTTCATTTTTGGGTGAACTATCCCTGTAAGTCACATTTGTTCTCACCTACTTTTTCCAAACACCCCTCACCTCCATATAAGAGAACTTGACACAATCACATGGCACACAAAGGATGCACGCCATGTACACAGGAATCCAGACTGCAGCTATATTAGGAACAAAATTCCACCCCTGAGAACAGGCTGTGAACTTTGAAGTATTGTATGATTATACACTCCAGCACAAACACACTGACAGATGCCCTTTAGTAACACAGAGCATTTAAAATAGAGAAGTAAAACCTTGTAGTTCAACAGTGTTTTTACTGACAAAACACTCCAGAAAAGTCCTCAATATATAACTAGATTTGTATTGAAGTTCACAGTGCTTTTAAGCTGTTCAGAGTGATGCAGGAAGGAACGAGACATTCTACTGAAATGAATCACTCGTCCAAAAACCACAATCCCGCCCTTCCCAGTAGTTAATGTAGTGCTTTCTTTGTGCTCCCTTCAGCTAACAAACATCTGTTTCCATAAGCAGATCATGCAATAAAGCCAACACGCTGAAAATATGGCCATGAGCATCTAAATGTAACCCTTTCACAATTCTTTTTTCCTCATTTTGTGATGGAAAACTTGAACGCTGATAAAAGCTAAAAGGTTAACCGAACAAAAGACAAATATTTGTGTTTTGAGACAGATGTCATGGTGCATCTCCAACTTTAAACATCACGTTAGACTTGTTTACTTTGTGAAGTTCTGGATTTCATCCACTTTTCCATATTTACAGCCAGCTCATGATTTAGCCTCCATGTTCCTTATTCAGATGTTCATAAATATAAATTTGCTAATATGTCTCACTAAACTAAATGAATCCAATGTAGCAACACTAAAGATGTCCATAGAACTAAAATAATTACACCAATTTTAATAAAAGCACCAAAAGTCAAATAATATTCAATGGTGATGGGATATTATTTAAAAGCTGGTATGTTCAGCAAAGAGTTCATGTGCCTGTGATCTTTAAAAGTTGCAGTGATCCAGGACGCAGCTGTTGTCCAGAGTGAAGCTGCATGACATTCCAGTTTCCAAATTACTGGAGGACATACAGTGAGGTCCAAAAGTCTGAGACCACCTTGAAAATCTGGATGTTTTGTTTTGTTATTAAAGCCTCCAAATAAATTTTAAAGTATTTTTTTTTTTTTTTCAAAGCTAACATAAGATTTTACAGTCAGATGTTTATGCTTTTATAGAAGCACAAGATGCTCTGTGTATCATTCTCAAATCATGCTGGAGAACATGATCATCATATTTTGCTCATGCAGCTCCACTATTGCTCTCATTAAAGCAAAAAGGGAGGAACCAAATACCAAATTCATATATATTTTTCAATTTGACTTTTCACTTGTATCATTATGCTTAAAATTAAATTAGTATTAAATTAGAAAAATGCAAAAGCAAGTGCATTTTCAGTAGTGCTTCAGTCTCAGATTTATAGACCATACTGTTTTACTCAAATAATGCCTGATTATCTTTTTTTTTTCCTCTCATCTTGAAATTTTAGGTACTTTTTAGTATTAGTATTATTAGATAGATATACTTTTTTCTTTTATATTAATGTCAAACAGACTAACAGCTGGAAAGTATGTCAAAGGATACAAAGATTCCACATTAAACACCAAGTAAAGTATGTCCACAAAAACCTTTAAAAAAGATTCTGAATGCTTAATTATCATATTTCAATACAATGAACTTGACTAAATCCATCAGCCATAACATGTTTCAGTATATAAACATTAAAATGGTATCCAGAACTGATTACTCACCTTTATCAAGGAGAAAGAAACTGAAATGGTGAAGTTTGAAAAGTGGTTGTGGAGGAACCACCCTTAACACATGTATAGATCTGATCTAGACAGACAGAAACCAACACCCTACACAATCCGCTCAACAGGTTGGCTCAGTCCTGAGTGGGTTGAGTTTTGAATGAAAGATCCTTTCTCTGGGAGAGCAGCTCTAATAGTTTTTAGTTTGTTATGCACGCTCAGGCTGAATTGATTCTGCTAGTGGGTGGACACAATGATTCAAACAGACTCTTACAAAAGTGTTTTCTGTATTGAATTTTCAGCTGTGTTTTACTCAAAATTTTAATTATGCATTGAATTGCGTTGTGTTTTAGGGTTGAAGGAAATGTTCATAAACATAACAGGTACTGGTAATTTTCTGCCAGGACATTATCCATTTTTCTATGGATTATTTACAGTGTACGCTCTTTAAAATAATGTTCCAAAAGTGTGTTTTTGAAACAATGTCATAGAAGAACCATTTTTGGTTCCCCAAAGAACTTTTCAGTGGACAGTTCTTAAAAGAACCATTTTTTTTTTTTTCTTAGTGTAAAGAACGTTTTAATGATTTAAAGATATTTTTTTTATGGTGGAAAAAAATCTTTAAATCATTAAAACGTTCTTTGTGGAACGTTTTAATGCAAAGGTTCCAACCTTTTGTGCAAAGGTTCCACTGGTGTTAATGGTTCTTCATGGAACCATAGATGCAATTAAAGAACCTTTATTTATAAGAGTGTAAAACATTGAGGAACAGGTCAAATAAATATAAAAATTAACAGCTATTACTATTATTATTATTTTAACATACCCCCCATGCTTCAATAATGCATTTCAGCATTTGATTCAATGTATTATAAAAGTTATTCAAAAAAAGACATTTGAGCTTCATTCTGCACAAGGCCAGCCAGTGTTTAAACATCTCTTAGCCAAAACAACCTCAGGCATAAAAAAAATGACTCCAAATGCATATTTGCAGGCCCATAGCTGAGAATCTTTATTAAAGCGCCACTTGGAGAGATTACTGAAAATGTATAGAATAATTCTACAAATTCAAAATAACAGCAGCTCAGTTTTTTGGGGGCAGGAACTGTGATTAATGAATAAAATAAATAGTTGAAAAATGTTGAAACAATGGAAAAATTACAATAAAATAAAGTACAAGTGAGAAGTGAAGCTAGTTAGCCATCTGTAGTTTCTAGACAGTTTCTTCTACTTGATCAAATATCCAACTGGGAAGTTTCAGCAGATGAAGTCCCTGATCCTTAGATTTTGCTTGCATCTTCTTCATCCCTATGAGGTGAGGTGCATTTTAAATAAGTTTTTTTCTCTTAATAATATCAAAATGTACATCATTTTACTGAGATGTAAACATGTATGTGGCGCTGAGATCAGGTGACCTACTTTCTTTTTGGTTTGCACTGCCCCCCTGTGAAGAGATCAATCTGTTACTCTTTCTGTGAGTATGTAATGTCAAACATAAGGTTCTTGTTAGGTAGAAAATGCATGTGTAAAAATTCAGAGCTACTTACAACACAAAACTGTAACCCCTCCTGCTACAAGCAGGCCTGTGAAGACCAAACCCCCGATCCTCAGTGCCTCATAGTCTAAAAAGAGCACCAGTCAGCAGCTTGCCAATTTTAAGACTGTTTTAATACTGTATAGCTTAAAAATGATGAAATATTTATTATATTTATTAAGTTTTATTTAATAGGAAATCATGAGCATCTGCCTCAGAATACTTACTGTAAACAAAAGGATCTGCAAAGGCAAAAGAGATAGGAGAAAAGTTAGAGTGCTCTTGAAAACAGACAAAAAATGCTGCCAGAAATCTTCTCATTGCATAAGACTGCTCAAAAGTTGAATAGTGATATAAGAAACAAACTTATTTCTGCCTTACTTGCTTCAGCTTGACCGAAGAGTGCCAAGAAGACTGCATATGAAAATAAAGATTTGTGTCAAAACACACACACATATATACACAAACAAGGAAATAATTACTGACATTAAAGGATTAGTTCACTTTCATATAAAATTTTCCTGATAATTTACTCACCCCCATGTCATCCAAGATGCCCATGTCTTTCTTTTTTCAGTCGAAAAGAAATTAAGGTTTTTGATGAAAAAATTCCAGGATTATTCTCCTTATAATGGACTTCAGTGGCCTCCAAACGGTTGAAGGTCAAAATTACAGTTTCAGTGCAGCTTCAAAGGGCTTTAAACGATACCAGACGAGGAATAAGGGTCTTATCTAGCGAAATGATCTGTCATTTTCGAAAAAAAAATGTAAATGTATATGCTTTATATCAACAAATGATCGCCTTCCAAGTGCTTCCGCCAAAACTGTACTTTCGTATTCTTCAAAAAGCTTACGCTGTACATTTTTTTTCAAAAATGACTGATCGTTTCGCTAGATAAGACCCTTATTCCTCGTCTGGTATCATTTAAAGCCCTTTGAAGCTGCACTGAAACTATAATTTTGACCTTCAACCGTTTGGAGGCCATTGAAGTCCATTATAAGGAGAATAATCCTGGAATGTTTTCATCAAAAACCTTAATTTCTTTCCGACTGAAGAAAGAAAGACATGAACATCTTGGATGACATGGGGGGTGAGTAAATTATCAGGAAAATTTTATATGAAAGTGAACTAATCCTTTAACAAGCTAATAAAGTATCAAACATTTGGGAAACTTTGGACTTGAAAAAATGTTATACACTGAAAACATTGCAATCCTATGTTTTTAAACATTTAAGCTTTTGCTGTGTAAAATAAGCAATTTTAAGTTAAAAACAAAATCATAGAATATATAATGTAATAAGAACTTAATACCATAAAAATACTGTATTGTTAACCATAATTTACTAAAAGCTATTTTTCTTCCATCAAATCACTAAGTCCAAGTATAAATGTGGATGGAAAGTCTCGTTTGAATGTTTGACCTTCAGGCCCAAGGGCAGAGATCTGTCTGTGACCTTTACTGTGTACATAAATAGTCATGACTTACCTATAAGGAGAACTAGTTCTGTGAGCTGCTTCATTTTTACCTCTCCTGATCAAGGACACACACACACAATAAATGAGACATATTTTTTTCTCCTAAAGGGATTGTCCACCCAAAAAAATAAAATAAAATTCTGTCATTTACTCCCCCACATGTCATTCTAAACTCAATTTAATCAGAGTAAATGATGATTGTGGCTCTAAAATGAATCATATGAATGAATCGTATCAAATGAATAAACGAATCATAAAAATGACCCATACAATTTTTGGCGCAGTCATGACTTCATAGCATTGTCAGATGTCAGACATTGTTTAATATGTGAGCGAATTGTTCTTTTGAGTCTTTTCTATGAATCAGTTGATTCAGATCATATTTGAATCGGACTGATTCAGTCAATTGTCCAGTCAGCCCACTGGAGTGGTAGATTATAGGTGAATGACGACTTAAATTTAGGTCTGTTTCTTACACAAAGCTTTCATAAGACTTCAGAAGACAGTGCCTATGTTGTATGGACTTTATGATGCTTTTTTTCAGTCCCCGTTCATCTTCATTATATTGAAAAGAGTGGCCAACGTTTATGGAAAAAATAAAGTCTTACAGATTTGATCATCATGAGAGTGAATAAATTACAACTATTAACAACTGGTAACACTTAAGATAAAATATTTCAGGTTTATTTTGAAATCATTTTTCAGTATACATCGCTAACAAAGTCAGCGTTGGCTACTTGCAGCACTTATAATTAGATCTAATATGTTCCTTTCCCATGTGCAGGTCAGCGGTGAGACGCAGACCTATGAAACGAAGAATGTTTGTTAAGAAACTCCAGCTGTAAACGCTGCTGAGAGAAAACAGCGCTCGTGTTTTAAAAGTAAACAGAAATGGCGGGTCAACGCAGTCGGGACGCAGCGCGTTCCAGGACACTGCTGGTGTACCCTTGAACGCCTGCAGGTGTTTTGGAAAATTTGCCCTCCCACCTCCTCTGGTTATGGAATCATCTTGAAGTGCTTTGCATCAGTAAATCAGCACTTTCTTGATCTCACTGACCACACATGTGCCCTGACCGATGTCTGGATGAAACATATTTTTTGTTGCATTAATGCATCTTATAAAAAATGACTACGATTATCTTTTAAAATATAATTCCACTGAATTAAGCCTTCACTCTCAAAAATTAAGGGGTTGCCACAGAAGAACCATTTTTAATTTTCTAAAGAACCTTGCAGTGAATAGTTCTTAAAAGAAGAATTTTGTATCTTAGTGTGAAGAACACTTTAATAATCTAAAGAACCTTTTTTTGCACTATAAAGAACCTTTGAGCAGTGGGAAGGTTCCATGGAGGTTCTTCATGGAACCATCAATGCCAATAAAGAACCTTTATTTTTAAGAGTGTTCCAGAGAATATTTAAATTTCTTGTAAAATAATTCTCGAAATGTCAACATATCTAAAATACCATGGGGTCACCTTCAGCTTTCGACCTGATTCTGAGAGAGAACGACTTCATAGCAATATCAGAAGTAACAATGCTTAATATGTGAGCGAATTGTTCTTTTGAGTCTTTTCTATGAATCAGTTGATTCAGATCATTGAATCAGACTGATTCAGTTTTCTTATAATCACCTACTGAATTGCCCAGTCAGCCCACTAAAGAACCTTTATATTTAAGAGTGTTCCAGGAAATATTTGCACAAATTTCATGTAAAATAATTCTTAAAAGGTCCACATATCTAAAATGCCATGGGGTCACCTTCAGCTTTCGACCCGATTCTGAGAAAGAATCTTTATCTAATCAATGTTAATTTTTAGTTAAATGAATAACTTAGAGCATGGATTATGTATTTAATCACAAACAGCACTGAATCAAACATTAATGAAGATTTTCTAAAGATCCTCACTGGCCTGCAAGCTAAATCAATAATAGTTCTTCATTGCATCATTCCCATGTCACATTTAGCGAAATCCATTATATAAAATGACCGTCTTCTTACCTTAGCAGAGGAACTGATGGCTCTCTGAGCGGTAGATGTTGGATGAGGCTCCTCAGGTAGGCTAAACTCACAACCTTTCTGTCTTTTCAATAACCTTTAAAGATAACTCCTCCTCACTGTATACACATAAACAAAGAACAGCATATCAGATTGATGCATTTTGGGTGTGTGCATCACATCATGGCCACTATTTAGCACAAAACATAACCTGTGTGTTGATGAATTACACACGGCTTAAAAGATGTAAGCCAACATGAGTACACCGACAAATCAATGTCCTTTAAACGTTCTTTACTAAAGGTATTAAAGCTAATGTCCTTTACCCTACAGTGAACAGTAATGTGACACCATGGGCAAATAGTGAAAAAAGCCTCAAATTATATAGAAAAAAAGATATAAATGTATATAATATACTTTTTACAATATATGAAATAATATATAATATATGATTGTGTATACAAAAAAATATAAGTAATAATTTTTAATAATAATTATATAATTTATAATATCTAAATATTTTGCAATATATGTAATTATGTCTAATATATCATTGTTTATTATGAAATTATATTTATGAGATTTGAGATTCTGTAAAAAGGCCTCAAGTCATTTTGATATTATAATTATGAACAGTCCTTAAGACACTAACAGTTTACAGGTGGAAGAAACTTAATGTCAGTTCCAATAACTTAGGACATTATAGAGATCTTTGTAATGGCTCTGGAAAACACCAGAAAGATTCCCAGGGTTCCTGATCACCTGTGTGAACATGCCATTGTCCTGCAAACACTGAGGTCCTATGATAATATTAGTCCCATGCTAATCGGCATCTCTGTGATTTGGCCAGGATTTGGCGGGGTCGTATATCATTTTTTCAAAGTTTTTGTTTCCTGTGTGCCTTTTTATCCATCTTTCGCGAAGAATGGAGGCTGCGTTGGAGTGTTTTGGCAGTATTTTTGGTGCGGGGTGATATCGCTATACACCATACAAATAATTCTTGCAGAAAGAGAAAGCTGAAAACCATCAGAAGAGTGAAAACAAGAAGAATGATTAGATGGAGATGGATGACATGTATAGTAGCATGCGATAAGGAACATTCTTCTGTTTATGATATATCATACAGCTAGACCTATAACGACATGTTACGCAAAGCCTTGACATCATATCAGGGAGATAAGTCAGTAAATGTGTTTAGAAATGTGTAATTTCTAAATCACACAAGGTCCCCAGATAATATTAATCCTGTGCGAATAGAGCTTAAAGTGCCTCTCTTATGGATTTTTGAAAATTACTTTTCATGGAGTGTATAACATAGCTCTAAGTGAATGAAAACATCCTGCAAAGTTTTAAATCTGCAAGTGCACCGTATATATAGTTATTGTCTCTCAAAAGTAAGAGTCAACTCTGAGTCAATTAAACGAGTCGTTTGTAAAACGAATTCCAAGCTGTTTCGTTGTGACGTCAGAACTAAACATTAGCATATTGCCACCAGGGAAAACTTGAAACCCCTCAAACACTGCCAATACGTGAAGAATCAGTGGTTAAAGTTCATCTTTACAACGATACTACAGCAATATAGCACGAACCGTGTGCTGTTTTCTCATCATTTTACTGACGACTGCTTCTTCAACCTAAATGCGTTCAACGAGGGATTCGCAAGCCGGTTGTTATTGAAGGATGAGTCAGTACCCAGTTTATTTAGACCAGCTTCTTCACAACCTGTAAGTGTATGATTAATAATTGTTGCTGTTATGTTCTCTGTAGCATGCACAATACGTATTTAGTTGTGTGTGTTGTGTACGCTCTGCGCAGCTTGTAGGTCTCCAGCTAACCAGCTAACAGCAATATGTGTTCGCACGCAATTGTCTAGAAATGTGTCAAATGTTTGTCATTGTTATTACTTGGAGTTATGATAAAGAATAGAGCAATACGTTGGTGTACAACTGCAGTGCTTTATCAATAAGTTTCTGCGTAAGGCTAACGCATATACCATGACCGTTTGGGTGTTTACCACCGAGCTGTGGGTTGGGTTCGCTAACATAAACATAACTTATTAAACAACTTATTTCCTCTCTGAATCTTTATTTTTAGAACAGATCGGAGCACCATCATTATTATAATATAATGTAAGTGATGCAAGCACTATATACCGTACTCCGTGTTAACCAGCAGAAGTCATCTGACCAATCACCGCAGATTAGCGTCCCGCAAAGGAGGGGTTTGGAAAAATGAATCGTTGAGCGAATCGTTTGGGAGTCGTAGAGCAAATAAGGTAAAAATAAATGCATATTATAAGACAATGAAAGTGTTTTTTGACCTTGCATGCTTGTAAACCTGTTGTTGGGGACTCCCAAAACAAAAATAGGAACCTTTTGAATGCCATAATAGGGGCACTTTAAGACAGTGCCACAGGAAGACAGGAAGGACAGTCTTTCCGGTGCCAAACCATGTGTAAACTATATGTCCCCCCAGATGTGTTTGAGAACTTGAAAGTGTCTTGGTGGAAGAGTGGAGTAATATCTCACAGCAAAAGCTGGCAAATCTTTCTCAGTCCATGAGAATGAGATCCACTGCAGCACTTAAAGCAGCTGCTGGAAACACAACATACTGACTGCTGCTTACTGACTGATACTTTTGATATTGAAATTTGTTATGTTTATGTCTCAGTTGTTGAATCTTTTTATGTTCATACAAATAATATTTACACATAAGAAATTTGCTGGAAAAAAAGCAGTTGAAAGTGGTAGAACATTTCTTTTTTTTGCTAAGTATATCATTTTTTTTCTCATATTTTGGCAGTCTGGAAAATATTCTATTTTGATACATGTCATATAATTGTGCATTGCCAAAATTGAGCACATTTGCAGAAGTTCACAAGCTAAAATCTCTGGAAATGTGTCAAGGCAAGTAACCAAATGAGTAGTTGCAAGCAAAGTAATGCCACTTTTTAGGGTGTGCGCTTGAAGAATCGTCTTAGTCTAACAGTCTTAATTTTGAATGACAACAAAAGTATGTAGTCTTCCATCTCATCTCACTACAAGCTCCTATGAAGTCCAGCAGTAGGTGGATTTTTTACTGTACCAATTACAATCATGCACAGTGAGAACAAAAATCTGCCCTACTGCACCGTTACAGAAGAAATGATATTTCCTAACCACAGTATTTAAGAGTGCACAGTCAGTCAGGGAGGAGCTGCTCTCCAGGGCATCAGCAGCATACGCAGTCATCGAAAAGATTTCACATCCATATTGCATGGAAAAACTCAGTGAATCAACAGCTTATGTGACTCTTTCTTAATTACTTGTGCTGTGATGATGTTAAAGAAAAGAAAAAAAAAATTCACATGAAAAAAAGAAAGTCACACGAACCAAGACTGGCAAAATGACAAGAACTAATGCAGTTGAATGTTCTTCATGACTTTTCCTAATTTTTTGAGAACTGACTATAAACTTAATTTGAACATTGTTTCTTCAAACACTGAAAAATAAACCAGTTGGGGGTTTAAGAAACACAAGTAAATGCAATGAATTCTCACATGCCAATTTTTTGATTGATGTACACACTGTAGAAATACACTACATGTCTGACACTTGTTGATTTCGGTTTGTTTTATTGTATTATTCTAAAATGTATTCTCACAGGGGTCGAACTGACCCCAAACAAATGTCTTTATATATGATAATCTCCTTTATGAAAAGTACATTCTGATAAAACAGACAGTAAAGGCCTCAATAATATGTCTACTGGGTTTTGATGAGGTCAGTGGAACATATTACACAAATCTGAAAAGATGATAATAGGTTAATTTAGAAATTACTATCACTTTTACACAAACAGCATTGGACTCTCTCTGAAAAGAATGTATAGTCATTCTCAAGAGAACAAAAAGCATTAAAATTCAAACAAAAATGTAGATAAAAATAATATATAAAATATATTTTTTTATATTTGACTGTCTAATCTGATTTGAAATGCAAAATGGAGATTTCAGATGTCAACAATCTTTACATTGTTTAATTGTTATGAGCACATTCTGAAAATATCATACATTAAATATAAATCTGACTGTAAGATAAACCAGATAGAGAGTTGTTGTGAGCTGTAATGTGACCTCTTGTGTGTTTACAAGTGCTGGAGCACATATGCAAATAGCCAAAGCTTCAAAACGGGTTCAAATGCGTCGTTTCTGATAGAAACTAAACTAAAATGCTCATGGACTGATATCTACAATGGAAAATGTAGCAGAATAGAAGCACAGTCGTTCCAGGGTGCAGCGAACCACCTGTGTCAATATTGACCCATCTACTATTGATCTACTCAGTACAATCCAAAAGGCTCAGTTTGTGTCCTGAAAATGTTGTCATTTAGCCTCTGAAAGCAGTATAAAACGAATGTAATTTACTTATATCAGTCAAAGTTGTATGTCATTTACATTGTTTAAAACAAAAAATAACCAACTAAAATAAGCTAATATCATTAACAGTAGGTAAACAGTGATATAAAGTACTTGACTGTTCATTAAACAGCAGATCCATGATTAAATAATCTGATCTTTGTATTTGTAAGATTAACATTATGGAAAGGTAGAGTTGCTTGATGCTTAAAGTGGATTAGCCAAAAAGAACATATACCTGGATCAATATCCCTTTGATTTAAGGGGAAGGTTAGGGTTAGAAATAGGAACACAGTTATGAAAGTTTAATAAGAATGTTCCTCCATAACCAAAAAAAAAGGATGTTGAACCAGGAACATGTCCTATAAGGAAATTAACATTGTGAATAGAGTAATGAAGACGCCCCCTACTGGACAAGAATGAAACCTACAGAAAGGCCCTTCTTTCAAATCTGTAGTATAGAAGATAATTGTACTGTATGTTGTAGCCTATATTACATATATAATGATATATTATTACAAACCATTAAAATCCACATTTGTTTATAGGAAGCATGAAAGGGGTTTCAATATTGCTTAGTTTACGTCGATTGCACGTCATCTTGGATTCCACCCACCGACCCTAAAAAAAAAAAAAATGCAGAAAAACGACACCAAAGTTCAGAAACCTGTTTGTAACTTTACATCTCTCAATGTAAATTAAATATATTCAAGTCGGTCAAGCATAATGTGCAAATTACATGAGCAATGAGAAACTTACTGAAGCATCGCTGCGCTTTCTCAGATCTTTTCAACAGGACATAAGCCGCAATGATGGTGATGAGGCAGGCTAAAAATCCTCCAATCACGTATCCGATGAGCTTCGCATAGTAAGAGTCATTCTCTGAGAGACACACAGAGAGAGACATGAAGGCTATTGTCTATTCACACACACACACTAGTAACATTGCTAGTAACATACCGTATACATAAAGGTTTCCGATGTGATCATCAGCACCTTTGACCCTGCACAAAAAAACAGTGCCGTTGTCGTCTTCTGATGTTCCTGCGACTTCCCAAGCAGCTACATCTCCACTGGATTTTTTATAACAGTAAGCTTTCATTGACTGAGGAAAGAAGAAAGATGTAGTATTTAATATCATTTAGGGACTATGTAAGCTTTCCGCCACTGAATAAAAAATAAAAGTAACTGCAACTTTTTATCTCACAATTTTGATTTTTTTATCGCAATTTTGAGTTAATACGGAGCCCCAAAAGGGACATGGTGAAGAAAAAAAAATATGAGATGGAAGGAAAAAATTATTTGGCAATGCTTTTACGTTCTCTCGCAAATGTTTTGCGTTCCCCCGAGAAACTATGCGTTTGCTTGTTTTTGCGAGGGAATGCAGAGTTTCTCAGGGGAACACAAAACATTTGCGAAAGAAAGCGCATTGACAACTTATTTTTCCTTCCATTTCATTTTTTTTCCACCACCATGTCCCCTTAGGGCAGTGGTCTCGAAGTCAATTCCTGGAGGGCCACAGCTCTGCACAGTTTAGCTCCAACCAGCTCCAACTCACACCTGCTTGGAAGTTTCTAGTAATCCTGAAGACCTTGATTAACTGGATCAGGTGTGTTTGGTTAGGGTTGGAGCAAAACTCTGCAGAGCTGTGGCCCTCCAGGAATTGACTTAGGGTCTCTATAAAGTTTACATCTCGTGGTTCTGACTTTTTTTTTTCTCAAAATTTCATGATATAAACTCGCAAATGAAAGTGAAAAAGTCTATGCAAGTTAATACTATCTCACAATTCTGAGGAAAAAGTCAGAATTGACCTTTTTCTCGCAATTGCAAGTTTATATCGCGCAATTTTAACGTTTTTGCAATTTCAAGTTTATATCTTGCAATTCTGACTTTTTTCTCTCAATTGCAACTTTATTTCTCAGAATTGTCAGTTTATATTTCACAATTGTGAATTTGTAACTCTCAATTGTGTTTATATCTCGCAATTCTGAGGGGAAAAAAGTCTGAATTGTGAGATAAAAAGTCGCAGTTACCTTTTATTTTTTTTTATTCCATGACGGAAACAAGCTTTAAACCTGTTATCTAGTTTTGGGCCCTATTTCAAAGCATCCCAGGATGTACCACATGAATGTGCAGAGGAGCTCTAGGTTAATCTTGGCAAAGAGTGGCTACTTTTAAAGCTAGTTTTGATTGTGGATCACTGCATTTGTGTCGTTTCCAACCCGATCTCATGGCTTTCGTATTTTACGAGGTGGCTAATTCGTATGAATTCGTATGTTTATTGCTAAATCGTACTATTTTACGAGTTCGTATGAATTTGTACGAATGACCTACCTCTAACCCCACCCCTAAACCTATCCGTCACTGGGGTTTTAGACAAATCATATGAATTAATAATTCGCACAAATTAGAATAAACCTCGTAAAATATGTACGAATTGGTCGTGTCTTAGTTTTTACGACACCATTATTATAAAATGTTGAAAATATAAAGATTTAGTAGGAGTGTTTTGCTAGTGTACAGAATGTGTACCACAATAATTTAAAGAGAGGTCAATTCTTCACCTGAGCGGGTAAGTATTTGGTTTTGTCTCCTGGACAAGACACAGAATCATTGACCTTTGAACCCATGATGTAAAATCGGATGTTTTCCGAGTTCAGGCCACCGTAACCACATTCAAAGGTGACAGTTTTCCCGGTCTCCGAGGTCACATTTTGAGGAAGTACAATGGGTGACAGGCCTAATGCAGAGGAGAGAAGCAACAGATCACAGCATAAGCTGGAGGCTGATTTGACTAAGAAATTACCAACTTTTTGACTATTCTAATGACCACACCTGCACTCTTAAAAATAAAGGTTCTTTATTGGCATCAATGGTTCCATGAAGAAACTTTGACATCCACGGAACCTTTCCATTCCACAAAACATTCTTTTAAGTGGTTTTAAAAATTGTTCTTTTAGGAACTGTTCACTAAGAGGTTCTTTGGGGAACCAAAATGGTTCTTCTATGGCATGACTGTGAAAACCCCCTTTTGGAACCGTTGTTTTTACAGTGTATACACAAAATAGCCAGTAAAGTCAATATAAAAAAATCCATATAAAATATTAAATTAAAGGGCAAATGTTAAAATACTCTCATTTCAAGCCATTAAACAATACAAAGGTTTGAAAAATCCTTCTTTATACCAACAGCTTTTTGTATTGTTCCATTTTAGCTAACAGCTTTTCAACTTTCAAATTTAAAAAGTCAAGGATCTTGAACTATCCAAGCATCCCATCTTTCATATTGAGTCTTTAACTGTAAGCACTAAAATGAAATAAGAAAACACACCGTTTGTAAGTGAAGCAAACTGCAGCACTAAGATCATCATCATCAGATGGACAGCGGTTTGGATCTTCATCCTTCCCATTTCATCAGTCATCACAGGGCCACGAAAAGCCCTTTCTGCTGGTGCAATTCCTCAAGTGATCGCTCAGTAGTGGAGCGGATGAAAGCTGTGCTCGTTCTCAGTAGACACTGCGATGAAAAACACCGTGGAGGATGGAGGATGCTCATTTGCAAGGAAATCTTCCAAGAAAGTTTTAGGCTGGGCTGGGACATACCCCTATTCCAACCTTTACAGCAGCGCATGTCCTTCTCTTTACACTTCCTTGTGTGCTTAGCGCTGATTTCTTTATGCTTTCCCTTCCTTCTGGCATTACTGAACTACTATTTGAGTACAAGGCATTTTACTGCCAAAACAGTGAAGATGTAAATTTACATCAGCCAGAAAGACACATTTTTTCCACCCAGCATTGGTTCACTGGATGCTAAATAGTTTTTATGAATGAAAGAGTTATCTTACATGCATTCAGATTTGATATGTGTTGAATTCATTTGCACAAACCTATAATAAACAGGAGAATGAAAGAATAAGAGTAAGAAATTAAGAATGAGAAAGGTGAAACCATCCATGATTGCACCATCCCAGGCACATTATACACACTGAATGAATACACAGTATAATCTGATATAGCCATGTGAAATAATAATGTTAATAATAATAATCATACACACATAATTATGCAAAATTCTAATGCACTTGATATATAAAATGTTTTTGTGTCAGAATTAATACACAGCTAAGAACACATTTAACTTGAACATATTAACACATATTTATAAATAAATGTTACATACTCTACCGTTAAAACATTTAGGGTCAATGATATTTGTTTCTTGAGCAGCAAATCAGCATATTAGAATGATTTCTGAAGGGTCATGTGACACTGAAGACTGGAGTAATGATGCTGAAAATTCAGCTTTGATCACAGGAATAAATTACATTTTAAAATATAATAAAATAGAAAACAGTTATTTTAAACTGTAATAATATTTCACAATATTACTATTTTTACTGTATTAAATAAATGCAGCACTGGTGAGCAGAAGAGCTTTTTTTAAAAAACAAAAAATCTTAAAGGTGCAATATGTAAGAATTTTGCAGTAAAATATCCAAAAACCACTAGGCCAGTGTTATATATTTTGTTCACTTGAGTGCTTACAACATCCCAAATGTTTCCAACTATTTGTAAATCGTGATAAAATTGCAATTTTAACCAAGGCTCCGGGACGTGTGAGGAGTCGCCTGTCAATTGCGTCATACCCGCGTTACCCTCGGTTTCCGGTTTTATTTTGTAGAAACCATGGAAACACCAAAGACGCTTTAATATGTTACATGTTTTAATAGACAAGAGAACAACTGTTTAGATATATTTATAGACATAAAACTAATTATTGTTATATATATATAGTCTTATTGTTTAAATCTAATTTTCTTGTTTTTTTGCGAGTACCATGCTTTACCATTCCTCAGAGAAAAACACTATTTTGTGAAGTAGCTAATATAGCATAATCAGATGCAGCTTTATTTTTAGTAACAGTAAGAATTTTCTCCATCATACAATACGTTTTAAAATTAATTGCATGCCATTTATCAACACAGCCCATCCAGCATTTATTAATATGATATTTTAAAATCGATCTAGCTTACTGAAGTGTGCAACAAGTGTCTCACAGCAGCCACCGAGTGAACGCACAGAGTAACATTATAACATAATTTTCAACACACTCAAATGTATCTAATATGATAAACAGAGCTGCGTTACCTCATACTCATGACCGGAAAAGCGGAAGCAGCGCCGGCGACTGTGGCATAATAAAAGTTCCGCTGCTCACGAGGCGTGTTGCAATCGCTCCAGCGGCCTCGTTCAGCTCCCACAACACTCGGTCCAGCTCTGCTTCATACTACAGTAACGTTAATAATCGCATCCATGAACATGATTTCTTCCCGAGTCCTATCCCGATTCTTTTCCACCGGATGTGAGGTGAAGACCACATGTCCCAAGATTCCGCGCTCAAACTTGGCGTCATCAAGCTATGCCTTTGTTTTGAATAGGCCTCTAGCAACCTCTAGCGGACAGAAAATCCTACATATTGCACCTTTAACCTTTTGAACAGCAGTGCATATTTATAAATATAATTTATATATTTAGAAAATGCTGATGCTTTTATGTCAAGTTTCTAAAGCACAAAAGTAACCACAAATTATTACTGTTTTTTATTAAAAAATTATGTCTTTATTTCAGTATTTAAAATGCATATATTAAGGGGCAACATTTAGATTTTGCTTAAAGAATTGAAAAGAAAAAGCAGTCAGATTACTGTATGTCAAAAGTCAGAACTTCTATATTGTACATATATTCATATCAGCTACTTTCATGAACAAAAACAGAAAAATAAGCATATACATAGAATAAAAGCTAAATTGTCTTGTTTGACTTTTATTGTCTATTCAACAGGCTTACTAAATTACTACAAAATGTTATTCAGAAGGTTATGGTACAAAATCTGGATAACAATATAGCAGCTTAACATCAAAATTAGACAAACTTGAATTAAACAGTGCATTGCATAGTTAAGAAGCTATTCATATATGTACATCAATGTATGCAACAATACTGACTGCCACAGCAATGAGTTTATTCATACTGTTCTCTAAACCAGTCTTTGGTTTGTATATTATCAATGCTT
This sequence comes from Mylopharyngodon piceus, assembly GCA_039654765.1. NCBI lineage: Eukaryota > Metazoa > Chordata > Actinopteri > Cypriniformes > Xenocyprididae > Mylopharyngodon > Mylopharyngodon piceus. The sequence goes on from CM077445.1 coordinate 14,118,587, forward strand.
AACCCATCTTTTAAGACAAAAGAGAAAATAAAATAAAATACATGTAAAATACATAAAGTGTGTAGTTTTCATGAAACATTTTCAAATGTCACTGCATTGGCCATTTCAATTTACAAAACCTAGTTAAAGGATTAGTTCACTTTCAAATGAAATTTAGCCCAAGCTTTACTCACCCTCAAGCCATCCTAGGTGTGTATGACTCTCTTCTTTCTGATGAAAACAGTCAGAGAAATATTAATAAATATCCTGACGCATCCAAGCTTTATAATGGCAGGGAACAGGGGTCACTAGTATGAGCCGAAGAAAGTGCATCCATCCACATCCATCCATCATAAACGTGTACTCCACACGGCTCCGGGGGGTTAATAAAGGCCTTCTGAAGCGAAGTGATGCATTTGTGTAAGAAAAATATCTATATTTAACAAGTTATTAAGTAAAATATCCAGCTTCCGCCAGACCGCCTTCCGTATTCAACGTACGAAGAAAGTGTAAACTGGCGTCGCGTCAGTTAAACTTTTTCCGAAAGTTGAATAGGGAAGGCGTAGGACGTAGCGTAAGCGTTTTGAACTTCAAGAGTTTTACACTTTCTTCGTACGTTGAATATGGAAGGTGGTCTGGCGGAAGCTGGATATTTTACTTAATAACTTGTTAAATATGGATTTTTTTTTTTTACACAAACACATCGCTTCACTTCAGAAGGCCTTTATTAACCCCCCGGAGCCGTGTGGAGTATGTTTATGATGGATGGATGTAGATGGAGGCACTTTCTTCATCTCGTACTAGTGACCCCATTCACTGCCATTATAAAGCTTGGATGCGTCAGTATATTTATTAATATTTCTCAGATTGTTTTCATCAGAAAGAAGAGAGTCATATACACCTAGGATGGCTTAAGGGTGAGTAAAGCTTGGGGTAATTTTCATTTGAAAGTGAACTAATCCTTTAAGTACATATTTAATCATGGCACATTTCACAGAGGCCTGTATTATTCAGTAAAATCCTACTCATAAGTTCATGTATTAAAAATTTGACTTATATGCCTATTCATATGCATATACTGTACTGTACCTGTGCTGCCAGTAAACAAAATTGAGATAAATACTGTAGATTAAGATAAAGTCCTTGTAAGATTTAGGATTGTGATCAGATAAATGGTATTTTTCTTGCTGTCTGGAGTCCATATTATGTTGTTTGTACACTATTTTATTACTTAAATTAAGAGAATTTTTTTAATTTTTATTTTAATCTGACTACAGCTGAACATTACCATATATATATATATAATTCTTGGTACCAAACACACTGTACAAACCTGCAATAAAGTAGGATGAAAAATATCCTTGAATGTTTTACAAAAATATTTATTATTTCATTTATATGTTTTTTTTTTTTTTTGTGTGTGTGTGTGTGTGTATATATATATATATATATATATCAGTGGCGTGCAGTGGTGTTCTGAAATGAGGAGGCACATTTTTTATTTATTTATGAATCAAATGTAAATTCATGTGCATTACTCTTAACGTTGACACATCTTCCTTGTTAAATGAACATTACATTACAGAAAAAAAGAAACCAAATACAATTCTATTTTGTAATTTTACATTAACAATGTATTGTAATGTTCTATTTATCAAAACCAAGTCAATCTCATCAAGTTAGTGTTTTAAGCATTTCTACATTCATTCCAAAATAATAACTAAAGGCAATAATAATTTAAACAATATATTTTATTTGTGTATTGATGTTTTTCTTTTTAATAGTCAACTTAGGCTATTTTGGATCATCAGTCATGCTCCGTAAACACCGTCTGTCACAGACACGAAGATGTATTTTTAATTTCACCAAGCTGATTGCACTAAAACCCCCGCAGTCATCTGTTTTCAGTCCATTTCAAGTTTGATTTTGATGTGACATAAAGCGGTGATATCTAACTGGGTGATCTGTTTACTTACTTTTCAGTTAGTCTTCCCATTGACGCCATCATTTGTTCATTCAAACTGACGCGTGGAACGTGCACGTCAACAAGAGGTGGGATTTATCGCACAAACCAATCATATCCAATCATAGCGCGATGGAGACATTGCCTTCTCTCACGTGACTTTTCCCCATTCATTCTCAATTACCCCCCACAAAACCCACCGCACGCTATAGGGGGTCTAATGGTTTTCTATGAGTGGAAAGGGAGGCATGACTCCTGCTGTAACTTTACCTGCGGGTGTCGCTGTTGGGCAGTGTTCCTTTAGAAATACGAGTGACTTGCGCTCCTTTTAATGTCATAATTTGTAATATTTGTGTTGTTTTATATGTAATATGGATTTTTTTTTGTTTTTTTTTGAGGAGGCACTGCCTCCCTTGCCTCCTCGGAGGAAACACCCCTGATATATATATATATATATATATATATATATATACACACAAACATATAAATGAAATAATAAATAAATATTGATGTCCAGCCTAGGAAAATTGACACCCTTCATTCAAATATTATAAAAAATTAAGATTTCGTAAGCATATTGCGTAGTTGTGTTTGGAGTCAACTGTTTTATTTCTGATAACGCAATAAAATTGTGCGGACATAATTTTTGGCCAGGCTGCCATACAAAGAAATTATGAACACATGCAAAAACAAGAGAGAACCAATGAAATATTAAGAATTGGTTATGTTGTAGTCAATGTTTGTTTTTACTTTGAGCTGTTTTTCTTTGCATTTTGTTGCATATTAAAACCTGTAGCTGTAGAGTAGCTGTAGTTTGCCTTTTTTTGTCAAATAATTTTGTCAATACCTTAACCAAGTTTAGTGTTTTGTTCTGCCCTCATATTTATATTTTTTTAAAAAATGATATTTTCCTCATATTTTGCTGGTTTAATTGAACTTGTAGGGTCAATAAAAACTATATATATATATATATATACACACATACATATATATATATATATATATACACACACACACACACACACATATATATATATATATATATATACATATACACACACACATTATATATATATATATATATATAATTACCCTACCATATCTTATCGTACTATACTTTGGAGACAGATTTTCAAAAAAAGCTGATTTTATGGTAATTGCCTACAGATGTGTTCATAAACTCAAAGTACAGCATCAGAAATGGTTCTTGACCTCCATGAGTCAGATATTTGCGAAAGATATTTGTCCTTGAGACAGGTTGATCATCACACAACATCTGATCAACATCAGACGTCTGATCTCAGTCACAGATCCGAGCAACAAATCTGACCTTAACGGGCAATATTTCAGTCTCATATAAAACATTTTTCCACTTTAAATGGCTATGGTGTAACCGCCCGTGCCATTTTGTGCACTCCTGGGGAATTCTCATACATCTATGGAGGTAAATGTGACAGAAAAGTGAGGTAAAGTTTGTTTTTATGATATGTATAAGCTGATGAAAGTGTGCCGGTCATCTTGAATCACTCACCCTCATGGCTGTAGAAATCCAGGGCAGAAAGCGTGACACACGGGTGTAGACGCCGGGCTTTTTGGCCATGGCGCAGCCTGTGCCCCAGCTTACCACCCCCAACAGACGATAGCGGCTGGTCTTAGAAAGGACATCCGCTGCTACAAAAGGACCACCACTGTCCCCCTGACATTATATGAGAGATGTCATATGTCAATGATTGCACATCAGTCCACAATGCCACATGGCCACTGGCACCTTAGTGAAAATGTTGCCCTCTAGTGGTCGTGTGCAGTACTGCTCAGGGGTGTCCAAACCTGTCTGGAAGTTTCTAGTATGCCTAGTGAGACCTTGATTGGCTGGTTCTGGTGTGTTTAATTAGGGTTGGAGTTGAACTCTGCAGGACAGTGGCCCTCCAGGAGCAGGATTGGACACCACTGATCTAGACTGATGATGTCATAACTGAGTGGCAGATACCTGGCAGGAGTCGGTCCCTCCCTTCTCATAACCGGCACAGAACATGGTGGTGGTGACCTGGTTGTCGTAGTAATCAGGACCGTTGCACACAGTATCGCTGATGATGGGCACATTGGCTTCCTGGAGGACGTTGGCTTGAGTGCCTGCGAGAAATAAAGAGGCGTAAAGGAGGGTGTCAAATTGAAACAAAAACAAAAATGTTCTGATCTCTAGAATCCTTAAGTGAATATTCGGGGTTTCAACCTAATGTCAACTGTTGCCTTCAAGTCATGTTGGCATGTTCATTTTTTAAAAGAAGTGTAATGCATGACACTATTGCGTTACTCATTATAAAAAACAGTTAATAACAGTGTGTTGCATTGTCACTTCTTATGGAAAGTAACTTTTGCTTTACTTTTTCTCATTGTTGTTGAGACATAGGACAAGGACATATATTAGTTATAAAAATTATAATTGTGAATGTCATGATACATTGTTTCCTGTGATTCCCGTGTAAATGCATTTATGCTGCAATTAAAAGGTATGGAAACACATAGATGACATTGCATGAACATTATGTGCATATGTAAGCACAAATGCATTTATACAAGAAACAATGTATCACAACATTCACGATTATAATCTTTATAACTAATTACTATGATCCAGATCAATTCGTTTCAGGCATGTTTCCATACAAAAATTCAGAAAACCCCAAGGTTTTCCCTTGGTAATTCAGTTGCAAATTGGCAGCGTTTATGTGCATTAATCTCATAAATATGATCATTCTGACATGACATTAAGGCTGGCATGCTGTCAATTACTAATACGTGACCCTCAGTGTTTATGAACAAACAGGAAATGTGTTTATAGTAAATGGAAGCTTAGCACGTAAGTGGGCAGCATCATGAATAAACATTTAATACATACAACTTTTCTAAAAGTATAACCATCGTACTGTAACATTACTTGTGCTATAGAATGAGAATGATGCAGTGTTATTATCATTCATATTATCAACTTCATATTTTCATCTAATATTTACAGTATATTTTACTTTATTTATTGTATTATTTCGATTAACAAAGATTTATTTAATAATTCCTGGTGAAAAAGATGTGCACTTTAGTAAACTTTAAAAAAAAAAAAAAAAGAACAGTATTATTATGGAAATAATATACTTAAAATACTTAAGTACATCAGTATATGTAATCATTATAATATACTTTAACTTGTACAGTATGTCATGTATTTAAATATATTTGTTATTACATCTGTAATTATGAAATTAGAAGTACATTTAAAATATATTAAACATCAAATAACACAATACAGTTAAAATTATATTATACATGTGCTTTGGTATGTTAGTTAACACATCAAAATAAGTGATAAAGTAAATAAATAAAGTTTGACAAAAGATTATTAAAGCATAATGATTTATAATGTACTTTAAAGTAAAACTTTTAATTTGACATTATTGCAAAGTGCACTTTTCATGAAAGTGTACTCTTTAAGCACACTTCAGTAGTCTTTTATTTCATTTAACATACCTGCAAGTATAGTTTTTAAAAAATATACTTTTAAGATTTGAAGTACACTACAAGTGCACGGCACATTCAATACTACTAAGCACACTTCTTTTCACAAGGCATAATAACACTGGAATGATGTGATAGATTCAAACTCCACCCGCATGAATTATGTTGGAAACACATAACCAGATATTCCCCCACCATGAAAAATATTTTATACTAATGAATAAATTTAAGCGCTTTTATGTGCTTGTAAGTACTAAAAAAAAGTCTACTGCTGATACAAACTGAGGGAAGTTGAAATGTTTGTCTGGTAACTGACAGCAGGTCACACAAGCGGTTACTTCAAGCACAGTAGCACAGGTCACTGACACAAAGGTCAAAGAGAGACAGAAGATGATAAACATTGGAATACGGCACTACAGTGACCTTTAATTAAAGACACAGAATGAGACATTACTAACCGTAATACTCCATGTTACCCCAGCCGGTTACTGTACCTATCTGCCCATCCGCCAAACGCTGGCCGTAGGTAGGAAGACACACTGGCTGGATATAATCTAAAACACCAAAAGATATGATGTCAACTGGGAGGAAAACAGTCATTCGCAATTCTATGACAGAACACTAGAGGGAATAAGGAGCAATTTTCAGATTCTCATGCTCCATTTCCTTTGACTTTATATGTAGCCCCGCCCCTTTTCAGCACTGCGCTCGTTGTGTTCTGTCTTCTGGTTTGTATTTCCAAAGCGTGAAGGTAAGATCTTACAGATTTATGAATGAACCACTCATTTTAAAATCTTCCTGGTCTAACTGACATTTGTTATGACATCTGCTTCAAACATTACCGTGCTAATGATAACATTCATTAACTCTACGATAAGTAAATCCACTTTACCAGCTAATTACTCTTTGACGGCGATGCCATAGAAATATACAGAGCTACAGCAAAAACAGAAGTTCAAACAGAACATTCTAAAGATGCTGTGTGCTTGTTTCTCTGGCGCATAAGGTCTATTCTCTTAAAAATAAAGGTTCTTTATTGGCACTGATGGTTCCATGAAGAACCTTTGATATCCGTGGAACCTTTCCATTCCACAAAAGGTTCCATGTAGTGGAAAAAGGTTCTTTAGATCTTTTACATGTTCTTCACTCTAGTTCTTTTAAGAACTGTTTACTGAAAGTATCTTTGGGGAACCATAAATGGTTCTTCTAATGCACCCCCTTTTAGAACCTTTATTTTTAAGAGAACAAAATCTTTTCAGAATAAAAGCCAACATATTTCCTAACAACATTGGTTAACTATACAGAAAACTGCATATGAGGAACAGCTTTGTCCTTCTGGAAAAGTCTGCCGGTATTGTCTTTTGTTTCGACTCAAGGCCGCGTGGAAATAGAGGAGCTTTGTTCTCAGGACGTGCAACCTGAGACCAGAGGGAGGTTTTACTATAATGCTGTGTTCACCCAGAAAGGCTTGTAACATACCACTACCTAATGAAAAACACCTCAAAACAAACTTCCAATTAAACTGCTGCTAGTAAAGATTTGTCCTTGTTACACAGAGACATCTCTTTTATGAACAAACTATTTCATGAAAAATACCTTCGTGTTAAAATGCCTTCAGTTTCAATAGAAAACATGACACACACAAAAATAACAACATGACATTTACTTTAATGTTTAAAAGGTTAAAACAAAAGTTTCCAGTCATTTTTCAGTCCACACCAAGAGCAAAAAGGCAGCCAATCAGAACAAATCGGATGATTAATATATATTTACATGGAGCAGGATTTTTTTCCTGGGTTACACTTTATTTTGATGGTCCCCTTTAGACATTCTGTTGACTATAAGTAACCTACATGCCAACTAACTCTCATTAGAGTATTAGTAGACTGTTAGGTTTGGGTTAGTAGAATGAGTTGACATTTACTTGCAATGTTATTTATAGTCAGTAGATTGTCTGTTGAGGGACCATCAAAATAAAGTGTTAGCAGATATTAAGCAGACAGTCTACTAATACTCTAATGAGTGGTAGTTGACATGTAGGTGCAACGTTACTTACAGTCAACAGAATGTCTAAAGGGGACCATCAAAATAAAGTGTTACCATTTAAAAACTCACCAGTGAACTGCAGAGGTTTTGTCAGTGCCAGGACTGCAATGTCACGACTGTTGTCATCAATGTTGGCGTCGACAAATGGCAGGTAGCTGCTGTGGTAGACAACAGTCTTCACCTCAGCGATCACAACGTTCTTACGGATGGGAGTGTTGTAGATCGATCCCATCAGAACCCGCCAGCGTGACACATGACGATACCTCCTGAGGATACAAGCCTGAGAGTGAGATCTCACATACAAGTACACTAACATTCAAAAGTTTTTGTTTTTGAAATAGGCCTAAATTAATACTTTAATTCAGAAAGGATGGATTTAATTGATCAAAAGTGACAGTAAAGACATTTGTAATGTTACAAAGAATTTCTGTTTCAAATAATTGCTGTTTTTTAACTTTATATTCATCAAAGAATCCTGAAAAAAATCTGTCATAGTTTTGACAAAAATGTGAAGCAGTAGATAGATAGACATTGCTACTTGCTACCATTTTTAGCATGGAGCTAGCTTGTTTCTAGAAGCTGTTATCATGTTGCTAACATGTTTTAACACATTGATAGCATGTTTTAGCATGGTTTTAATCAAAGATAGATAGATAGATAGATAGATAGATAGATAGATAGATAGATGTTTGTACCATTTTTAGCATGGAGTTAGCATGTTTTAGCTTGTTTCTAGAAGTTGTTAACATGCTGCTATCATGTTTTAACACATTGCTAGCATGTTTGATAGATAGATAGATAGATAGATAGATAGATAGATAGATAGATAGACGTTTCTACCATTTTTAGCATGGAACTAGCATGTTTTAGCTTGTTTCTAGAAGTTGTTAACATGCTGCTATCATGTTTTAACACATTGCTAGCATGTTTGGTAGATAGATAGATAGATAGATAGATAGATGTTGCTACCATTTTTAGCATGGAGCTAGCATGTTTTAGCTTGTTTCTAAAAATGTTTAACATGTATTAACACATTGCTAGCATGTTTCAGTACGTTGTTAAAATGATTTAGAATTTTGCTAGCATGTTTTAGTACAGATAGTAATAAATAAAAATATGGGTGTAAAATGTGTGTGTCACTCACTCAGGAAAGCAGTGTGCAGCACTGACAATCCAGCGATCGGAAATGATGGATCCACCGCACTGGTGAACTCCATCATACTGTAAGCTGACCTGCCACGGCCACGAACCCTGGCGAGCGTCGACTCCCCCCACGATCCGCTCTTCAGGCAGCATACGACGACCACAGTCTACAGCGATAGAGAGTCAACAAATCATGTATTTGCAGTGAAGAAATATTCAAAATGCTACAAATTGAGTTGTAGCACTTACCCTGACAAATCACCTCTAGTATCTGACCTTTGTCACATTTACTGAAACAGAAATGAAACATCAGAAGGTTTTAGAGAGATTAACACTATTGCAATTGGTTCTTAGATTTTAGTTAGTGTTTCTTTTTTGTTTGCCTGATTAAAATGCAATCTGAATCACTGTTAAAGGTGAATTGTGTGAAACTGTAAAATGTTGACTGGGCCGGTCATAGCAACATTGGCTCAACCAATTAAATGAGTTTGAGGCAGGATTATCTGTTTGTCTAACTACACTACTGGTGAAAAGTTTGGAATAATTACATTTTTTTTGTTTTGTTTTGTTTTAAATATTTTTGGGAGAAGTGTTTTATGCTCACCAAGGCTGCATTTATTTGCTCAAAAATACAGTAAAAACTGTTTTGTATTTGAATATATTTTAAAATGTAATTTATTCCTGTGATGTCAAACTGAATTTTCAGCATCATTACTCCAGTCTTCAGTGTCACATGATCCTTCAGAAATCATTCTAATATGCGGATTTGCTGCTCAAGAAACAGTTCATATTATTATCAATGCTGAATATACTAATATTAATATCTTAATATTTTTATGAATCCATGATACTCTATGACATTCAAAAGTTTGGGGTAAGTAATTAAGTAATATTACAAAAGATTTCTATTTCAAATAAATGCTGTTCTTTTGAACTTTCTGTTAATTAAAGATTCCTGAAAAAATGTCATGGTTTCCACAAAAGTTATAAGCATATTTATTAAATGTTTTCAAAATGGATAATGGTAAGAATCATTATTAATAACTGAGCAGAAAATCATCATATTAGAATAATGTAACACTGGATCATGTGACACTGAAGACTGGAGTAATGATACTGAAAATTCAGCTTTGCATCACAGAAATAAATTACATTTTAAAATACATTCAAATAGAAAACAGTTATTTTGAATTGTAATAATATTTCATAATATTTCTCTTTTACTGTATTTTTGACCAAATAAATGCAGCCTTTATATTTAAAAACAACATTTGTAATTATTCCAAACTCTTGACCAGTAGTGTAATCAATGACCAAGAGGGCGTCCAGAAAGCATCTTTCCTCCTTGATGGCCATTCAAAATTAGCTGTTTATTCTGATGCAATACATTTTTGCAAGCAACATATTAATCACAAATATTTCATTATATTATAGAGGATTTTTACCAGTGACTTTTACCATTTTTTGGTAGACTCTTTAAAATGCAAAATGTATAGCTTGCTAATGGGGATGCTAACTGAGAGCTTTATAGACCTCCTTGTTCAAAACAATGGATGAGAGGAACTGTTTATTTTTGCAATTCAATTTGGTGATGCTCATGGTGCATGTGTTTATTTTTAATCATATGAAAAGGCAATGTCTTACCAAGGATAGAGGGATGTTTTTATCTTCTTCCCGTATGTTAACTCACTATCTTTCACGCAGAAAAAATCTCGGTCACCGCCATTGTCAGGAGCACATGTCACTGAGAAATTTACTGCTCTGAATGGAAGAATGCAAATCAAGACATAACTAAAACAATGAGGAATTCCAGAGAAACAGTGAGTCTGGCATGCTTGTTTGTTACCTGATGAAGCCCATCTCCTCACAGCTGATGTTGGCGACGAGCTGGTTGACGCTGGATGAGCAGACGTGTCTCCACCTCCGCTGCGTGGAGTCGAACACTCTCAGCCTCTGGTCAGCTGCACTCACCTGCACTGCAGGACATAATGAAGACAGTGAGTAAATTCATATTATTTTAGATGACATTTTCGATGCATGGGAATGTTCAGTAAACAACCAGAATGCATTGTGTGGAATAGTGTATACTACAATGCAATGCGCTCAACTTGACCTTCCATTTCCAATGTGAAGAAAATGTGATAATATTTAAATGTAATTAAAAATGAACAATGCTTACCATCAAATAATCCAGTATCTTCTGTTGTTCTAAGATACGTGACTGAAAATACAAACAAAACAAGTGTAATAAGTCTCTGGAGTGACTTCAGTATTCTGTTGAATCAGCAGTTCCTATAGGCAAACCGGATTTCCCAGAAAGCCGAGCTGAAAGTCTTACCAAGGGCCCAGATGGCGGCTCCCAGACCCCCCAGTATGATCAAGATCACAGCTACTGCAGCGACCACCCGATACGGACTGAAGATGGTCATCCCTGGACTTCCTGTAGGACAGAAACCAACAACGCTTTCAGTACAGGACAAAGTATGTATTTAATGCAGTAATGTGGGGTTTTGTGAAAATACATGCCTGTGAGCAAACACATAAACCATGACAGAGCTGATGAAAAGAACAGAACCATGAACAAAATCAATAGTCCAAAGTCATCAATTCCTCTCTGCTAAAGTAAACGTGGGACTGAATCTCAGTGTCATGTTCAGCTCTCTCTCTCTCCACACACAGAACAGTGTCAGCATGTTCCAAAATCCTACAGATGTAACCATGTCAGTGACTAATGCCAAAAAAACAGACCTGCATGCAATGAGAGTTCACCAATGCTACTGTTTACAAGCACTACTTTATTCTACTATGATTATATTGATCAATCCATAACCATTATCCTAGATAAAACATACACTGAATATAAATATGACTTTGAAATACAAATTACTTATATATCCTGTTTCTCAGATGTTTATCCTGAGAAAAACACCCTAATAATCTCACATGTGTCTCCTATAGAGTTTCAGAGGAGATCTCAACAATGCCATGCATACACTTTGCTCAGATTTGCCTCAGATAGCAAAGTCTGGAATCAAAAGTTAAAGATTTCAACATGGCCTTAAACATTTCTGAAACAGGTGTTCAAACCATTAATAAAATAGAAATAAAATTATATATTAATAGCTACTCTTTTATGACTACTGTCTTATTTTTTAATTTATCCTGTAATGAATTCTTTTCTTAACGTGAAAAAATCAACAGTAAAAATAAAGAGAAGGAAAGAAAAAAAGAATAATTTTTCTTTTCAAAAAATCTAAATAATCAAAATTCTATATTAAAAGTATAAAGTATATATATTTTTATATTAATATTTAACATTTTACATTGCTTTCTAAAGACATTATTTCAGAATGTTTGTTTTATATAATTTTTGTTTATATATATCTATTATATATTTTATATATTTATTATTTATAGTTTATATATTTCTATTAAAAGCCAATGATATGAAAATATAAGGAGAAAAATCATAATAGGTGGAAAAATACTGTAACTGGGACAAAATCATATATTTTTAAGGAAATAATATACAGTTTTAGATCTCGTGAGCTATAAAATAGCAACCAATAAATCTTCCATTGGGAGTGAAAGAGATCAGGAAATAATACAAGCCAGAATCAAACCTGCATCCCCTGCATTTCAAGCACATGCCTTACTATACCAATCTGCCATGGCTCCAACCAAAATAAACTACATTCATAGACAAGACTCAACATGCTCCACCTAATATAAAATAAACAGGGATCACCAGGACTATATTCTGTGGGCTTTTTATTAATATTTAATATTACTTTTTTTTTTTTTTTTTACATTTTCTTCTTTCTTTAGTGTGTATTGTTATGTTGAAAAAGGTCTACAAAGTTACATAAAGCACAAAGTCCACTCCAAAGGGAGTTATTCTCAATATCAGCACTGTTTCTGAACTCCCTGAAACGCCTTGATTGTAGTCTTGAGTTTTCTTCTGGGAACGAACAAGTCACAATATTCCTCATTTAAATAACTCCCGCTCAAATCTCAAAAAATTGAGACAAGGCCCGGTTGAGTTAATTTAGTAGTATGTTGAAACTCATGGTTATGGTAAGGGGTGTGACATTTCCCAAACACGCTCAAAACAGTTGACCAATCACAACACAGTGGTCCAGCCGACCAATCAGAGCACATTGCGCTTTTCGGAAGGAGGGGCTTCATAGAGACAGGACCTAAACAGAGCGTTACTGACTCAAACAGTAATAGAGGTGCAGCAAAAATGTCAAATATGTAAAAAATAATGTGTTTAGAAAACATTCAAGCATGAAAACCTATTCTAGCAGACCCCAAAAACAAAACCAAGACTTTGAAAACGGGCATTATAGGTCCCCTTTAATAAACAAAATAAAGAGGCATGTGTATTTTGTGAATGATGAGTTTCAGGTTCTGTGTTTCTGCACATGCAGATTCCCTGTGGGACTGCTCATCACCATCACAAAACATGTGATTTCCTGACTGTGAGGAACTCGTGCACGATCTTCAGACAGAAGCTCTGGTGTGATGATTAACAGTAGACCCATGCGACATCAGATCACTGCAGAGACTGTGCTGTCTGATAAGCTCAGAGCAAACAAACACTCAAAACAGCTTGCCGCAGCTCTGCATCAGGGCCGAACGCACAACCCTTTGGGTCACAGAGACGCATTACGTAGAAACATTATAGTATTTTAGGCTTCTATTATGATAATGGTGAAAACAAGCACATCAGAGAAAAATCTGTGAATACCTGAAGGTGTAAAATTGTCTAAGAAAAAGTTTGCTGGGAAATATGTTAATGCTGGAGATTGATGATTCACACTCTCAGTAGTTCTGGGTGAATCACAGGTCATGGTCACAGATGGAAAGTGATATTAGACTGACGTTTCTCACATGATGAGAAAAATGTTGGTGAATGGGCAGCTACTTTTCCTTTCATTGAAATGTAATTTCTGAGACCAAGAGCTGAGATAAGAATCCTATATTCACTAACATTATTTCTTGAGGAATAACTAGAACATCTACACTTTCGTTCAAATGTTTGGGGTCAGTAATATTTTATTTTTTAAAGAAATTGGTAACACTTTACAATAAGGTTCATTAGTTAAACATTAGTTAATGAATTAACTAACATGAACTAACCATGAGCAATACATTTGTTACTGTATTTACTAATCTTCGTTAATGTTAGTTAATAAAAATACAGTTGTTCATTGTTTGTTCATGTTAGTTCACAGTGCATTAACTAATGTTAACAAGATTTTAATAATGTGTTAGTAAAAGTTGAAATTAACATTAACAAAGATTAATAAACATGAACTAAACATGATTTATTAGTTCATGTTAACTAATGCAGTTAAAGTCCCCCTGTGGTGAAAATCAAGTTTTTAATGTTGTTTATATGTCTATGTGGTGTTTTTAATATGCTTTAAGACAAGTAATGTGCAAATTCATCAGTCGACACCATTACTGAGTATTTTCTCTTTAAAACTGCAGTGAACTAAAGACAGTCTCAAACCTGCGGTTTGAAATCGCTGGTGTTTCTTACATCACAAACTACCTTGTAACCAATAACGTCAACGTGCCGGCGGGCTTTAGCATATCATTAACTGACCGTGCAGAGTCTCAAAAGAAGGTTATCTCGGTATATTTTTCTGTTGAGATGAAAAATAGGGTAGATTTAGTAATATGGCGGGTGTATGCTGCATATTACGATGTTATGATGACTATAGCCTTTCTCCACTGACGTTCTGAGTTGTTTAAAGCATAAGGATACTGATTGTTAGAAGGCAGCTGTCTGACTCATGAATGTAAACATGGTCTGTGTAACATTAGCAACACATTATTAGATATGTTAATAATGTAGTTATGTGCCCGTTATGTGCCTGACATTGTAAAAAGCGATACCATTGTGCAGCGTTTACCTCAGTAAGTTGACCGAGTGGATCTCGTCTGAGCTCATGCGGGTGAGTGGAGGCGGGGCTAATTATTATATTCATAGATCCGTGTATATTAAATGAGGCAAGGGAGAAGAGTTACATTCAAGCTATTTTAAGGCATTAAGAATTTCTTTTTCACAGGAAAAAAATGTTTAAATATGTAATTTTGGTGATCAAAGATGAGTTTTAAGGGATAAAATTATTGACTACAGGGGGACTTTAACTAATGTTAACTAATGAACCTTATTGTAAAGTGTTACCAAGAAATTAATATTTTTATTCTTCAAGGACATGTTAAATTAATCAAAATTGAGAGTAAATATATTTCAAATGAATGATAAGAATCCTGAAAACAATATACTGCTGTTTACACAAGAATATTAATCAGCACAACTGTTGATAATAATAAGAAATGTTTCTTAAGCAGCAAATCAGCATATTAGAGTGATTTCTGAAGGATCATGTGACACTGAAGACTGGAGTAATGATGCTGAAAATTCAGCTTTGATCACAGGAATAAATTAAACTTTAAATCATATTCAAATAGAAAACAGTTATTTTAATATTTCACAATATTACTGGGTTTTTTTTACTGTTTTTTGATTACATAAATGCAGCCTTGGTGAGCATAAGTGTTAATAAAAAAAAAATGTACTGACCCCATACTTTTGAATGGTAGTGTATGTAGAAAATCAGTCATCTGCATGAATTATGAAAATGAAAATTCTGTCATCGTTTACTCACCCTCAAGTTGTTCCAAACCTGTTTTTTCTTCTTCTGCTGAACACAAAAGAAGATATTTTGAAGAATATGGGTAACCAAAAAGTTGATCAGCCCCATTAACTTCCATATTATGGAGGGGGGAAAAAAACAACTGTTTGGTTACTGACATTCTTCAAAATATATGATTTTGTGTTCAGCAGAAGAAAGAAACTCATAAAGGTTTGGAACAACCTGAGGGTGAGTAAATGGTGATAGAATTTTTATTTTTTGGGGTAAACTGTCCCTTTAAATGCCATTATTGACCAATTAGAATCAAGTATTTCAGAGAGCATCTAATAATAATTTCTAATAAAAAAAAATTTGTATCAACATTAGATGTTGGACTGAATCTATATGAGAACTGTTGTAATTCTAGTTGTGAAACATCTTGGTCGTTGATACAAGCTGTTAATAAAAAATGCCCATGAAACATATCAGCGTATAAAGAAAAGGCGAAATCTGACCATCCATATCTCAATATGGCTCTCAACTGACCAGTGACGTTTTGTCCAAGCCCAGCTTTCAATAGCTACATTAGAGGTCAGAACAAAACTGAAACAGTGTGATGTTTTCCTGTTTGCTGTCTCTCGTTTCATTCCTGAGGATTTCCCCACTGCCTCAGACTGTTTCTACAGCACCTGCCATGACCCATTTGACCGGAGAACAAGTAGTACTTTTGTCTGAGTGGGGGTGTGTATGAGACAGAGCTTCTTCATGGTACACTGCTCTCTCTCTCTCTCTCTTGCTCAAGACCATCATACCTGGATGATTCAAGTCACTGGATGATTCATCACAACCCCTTTTAAAGGGGGTTAAAAATTAACATTAAGCAGAATACAGAAACAAAACTGTTGTGTCAGCTCTAAAATGTTCTAGTCTGGAAATGTATCCACTATAAAGGAATGTTTTGGTCCAAAACATTCTCTCATTCTGCGGTTTGTCCTACAGTATAGGCCAAATAGACGGGTTGCCTGTGAGATATTAAATATGAGCAGCCAGATCCCAATCTACATGAGAATGCTAAACGGTTAATCAAATGAGCAGCATGTAACGGAAAAACTACACTCTAAAAAAATGCTGGGTTAAAAACAACCCAATTTGGGTTGAAAATGGACAAACCCAGTGGTTGGGTTAAATGTTTGCCCAACCTGCCGGGTAGATTTATTTAACTCAAGTATTGTTTAAAAATTACTGTATTGCTTGCTTAAAATTAACCCAAAATATGTTGAAAATAATATGTTTAATAAATGAACATTTATTAATAAGTTTAATGAATAATAATTAAACAATAAACATTTATTAAATTACTTATTAATAAATGTTCACCTTTTGATTATTATTGTTTCCTCTAGTAATTATGTGTCTGATTTTTAATCTCCAACCTATTTTGGTTTCATTTTAAGCCAGCCATATAGTCCTTTTTAAACAATAGTTGGGTTAAATGAAACTGCCTAGCACGTTGGGAAAACATTTAACCCAACTGCTGGGTTTGTCCATTTTCAACCCAACTTGGGTTGTTTTTAACCTAGCATTTTTTATATATATAAAGGTTCAGTTACCAAAGAGTGGATATATTTTCAGTTAACCTTTTTTATCCATTTAGATTTATGTGCACGAAAACAGCTGTATGGCCAAATCACGTCATGTCACGTCTCGACACCTTTTGGCCTTCTGTCAAAGTAATACACGGACCCAAACTGACCAAAACAAATCGAGTACATGACCCATCACCTGCCAGCTCAGTTAATCTTTAACAAACCAGTCGTCTGATGTCAAAAAAAGAGAGAAACAGCTCAGCACTCACCGATCTTCTTCTCTGACATCTTTATCCAACAGAAAACTGAAAAATAAGCTTGGAATGGATTCCAGTGATTCCTCCTCAGAACTTCGATTTGCTGCTTCTTTCAGACCTGGAAATGTTTAGAAAAGCTTAGAAAACATCATTTAACTGCTGTCATGGACAAAGATGGGTTAAGCAAGTTAAATAAACCAAAGTGCAAACTGAGAAAAAAGGTTACAGTCAGTGCTGTTATTAACAATCACTGTAAAAATGTTTTCAACATAATGCTATAAAAAACATTGTTTCCCAAAATTTACCTTGTGGCAATCATTTCACTTTTTTATTTTTATTTTTTTATTTTTTCATTAA
This sequence comes from Mylopharyngodon piceus, assembly GCA_039654765.1. Classification (NCBI taxonomy): domain Eukaryota; kingdom Metazoa; phylum Chordata; class Actinopteri; order Cypriniformes; family Xenocyprididae; genus Mylopharyngodon; species Mylopharyngodon piceus. The sequence continues at coordinate 14,136,078 of CM077445.1, forward strand.
TAATTAAATTCAAAGTGATTGAAGTGTAATGAATTCACCACTGCAGATTGTAATCTTAATTTTGTTTAATTTAAGCCAATTAAACTCAAGTTTTAAATTTGAAAAACTTACTTTTTTACTTTTTGTCTGTAATGTTTCCAAGTTTTCGCATTTATTTTCTCAGCACATGAATCTGTGATAGTTTTTTAAATGTAAATAAAAAAAGAAGCTAATTTTACATTCAGTAGCCTATATAATCATTAAAATCCAATATAACGAATTTTGCCCTGATGGTCCGTTACATAAGGAGAAAAATATCTGGAGATGATTATTATTATCATTTTTGGTTATAACTTAACATTTTGGGAAGATATAAAAATGAGTGTCTTTTATTTCTAGTTGTCACTAATGCTCATAATCGTAAAAAAACAACAACAACAAAAAAACACAATTTTCAGCTTTACCTCTTTACTGCAGGTCCTTGGATAAACTTTTGAATTAGAAACAAAGAGATGAAGCGGTAAATCTGTTGTTTCCTCCAAATATCCGTGCTGACATTTCACTTTCCCTGGAGTCCTTCGCTCTTTTATTGTGTGTTAAATGAAGCTATTCTCCGCCAGTCAGAACAGCTCTTCTTCTCACTCTCTCTGCTCTTTCTGTGCTGTTCGCTGGAGTGGAAACCTCCCTCTTCCGGTCAGTAGAGAGTCACAGCGGAGCGCAGGTGTGTGTGTCCAGGTGCGCGCGCGCTAGACAGGTGAATCTGTGTGCGCGCATCTCAACTTCAGGAGCAGCTCATCTAACGAAGCACGTCAAGGAGGTATACGACTGCCACTAACATAAAGCAAAACTAATACAACCATATGGAATTATAAGGTTCTATCTGCATTCTGAGCAGTTCTGAGATATTGAGCTTCAAAGTTTTTGCATTCCATTCAACTTTGTAGATAGAACCTTTTTGTTTTCTAAATAAAAAGTCCCAAAATGTACACATTAAAAAAAAAAAAAAAAAAATCATATAATATAATATAAATAATCTGTCACAGAATAAGAATATGTGAATAAGACAATTTTGACAAAAATGTCAGATAAAACCTTATAATTCCAAGGGGACGATATGGTAAATACTGTATGTGTATCTTGTTTGATTATAGATTTTCGCACATAAACACTGATCCCTGAAACTGATCAATAATAATAAATATCTGTCATGACAACTCTTGGAGTGTTTGGCATGGTAATGGGTATGACGATGTTGATATGTTTGGTCTTGGCGGAGTAGATCTGCAACGCTACTGCTGCAGAGAAAGTACGAGACTTGCTACTGCCAATACACATGACACGCTGCTGCTGCTGCTGTACAACATAGCGTACATGAATTACCCGTAGCAGATCTATACAGGTGGAGCTGGGGAAGGTGGAGGGTTTCTGAAAGCGCACTACACTGCTAAGGCAAATGCCAGCGAGTTCATTGGCTACTGATACAGCAGGAACCAATCAGCTGCGCCCTATAGATAACGATGTGATTACGAGCAGGTTGTGTTAAATGACCTATTAGCCTGTGCCATCTAGAGTTTCATGACTGAACTTAGTATATATATGTGTGTGTGTATAGATAGATAGATATATTTAGATGGCCATATATGCCATAAAGATTATTCATGCTTTTTTAATATACTAATTATTTAAAAAAGTTTATATATATAGTCAAAGCAAATATTATTCAGACATTTTTGATATTTTTGATAGATAGATATAGATATAGATTTAGATGTGCCATATATGCCATAAATATATATGTTCTATGCCCAAACAAACAAACAAAAATGTAACTGGGAACATGCAGGAAATAATGAATGACATCATAAATGACGACAAAGGAGGAGGAGGAACTAAAACCAGACAAGGGTGATGTTTTCACATTATTATTGCACAGTAACTTGAGTAACTTGAAAATGATTGTGAATCTCCTTGCAGGCATATGGACCCTGATGACTTTAATTCTGTCAGGTGAGACTTCAGAAGAGTTCTCTGAGAATATACAAGTTGCTTTAGCAGGCACAGATAGGAATGCTGTTTAGACTTCACTTTGTTTCCAGCCAGCTGTTTCTGATAAGATTTCTTATATGCTTCCACTTCAGGTGTTCTTGCTGTTGATTGGATAGTGCATGTTCCTGTTGACCCAGTCTATGCTCCTCTTGGGTCTTCTGTAGTTCTGCAGTGCACCTATGACTTCCCTGAGGAGTCAGACCAGGGAATACGGCACAAAGTGCTGTCAGAGATGTGGTGTCTGAATCAAAGCCACTGCATCACTCCGAGATATGTGTACCATAGTGCAGGGATATTCCCTGAGCCCTCATACCAGGGCCGCGTCAAGTACTTTGGGCAGACGGGGAGCAAAAACTGCTCTCTGATGATATCTGATTTGAGGTCAGCAGACAGTGGCGTGTACGTGTTCCGGTTCATCACCGACCACCTGAAGGCCAAGCTACCAGGACAGAGAGGGGTGAATCTACAGGTTACACATCAGAAACAAAGTAAGATCAGTTATGCCCTGGATGTGCAATATTTCATCTCATGCTGAGAAGTGCACTCAAGTTGCACATTTTGATTACTGAATTTCCAACGTTTTCAGTCGTTTGACAGTGCTGAATGATTTAAAAATAATTTTAGGAGGTAAAAATTCAGGGTCCAATTCTCACTATTAACTAGTTGCTTATTAGCATGCATATTACTAGGATATTGACTGTTTTCCACTGTTTTCCACTGTCCACTCATCAAGTAAAAGTAAAACTGTTTTTTTGCAACAGCAAATGTCAGTTGTTCACAAGAAGACATTCAAAACCACATTTCCTCAAACAAAAGACACTTCCTCAGAAAATTCTGTCTAGCTTTCATGACCTCGACTCTGGAGGTTTTATTTCAAAAACAGTTTTAAACAGTGACCAGTCAACATGACATTATTTAGCACAGATAAATGAATTTGTCAGCCACATTCTGACACTTTTAAATGTCTGAATAATATTGTGGTCTGATTTGCCAGTGCTAGAAGTGTGCTTAGTTATATCAAAATGATATATGAAAAATTTAAATATTAATATCTGGAAGAGTTACATTGTCCTAAATTCCTCACAGCAAGAAGTGCATTATCCACTGTTGGCATCGTGTTTGGAGCTATTGTCATCATTGTCATCATTGTCACAATAGCAGGCATTGTGATGTTCATCAGACACAAGTCCCGGTAAGCAAAGCACTTACTCAATAAATGTCTTGTTTGCCATCATTCCTGGTCTTATAGAAATTAATGAAATATGGCTTTGTCTTTCAGGAGAGAGAGGTCAAGACCACTTTAAACAAGCAATCGACGTCTTATTACCCCACAGGATGAGCAAAACAACTAGTGACTGTGATCAAAACAGAGATGGAAACCTATGGTTCTGCTCCTTTTTTTTTTTCTATGCTACTTTTAAATCCTTTTACAGCATTTTTGCATCCATAATAGAGTTTATTATTTATCTATTTATTATATTTTGCACATCAAACAGCATAATGTTCCATTCACTTTTTGTAGTCTACACTGTAAAAAATGATTGTGGTTTTAACAGTAAAAGACTGAAAAAATGCTACAGTGAAATCTGATAATTGGTTAACAGAAAGTTTCTGTGCTATATCCGGTGAATAACTGTAACAGTTCTAACTGTACAGTTTATGTAATTTAGTTTTTGGAAGTGAAAAAGAACAAGTCATTGTATAATTTACAGCAAAAAAAAAAAAAAATGTAAATTGACATTCCCAGAATTCCCTGCTTGACACTTCACATTTGATGAATTTTCATTGAAACAACTGTTTCTTCTTAGTTTTTCTTTTTTTTTTTTTTTTTTTTCTAATTATGTACATTAGGGTTTTATGTTACATCTAATGTTGTTAATTAATGTTAATTGCATTTTTTTAATGTCATGTGTGAATGACACTGTGCACCTTCTATATATTAGTATTGTCCTTCTCAGCTTGTGGAAAAGCTGCTTGTGATGAACTTTGATTCATCATGTGACTCTCATCACCACTGTGTTTGGTGGTTGTCAGTGTTTTATAAAAGTACATATTAGTTCTTCATTGGTATATTAACATTATATCAGTTAATGAAATACAGTATTTTACTGTAAATTTAAGTAAAATCTGTAACACAAAATGTTGCTACCATATATATATATATATATATTTTTTTTTTTTTTTTTTTTTTACAGTGTATTGTATATCATAGTCTTACGTTTTGCATGTCACTGCTGTTGCATGTTGCCAACCAACAGTGAACGTGATTTCACTAAGTAGAACATGTTCCTGATGGATCAACATCTTTGTTGATCCAGGAACAACATTCCAATCAACCAATCAGATTTGAGGGATACGTTTACAGTTAATGTCAAGTTTAGGCTTACAGCTGCAGGGTTAAGGGCTTCTACATCATTGTTATTCACCTGTCATTTCCCTCTGATTTAGGGGTAAGTTATGGGTAAGGGTAGGTTTAGGGGTAGAGATAGGAGGACTGTTTTTGGACAGGAATGTTGTTCCAGGATCAACAAAAGGTTGATCCAGGAACATGTCTTACTTGGCAAAATCATGGTGAACCTCTCTGCCACTGAACTAGAGGAACTGATCAACACTTGTGTTCTTCGAGAGTCTGAAATAAAAGAGAATAAAGAACAGTTATCTAGAAAATAATGAATTTAAGACGTCAGCAGGAAAGGATTCTTACATGGTGAATCATAGAAAACTGCCTCTCGCATGTTTTCTGGCACATCATTTAATTAACAAAGCACTTGGTACTGTTTATACACTGAACAAAATTATAAACGCAACACTTTTGTTGTTGCCCCCATTTTTCATGAGCTGAACTCAAAGTTCTAAGACTTTTTCTATGTACACAAAAGGCCTATTTCTCTCAAATATTGTTAACAAACCTGTCTAAATCTGTGTTAGTGAGCACTTCTCCTTTGCCGAGATAATCCGTCCACCTCACAGGTGTGGCATATCAAGATGCTGATTAGACAGCATGATTATTGCACAGGTGTGCCACAATAAAAGGCCACTCTAAAATGTGCAGTTTTATCACACAGCACAATGCCACAGATGTCGCAAGTTTTGAGGGAGCGTGCAATTGGCATGCTGACTGCAGGAATGTCCACCAGAGCTGTTGCCCGTGAATTGACTGTTCATATAAGCCATCTCCAAAGGCGTTTCAGAGAATTTGGCAGTACATCCAACCGGCCTTACAACCGCAGACCACGTGTAACCACACCAGCCCAAGACTTCCACATCCAGCATCTTCACCTCCAAGATCATCTGAGACCAGCCACCCGGACAGCTGCTGCAACAATCGGTTTGCATAACCAAAGAATTTCTGCACAAACTGTCAGGAACCGTCTCAGGGAAGCTCATCTGCATGCTCGTCGTCCTCATCGGGGTCTCGACCTGACTGCAGTTCGTCGTCGTAACCGACTTGAGTGGGCAAATGCTCACATTCGATGGCGTCTGGCACTTTGGAGAGGTGTTCTCTTCACGGATGAATCCCGGTTTTCACTGTACAGGGCAGATGGCAGACAGCGTGTATGGCGTCGTGTGGGTGAGCGGTTTGCTGATGTCAACGTTGTGGATCGAGTGGCCCATAGTGGCGGTGGGGTTATGGTATGGGCAGGCGTATGTTATGGACAACGAACACAGGTGCATTTTATTGATGGCATTTTGAATGCACAGAGATACCGTGACGAGATCCTGAGGCCCATTGTTGTGCCATTCATCCACGACCATCACCTCATGTTGCAGAATGATAATGCACAGCCCCATGTTGTAAGGATCTGTACACAATTCCTGGAAGCTGAAAACATCCCAGTTCTTGCATGGCCAGCATACTCACCGGACATGTCACCCATTGAGCATGTTTGGGATGCTCTGGATCGGCGTATACGTGTTCCAGTTCCTGCCAATATCCAGCAACTTCGCACAGCCATTGAAGAGGAGTGGACCAACAATCCACAGGCCACAATCAACAACCTGATCAACTCTATGCGAAGGAGATGTGTTGCACTGCGTGAGGCACATGGTGGTCACACCAGATACTGACTGGTTTTCGGACCCCCCCCAATACAGTAAAACTGCACATTTTAGAGTGGCTTTTTATTGTGGCCAGCCTAAGGCACACCTGTGCAATAATCATGCTGTCTAATCAGCATCTTGATATGCCACACCTGTGAGGTGGACGGATTATCTCGGCAAAGGAGAAGTGCTCACTAACACAGATTTAGACAGATTTGTGAACAATATTTGAGAGAAATAGGCCTTTTGTGTACATAGAAAAAGTCTTAGATCTTTGAGTTCAGCTCATGAAAAATGGGGGCAAAAACAAAAGTGTCGCGTTTATAATTCAGTGTAATATAATAGCATTCAATGAAGGAATAGTTCACAATTACTGCATGTCAATCTGTTGTTTTTTTACTCACCTGCAAATTATTGACAAATATTCACACAGCCTTTTTCTCCTCAAGGGTTATGATTGGTGTATTTCCAGGAGATAAATAAATAAATAAATAATAATAATAATAATAATAAAACCCGTATTTCCCATGTGATCTCAGACTTCAGAATTTTGGAGCCCTCTGTGTATACATTATTTTTCTTTTTTGCCATGTGACGTTGCAAGGAGAGTTGGTTTATTTATCTTGAATAGAAGTAGATCTAATACTTAGCATTTTAATTAAATTTTTAGTGATTGAAATAAACTGTGTATTATTGCCAGAATGTATAAGAAAACAGACTCTACGTTGGCATTGTAAGAAATTAATTTTTATTTGGAGCTTCCTGTCAGGAACCACCGTTACACCATGTCAATTAAATGTAATATTTAAGTGGGATATTTTTACGATGAGTTTAATCAAATCTATAGAACAAGAAGGTCGCACTCAAGCATATTTGCCCTACCATTCAAAAGTAGGGGGACAGTAAGATTTAGACATTTATAATGTTACAAAAGATTTCTGTTTCAAATAAATGCTGTTCTTTTGAACTTTTGATTTAACAAAGATTTCAGTTTTCAACTGTTTTCAACACTGATAATAATAATAAGAAATCGGCATATTAGAATGATCATGTGACACTGAAGACTGGAGTAATATGCTGAAAATTCAGCTTTGATCACTGATTTTCAGGCTACATCAAGTGGTCCACACATGCTCTATAAGTACATGTAGTTTAAAAAAAATCCCTGTGTGGTTTCACAATTTTTTCAATCACTTGTTGTGATGTTTCATCAGTTGACCGCTTTAGATTGCAGACTCTTCCACCCCCTCTCTCGGTTGCTTGGTGAGAACAACATTAGGACCATCTTTGAGCTTCTTCCCTCCATCTAGAGGTATGTTTGTAACCTTCGCCTGGTCCGGACTGTAAATATAAAGATGAAAAACACAACATTTCTTGTCTTAATATGACAGAGGATTGCCGCAAACCAGCACACATGGACTGTGTAATTGTGTTTAACCTGGGCATGCGAGAATAATGCACCGTAATGTAGTTGATTTTTGCCTTTTCCTCAGCGCTCCGAGTAGCTTCTTTCAGGGGTACGATGGATGGGTGGCTGCTTTCATACATCTCCTCTGGCTCCTCCTGAAACAGGCACAAAATAAAACATGAGTTTGTACAGTATGACCCACTTCATATAGGTTACTATCCATTCTTAATATCAAGAATACAATTAGTGCATCACAAATGACTGTACATTATAAAAAGTATGATGCCTGTGTTGGTATACTATTTCAGGTTGATTTTCAAAGTTTTTAGTCATAAATATGAGATGAAAAGTCAAAATTATGACTTTAAAAAGTCAAGTCTACAATCAGTGTCATAATTATGACAAAAAAAGTCAAATTATCACATAAAAAGTCAAATTATGACATCGTACTGTCATAATAATGTCATACTAAGAAAGTCATAATTTCAACTATTTCATAACTTTGACTTTTTAAGCTCATAATTATGACTTAGTGTGTCAATGTCATAATTTCAAATTTATAATCTCATAATTATGACTCATAATTTGACTTATGTCATAATTTCAACTTTTTATCACATAATTATGACTTAGTATATGTCATAATTATGGTTTATGTCATAATTTTGACTTTTTATGTCATAAATATGACAAAGTCTTGTCTTAGTATGTCATTATTATGGCTTAGTATGTCATAAATGACTTTTTATGTCATAATTTTGACTTTTCTATACCATAATTAAGATTAAACAAAGCATGATTTTTTTTTGGCTTTCATATTTTTGTGCTAATATTGATACATTTTGCAATTTAAAAATAAGATGAGGTTAACACTTTTTTGTTGAGCAAATGTCTTAAGTTTTTAAATGTATAACCCTAAAAGTCATAATGATGAATTTTGAGATAGGAAATTTAGCTAATGATAATGTCAGTGGTATCATTTTATGATGATATCTTACAAAAACAACCTTTCACCAGCATGCATACTTTTAGAGTGTAGTATAAATATGTGAATTGAGACACAGTCCAGATAGGGAACATCTAGGCCAGGGGTGTCCAACCCTGCTCCTGGAGAGCTACCCTTCTGCAGACTTCAGTTCCAACCCTGCTCCAACACACCTGTCTGTAATTATCAAGCAACCCTGAACACCTTGATTAGCTGGTTCAGGTGTGTTTGATTGGGGTTGGAGCTGAAATCTGCAGGATGGTAGCTCTCCAGGAGCAGGATTGGACACCCCTGATCTAGGCTGTGTCCCAATTCGCATATTTATACTACAGAGACTGTTTAGTGGACAAAGATCTGAGCAAAGAAAAATTACCGGAATGTCTGACATTTTTGTGCTCTTGAGGAGAAACGTCTCTGAAGTTGATTCACTGAACAGAGTATCGTCCACTGGTAAATCAACTACTGGTGAACACTGTTTTTAAAGAGATAACATGATAATTTTGGTTAGATTCAAATCATATAATGACAGAATAAAATATATAAAAAACTTAATTACCTGTTTTTCCTCCTCAAGATTTACAGTGTCGACACGATGCATGTTTTTACTGCAAAAGAAACGTGAAATGATGTGCGTTAGGTCAGCTGAGAAGATCAGATATTCACCATTTGAGCCAGCAAACACACAATCACCTGATCATGACGACCACGGTCAATGAGATCAATCCGATAGACACGCCCACTGCAGACGCCAGTGCGATCACCTTCAGTCGGCCTGGACAAACAAACTAATCTGATTAATCTGATTAACACTAACATCTAACAGGGGTTAATATATTTGTCCATTTTAGGTTCCTCTCTCATAGCAAAACTGGTTACATATGCATGCATTTTAGCTGAGCAAAGGGATTTAACTCTTTGACACTAATTATCTTGTAATTAGCTCATGCAAACTGGGTTTACCTTATGCTAATACATTTTTTAGTTTATATTAGTGATCGACCGATATTGATTTTTTAGAACCAATACCAATACCGATAATTTGTGTGTTTATGTGCCCGATAACCGATATGCAGAACCGATATTTATTTACTGTTATACTTCTGTTTTTGACACAATTACAACACCACTTAACTGAACAAAACCATTTTATTTATAACAATCACTCCCTCCTTGCATAGAAAACAAAACAAATCTTATTTATACACCAATAAATTTTGTTAATTTTAATCTTCATATTACAAAAATATGAAGCATCAGCAGCAACACTAATGTTAACAATAAGCAAAATAAATGTAGCATGTCTAATGTTTTCAAATGGAGAAAATAAATTAAAGACAGGAGTCATATCAACTTTGCAGAAAAGTAGATTTATAAGCTGTTTAATAGGCTAAAGAGTGAAGAATAATTCACTGGATAATGTTAAATAACTGGATAATATTCAGTATATAATTAATTTCCATAGAGTTGCGTTTACTTGGATGTTTATTAGCGAATTAATGGTTATATAGTAAATGTTTATATAATTATGGTGTTTTAAACAAGTGAATCTTGTTAAAAGTTACATGCGGTGGCCGTACTGGAGCATTTCCTGAGCATCAACTCGCTGAGTGAACAGCAAAATGCAGACGACTTCACGAGACTAATGATGAGCATAGACAACAGAGAGAGAGAATTAAATTCAGCGCTTTTATTTCCAACATGTGCTCATTCATGGCTGTATTATTTAATTCATGCAAAGTTACATCTTTATTGGGACAAGACTTGATGGATTATCTTATGTGACTCTGTGAGCTTGTCTCTATTTCTTAGCGACAAGCTGCATAAACTAGCTACATTTCAGGCATTTATGTAACACATCTAATTTGTGCATTAATGGCTGTTATGTTAAATAAAGTTTACTAATTACAGCAAAGCAGGTAAATATACTTTACCTGTGCACGCCGTTGTCTCGTCTCCCCTCAGATGCGCTGTAATGGCGATCCTGTGCGCAATTCTCAAAACACCCACAAGATGGCGGTGTTTATCGGTAAATCCGATATTACAAAACCGATATCCGATTATGGTAAAAAGCTTAAATATCGGGGAAAATATCGGTAAATCGATATATCGGTCGATCTCTAGTTTATATATAAAATCATTGTTTTGGTATAAAATCGTTGTTTCACTGTTTTGAAGTGTTTTTACAACTAAAAAAAAAGATATAAAGTCGCAATTGTGAGTTATAAAGTCAGAACTGCGTGGTATAAACTCGCAATTGCGAGTTATAAAGTCAGAATTGCGAGATATAAACTCACAATCACGAGTTATTCTGACTTTTTTTCTCAGCATTGTGAGTATATCTCACAATTCTGACTTTATAACATGCAATTGCGAGTAATAAAGTCAGAACGGTAAGATATAAACTCGCAATTCTGAGAAAAAAGTCATTTTTTTCCTCAGAATTGGACTTTATAATTCGCAGTTGCGAGTTTATATCTCACAAATTCTGAAAAAAGAAGTCAGAACTGCAAGATATAAACTATCTTTCTATACCTATATCTATATATCTTTAGCTATGTCTCACAATTCTGACTTTATTTCTAGCAATTGTGAGTTTATATCCCACAATTGTGAATTTATAACTCACAATTCTGACTTTATTTCTCGCAATTCGAGAAAAGAAGTCAGAATTGCGAGATGAAAAGTCGCAACTACCTTTTTTATTTTTTATTTAGTGGCGTTAACAAGCTTCCATAAAAAACATCAATGTTCAAGAAACATTACTTTAAAACATTACATTTATTAATACTAATAAACAATAAACACAGTACTTGAACACAGTAATAGTATAATGTACTGACCTCGAACTTTCACCGTCAGAACCGGCGAGCTGTGGGCTCCGATGCGGTTGCGGGCCTCGCAGTAGTACTGGCCGCTGGCTCGAGGGCTGACCTCAGCAATGGTGTAGCTGGGACCCGATCGAGTTTCCCAGGCGTCAGCCGCATTGATCCGGTGCCAGGTGTAGTTCTCCACCGCCGGATTGGCCTGACTGCTGCAGGTCAGCGTCAACGAGCTGCCCGCTTCGATCACAGTGGAAGGCTGAGCCAACACAGAGGTGTTTTTGGGGGCATCTGAAACAGAGAAAGAGAGAGAGAGAAAGGGAGATGTTAAAAGAAATAAAGAAAGAAACAAATGGAGATCTAAAGACAACAGGAGGATTGAGGTTGCCAGGAAGTGACTGCAAATTTCATAAGAGAAAACTGAAACTACAGTATTTGTGCATTGCATACAGGCCTCACTATTAATTGTTAAAGGGGTCCTTGATTATGATTTCACTTTTTTAACTTTAGTTAGTGTGTAATGTTGCTGTTTGAGCATAAACAACATCTGCAAAGTTACGATGCTCAAAGTTCAATGCAAAGGGAGATATTTTCTTTTACAGAAATCGCTTTTTAAAGACTAAAACAGCTGGTAGGGACTACAACGAGCTTCTTCCCGGGTTGGTGACATCACAAACCCCAAAATTTACATAAACCCCGCCCCCGAGAACACACAAAAAAGGGGGTGAGGCCATGTTGGGCTGCTTTAGAGAAGAGGAAGAGTTGTTGTACTAGATTGTTGTTGCCATGCCATCGTTTTACACCGGACTGCTTCACAGACGAGGATCAGTTCAACGCTGGATTTGCACAAAACATTAACATGACGGCACATGCTAGTCGATGAGTTGAATCAACTCCACAGCGACTACAAAAATTTATCCACTAACCATTCAGAAACGTCCAGTTTCATTCTAAAATTCTCACATCCAAATAGGGGCAAATTTGACAATCTATAATAAATGATCTGTGGGGTATTTTGAGCTGAAACTTCACAGACACATTCTGGGGACACTAGAGACTTATATTACATCTTGTAAATAGGTCCCCTTTTAATATATTTCAATACAAATCCAATAAAATAAGTAGTTCACACAGGTATATAGAAACTTTATAATATAATATTATAAGTATAAACTTACAAAGCACTGAAAGAGAAATAGTGGCTGATGTCTCCATGCCTAACACATTCCATGCGGTGCAGTAGTACTGTCCGGCATGATGGGAACGCACGCTAAGGAAGGTGAGATTTTGCGCAGTGCCTTTGGTCCAGGGCTGCCCACCGTTCACTTTGTACCAGAAGTATTTCTCCACAGGAGGGTTGGCGTTGCTGCTGCAGGTCAGATTGACAGCAAACCCTTCCATAATGTCTCCTTTAGGACTGATGAGGATTCTTGTGTTCTTTGGGGAGTCTGGAAACATGCATGATATATTATGCAATACATAAAAGCACTGTTGTTGATTTCAAATACACTACCATTCAAAAGTTTGGGTAAAAGTTTTGTAATCCGCTGATGTTTTATTATTCGGCAGGTGATAATTCAAAATTTTGAAAAGCAGTAGCACACTTGTCCTACATAAACTGCACAATCCGAGGTATCAGTCATGCCTATGGCATAAACAATGTGGGATTGTCACGTACCACAGTTTAATACTAACCCCTGACCCTAAGTATGACCAATGGTAGTAGTGATGTTTGACTTAGCAAGTGAAAACAGGAAATAAATACTCCTTTCATGGCTGAGCATGATGTGGCTTCCCGATTTGCCCTAAATTTGTACACTTGATTTGAACTTTGATCTATTGGAGGTTGGCAGACAATGTATGACAATGTGACATAATGTCCTGCCAAAATTAAAGTTATTACACAAGAACCAGCAACTGGAAAAAACTCACAAAGACATCAGCTCAGCAACATTGGAAACATGTGTCTAATTAGGGAAAGTGAAAAGTTGAAATGTCTGGTGACATTTCCAAAAAAAACAAAAAAAAACAAGCCGGTCATTTTGACCTATTCACTGATAAACTGCACATCCTGCAGTTAAAAAGCTGCAATATGTAGAAATGCATGCAAACAAACTAGTAATGCATAAATAGATAATAGATACATAAAAATAGAAGTAACCTACAGGTAACATTCAGTAAAAGCGGTCTGGACCGGTCTGTGCCGAGTGGGTTGCGGGCCACACAGAAGTACTCTCCATGGTCCCTGTAGTCCAAACTCCACAATCTCAGCTCAGGTTTAAAGCTGTCTGGCACGCTGCCACTCTCTCCTTCCTTAAACCAGGCAAAACTTTCTGCTGGCGGAGCTCCATCACTACTGCAGGTCAAAGTCACCGAATCGCCCTCTCTGACTGCCTCTCGAGGGGTGATCTGTACCGTGGTGTAGCGAGGAGCATCTAAGAGACACAGAAAGAGAGAGATGAAATAGACTGCTGACAGTAGAATTTAACTGCACACACTCAGACACCTGCTTTAAACACTATATGTACTAGTTTTATGCATTTAAAACAGAAAATGCACAGTTTCCTTGAGGAGCTATTTTTCTTAAAGGGATAGTTCACCCAAAAATTAAAATTTTGTCAGCATTTACTCACCCTCAAGTTTGAACACAAAAGAAGATATTTTTAAGAATGTTGGTAACCAGACAGGTGACGGTAGCCATTGACTTCCATTGGATTTTTTCCCCACTATGTTAGTCAATGGTTACGATCAACTGTCTGGTTACCAACATTCCTAAAAATATCTTCTTTTGTGTTCAACAGAAGAAAGAAACTCTTACAGGTTTGGAACAACTTGAGGGTGAGTAAATGATAAAATTTTCATTTTTGGGTGACCTGTCTCTAAATAATACATACGTACATACAATCAGTTAATTTAGTATTAATTTAATATTCACAAAATATGCGTTAAGACCCATCAGCCTGTGCCTTCTAGAGTTTCATGACAAAACTATGTATATACACGCAAACACACACACACACACAGAACATTTGTCCATAAGCATAATAAATATTTTATACTCACATCCAAGAGCCAGGGTGACTCCCGGTGACTGAACATTTTGAGGGGGTATTGGGCGGCAGGTGTAGGTACCTGCATGCTGGCTGTCAAAGTTATAGATGGTTGACAGCTTGCTGGACTGTCCCAAGTTGATCCCATTCCGATAAAGTGCAAAGTTCCTGCCGGGTGCGGCACATCCTCGTGCCACACAGCTCAGGAAAACCGTCTCGCCAGCAGCAAACATGTTGCCAATTCTCGGTGGATGTACGTGAACCTGAAGCTCTGGAACCAGGACAGCATTTCACTATATTTGGTCCATACTAATACATGCTACACAATTTTAGGAGCAGCTAGATGTGTTTTCTCCACAGTAATATGCAAATACACACAAAAATGTTTTTTTAATTTCTCAAATGAATAGATTTTTTGAATAAAATGTGAGTGTAAAACTTGCTGCCACAATTCTAGGGAGTTGCCAGGCCATTGCTATGTGGTTGCTTGGGCGTTTCTAGGTGCTTATGTATATAATTGTCTATAAAATATTCCCCCCACCCGCTGACAGCCATTGTTCGAATAAATAGGTAGTCCCACCCCAAAAATATTATTGTTTTACTTACACTACCATTCAAATGTTTGAGTTCAGTAAGACGTTTTTGAAAGAGGTCATCAAGGCTGCATTTATTTAATAAAAATACAGTAAAAACAGCAATATTGTGAAATAATATTAGGATTTAAAATAACTGTTTTCTATTTTAATATATTTTAAAATGTAATTTATTCCTGTGATGCAAAGCTGAATTTTCAGCATCATTACTCCAGTCTTCAGTGTCACATGATCCTTCAGAAATCATTCTGATATGCTGATTTTCTGCTCAAGAAACATTTCTTATTGTCATAAATTGAGTTAGTGCTACTTAACATTTTTGTGAAAACAGCAATACATTTTTTCCGGATCCTTTGATGAATATAAAGTTTAAAAAGAACAACGTTTTTTTAAAAAGAAATCTTTTATAACATTATAAATGTCTTTAATGTCACTTTTGATTAATTTAATGCATCCTTGCTGAATAAAAGTATTGTAAATCCTACTGCCCCAAACTTTTGAACAGTACTGTATAGTTGTATCTACATATGAAACTGGGTATTATAATATTTTAACATTAAAAAAAATAAATTTATGGGGCTTTACCTGTGACGGAAAGTGTGATTGCATCAGGAGACGTCCATCGCTCCTGTTGGTTTTCAGTCTCAAATCTGAAATGGTACATTCCTGCATCGCTCAGCTTCACGTTTGAGATCTGTAAACTGCATCTTTTGTGGCCCCCCATGTATTTGACCCTGTCCCTGTACGAGAGGCTCAACAGATTCCCATCAGTATGGTAGGCGATTTCCCGCCGGCCCTCCACAGAGATGTGGAACCACATGAACCGCGTGGAGCTGTAGGGCGAGGGGTAATCGTAGCGGCACGGCAGCGTTACCATGGTCCCAGCCCAAACGCAGATGTCTGTCCTGGAGAAATACACCAGCCATTTACTGGCCCTGACTCCTATAAAGCAACAGAAGAGTAATCAGAGGCCGGCACTGACCTCAGTAAGGTGTGCGCTGTTGACGCCAGGGATAAAAACAGGAAAAAACACAGATCAATACAATATAAATAACCTGTGCACCAAGGGCACTCAGGTAACATAAGAGCACAGATTAGACTCAGAGCATCTGCATTAAGAAATCACATTCATATCTCTATAAAAACACAAGATACGTGTCCAAAATTACCTGACAGAAGAAGTGTAGAGTAAATGAAGGTCAGAATTATGCGTACCCACATCTCAGCCCTGTGTGTAAAAGCAGGAAAGACCATAAGTAACTTCAAAAATAATCAAGAAATTAATACCTGTTTCTGATGTAACAGTACCTGGTTCTGATGTTCTTCAGCAAACGCTTCCAGCCGTCTGTGGACACATGAATGCACATTTGTTGAAGAGGGAGATCCGAGTGGCACGGCGTAGGACGCTGAGCCGGAGAAAGCAGAAGTTGAAGGATGTGATAGGCTGGCCATCCCCTGTCTCACCTCCCATCTCTCTCTCTGAGCCTCTACACTCAGTCTCTGTCTCCAGTGAAACTCTACTCCACCTTCAGCAAGGTGCACAGGGCAATAACCACAAGTTGCTGACATCCACATCACATCACACAAAAAACATGTTTAGGGGAACTGAGGCATCAGGAAGCACTTCTAATAACACATTTACTTTGATGCATTTCTTAAAGGTGCAATATGTAAGAATTTTGCAGTAAAATATCCAAAAACCACTAGGCCAGTGTTACATATTTTGTTCACTTGAGTACTTACAACATCCCAAATGTTTCCAACTATTTGTAAATCGTGATAAAATTGCATTTTTAACCAAGGCTCCGGGACGTGTGAGGAGTCGCCTGTCAATTGCGCCATACCAACGTTACCCTCGGTTTCCGGTTTTATTTTGTAGAAACCATGAAAACACCAAAGATGCTTTAATATTTACATGTTTTAATAGACAAGGGAACAACTGTTCTGATATATTTATAGACAGAAAACTAATTGTTGTTATATAGCTCAACATGTTTAGTCTTATTGTTTAAATCTAATTTTTTTTATTTTTTGCGAGTACCATGCTTTACCATGCCTCAGAGAAAAATACTATTTTGTGAAGTAGCTAATATAGCATAATCAGATGCAGCTTTATTTTTAGTAACAGTAAGAATTTTCTCCATCATACAATACGTTTTAAAATTAATTGCATGCCATTTATCAACACAGTCCATCCAGCATTTATTAATATGATATTCTAAAATTGATCTAGCTTACTGAAGTGTGCAACAAGTGTCTCACATCAGCCACCGAGCGAATGCACAGAGTAACGTTATAACTTAATTTTCAGCACACTCAAATGTATCTAATATGATAAACAGAGCTGTGTTACCTCATACTCATGACCGCAAAAGCAGAAGCGGCGCCGGCGACTGTGGCATAGTAAAAGTTCCGCTGCTCACGAGGCGTGTTGCAATCGCTCCAGCGGCCTCGTTCAGCTCCCACAACACTCGGTCCGGCTCTGCTTCATACTACAGTAAAGTTAATAATCGCATCCATGAACATGATTTTTTCCTGAGTCCTATGCCCAATTCTTTTCCACCGGATGTGAGGTGAAGACCACATGTCCCAAGATTCCGCGCTCAAACCTGGCATCATCAAGCTACGCCTTTGTTTTGAATAGGCTCTAGCGACCTCTAGCGGACAGAAAATCCTACATATTGCACCTTTAATCAAATTAACTTACTAAAAAGGCCAATCTTTTCTTATATTAAAGGCAAGGAATGGTTTCTTAGCCTTATAATTTTTCAGCAAGTTTCTTGTAGTTTTATGACACATGACTATGACACAGGGAACATATGTACTGTAAAGTCAAAGAATCTCTTTTGGAGGTGTCATGAAAACATACAATTTGAAGTATTGCATTTCTAGTATTTGTAGTAAAACCACAGTTATTTTGGTAACATTTTACAATAAGGTTTTATTTGTTAACATTATTTAACTACATTAGTTAACAAGACATAAGAATGAACAATACTTCTACAGCATTTATTAATCTAAGTTAATGTTAATATCAACATTTACTAATACATTTTTAAGATCAAAAGTTGATTTGATTACATTAGTTAATGCATTGAGAACTAACATGAACATTTTATTAACTAACATTAACAAAGTTTAATAATGCTGTAAAAATATATTGCTCATTGTTAGTTTATGCATTAAATACTGTTAACAAATGAGACCTTGCTGTGTTTCTTAAAGAGTTACCATTATTTTGATCAAAACTAGCCGTGGGTTTACCACAGCAATTGCAGTGCAATGTATTTGCACTAAAACCAGCCACGGACCTTAACTAAAATTTAATTTTACTACAGGAACAAGAGTATTTCTTGTAAAATCGTAGTAACCACAAGTAAGACCATCTTTTATGGAAATTTACTATGGTTTACAAAAGAAACAACTGTGGTATTTAATGTAAAATTATAGTAATCACAAGTAAAACTTTATGGTGATTAGCTATGGTTTTACCATAGGAACAAAAGTTTAAGTAGTTGTAGTTGTTGTGAAACTTATAGAAACCTCAAGTAAAACCCTTTTCAGAAAATACTCTAGCCTCAAGCTGGCATGAAGACAGGCGCAGCAGATGTGTTTAAAAGTAGACCATAGCGACCTCTTGTGGCATGAAGAAGGAGATGCAGTAGAAAATTAAATCAAATAAAATTTCTAAAAGAGTAACATTCATTTAGTAAATCCAGAATTTACTGAGTTTTCAGTTTTGCATTAGCTAAAAATCAGTTATTCATAGTAAACCAAAAGCTTTTAGACATCTTATTTGAACCTGAAGTGTACATCATCTGATTGCTGACAACATTTTACATAAACAACCATGTAAACCAACCACTGACAGCTTAAATAAATGTGACTGTAAATCTTTTTGGTGACACTGGCGTATCACTGACATGTCTGCAACACCAAATAATATGCACAAATTTTTCTAATAACTTTCTGAAATTTAGGCCTATAGGCCTATGTTGACATTCTCTTAACTACATTCACAGAAACGTGATAGAGGCAAAAAAGCAATGTGATTCATTGCTAAAAACAATTACAATAAAGGCTAAGAGTGAAATGTTTTTTCACAGATGTAGGAAATGATCATTCTTCTCTTAAATTAGGCCATTTTTAATCTCTGCCTCCTGTAAACAAAAACAGAACCCTCTAGGGGAAGGTGAGAAGAAGGAAATTCAAGAAATACTTCGTTGAATTAACTGCACAATACAGTGGTTTCAGCTGCCATAAATATGTTAAATATGTCATAACCTCATACAGATGCACAGAAACGATTTTTACGAGGGACTTTTTGGATTTTAAGCACTTCATAACGTTTTAACATTGTTTCATTAGTATCATTAAAAATAAACAAAAATATGTCAATAATTGTTTATTTGCGACAAATCTATATGTTGGTGCAAATGTTATTTTATATTGTATTGCTTTGTGTTTTTCATGTTTTAAGTGTAGATTTCATATAGCCTACTTATGAATATTAATTAGACCGATCACACTTGCTTCGTAACCATTAGTTTAGTATCCTAATTAATATTCATAAGTCGGCCATTCAAACAGGTAGGTTCGACGGTGTTCCGGTGTTGTGCCGAATTTTGACTTGCAAAAGTCTTTGCTTGCACAACGCCGGTGTTCAGATACGGTTGTAAATAACAAAAAAGTTGTTCCTTCAGGAGGCGCACTGGGGCTCAGAATAACTAATACTCCATTGAGCGTCATACAGTCTCAGGATGTTTTTTTTTTTTTTTTTTGCGTCGTTAGAGACAAATGTAGGCTACTGTAAAAAAAAACAAACAAAAAAAAAACATTAATAACAAGGATTGGCATCTGGCATACAAATGGAAATCTGCCCCAGCGATCGCTATAAAATTATTTAAAAAAAAACAAAAAAAACAAACAAAAAAAAACCTAATCCTGTCATCACAAACGACTGTGATTGGTTCTTCCTGACGGCGCTGAGAAAAGTAACAGTTACAACGTGACTATTCTTCCTGTTTTAGCAGCGCTGTGAATGATAAACACATGAATAACGACACTAAGAAACAGTAATAGACACTGAATTGAAAATGTACAATGGTTCAGATAAGAAAATAATTATTATCCGAACAATAAAGAAAACATCATGGCCACCAATCTCCGCCCATTTGGGTCGCGCTAAATGCGAGTCTACCCTTTTAAAATTTTACGTCTACAAAACTGATGAACCTGTTACATGTGACAACATGAGGATTTGAAAGTTTCGCTGTCGGATGGACTGATATGATCCACTTACATTTCTGTCTCAGCAGAACGTCTGCCTTCGTTAAGGTAAAGATAAGGTTTATGTCAATACTTCAATTGGAGTTCAGTCATACAGTTTGTTATTAAACCATAAGAAAATATAACGTGTACATTATATTAAAAATTATAACGTGTACATAAAACTAAAAACTGACTGGAATAAACCATTATAACCCTTAATATTCAGACTGTTTGTAACAGTGCAAAAGTGGCGTTGAGAAGGTTCGTTATTGTATTTGTACATTTACCCTGACAGACAAATGAAACTGTTGTACTGTTTCAGGTTTTTCATTTGCATCATGTTGCTTCATGTTCTGCTCCTCCTTCATGCATCAGGAGGAGCTTCTTCCTCCATCTCATGTTATGATGATCAGGGGAAACCTGTTGACTGGTTTGTATATTTTTAATTGGCCTAGAAACGCATAACATGCATCATCTTGAATCACAGTCGTAGTCTACTGAGGCACGATTTATCTTTGTCCATTGTAGTGGATATATGTTTTATTCATTCTTTTTCATATACATGCCACAGTTTTAAGTCCTAGTACTGCATATCTTAAAGAGGACATCCTGGGCTTTTATGTGACATCAAATGTTGATAGTTGAAATGGCATGTCAAGCAGTGTCCTGTTTACCCTGTTCAAAAGGGCTCAGTGACAGTAAAGACATTTATAATGGTACAAAAAAAAAGCATTTTAATAAATTCAGTTATTGTCTGATTATGTAGGCAGTTTAATTGGCCTCATATTAATTAAACAACTTATTCACAACGTAACAATTTAAGTAAATTGGCTAATTAACCTGTTAACTGTCACCCCCACTTTTTTTTTTAGACATGAAAATTCACTGTCCAGACTTAAATGTTTGTAATTCAAGAACACTTTGGAATATAGACATAAGGCTGGTCTTGTTTTAAAGATGAAATTTGGCAGATTATTGTAGAAGTGAAATAACTTATGTAAGTGAAACAGAAAAAAAGTTATAGAAGTTCAAGTTTATGAAAATGTAAAATGTAAAAATATAATATTTTATATTTTATATAAAATATATATTTTACAAAACACGTTTTACTCTAAAACTGCAAGGAAATTGAAGCCAAAAATCTGAACAAGTTGTGTTCCAAATTTCAGGTTGATATCTCAAAAAATGTGCTTTCAGTAAGATTTTGTTTGGGCGCAGTACCACACTTTTTCACTAGATGACAACCAAGCTCCATTACTGACCATATAAGGGCGCCTCCATTTCCATATATGGTTTGAGTGATCTGAACCATATATTTCCATTATTTTCATACAATTTATGAAGTAGACATCCTATATAGAAGTAGTATGGGAAGTTTGGCAGAATTTGATATGAATTCAGCCTCTAATAAACATAAAAACAACATGTATGTGGGTTATAGATCGCCGCCACAATCATAAATGTATTTTTTTTCCTATTAAAAACATTTTCAGACCTTTTTTTCTCAAAAAATTGAATGGATGTTATCTTTTGAACTCTTGGCATGAAAACAAACATGTTTCAACCAATCTTTAATGATTTTTCATGTTCATCGCTATTTAAAAATAAAGGTCTGAACATGCCTTGTATGAAAATATGCTTGTTGCAAATTAATAAATTACTGCTCCGCTGTAATTTATTTTGAAAATCAGTCACGAAACGTCTATAGTACCATCAGTCATGAAAACTAGAGATTCTAAGCTTTCAAATGATATATAGTTTGTCAAGATTAGTTTAGGTTTAGTATAGGATAGTACTGTTTTAAATATGTAATGGCTGTGGGCCCACCGGTGGGCCAGTGACAGTTAACAGGTTAATATAATAGTACTTATATTTATAAAAATATACTATATTTTTTCATAGTAAAAATGATAAAATAGTTTTATTATAGGTGAATTTTAAGTTAATTTATAAGCAGAGTTAGATTTTTTTTTTTTTTTTTTTTGTTAATTTACATATCTACATAAATCTAGTTTAAGTAAAATGTCATCATCAATGTGATGGGGTCGAATTTTGCTCTTTTCTGTCTCTCCTTGCAGGTTTTACTTGTACAAACTCCCACACCTGCATCATGAGTCTGTGCAGGAGGGGCTGAAGTACCTTTTCATGGATGGAGAGAGTGAGGGATGGATAGATGGGAAGACTTTAGTTAATGACAGTCAAAGTGCTGTTGGTCGAACAGTAGGGCCTTTATATGAGGTACAGATCACCCTACAATTATGCAATTATGATAGGACAACATGACTTTATCATAAAATTTAAATTTGCTAAATTAAAAAAAAAATGAAATGTCCAGTTTTGCTTAAACCAGCTTTTGTTCTTCTTTCCAGAACATACTTTTTCATTATCGGTAATTTTCTGGCTGATTTTAGAGAATCTTACTCAGCTTATCCTGTTCTGTAGTCTGCACATTTTTCCTATTTTGCAGAAGTATTAAAACGCTGCATTGGCATTTACATTACATTAAAGGTTTAATTATAAATGTATTTAAAATCTGTTCTATTTAGTTATACTATCATTAAAAAACATTTAAAAGTGGGATAAGTGTTTTGTAATCTCATATGTACACACATGCAAACAAACATGCGCTCAAGAAACTCAAACATGTATTTATGGCTTTATGTGCACATAACTGTTTCATAATAAAAGAGGAAGTCATACTTTAGATCACATGGTCCTCACAAGGGCTTTTTTTTATCCACTATCTAATAAGATCATGTTTATTATTTCTTTCAGGGTGGTGATGTTGGATACATCTTGTATAATGACCAGCCACCACAACAGAAGCATTTTGAAGGTGCAAGCAGGACTTGTGGCCACACCAAAGGTGCAGTTTTACTGCAGTTAACTGCTTAAAAAGCTATTAATGGCACACAAACACACATTTATGTTGTGGATCATGTTGATACATACTGTATTTCTTTGTTTCAGGAGTTGTTGTCTTTGATAAGCAGCAGGGCTTCTGGTTGGTCCACAGCACACCTCATTTCCCCCCTCCTAAATCAGCGGGCACGTTTTCATATCCCAGTTCTGGCATAAATAATGGACAGAACTTCATCTGTGTCACATATCCTTTTGAGCGCTTTCAGACCATAGGTACGTCTCCAATGCATTTAAAGAGGGCTTATTATGTTTTTTGTTTTTTCTTACATTTTCAACTTTTTTTAGTTTGTGATTTTGCTGTTTGAGCATGAAAAAGGTCTGGAAAGTTACAAAGTCACTTCAAAGGGAGTTACTGTCTATATCAGTGCGCACTGTTTCTGAACTCCCTGAAAAGCCTCCATTGTAGTCTTGAGTTTTCTTTTGGGAACAAACACAAATCAGTATTCCTCGTTGAAATAATTCCCTCTCAAGGGATACAGAAAAAAAGATAAGGAGCGTGACATTTCCAAAACGTGCTCAAAGCAGTTGACCAATCACAACACACTGGTCCAGCCGACCAATCACAGCACGTTGCGCTTTTTGGAAGGTGGGGCTTCGTAAAGACAGGAACTAAACAGAGCGTTACTGACAGACTGGGAAGAGAGGTGCTGCAACAATGTCAAATATGTGAAAAATAATGTGTTATTTGAACATTCAAGCATGAAAACCTATTGTAGTGACCACCAAAAATGTAAAAGGGCATAATATGGCCTCTTTATCAAAATTGTAATGGTTTAAAATTGACTATTTTATATATTGACCTAAAGCAAATAAATATGTATGCAGTTTTTGCGCATATTTTGAACAGATAACAACATATTTTGCATTAAGTATTTGAGTCTAAACACACTTTAAAGGGATAGTCCACCCAAAAATAAACTCACCCTCATGTTGTTCCAAACCCATATGACTTTATTTCTCCTGTGGAACATGAATGAAGATATTTTGAAGAATGTTGGTAGCCAGTTTCTGTTCCCATTGACTTTCATTGTATTTTTTTTTTTTTTTTTTTCATGCAATGGAAGTCACTGGGAACTGAAACTGGTTACCAACATTCTTCATTTAATTTATTTTTAATTTATTTTTTTGGGGGTGGGGGACTTTAATGCCACAGTATATGACTGCAAGTATGAATGAGGTGTGTTAAAATTCGCAAGAATAGTATGATCTTTATGCATTTTTTTCAAATGTTCATATGCTTGTTTTATAGTGAGTCTGATGTTAGAAACGCTGCTTGAAATTCTTCTCAACTAACCTTTTCATGTGCAATTTCTGAAGACAAAACATTTATGGGATGCAGTTGCCATAGTGACTATTAGAGTAATCCTCCTGACACAGTAACCATAGTGACAACACCTCTCACTGTGTTGCTCTTTAGGTCCATTCAGTCTTGTGTTTGTAGATCACAGTATTATCACTTTCTAATAATAGTAATAAAGCAATAAGCCAGTGTTTCTCAACCCTGTTCCTGGAGGCACATCAACAGTACACTTTTCAAACTATTCCTATCCAAACACACCAGATTCAATGCATTAGCTTGTTATTGCACACTCCAAGGCTTGACATGGATGGGTCAGATAAGGGAGAGATCCAAAATGTGTGGTGTTGATGTGCCGCAGGAACAAGGTTGAGAAAATAATCCAGTCAAGGCTGTACATTTCGGATATACATCGCCTCAAGTGGCTTATTTCCTCCATAAATCAGGGAGCAATATGGCAATAGACACCAGCCCACAGTTAGACTGATGAACTATATTGGCAGTAATATATACATACAGTACATAAATGTATAATAATTACTATTTAATTTTTTTATTATTATTATTTTATTTTTTTTTTACATTTATTTTATTATCCTGTGTGGTTTGTCTCTCTTGTGGTAATGTAAAATATTTTCTTATTATGTATTTTATTTCCCTGTAATAAATTTTCCCTAGGTGAGCAGTTAAAAATCAATCAGCCTCACATATATGACTGCAGCATCCCTGGTTCTCTGGCCGCTGCTGTTCCTGCTATGGCTCAGCTCTGTAAACAAACACTGGGCAGATGGGACAACACTTCCTCCTCCCCATCCAATCGCAGTATATCACTCCTCTCATTGGCTGGAACGGAGTTCATTAGCTTCGCAAAAGGTGCATCATTTGCCAATGGTAAGACTCATTTTTAATACTGATGTAATGGTGTAAGTGACACTTTAATGCCAGCCAGTCAAATGTGTGTCGATCCAGAGTTCAACATTTAGCTCTGTTTGTTAAACAAATTTGTTCTGGTCATGTTGAGGATGTTCTTGCATCGGTTTGCAGTTTTTAAAAAAAAAATAGTTATTCTATGCAAATATGTACAAGATTGACATCCTTGACTGTTGTGATGCAAGTTGCTGTTTTACAGAATTTTGTTCCGTAAAACACGTACCAAGTTAAAAAGAAGTTCAAGTTATACACATTGCTTTGAGTAAACCGCACTGATAAAAGGTGGCAGTGTAGGACTTACTCTGAAAGTTATCACTCGTAAATTAAAGGCACAGTATGTAAGATTTTTGGATTTTAAAATATCCAAAAACCACTAAAACAATGTATTATATATTTTGTTGACTTGTGTACTTACATTATCCCAAATGTTTCCAAGAATGTTCAAATCCAGAAAAATAAGCAATTTTAACCAGGACACGGACCGTGTCCGTACGTCGCCTATCAATGACATCATACCCATGTTACCCTCGATTTCCGGTTTTATTTTGTAGAAACCATGGAAACACCAAAGACGCTTTATTATATAATGTGTTTTATTAGACAGGTGAGCAGCTGTTTGGATACATTCATCGACAGAAAACTAATCATGTTATATAGCTCAACACAGTCTTATTGTTTGAATCTCGTTTTTTTGATTTACCGCGAGTACCATGTTTTACCATGCCTAATATCAATCAGTGTGCAACAAATGTCTCATAGTAGCCGCCGAGCGAACTTACAGTACAGCATTATAACTACTCTGAACACACAAATGTACCTAATATGATGACACAGCGCTGCGTTACCTCACATACTCATGACTGGAAGAAGCGGAAGTGGTCATCTGTGGCACAATAAATTTTCCGCTGCTCTCGAGCGTGTTGTGTCACTCTTGTCTGTCATTAGCAATCACTCCAGTGGCCTCGTTCCACTCCAATGGCTTTCAGCCACACCCTGCTTCATACTCATCCTTATTCATCCTCAGCTTCTGTCACTAAAACAAATTCCTAGTATGTGTAAACATACCTGGCAATAAAGCTCTTTCTGATTCTCATTCTGATTCTGATTCATGCTCATCCATGAATATGATTTCTACCAGAGCCCCTTCGGATTCTTTTCCCACGGCTATAGATGTGAAGACAACACCTCCCATTATTCCGCGAAATCAAGCCTTCATCAAGCTACGCCTTTGTTTTTTAATAAGTGACCTCTAGCGGCGAAATATTACATATTGTTCCTTTAACAAATAATTACAAAGAAATGGCAAGTAACAGAAGTAGAAAAACTGAAAGAGTAAAACATACTCCAGTAATCTTTTTCTACAGTGTATGCATATTATAAAAAATAAGAAGTAATCATTGCTTTTTTTTCACTGTTTCATTCATAACCAGACCTGTATCACTCTTGGGTGGCGCCTACGCTACAGTCCGACCTGCTGGTTCAGTTCTGGCGTCGCTCCACTGGCCTCCTGCCCTCTGACTGCTCTCCAAGCTGGAAAGTCCTCAACATAGATCTCATTTCCCCAAGCCAGAGCATCACGTTCAAGGCTACAGAGGATCACTCGAAGTGGGCGGTCAGTACCGGCAGCGGCCGCACTGGAAGTGGGACATCGGGCGGCTGGGTCTGCGTAGGAGACATCAACCGTGACGAGGCGGAGGAAAAGAGAGGTGGGGGTACGGTGTGCCGCCAGGATGCTGCGGTGTGGAAGGCCTATCGTTCGGCTGCCTTGCAGTGCGAGGCCTGCAGTGGAGAAGTGGAGACATGCGAAAAAGCCGCACAGTATCGCTAATGCAGCTGGACAGCAGAAAGAACATCAAAATCAGGGTAATGCAGAACGACTGCAGGTGTAGGTGTTAAACAGGTATGATTCTGAGGTCAAATGCTTTTTCTATTGCATGTAGCAATATGCAGGGTAATTGATTTAAATGCAAAAGGACTGTACATTTCTGATTAAATCCTTAAATGTATGTCTCAGAACTTTAGCTAAACCGGCTATAAATTTTATTTTAATACAGTACAATTTTATGTGTTTTTAAACTGTGTATATATAAATATTTGCTTGGGCTATGATCAAATCTATTTTTTAAATACATAAGAAGAAACAGGGTATTAGATGGTGAAGTGTTTCATTTCTTCAGTATTAAAACTAAAATGCAAAAATAATATCTGTTTTCAAGCAAATTTCAAACTTCTGTTGTTACAACAAACTAACTCTCACCATTGGTTGAGACAATGGGACAATTTTCTGTTTGGTGTCTTTAGTGGCACAGAATTAAGCACATCACCTCGAGAAGCCAGAAGTGCATTATGAGAATTAGATTGAGATGTGTCTTGTTTTTAATCACTGAAGTTTTGTTGCTGTATTATATTGAAGAAAATAAAAGCACCGTATGAGACTTTAACTACATTTTCACTGCTTTAGCTTTTCACAAATTATAATAAAATATTTTGTATAACTAAGGGTGGTCAGAGTACCCAGTAGTGAGCCCCAAAAGAGGCCTGAACTAATAAAGAAAACCAGTTATACCTTTAAACTTTTAAAAAGTCTCTTACGTTGCATTTATTTGATCAAAAATACAGTAAAAACAGTAATATTATGAAATATTATTACAATTTAAAATAACTGTTTTCTATTTGAATATATTTTAAAATGTAATTTATTTTTGTGATATCAAAGCTGAATTTTCAGCATCATTACTCCAGTCTTCAGTGTCACATGATCCTTCAGAAATCATTCTAATATGCTGATTTGCTGCTTAAGAAACATTTCTTATTATTATCAATGTTGAAAACAGTTGTGCTGCTTAATATTTTTTGTGGAAATGGTGATATATTTTTATTCAGCTTATAAAGTTCAGAAGAACGGCATTTATTTGAAATTAAAATCTTATAATTGAAACATTATAAATGTTTTTACTGTCCTTATATATTACAATTTAATGAATACTTGCTGAATTAAAAGAATAAAAAACAAACTTTTTTAGTATTATTAAGGTTTCAAGCATGTAATTGTTAGGATTTTCAAAGAT
Organism: Mylopharyngodon piceus; assembly: GCA_039654765.1. Classification (NCBI taxonomy): domain Eukaryota; kingdom Metazoa; phylum Chordata; class Actinopteri; order Cypriniformes; family Xenocyprididae; genus Mylopharyngodon; species Mylopharyngodon piceus. Next base: position 14,164,487 of record CM077445.1, read on the forward strand.
TACCATTCTGCCCTAAAAGTGATCAGGCAGACCAAACCTTAAATCGCAGAGACTTGAAACTTTGAGGGATGGTAGTACCCACCCCATCTATAACGTCACCAAGGCTCACCCCAATCGGCCTGACGGTGGCGCTACAGCGATCAAAAGTACGAAATTGCTCATAACTCCTAATCCGTTAGTCACAGACTCAAGTGTCTTATATCATCAGAATCCTTGGCTCAAGAGGATCAAAACACAAATTTGGGGATTTTTTTTGAAAAAACTACTTTTGCAAACTAGTCCTAGGTTTTTCGCCCGATCAGAACCAAACCAGTGCAGATTCTCTGATAGTCTGATTGTAAATAATTACCAGAAAAAAGTCTAAATTTCCATTCACGTTCATGACGGGATGCCAAAACGTTCGAAGATTTTTCCATTTATATGGCAATTTTTTTGTCTCTGATCTAGATGGTTACAGGCTTGCTAAGTAAAACAACACCTTTTTATGCATGTGCTTAAAGACCTTAAAGTGATTGAACTCTGTTAATTGCTGCTTGCAGCTAAATTTTTACTAATAATAATAATAATAATAATATACAATATCATTGTCCATTTATTATTATTATATTATATATATTTTATAACTGCAGAAGATCAAAAAATGGAGCAGGAGACTCAAAGTGATAATTTCTCTGACTGCAAACACATAGCTCTCTTTCTCTAGTGATAAACCTAACAGGTCATGGTTCATGTAAAGAAAATGGTATTTCTGTGACATTTTTTTAATAGTCACTTTATAAAAGTTTCTATTTGTGCTTGTGAGAGCAGTCTCTGTAAAATTATTTTTAACAGCCCTTATCCAGTGTTGCTGAAACGACATCTAGTTTATAATTGGTTTTCACATGTAAATGTAATGACATTTTGAATGCATTAATCAGGTCTGAAAGCTGTCAGTTGTATCAAAATTAAAGTTTATTACAAGAATAGGAGGTATGTAGTGCATAAACGTGTCAGAATACAGATCTGACGGTACAGGACTGAAGCTGCAACATGCTTTTCACTGCGCAACACACTGGAACAACATTCACACAAGAGCACCTGATAATAAGGCACTTAACAAACAAACAAAAAAAAAGGCTATGATTGGAAATGAATACTAGCTTACGACTTACTCGCTGGATACTTCTCACTATTTTGTTGAAAGAGCAATAGAAACAGTTGCCATTTTTCCAGGATAAGCTCTCAAACAGGAATATGCTACATTGCTGTACTGTATGTTTAATTCAGAAGACACTTATTGTCTTGTAAAATAAAAACTCTATACTAGAGTGCAGCAGTAGTAAGTGTAGTATGGTAGTATGCTATTCCGAACATAACCAAAGGCTGAAAATAAATGGAGACCCCTCTTCCTTACTGCGAGCTCTCGCATGCCTCCGTTCCCACAGAGACGTCAACAGCATACGAGTCAGAGAGCGCAAGGTTCATCAGGGTACAAACAACAGTGTTGTTTTTTTTTCTATTCTTGATGATCGTAGCATTATGCATTTTTCAGTACAAAAATAATGTCACAGGCACAGCTTTGTTGCATTTTTTTAAAGGAATCGATTTGGTTTCATAGAACAGCCAGAACTGGAGACCTGCAATTCAACACACTATTGGCTCTGTCCCAAAACCTAGTGAGCTGCCTACATAGACAGCACTTTAAGGCATTATAGGTGCTCCCCACGCAAAGCTTGTTTCAAATTGTGCACTCTAAAAAATGCTGGGTTGTTTCAACCCAAATTTGAGTCAAATATGGACAAACCCAGCCGTTGGGTTTGACCATATTTGACCCAAATTTGAGTTGAAACAACCCAGCATTTTTTAGTGTAGGCTGCATGATTATGCCATCTTCTAAGGGTATGTTTACACGAAAACCACGTACTAAAAATGGAATGGCATTTTTCCTTTGCATTTTTTTGCAGACAGATGACACCGTTGTCAAAATTATCCCCGTTCACACGGATCCGCGAAAACAACTAAAAACGCTGTATTCTGCTGCTAGGCCAGTAGTTGACAATGTCACTTTGTAAAGAAACACTTTGCGCCTATAGGGCCCTATCATACACCCGGCGCAATGTGGCACCAGGTGCGACGCAAGTATTTTTTGCTAGTTTCAGCCTGACGCAGTTATCGTTTTCACGTCCTGCGCCACGTTGTTTAAATAGCAAACGCATTTGCGGCCATTTGTGCGCCCATGGGCGTGCTGGTCTGAAAACGAGGTGTGTTCAGGCGCATTGTTGGCGTGTTGCTATTTTGATCCAACTGAAAACGACAGCGCCACTGACCAACTGAAACCTGGTCTAAAGTCAATGGCGCAATATTTGTTTTGTTATTTAAAGAGTGCGTTAGTAATATGCACCTATATGCGGGCGCACAACGCGCGTACACTCTGCTTATTACAAACACAGGGATGCGCAGCAGCACACAAACATGCCAAATATTAAAAATAAAAGGATTACAATGTAACGGATTATTGTGTGCATAAAGATAAAAATGCTTTGGAGGAATCCGGCTTTTCCTGTTTTATGGTCTGCTTGCGCGCTTTAACCTCAGTTTTTCCGCTTGCAAATTCCACCATGTAAATAGCGAATCCGCCATGGCGCGAGTGCAACTGGCTTTTAAAGGGAATGGGAGACGAGACTCTGATTGGTTTATTGCACATCACGCCCAAAACACACCCATGACTCATTAAGAGAACAGGGACAACACTTTTAGACCATGCGCCGGGCGCGCCGACCATTTTTCCCATCATTAAACTAGCAAAAGTGGATTCTAAGTGCACTTGCGCCGTGCGCTTTAGACCATGCGCTTAGATCGTTAAAATAGGGCCCACAGACTGAACACGTAATACGCATGCGCATGACGTCACTGTTTTCACAAATTCGTGTTTTTGTAGTTTACACGGAGATGATAATGGTATAATTTTCAAAAATGTTCACTTTGAAACCCATTTTTAAAAACATGTGTTTTCAGGCCCCCAAAACGCTGTAGTCATGTAAATGAATGGCCAAATCGCATAAAAGGTTTTACGTTTTTAGTTGAAAATGGTGTCGTGTAAACTGCCCGTAATATACTTTCTTTTTGTCTAATTAAATGGATGTATTCTTTGTGGAGAGGGCAATCTGAGAATGTGGAAACGATTACAAAAAAATTTCATTCAATACTGAAAAATAGTTAAATACAATTAAAATTGACTATTTTACCCAATATTTTTGTGCTACTGTATATACACTAATGTTCAAATGTTGGGGGTCAATAAGAGTTTTTAATGTTTTTGAAAGAAGTCTCTTATGCTCACGAAGGCTGCATTTATTTGCAAAAATACAGTAAAAACTGTAATATTTTTAAATAATATTATAATTTATTGTAATATACAGTATTTTAAAGCATAACTTGTTCCTGTGATGACTCCAGTCTTCAGTGTCACATGATCCTTCAGAAATCATTCTAATATCCTGATTTGTTCCTCAAGAAACATTTCTTATTATTATTAATGTTGAAAACCGTTGTTCTGCTTCATATTTTTGTGGAAAACATGCTTCTTTTTTTCCAGGATTCTTTAATGAATAGAAAGTTCAAATGAACAGCATGTATTTGAAATGGAAATCTTTTGTTAGAATGTTAAGGTTTTTACTGTCACTTTTTTAATCAGTTTAACGTGTCCTTGCTGAATAAAAGTATTAATTACTTTTTTAGAAGAAATCTTACTGACCCCAGACTTTTGAACAGCAGTGTATTATTATTATTGCTAGATTATTGTGCTGTTTACTTAGGAACAAGCTCACACCAAACTGTATTGAAATCAATTGTAAAGTCTCCCATGCTCATTGCTGCCAATGTAGACTGTTGCAAAGTCATTACGAGGATTCGTTTCAGTTAGAATGCTGCCTTAGATAGTTTTACACAAACTTTTTACTAGGTTTTGGAACAGAGCCTCAATATTACCATAACTATAATTAATTCTGTTTAAATATTTAAAGAGAAAGCGCACAGTAAGCATATCAGTTTGCATACTTGGTGAGGACATTCAAGAGCGGCAGTGTTTTTTGCGACTCATCTTCAGGTAGGTGGGTGTTTTTCAGTAGCTTTTTGCCCACACAGAACAGCTCAGTGTTTGAAATGTTTAGTCAGGTGTAAGTACCTTCTGTAAGTGTTTATTTTATTATGTTGGGATCTTTTAGCTGCTCTCTCAGTTTGATGTTCATTAATAATGGGGTTTCTTGACTAATATACTGTAACCAATGGGCTTTAGAGGTAGACGGGGGGGGGAGTACTGAAAATGCTGGCATCAGCAAAAGGTACATGATTCTGTCTTGAAATTCATTATGGATTTATGAAATGCAAAAATAGTGCAATGTTTAGCAGTAACTACTATCTTAGAGCCATTTCAACCATGCTTTCACTCGAATTACTACTATAAGGACTTAAGAAAACTATTTTTGAGTCAATTCTACACAGTTACGTCACAGAGCTCTGAATGAAATATTTTGTGTCTTTTCTTTTGAAAGTACTTGGACATGAATATCCTGTTTTTCTGTTAAAATAGTGTCCGGACTAGTCGTCTGCCCTTGGCTTTGATTCGTGGGAAGGTTGCGCTGGTTTCGTTGCCAAGAGACGGAGACCCTGTTGGTGTGTTTCCTCCTCTTCTCCTTAACAGGAAGTCCACGCTAGCTGAAGACATGGCATAGAAGGCGTTTCCTGTGGGAGGTATTATTAACTCTGTGGAGGAAGAAATGAAAGACAGAGAAATAAAAAATAAATAATTTTGTAAAAATGTTTACTTTTTTTAAATATATTTTTGTTTTTTTAAATAATTTAGATTAAACAATATCAAATTAAAATACAATTAAATATTAATATTAAATAAATATATATACACTACCATTCAAAAGTTTGGTGGTCAGTAAGATTTTTAAAAATGTTTTTCTTATGCTCATCAAGGCTCCATTTATTTGATCAAAAATACCATAAAAACAGTAATATTGTGAAATATTATTACAATTTAAAATAACTGTTTTCTAATTGAATATATTCTAAAATATAATTTATTCCTGTGATGTCAAAGCTGAATTTTCAGCATTATTACTCCAGTCTTTAGTCACATGGTCCTTCATAAATCATTCTAATATGATTTATATCATTTATATGATATAGAAATCGTTTGTGATAATACATTGTCACATTTAATGTGTAAAAGTATGAATTTCTTTTTTTTTTAATTTTAAAAATTTGAACAGTAGTGTATATATTAATTTATATTTGATTTATATATTTTATTTGATTGACAGTTGACTTTATTTAATATAATGTTCATAATGTCACTGTCAAATCATTATGCCCAGAATAATGTTTACTCATTTTAGGACGTGATTCGAAAAAAACAGTATGACATGAAAAATGTGACATCACCTTTCCCCTCCGGCAGCAGTTGGATCAGCTCGTATTTGGAGGCTTCTTGAGTGTTCTGGTTGTGCTTCTCTAATGCAGAACTGATTACAGTGGGTGTTTTATCATTACTAGTGACCTGAGGCAGCACAGAAAAGAAAGTATACATTAGAACAAAGAGTGACAGCATCCATATTAAACAGGAGCTGACATGAGATGCCAAAGATGGTCTGATGTAACACTGGACTGCTGCTGTGAAATACGTCAGTTTCAAAGTCCAAAAGTGTGGGTACATTTTTTACTTTTTCACTTTCATTTGACTTTTGTTTGTTAGACTACCAGAATGCTTCTGTATAAGTTGCCATCGTGTAAATCCATTCGTATCCTGACGATTCTCATATCAGGCCCCGCCTCTGGTTTTTTATTGGTGGGGTTGTTGCCACAGGAGACAGACCGGCGATGTGATTTGACAGCTGTAGTGGGTGTGGTCAGGACAGAGGGCGTGGCATCATTGGGCGGTGGTGATGATTCAACATCCAGACAGGAAACAGACGGGGATTTCACATGCTGAAAGAGAGTTAATAAAAATGATGACAATATTCTTAGGAATAGTTTATCTAAAAATAAAAATGAAATCATCATTTGCTCAACCTCATGTCATTCCAAATATAATATTTTGCAAAATCGTCTCTTTTCTATTAATTGAAAGAATACAGTAGAGTGACCACAAGCTGTCAAACTAAAAAAAGAACAAACTAGATTTTAGATTCTAGAGTGTTGCTAAGTCTTAAAATGCTTTTTCAGATATTACCTTTCATGCAGTGTGTTATATAGCTGTTTGTGAATGTCTAAGATCAAAGTGCACGATAAATGGAGTCATTGAACTGCCAAAACGAGTTGCCCAGTCTTATTTCATACTCAAACCTATGTAGGTTTGTAACAAATTTGCTAGCCGAGAGTCTTCATTGGCTGCCTGCGAACAACGTCTACTTTGATCTGCCCTCAAACACTGTAGTTGTAGCTGAGGCCTGGAAAAGTTTGGTACTGGTTGTCGACATGTCGAGAAAACGCTGTTTTCTGCACTGCGAAAGCAAATCCACTATGCAAAGAATGAGGATTTGGGCTCAAATTGATACCGACGCTATTGTTACTGTTCGTATCACTGTGTATTAAGTGCTGAGGAAGCTGAAATTCAGATATGGTAATGGGAGTTTCGTTTCTGACATGCGTTGTGAGCGGTTGACAAATCACAAAAGACTGGGCCATCTGACCAATCAGAGCAGAGTAGGCTCTCAGAAAGGAGGGGTTTAAAGAGAATGATTCCTTTATCGAACCGTTTCAGACACTGTGAGAATGTAGGTGATGCTGCATTATGTATATTATGATAAAATTAACGTGTTTTTTGACCTTGGACGCATGTAAACCTATTGTAGGAGACTCCAAAACAAAATTAGGAACCTTTAAAATAGCAGTTTAAATCAACTGGGGCAGTTTAAATCAAAATAGCCCAAGTCCAAGTCTCTTTCTGTTCCCTTCATTCAGTTTATAGCCCCTTTCATACAGTAATCCCAGTAAATAACTGTAAAATTACCAGAAAAACTTTACCTGTAAATACACAAAATATGCTGTTCACACAAGCAAAGGCATTCTGGCATTTTACCATTAAGAGACCGTTCACACATCAGCACCAAAATACTGGTAAATTCTGTGTTGTCAGTCATCAGAAATGATCTTTAAACTCTGCACCGTTGTCTTCATTTTCGCGCATTTTTGCGCTTTAGTTTCACTATCTGTTCAGTTTGACAACATTTTTAAGTTAACGTTTTTTAATTTAGCAGTTTGTGTGAAAGGTGCTTATGTCTGTGGGTTATTTCATCTGTTTTGTTAAATCTCATGTCTGCTAAACATCTGTTTTTCTGTTTCACAGAGGAAAGAAAGACTTACGGGTTTGGAGCTGCGCTCATGATGATGACAGAATTTTTATTTTTAGGCAAACTCTTTCTGATGTCAAAAGCTAGAACACTGGTCTTAAAAGGTGAGTTTGAGATATAAAAAAGAGCCATATTAAAAAATTATTTGTTATACACAACCAGTCAAAAAGTCAGACACATCTAAAGATTGTTTATCTACGGAGCCCCACACGTGACATGCAGGAAAAAAATAGCATGCTAAATTGTGCGCACGCTTTACTAAGTCGTTCCCTCAATTTATAAATCGTGCGCACAATTTACTATTTCATTCCATCTATTTACTAAATCGTGCATATGATTTACTATTTCGTTCCCTCGATTTGCTAAATCGTGCGCATGATTTAGCAAATCGAGGGAACGAAATAGTAAATTGTGCGCACGATTTAGTAAAAATTCCAGCATGTCGTGTGGGGCTCCGTATTTATCAGAAATATTTTCCACATTTTAGAATAAAAGTCATCAAATTGATGAAATAACACTAATGAAAGCTTGTTAGCTCAAAAATTACACAACAAAATTTTTCAGGAAAAGATATGAAGAAAAAAGTAACAAAACTCATCTAAGCATAACCTTTCAGATTAAAAGGTTTTTGGATCATGAGAAACATAAATTCAGTCAAAAGTGTCCAACCTTTTGAATGGTAGTGTGAATTTTTTACAACAATCATGTAAAGTGCACAGAATAAAAGTTTATCCTGGATCAATTTGAAAAAGCAATTTTAAAATGCTATAAAGAGCCTCTGTGGGCTCTCAAATAATAAATATCTCAAAGTTGCTGATAACACTTTGGAAGCCGGGCTTTTAAAGACCCATTACTGCGAAGTAATCAAAATAAAGCTCTTTATTTGCACTTACCTTGCAAAGCTTGGATAGCAGGTGATTCACGGGAGACGGGAAGTCAAATATGCCATCAGCATCCATTGTTGTATTTGCCACAGTTGAGAGAGAGCTGTAACGGGAGAACAGAACGATCTTGTCAAAAACTGTATTCTGTCAGGAGGCTCTTTGCCATGTGCTGCTTATGACATTGATTCTTTCTGAATAGACTCTAACCTAGAGTATAAATACAAAACTCAAAATCAGCAGTAGCTTTGAAGTCACACGCTAACTGCAGACTATAAGTGTGTCTTTGTCCTGCTTTAAAACTTCATTTCATTCAACTCAAGCAGCATCACGGTGCTTAAGAGCTCATGAAAGAAACATCTGTGTGTGCATGTCAGGGACTGAGCTTGATCCTCAGAATAGCCTACAGGAAGATTGTCATTTTAATAGTTATAAAGAAAAAATGAGCCCAGGATTTACTTTGCAAAATAAGAGAAATGCATACCATACTGCAGAATATAGTAGTGTTTACTAAAAATGACCTAAAAAAATTGTTGCATATATGTTCAGCAGAGTAAAAACAATGCTGAATGCAAATAATAATATGCAACTGCCGTAAAGATAATTGTGTAGAGTAGCCTAAATTTTTTTTGGCAATGTCTGTTTCTCCAATCAAACTCTACTGTATTTTTGTGGAAATGCATTTGTCACTTGTTAGAAGCTAAAAGATGCTAACATTGACAGGTTTATATATATATATAAATTATATAACATATATATGTTATACAATTCAAATACAATTTTTATATATATATATATATATATATATATATATACAGTGTATATATATATATATATATATGTATATGTGTATATATAAATATATATACATATACATATATATATGTATATATATATACACATATATATATATATATATATACACACTGTGTATATATATATATATATATATATATATATATATAAAAATTGTATTTAAATTGTATAACATATATATGTTATATAATTTATAAATAATTTAAATACAATTTATATATATATATTATTTATAAAGAAGGATATACAAGAAAATTAAATAAAAATTAATAAATAAACACTACAAATGCTTTTTTCAATAATGCTTATTATTCATTTTGCACAACAAGTGAAAATTTACCAGATTTTATTTTATTTATATTTATTACCTGGCATGAAACTGTCTTATTCAGTCATATTTAGATTTTTTAGAGAATGTAATAATAATAACAATAATATTATATATATATATATACACATACATACATACATGCATACACACACACACACACACACACACACAAGAAGATAAAATATTGTATAAAAAGAAAATTTAATTATTTTTATACTATTTTTTCATCTTCTTGTACAGCACTTTGGTAAATTTTGATTTGAAAAAACAAATTTTGGACTCTGCAGTAACAAAATAATGCTGTGTGGTTGTTAATGTAGGAAATTTGTTGACTGAACATGATGTTCTTACTCTGGACACTGTGTGATTATCACTGTAGGGTTCAGGCTACGCCCAGGACTCGGCTCGCCCGGTGCTTCAATCTGATTGGACAGCTTGTAGCTATTTAAAAAAAAACACATGGACAACTTATCATAAAGCCAATCAGTGTGAATCTGAGACTTTCAGCATAGAGTTACAATAGTATCACTGACCTTTCCTCTTCACATAGAGCGGGTACACTGTGATACCACTGAACAAACGTCTCATCCGTTCTGAAAATGCTGTTTTTACATGAGGACTGAAGGAGGCGAATTTGAGCAATGACTTCAAACTCCTAAAATCAAGAGAATGTGATGTTAATAACTTTTTAACTTTTTTAAACACCAAATGAATGACAGTCAAGTATATAATCTCCATTAACTCACCCGTCGTCTTTTGTCGAAGTTAATGAAGCCATTCTGTAAGAGACAGTAAATTTAGGTTTACACAATGACCTGCTTTAGCTAATGCAACGCTGACTTTTAGTTTTGTTTTGACACATCTCGGTTCTGTCATACGAGTTTTGATAAACCTTGCGAAACCACAGCTATTTTTATACTTCACAGCTGGATGTGCTGCTGATACGGTCTATTTTATATTTTCATGATGGGCTGGAAACTATACATCACCTCCAATCTGTCTTTGACTGCAGTGTCCAGCATGGTGAGATCTCTGAGGAAGATGCCCAGGTATGGCACAGTGCCCTGAGCGCACGACTACAAAAGAAATACAGCATTCAGGATCGGGTTTGTTTCGGTATACATCAAAGATTATAAACAGTACATCACACTGTGATAATATTACATACATATGCATAGTTTGCATTATATATACACTACCAAAGTTTGGGGTTGTTAAGATTTTTTTTATGTTTTTGACAGAAGTCTCTTCTCTTATGCTCACCAAGGCTGCATGTATTTGATCAAAAATACAATAAAAACTGTGAAATATTATTACAATTTAAAATAACTATTTTTTATATTAACATATTTTATAATGCAATTTATTCCTGGGATGTAAAGCTGAATTTTCAGCATCATTACTCCAGTCTTTAGTGTCACATGATCCTTCAGAAATCATTCTAATTTGTTGCTCAAGAAACATTTATTATCAATGTTGTAAACAGTTGTGCTGCTTATGGAAACTGTGATACATTTTTAGGATTCTTTAATCGAACAGAATGTTCAAAAGAACAGCATTTATTTGAAATGGAAATCTTTAAGAAAAATGGATCCCAAGTTTATGATGTCTTGATAAGCTTTTGTTATTACCCTGTATTAATACATACTATATTATGGAAGCTTGTTTCCACCATGAAATAAAAAATTAAAAAGGTAATTGCGACTTATCTCACAATTCTGACTTTTTCTCGCAATGGCGAGTTTATATCTCACAATTATGACCTTTTTTCTCAGAATTGCGAGATATAAACTCACAATTGCAAGTTATAAAGTCAGAATTGCATTATATAAAGTCAGAATTGCAAATTATAAAATCAGAATTGTGAGATATAAACTCGCATTTGCGTGTTTATAATGTCCAATTGTGAGGGAAAAAAGACTGACGTTTTTTCTCAGAATTCAGAGTTTATTTTTTTTACATAATTGTATGTTATAAAGTCAGAATTGGGAGATATAAACTCTAAACGATATAAACTTTATAACACGCAATTGCGAGTTTAAATCTCGCAATTCTGAGAAAAAAAAGTCAGAATTGTGAGATAAAATTCGCAATTACCTTTTTTATTTTTTTTATTTAGTGGCGGAAACAAGCTCCCATATTATATACTTTAACAGGTATTAAAACCATAACAATTTATATAATATATTTATATATATATATAAAAATGAAAAGGAGCCAAACATATATAATGGACCCTCTTTTTATTAGTATTTTTGTATTATTTTTACTATTATTATATTTACCATCATTATCTTTATCATTATTCTTATTTTATGTCTATTATCTGTTATGTGAAGTGGAAAGTTGTTCTGTGGGGATGGGATTATTTGTAGCTATTACCAACATTACAAAATTATAATAAAAAGAAATAGAAATCTTTTGTAACATTATAAATGTCTTTAAAGTCACTTTTGATCAATTTAATGTGTCCTTGCTGTATAAAAGCTGTATTAAAGGTGGACTCAGTAGATTTTGAAAAACTGTTTGGAAGTTAGTCGGGCCGACATCAATAACAAACGTGTAACCAATCAGCATTAGGGGGCGTATGATGGTCAAGGAGACAGAACGAGCAAGAGGGAGATTTGAAAAAAAGAAGAAGAAAAAAAAATGCAGAACGAGAGATGGGACACAATACAAAAGAGCTCAAAAGCATATCACTGGAATGAAGGGTTATGACTGGGCAAGCCCTTTAGGACCCGCGTTTATATTAGAAAAGCTTTCCAGCGCTGGAGAGAGCTAAGCGGGAAGGCCTGAAAACAGACGCGGAGGATGCTTTGATTCCGCTTCACATGTGAGTAACACTGGGTTTGAGTGTCATTGATTATTTGGAGCTGCTGTGCTGTTGGCGACTAACAACGAAAACATTGTATTTATTCTTGTGTACTGTACGTTCATTTTTTTGTGCTTCCTTGTCGTTCGTTCATCAACTGCGCTTTATTTTTCATGAAGCATTTTGTTGCATGTCAGCTGTGATAAACAGACATCCACTCACATTGCGTGTGTAACAGAGGCCAGATAGTGAGAGTTGTGCAGATAAACCACTGCGCACCGCTAGAGAATGCGGTGTTTAGCGTTATTGTTAGTGCACTCGCCTCACCTCCCAGCAGCGAACGGGCCGGGGTTCAAAACCGACTCGGAGCAGGGTGGTTAGGATTGGAGTGTGACTTTTGGAGGTGGAGCAATGAAGAGAGGGGTGGGTTTGTTTGGGTTGTTTTCAAATATCAACAATGTCCAACAGCATTTTTCAAAATCTACTAATCCTACCTTTAATTTCTTTCAAAAATGTTACTGATCCCAAACGTGTGTTTATACTGTATATATATTTAAGGATGCTTACCCCTGTAAACCTCCTGTTGTTGATTTTAGTGTCATGGTTTGCAAATTTGGAAGTCCCCTCCTGTAGAATGAAAGTGAAACTTGTTGTTGTGCATGTGTTATGGAGGCATAAATAATTCAATTAATCTGATTCAGTTGGGTTCCTATGTTTGCAAAATGTCTCTGCGTGATGCATTTAAATCAGGCATGTTGTTGAATTACACAAGTTTACAGTGTGAGGTTGTGTTTTTGCATGACTGAATCTGAGATTACTCATTCTATTCATGCCATCAGTTCCTCCCTTCAGGCCATGCTCAATTGATGCAGTTCTTTACGGCGATGTAGCACAGAACATCGATTGGCCTGATATTTCTCCATCAATGAATCGACATGCTCTCTAATAACATTAGCGAGAACGCCGTTTGAATTGGCTGCTTTGTGTCGTGGTGTGACTGACCTCTTTGAGTAGCTCACGGCTCTGGGAGTAGTTGTCTTTCTCTGAGAAGATGTCAGAAAGTTCCTTGTATCTCCCCACAGCTTCCCTGTCAGCATAGAGGAACAGACTTTAGGTTATTTTGCGCTGCTATTGTTAAAAAGTATGCAACATTCTCATGTACCACGCATCATGTTGTGCATTTCAATGCAAATTGCAATTATAACTGTAACCATGACTTTACAGATTAAAGGAATACTCCAGATTAAATAAATTTTCATGCATCAACCAGCGGTTTTCCAAGTAATCACAGACCTGTCTGTCTCATGCCAGGTCTTTCTCAGTCTGTGGATTGGGTTACTCTGCAGTGCTGATAGAATGGCGTACAGTGAGGAGAAGTTTTTCCTGGTTCTGCAGGCCTGTTTGGGAAACAAACCACACACTCATGTGAGTCATTTATTCTGGCTGATGACATCACCTATGTCTGTGTCTGAGTTTACAGTTAAACTGCTCTGACTTCTGCAACACTGATCCATTTCTCCAGCAGTCTTGCCCTCTGTTGGCTCTTCAGACCCGTGTTCCACAAGCACGAGGCAGTGACGGCGTTAGTTAAGCGATTAAACTGCTTGATAGTGGCTCTGACCGACCAGCACGCTCCTTCCTGGCCCTTCTTATCTCTCTGAGACCATAGAGACCCCAGACAGTGATAGGGCACCAGCTTCAAAAATAGATCCTTAAGGAAAAACAAAAGGATTTCATTTAAGGATATTACAGATGTTCAAAGCCCTCAAAAAGTGGGGTAAGCTGTGGCACATTATACTTTAAATTAATTTTTCTAGTTTCAAACTAATCACTGGTCTTTTCCACAGATTTTTGAGTGGTATGATCAGACTCACCGTCTCAATCCTGGTCAGCTGTTCTGCGATCACACTGGATGGAAACCCCAGGATGCTGGTGGCATCAAACTCTGAGGGATCAGGAGGAGATGTCACGCCTTTGGTAGGATCTGTAGAAGATCAATACAAATCAATAAGATGTATCTGTCTAACATGCAGTCAGAGTTAAAAATTAATGCTTGCTAAGAGGCAAATGTGCTTACAAATGAAAAAAAGTAAAAAGTTTGGGGTAAGATTTTTTTTAAAGAAATTAATACTTTTATTCAGCAACGATGCATTAAATTAGTCAAAAGTGACAGTAAAGACATTTGTCACAAAAGATTTATTTTTCAAATAAATGCTGCTCTTTTGAATCAAAGAATCCTGAAAAAATGTATCACAGTTGCCACAAAATATGAAGCAGCACAAATGTTTTCAGCATTAATAATAAGAAATGTTTCATGAGCAGCAAATCAGCATGTTTGAATGATTTCTGAAGGATCGTGTGACAGACATTTCAGCTTTGCCATCACAGGAATAAATTACATTTTGAACATATTAAAATAGAAAACAGTTCATTTTAAAATGTAGTAATATTTCACAATATTACATTTTTACTGTATTATTATTTCAAATAAATGCAGCATTGGTTGGCATAAGAGAAAACATTTATCTTACCAGCCTAAACTTTTGGCAACTGTTTTAAGAGCTTACAAAATGCACTGTTTAAAACTGCAATGTACAGACCAATGAATTTCCACGACATTTTCTTTCCTTTATGGACAGGAATAAAGCTTTTTAAAAAATCATTTTATTGAACAATTTATATCCAGTGAAGAATATTAGCTTGAAATTGACTATAGAAATTTCCCTGAATCTGTAGGATTGTATTACTTTCCATGACTTTTCAGTTACAGTTTTAAAATGATTTTCAGGTTTTCCATGAATGTTTGAACCCTGAATACAAAAATGTTATTTTATTGTGGCACACGCAACTAAGTCAATCAAATCTAAAAATTATATACTAAGAAAAAGCTCATTGTTGACGTCAACTAACAGCTGTTACTTTAAAATTTTAAATAACATTTTAAAACTCCAGACCTTCATGTAGTAATACATTCCTGCCACCAAAATGAAAATATGAGGTACAAATGTTCTTGTGACAGGTAGCAACAGGTGGTTTTACAGAGTGACTGGCAAGCTTGTGATGCTGCAAGTCACACAATAACCTGCACTGTCTGTCACAAACGTACAAAAAAAACAAAAAAAAAAAACTGTGAAGGATTGCCTTTGTCAAAGAGACAAACATCCTGACCTGAGAGTGAGCCAGACAGCAGTGTTTTCTCACTCAGCTCCTCAGCGATCCTCAGCAGTCTGCCTTTGATTTCCGCCCCTGAGGTGTCTGTTGGAAGCAGGGGGGCAATCCGCAGCAGGCAGGAGGGATCGCTCAAAGAGCGGAAATCCTCAGGATAGTCACTCAGCCATGTGCTGAACACCGTACACACCGCCCTGAACACAGCAAATGCCGATAAATACTGTAACTTTACTATCACAATACAGTTTAAATGGCATAAGCGGCTATTATTCATTTCTGTTTATAGCTTGATGTGTTCAGTAGTACATACTTATTGAACATCTGATGAGTGTTACTTTTGCTCTCACCAGGAGGATTTCCCAACCTAGAAAATAGTTCATATGGAAATTAAGAGTTAATGTACAGTCAAGAAAGGATCATGCAACTGATCTTAACGGTATACACTGCCCTCCAGAAGTTTGGAAACACCCCTGGCAAAGTGTGGTTTTGGACGATATCAGCATAAATCCTTATCATTTTTTGGTGCAAATACATTAAAGTAACTTTACATTATCATTGAAGACCAGCAATAATAATTTTCATTTTGATTACATAATAATGGCAATATATACATGTCAAAGTCAGACATGCCCCTTTGCCAGCTGTGATGCCTGGTTACTGGTTTAAACTTGGCCCAGGTTTGTAAAAGATTTTTGGGTCAGCACACCTTAATACCTTCAACAACTGATTGCCAAATAAGTTTAGAATACAATGAACCAATTAGAACCCAGTTTAGGTCAGATAGCTGCTAATGGTGGATATTTTGATGAATCGAAAATTTAAGTTTTTTCTATGTATAAACTGTTTATGTAATAAAATATGTTTTCGTAGTTTGTGTTGTCCCTTATCAGTGCAAAATTATCACAAATTAAATAGGGGTTCATGCCAATATTGTCCAAAACCTCACTTTTCTAGGGCGTTTCCAAACTTTTGGAGGCAGTGTAGTTTACCCAAAAATGAAAATGTTTCACTCACCCTCAAGTGGTTCCAAATCTGTATGAGTTTCTTTCTTCTGTTGAACACAAAAGAAGATATTTTAAAGAATGTGAGTAACCAGGCAGTTGATGGCACCCATTGACTTCCATAGTACTATGAAAGTCAATGGGTGCCATCAACTGTCTGGTTACCAACACTCTTTAAAATATCTTCTTTTGTGTTCAACAGAAGAAAGAAACTCATACAGGTTTGGAACAACATGAGGGTGTGTAAATGATGACAAAATATTCATTTTTGGGTGAACTAACCCTTTAATGTTATGTTTACTTTATGTATTGCTGAATTTGATATCACCAATGGTCAAAGCAAATGTATCATCAGTATTTGATATATGAAAGACAATGACTTTATAGCTATTACTCCAACTTTACAGGCGCTGTACCTGTCAATCAGGATGTCCAGCACTCTCTGTGTGGAGGTGAAGGTGCGATAGGTGGAGAGGAAGATGGAGATGAAGGAGGAGTCACCCATGGAGAAGGAATGAAGAAGATGGAGGACCAGCTTTTCCTCTGTCCCTGCTTTGACGTGCTGAGAACGGGATGCTGTGGACTGGGAAGAGAGGGGTAAAGACGTCAGGACAGAACTTCTGGAACACACAGCATTGAGCCTTACTGATGGGACTTACCCGTGGGACGGTGGGGGAATCATGCCCTTGTTTCACCACCACAGTGTAGATGATACCGTCTTCCTTCATTTCAGACACAGTGGACTGAACCAGAGAGAGATCAGAGTAAGTAAGCAGTCATTTCGATGATATTTTTATTCAAAGCTACTTCCAGTACACTTATTACAAGATCTTGGGGTTAAGAGCCTTACTCTGGGTCAGACTGATAAAAACTCATTGCTTGCTCCTTGCAAGAAATATTTGTCTTGTCTAGCCAAAACTTAGATTAAAGGCATAAAGTCTGCTCCAGCTGGCAGTTTATTTTGGCCAAGACCTGTCCACTTTACTGACATGAAAAGTGGTCAATCACAATTTGTTTAGTTTTTGCTTGCATTAGGGGCATTTTAAGTTAATATCAAATGTTAATATCCTGGTGTGGAAAAAACAATTTAAATGAATGCACAACTGTGTGTAGACTTTGATTTTCTGTTCATCCTAAAGTAATAAATAATCATTATTGCACAGACATACACTATCAGTCAAACGTTTGGGCTTGGTAAGATTTTTTTATTGTTTTGGAAAGAAGTCTTGTATACTCATATTGTGAAATATTATTATGATTTAAAATAGCTGTTTTCTATTTTAATATATTTTAAAATATAATTTATTCCTGTGATGCAAAGCCGAATTTTCAGAATCATTACTCCATTCTTCAGTGTCACATGATCCTTCAGAAATCATTCTAATATGCTGATTTGCTGCTCAAGAAACATTTCTTGTTATTATCAATGTTGAAAACAGTTGTGCTGCTTCATAATTTTGAGGAAACTGAGATTTTTTCTTTTCAGGATTCTTTGATGAATAGAAAGTTAAAAACAGCATTTTAAAGAGATTTTTTACTGTCACTTTTGATTAAGTTAATGCATCTTTGCTAAATAAAAGTATTAATTTATTTTTTTAAAACGTCTTAGGCTATGTTCAGACTGCAGGCAAAAATGTCAGCATGCTGCGTGCCGTCTTGTTATTGTTCTTTTGCGCATGTGGGTCAGTTCGGGACCGTGATCAGTTCACACTCAAATCTGTTATTGGCCACATTGTGCAGTGTTACTGACCCTCAACTTTAGAACGATAGTGAAACTAAGTGGAAAATACAGTTTTACATCGTAAATGATTTATTTTACTCACCATTTTTTTTTTTAATTATGTTTTGTGTGCAGTATGCATCAGAAGGTAAAGTGAACATACTGTGGATGGTCCTTAGGCATACTATCTCAGGCTGAGACTATACCATCATTGGATTTTTATTTTTTCTACTACTACACCACATGCATAATGCTTTAAGAGAATTACTTTATGCTGCAGCTGACACAGACACAGAAGCATTTCTGTTGGCAGAAAACTATCTAGTCTTACCAGGTCGAGTGGACAGTACCATGTGGTCTTCATTGGGGATGGATCCCCCTAATAGAACACAGACAGAAAACGTAAGTGCATCAAATATTTTGAGTGTAAACACTGTTTAGACAGGCAATGCAAATGTGTAGCAAAATTAAAGGGTTAGTTCACCCAAAAATGAAATTTCTGTCATTAATTACTCACCCTTGTGTCGTTCCAAACCCGTAAGACCTTCGTTCATCTTCAGAACACAAATTAAGAATCCTCTCGGATTTCATCAAAATATCTTAATTTGTGTGCCGAAGATGAACGAAGGTCTTACGGGTGTAGAACAACATGAGCGTGAGTACTTTCATTTTATTTCATCATTTTTGGGTGAACTAACCCTTTAAAAATTGAGATTAAACAATTACATAAATTACAAGTGTGAAAACTGACTGTTTTCCAACAGGTTTCCTGAACACTCCCAACATCTCTCATTGGTTGGACAAATGGATTGTCCCACCCCAAACTCACACCATTGGTTGAGCTGGTCAGGATGCACGCATCCTCATCTCAAAATGGCTAAGTATCAGCCCAGTTATTCAGCAGTGCTATTGGCTACAGCCAAAGCTCCACTTTCTATCCTAACAACGGCTGCATTTAAAGCAAGGTGAGCGTGTACAATGGCAGATGTGTCAGGTTTGACATTTAAACCCTAAACGCTCTAAGGCATCACATTTACATGTTATCTCTAACAAAAACTTAACGTATGAGTGAAATCACTTCATGCAAACTTCTGCCTCAACATACAGCTCTTAAACTGACGTATTCGAATGCTTTTGATTTATTCAACTCATCTGACAGAGATTTTCCGACATGAAAAATGCATGAGACAACAGCCAAAAACAAACCCAGTGACAAGGTTATGAGTAAGTGTCTGAAACGTCCACATGCCTTCCGGAAGACTGACACATATTAATAACTTTCTAAGATCAATGTCCAATTTGAACACAAATTTAAGATACTTTTACTCAAAAAGCAGCTATTTTGCCTGTGCAATAAATGCTAATTTGTTTCAAAGCACAAAAGATACTAGAAGAAAAGCCATAACACTAAGCAAACCAAACGTTCAAACATTACCGCAGTTGCAGTTCACTTGCTCAAAATCATTCAGTGTTGTGTGTGCCGCAAATTGAAAAACAACAAGGAAAAATGCTACCTTCAACTCAGCGAGTCCAGACAGGCAGAGATTTGCCAACTTCCTGGAAAACCTTAGAGTTTGCCGGAAAACTGAATCTCCTTCAGGCCTTTTCATCTGTTCGATTTAATCTGTTTTTCTTGCTGCTGCTCTTAGAGGGGTGTTAATTTCATTCGGTGAGATTCTTAGTCTATCTGTCTTCCCCGCTCAAATCTCACTCTCTCTGTTATGGAGCCGTTCAAACACACCTGAGCTTGTCGCTAGGCCAACCCCCTCTACACACACATACACACATGCACACGTCACAAGGGCACTCCTGTTACAGACTCGCACCACAATATCTCTCTTCCTCCTCCATTCATTTAAGGGTGAATCGCACAAAACCTTTGGGTCATATTTCACCCCAAAATCAAAATGTATATTTTCTTTAACTTAAAGGGATAATTCACCCCAAAATTTTGTCATCATTTTGTTCCAAACCTGTATGAGTTTCTTTCTTGCTGAACACAAAAGAAGATATTTTGAAGAATGTTGGTAACTAGAAAGTTGACGGCACCCATTGACTTCCATAGTATTTTTTTCCTACAATGGAAGCCAATGGATGCCGTCAACTCTCTAGATACCAACATTCTTTAAAATATTTTCTTTTGTGTTCAACAGAAGAAAGAAACTCATACAGGTTTGGAACAACTTGAGGGTGAGTAAATGATGACAAATTCATTTTTGGTTGAACTATCCCTTTAAGGATATTTTAGGACCATTAAGTATGTTTGCATTGTGATATTATTGTTTTGTTGATATTATATGATATTATTTATTTTATGGAAAGCAAAAGTAGATATTTTAGATAATATTCACACTGTTTTCTTCCATACAGTGAAAGTTGATGGAGACCAGCGGTGGTCAAGGCCAAAAAGCACCATAAAAGCATAATAAGAGTCCATGTAAATCATGCACTATATTCCAAGTCTCACATCCATTGTATGGAAAAGAGCAAGTAAATGGAAAAAAAGAAAGGAAAAAAAAAAAATGCAAAAAAAAATAAAAATAAATAAATAAAGAAAAAAAGAGCCTTCCTTTTCATTATGCAAATATAAATTCTTATTTTGATTTTGGGGGGAAATAAATATCAAAAATATTTTTAAAATAATATATTTTTTCATATTATATTATCTTTTCATTTATACTATTTTTAAAATATTTTCAATATTTCTTTTTCCCCCAAAATAAAAATAAGAACTTATATTTGCATAAAGAAAAGGAAGGCTCTTTTTGGGACCATTTAGATTTTTTGCATTGACATTATTTGCATGACAAAGGACATTACATGATATAAATAATGTATTATATTTTTTCATATTATATTTTTATTTATAATACATTATTTATATCATGTAATGTCCTTTTGTCATGCAAATAATGTCAATGCAAAAAAACGAAATGGTCCTAAAAAGAGACTTCCTTTTCTTAATGCACATATAAGTACTTATTTTGATTTTAGGGGAAAATATACTAAAATAGACTTTAACAGTTCTCATAAGCTTTAAACATGCAGACAAATGCTGATAAACCTGTCTGGCGAAGTTTAAAGCAATGAATGAAGCGGGAGTAAATAAATACACACGACTGTATTGGCTTCAGATTTCAAGAATGGCAACCTTTGCGTCAAATCTATTGCTCAACAAGTTTGTATGTAAAACAGCCATCATTTTATGCTCGATCTTAAAAGAGATCTTCTTTAAAAAGCAATGCGTGACATGACTAATGCCTGCTAATAAAACACAGGGCAACACCTGTTTATCTAGAAGGGATACTCGAGCAAAAGCACATATTGACATAAAGATGGTGATATGCTGTGCAGGTATAAGGGCTTTGGTTACACTTTATGCAGTCCTGAGAGCGATGTGTGTTAACCTCGCTGATTACAACCTATTTGCAACATTGTAGTGTTGTTTATATTTAATGAAACAGATGACTTCCACGTTTCAGAAAGTAAAAATAGCTGACACTGTAAGCCACTGCCGTAGGTGAACCACAGACATAAATTTATATTAGTCTAAGCCGAACTGAAACTTGGCTGAAACAAATCCCCTGAGATCTACCTTTCTTTCTGGGTAATCTAGTTTTTTTGTTTGTTTGTTTGTTTTTTTTGTCTTTTCTTTTCTGCAATTGTTGTGTATGGGTGTTTGACTGAAGAGGTGCTTAATACATATGCACTTGAAGATTCATCTCATTCTAAAATAAACGTACATTTTCTAAAGAAAGAGTGATGCTAACCCATGCAAAGCTCCCTGCCACAATGTTAATGGCGTTATGTGTGGTTGCCAGGGTGTTGCTTTGCAGTTAGGGTTTTATGAGTGGTTTTACTTTGCAGTTTCTAGGTGTTGCTCTGAATTTTGTAGCATAGCAACACCTTGACAACCATCCAGAAAGTATAGCAATCTGCATAGCATCATGTTAGAAACCACTCAAAATCTGGGTGGTTGCTAAGGCATTGCTATGCAGTTTCTAAGGTTTTTCAAATAGTTTTAGTGTGTTGCTATGCAGTTGCTAGAGTGTTCTGTGTGGTTTCCAGCATGTTGCTATGCGGATTGCTATGCATTTTGGGTGGTTGCCAAGGTGCTGCTTTGCAGTTTGTAGCATAGCAACACCTTGGCAACTACCCAGAATGTATAGCAATCTTCAAAGCAACATGCTAGAAACCATCCAGAATCTGGGTGATTGTCAAGACATTGCTATGCAGTTTCTATGGTGTTTTAAATAGTTTAAGTGTGTTCTAAGACATTTTAACAGATTTTGCCGTTACTAGCACGTTGTTTTTGGGGGTTTTCTTGTTGCACATTTCTAAACTGTTTCTGATAGTGCTGTCAAATCGATTAATCGTGATTAATCACATGTAACATAAAAGTTTGTGTGTGTGTGTATATACATATTTTATATATATATATATTATATATATATATATATATACACACACACACACACACACATATATTATATATTTACAAACTTTGTTAGATGCAATTAAATTGCGATTAATCAATTTGACAGTAGGGCTGCAAGATATATCGTTTTAGCATCGATATCGAGATGTGCGCATACATGCAAAATTATGTCAAAATGCCCGTCTCTGTGAGTATCCTCATAAACAAAGTCGCTTATGGCTTACGTGAACGTACACTACCAGTCAAAAGTTTGGAAACATTACTATTTTTAATGTTTTTGAACGAAGTCTCTTATGCTCATTAAGGCTGCATTTATTTCATAATATATACAGAAAAAAACAATAATATTGTGAAATATTATTACAATTTAAAATTATGGTTTTCTATTTTAATATACTTTAAAATATAATTTATTTCTGTGATGCAAAGCTGAATTGTCAGCATCATTACTCCAGTCTTCAGTGTCACATGATCCTTCAGAAATCATTGTAATATGTTGATTTATTATCAATGTTGGAAACAGTTGTGCTGCTTAATATTATTTTATAACCTGTGATACTTTTTCAGGATTCTTTGATGAATAAAAAGTTAAAAAATATCAGCATTTATTTAAAATAGAAATCTTTTGTAACAATATACACTACCGTTCAAAAGTTTGGGGTCAGTAATTTTTTTTCTTTCTTTTTTTTGAAAGAAATTAATACTTTTATTCAGCACGGATGTGTTAAATTGATAAAAAGTGATAGTAAAGATTTATATTGTTAGAAAAGATTTATATTTTGAATAAATGCTGTTCTTTTTAACCTTTCATTCATCAATGAATCCTGAAAAAAGTATCACAGGTTCCAAAAAATATTAAGCAACACAACTGTTTTCAACATTGATAATAACTGAGTATCAAATCAGCATATTAGAATGATTTCTGAAGGATCATGTGACACTGAAGACTGGAGTAATGATGCTGAAAATTCAGCTTTGATCACAGAAATAAATTATATTTTAAAGTATATTAAAATAGAAAACCATAATTTTAAATTGTAATAATATTTCACAATATTATTGTTTTTTCTGTATTTATTATTAAATAAATGCAGCCTTAATGAGCATAAGAGACTTTGTTCAAAAACATTAAAAATAGTAATGTTTCCAAACTTTTGACTGGTAGTGTAAATAATCGAGAAAGAAAACGGATGCGTATTGTTATATTGGATCTGTGCATTCTGTCTTAAAGTGACAGCAGCCTAATATTCCTGCTGCTGTCTGTGTCATGAATGTTAATCAAACAACAAAAGACAAAGAGAAAATCTCTTTTGTAGCTTTAACAAGGATTAATTATATTTAATTTATACATTGAAGACTATGCAGTTTTCTTTTACATTTGATTATTCAATTTCTGTACCTGAATACTGTTAGAATTACCTGAAATACATAAAGCACTATTTATTTCATTTGTATCTTTGTTCTATTGTATTCATCAATGCTTGTAATTTGTTTATTTTCTATGCAGACTCACTCCCCTACAAAATCACCCCAATCACTGTAGAATGATTAATTCTTTCCAAATAGAGCTATTCAAGTCATCTAGTGAAATTGTTTTCATATCGCAATATATATAGCAGAAAAACAAAATATCGCAATGTCACTTTTTTCCAATATCGTGCAGCCCTATTTGACAACACTAGTTTCTGAGTGTAGAAGCATAATTTTAGTTATTATCATTCATGTTTGTAGCACAAATGGAACGAGCTGCATGTCAAATTTATTTACTTAGGTTTAGAAGTTTTGGAACATCTGTAATCCCGAGTTATGAGCAATGACAATAGCGATACTTGCCTTAGAAAATACTGCCAACTTAACTATCTACAAAATGCATTGTTATGCTGAGTCCTTCTTTGATGCAACACTAAGTGCAAAACTTCTTCATTTCGATACTGTTTACTAATCATCTCTGAGTCAGGTTTGGAATTAACCTCATCAGGTCATTGACACAGACACTTTTACAGTAGCTGTTAATATCATGTTGCGAGATCCGCACTCTTGGGTACATTTGGAAACTTTGAGGTTTGCCTTTAGGTTAAACCAGCTGTGAGTTTCCATGTCTTTTCTCAGCCAGCAGGAAGTGCATAATAACTATGGACAAACACAGGAAACAGGACATGCTGTCATGTCATGCTGCCCTTCCTCCCCCCACACGTTACTCTCTCAGTCAAACGCTTTTAGTTTCTGTATTCACAAGCATTAGCCTTGGGGGAGGGTGCACAAAAAAAGCTCTATAGAATTTCCCAAGACAATATCAGCTGCTCTGTGTTTACTATCCTCTCTGCTCCTTAGTAGGGGAGATTGAGGCCAATTGTAACAGAAGGCAATAGTAAACAAACACATTATTTTGAGTAACAAACAGGTTAGCCACATTCACACAGCAGCAGAATACGGTTGTCAGTACTATATTTGAGTCCTTAAAACGGTTAAGGGGGTCGCACACCGGACGCGAAGCTCAGCGCCACGCAGCGCCGCGCCACGTCTTTAAAATTCGAACGCATTGTTTTCAATGAGTGTACGCACACCGGCGGCGACATTCGGAGCTACGACTCAGGAAGTTGTTCAAAATCCTGCTGCGCCACAGAGCGCCATGTACATTCTTTTACATTAAATTTATATTATATTTCTCTCAAATCGTCGTTAATGTACATACTGACTTCACCCTGTGCTGCAAGATACATCAGTTTTACATTCTTAGTTTAACAGCTTGAATAAAGTCTAAAAATGTATAATAAACGTAGCTTTTTCTTTCATTTTGCTCTGTTGTGCCATTTTTCCATGTACACTAACCTCAGTACGAAATATTAAAGCATAGGCATATGTAACGTTTCCCCGTCGACTTAAAACTCACCCATCGTGCAGCTCTTCTATCAGGAGTTGATTCAAAATTGAGCTCGTGAGTATCTGTGAGTTGTCCGAGACGCGACGCGGCGCTGAGCTTCTCGTCCGGTGTGCGACCCCCTTTATGTTCACACACACAGTACGGTTATTTACAGGAGTGACAACTGCATTCTATAACTGAACTCACACGTAAATTTTCAGGACTCACAACTGCATTCTCAGAAAATCCACGCTGTGTGAACGGAACCGGACAACTACGTAAGTTGCTGTTTGAACGGGACTTTTCGAGACTCACACCTGTAATGAAATGCGTTTGCCAATCCCAAAAACTTGCAGTGTGAACATAGCCTTAGTCAGAATATGATTTGGATTAATATATAAATACAGGTTTTAAAGGTGCAGTAAGCAATTTCTGAGAAACTCTGTTGATATTTGAATTCACCAAAACAAACACGCCCCTACCCAAAAGGATCACACCCCTATCTTGATAGCTCCACCCCCAAATTCACAGACACGCTTTGCAGCACAGGCACCTCCCCCCTAATGAGTGGACACGCCCCTTACTGCTGATTGGCTACAAGTGTGTTTTGGTGCTTGGTCCGATCCACTTTCAACAGCATTTCTCAGAAATCACTTACTGTACCTTTAATCATGACTGAGAGGTCAGGGTCAATTATTATATTTATAAAATAAATATGACTTTTGATTCTTTGCAATATGCTTAAAACATTATTTCATTCAAATATCTAGTTAAAAACTGAACTTGACTTATTAGCTAGTCAGTACATTTTAGTTAAAAGAATTTAGTTTTCAAATCATTACAATGTTGGTGCTGCTTAAAGGGATAGTTCACCCAAAAATTAAAATTCTGTCATCATTTACTCACCCTCAAGTTGTTCCAAACCTGTGTAAGTTTCTTTCTTCTGTTGAACACAAAAGAAGATATTTTGAAGAATGTTGGTAACCAGACAGTTGACGGTAGCCACTGACTTCCATAGTATTTTTTTTCCTACTATGGAAGTCGATGGCTACCGTCAGCTGTTTGATTACCAATTTTTGGGTGAACGATCCCTTTAAAGATTTTCGCTTTAAAAACATATTATTCCTAACAACTAAAGAATGCCTTATAAAGGTGAAAAAAAAAGAATAAATATTAATTAGTATAAAGCAATCAGGGCCATCCTTATGACAGGTATATTTGGAGTACTCTGTGAGTTATGAAGGAAAATGTTAAAAAATAAAAATAAAATGCCCCTGTTCTCCCCTGCTAATACGACGACCTCACGCACATTAAAAACCTTATATGTCCCTGCCGGCTGCATTCTCACTGAAACACATCGTAAATACATCACAGGGGAGCTATTTACAGAGATCTATTGTTTCTGGCTCCTCCACGAATACCTCGTCTCACTCTCTCTTTTATCTCCTCTCTTCTTGTGTTCTCATCTATTACTGCATCGACCAACTTTTCCTCTTTCTCTGCTAATCGAAATCACACCGTGACCGCCTCGGAGCACTCGCCATTGACAGTCACAATGCAGCTAAATGGAAATCAGTCAATCATTCCTGCCCTGTTGTTGAGAGGTTTGGTCGATGCAGTGCTGGCATTTTCCTGCAGCCGTTTCTGTGTGACACACGGTGCTGCATGTGGCCCACGGTGCACCATTCTGGGGACATAATGAGTGCTCTGTAGACAAACTGGGTCAGATGGTTGTTTTTAGCTAAACAATTATCTAGCCTTCCTAGCTCTCCACCCTCAACGTATCTCTCTCTCTCTCTCTCTCTCTCTGTTTTTACGTTACACCCAGATACACACACAAGGAAGTTGCACGGTGATGACTGCAAACACATTCTGACCTACACATATGCATCCTGCCACAGTCATTAAAGAATCAAGAGAGGGCCGGATCTAGTTTCATCCTGTTGAGTCTTCTCTGGCCTTGCTTTTGTGTCATCCGAGCAAGTCCCTACAAAAGAGCCAGTGTGTTTCATAGTGGACTTTTGCATTATTTACCAAAGAGCTGTGAGCTGGTCATGTGACCTTAACAGGAGGGAAGTTACTACAGTAAACTGTCTGTATAAGCCAGCGGGGCTTCTGTTTTTAGACCGGGGAACCCAAGTGTTGAATGAGTCTAACCTTGGTGTAGCAATTTCTAGTCAATACTCAGGATGTTGTGACAAGAAAGAAGACCAGGGCCTTGACCAGCATAGACACGGAAACATGCTCAATATTCAGATTAGTGGTTGATCAATATGGGGTTTTCAATGACAGATTCTTAACTTGCTCAATTTGGCTCTTCCCAATACAAGTCAATACTACAATTATATATGTTTATTCAGTTAGATGAACGAAAAAGCACTGGGTTTTTTTCTACTCTGACGCTACAAAAATGCTACATGGCATTTGTTTATTTGATATGATATATATATATATATACACATACATATACACATACACATACTTTTCTATTAACAATTTATGCACTGTGTAAAGAATGCTTTAAGCAACATGTGGTCAATTTATATATACAGTCAAACCAAAATGTATTCAGACACCTTGAACATTTCATTCATTAATACAGTTTATTCACTATAGTTTAAAACAATGGTAATAAAATATGACAAGATCTCAGAGTTAAACTGTGTCAGAAAAAATTAATCTTAATTATGTCAGATAACACTTAAGCAAAACATGGTCAGGTCAAAGTGTCTAAATTTTTGGCCCCAAATTTTTATCAATTTTACTGGTAGTCCACTGTATGAAGAATTTTTGGGTATAATATGTCACAGTTTACTTTATTTTGCCATCCTCACTTACATAAATTAACTATAGTGTCCTGCACCCACTAGTAAAAATTTTTTTTAAAAAAATTATATCTAGTGTCTGAATAATTTTTGGTTTGACTGCATTATATATATATATATATATATATATATTTTCATTCTGTGTTTATTATATTTGTTATTTATTATTATATAATTATGTATTTATTAATAATAATAATAATTAATAATAAAGCACTGTTTACTTTGTTTATATATCATTTATGTATTTATTTATATTATATGTGATGTTTTTATTATATATATATATATAAATATAATTTTTATAATATAAATATAATGTAAAAATAAATGTAAATATAAAAATTATATATATATATATATATAAATTAAATTAAATGGGTCATGAACTGTATTTTTTATTTTTTATATTTTTATATTTTACATCTTATAATGTTCTCTAAGGTCCACTTATAATGTTATCAAGATTTTTACATCAAAAACATCCTAATTTAGAAGTAATAAGCTATTTCCTATCCTGTTTTTAACCGTCTCTTTCAAACACAACAGTTTTGCATATTAAAATAAGTAAGAACTTTGAGTTACCACGGTTATATTTGACAAAGGATGACTTACGGGTGTTTCGTGTAAACGGAATTATGAATGAATGTACCATCGTTTGTCATTCTTATAGGCTATTCATAGATGAAAATGAAAAACGTATACATTGTCATTTGCAGTATTGTGTTTTAAATATTATATTAGATCTTGCTCACTGAAGCTTTTAGTCAGGATTACAGTGAATGGCTTCAAAACAATAACAAAAGCAGCATTCTCTATGTGCTTTCTTCCATATCTGATATTCCATCACATTAACTCCATGAATACAGAAGTCGAACTGTGTCTTGCTTAAAAACTAATCCGTAATAAAATGAAACGAACAGTGTCTTACTGACGTGGAACTTAAAAATAAAGTTCATCCATGCTTTCTTGATGTTAGGATCTCAAGGATGGCAATGCAAAGACTGTGTTTTTCCATAACTTGCCACTTCAAAACATCCTGTAATCCTCAGAGGCATCTCTATCATTTTGTTGCTGGAATATTCCTGTGTTTGTGTCTGTCTTGTATTTACTACTACATGGCATGCGCAAATCGGTGGGCGGGGGTAAAGAGGCAATTATGTAGAAGTAGGCGTTTATCTTCTTCTGCAGAGGCGGTCTTTCATTGCACTATGACATAATAATGTGACAAAATCCAAAACGAGTCGTTTTCTGAGCTTGGTTTCAATAAAAGCTGTTTTTGGATTAACGAGGAAGGGTATTTTTATAGTACAATGACATCTTATATAACAAAAGACCAAGGAAAATTTGATTTCTCAATTCATGACCCCTTTAATAAAGAGTATAAGTGGTCATGGCTCATTTGAAAGCTCTTTTTTTAATTTTAAGGAAACACTTGATATGAATGTAAGCTACTTGACGTAATCTCAAACCTGCCTGCAGCAGCTGACGGTATATAAACAGAGCATGAGAGAATACCAGGTGGGGTCACAATCAGCAGTGCACGAGGGTTTTTGCCTCAGACTGATAAGAAACTCACCACCCTGTAGTACTTCTAAAACAAAACAGTTCAAGATAAAACAAACACAAAGCGGGTCAATCGGAGAGCAACAGATGAGCGTATTTGAATTTTATGAACTTTCAGCCTGGCCTCTTTATATCACCACGGTTAGTTATGTAATAGATCCCCTTCAAACGAACATTTGCAGCTTGTTACCGTCTCCTTCAGTCAAACCAAAAGCAGCTTTTCTAAGAACCAAACAACTGTCGCTTCAGTTTCCTTATGATTATATGTCTCAAGAGGACGAGGCCTTCAGCACTTCAAGTGAAAGGGTCACAACTCCGCTGAATATCCTGTTTCAAGTTTTAATCCACAAGTGAAAGCTGATCTAACACGAAACACCAACACATTCAGTAAGACAAAACGTATGTACTGTATGATAAATGTGTGCCCTTCTCTTAGCCATAGAAACGCATTATAAGGGTAAGCAAGGAAACCCAATGAGGAAGACCTGGTCCAAGAAATATTTGTTCTCACTTTGGTATAAATTATGTTGTTGTTAGTTGTATTCATGTGCTGTAACCAAGGTTAAAAATTAACCAGAACTTTAAAATGCAAAAATGCCCTAGAAGGTGGCAAAAATGGCCCCTTTGTGTAAATGTGGGTGCAAAAAAATACCAGTTATTTAAAATGCACTCTAAAGGCCCGTTCGAGGACGATAACTGTAACGATAAAAATATAGCATTTTGGTGTTTGCAAACAGCGATGATGTGCTTTGTGGGCGGAGCCTACCTGGTGGCAGAAAATAACAGTTCTGCAGTAGCAGAATCCACAGAATAAAAGAATAAAAAGGTAATTTTGAGTTTATTTCTTGCAATTCAGAGTTTATATCTCACAATTCTGAAAATAAAAATATAAAATATATATTCTTTTTATATACGGACCGAATAACTGACACACATCCGGTTTCTTTCTCAACTGTTCACTTATGACATAACCGAGAGAATACTTACCAAGACAGGTATTTTGACATAATTTTGTGTGTATGTGTCCGTTCAAGCGCAAGTAAACGCGAAAGAGGAATTAATTCGGTGTTCGAGCGCTGACTCTCTCTCTCTCTGCGTGCGCGCGTTTCGGGGGTGTGAGGCTGTGCGCACAGATAACTCGCGAGTCCCGATTTTCGCCTCTTCTTCCGCTTTTAAGATCGTCTGAATGTGTTAATTGGTGAGACAAAACACGTCCAAATGATAAACTTTCACTCTATGATGGTTAAATTTAGCAGTTAATCCGCGAATCACATGCGTGCCGAACCGTTGGACATTATCCGTACGGATCACGGATTAACTGCGATCCGTTGCACACCTAATAATTAAAGAACACTTATCATCATGATTGCTATCTTACCAGAGATGGAGAAAAATCCTACTCCAGTAAGTAAACGTGTCCCTGTGATCCGGTCCTCAAAAATGTTGGTACTCAAAAGCGCTTCCCTCCATGTTTTCTGGTGCGCATCGTTTATTTTTTACCGCGCATGCGCACCTGCGTACCACTTACGTGCACCCCTGATTATATAGTCTTTCTTCCTCAGAACTGCGAGTTTATATCCTGCAATTCAGACTTTTGTTCAGTCATGTTTTCAATTCAAGATGGCGAAATTTCATAAAAGTAAGTAGTTTGCCTCACTAGATATTACTGTCAGTCGCTGAATATTTCAGTCATAAAACAGTTGGCAAATATTAAATGTTTAGCTACTTACTCGCCACGTAGTCTTTCACTGCTATAAAACGAAACGCATTTGAATTCGCACTTCACCTTCTGTGATCAATAAGCCCCGCCTTCTTTGATTTGATTGGCCAGCTCATTCATTCCGACAGTGACTGACAGTGAAAATGTAAATTTTAAAACTTTTTTTGTCATCCTAACAACAAACAAAGCCGTGCATAATGGAGTACAGCAGAGAAGCATCAATAATATCAAATATTGGGGGGGACAATTTGGCCATTTCTAATTATTGAGGGGACTTGTCCCCCTCAATGTCTATGGTGGTTACGGCCCTGATTCAGATGCAGCAATAGTTTTAAAAAAAAAAAAAAATGAAAAACATTGCCTACCTTACCTTTAATATTTTTGTGGAAACCGTAATACATTTTTACATGATTCTTTGATGAATAAAAAGTTCAAAAGAACAGCATTTATTTGAAATTGATTTTTTGTTAACATTATAAATGTTTTAACTGTCACATCCTTGCTGAATAAAAGTATTAATTTCTTTAAAAAAATATTACCGACTCCAAACTTTTTAGACTTTTTTTCATTCATAAGCACATTTTGCCTCTTGTTAAGCATTGATTTTACATTCTGACTGTAGGCTATAGACACAGCACAACTTTTTGTCAATTTTTACATATTCCCACACTCTAAAAAGTAATTCAGGGGACCTGTTACCACAACTTAAATAAATGCATGGTTTCAAGTTAAAAATTCTAATTTATTGTTTTAATTAAACCTTTTAAGTTGCAAACATTATTTTATTGAGTTCTGCTGGCATAATAATGTTGATCATTACATCAACTTAATATTGTCTGTAATTTAAACTCAAATTTCTGCGTTAATTGGCTTTTTTTTTTTTTTTTTTTTTTAAATAGGTTGTAGTAACTTAATTAAATTGTGTTGATAACTTTAGAAATTAGGCAGTAGACTTCTAGTTCCCAGCAAGCTTTAAATTAGGACTGGATAAGGAGAATAAATGTTGAAATTAAGTGTTAATTTATTTGTTTTTAGTGAAGGGAAAGACCTGTTATAGTGTTTAATGCTGTTATGTTTGACATTTAAAAGAGTTTCTGTAAAGTTTTTGTGGTTTCTATTATGCTGAAGAGTAGGTACATGAGGTAAACACTATTCACTCTATAAGCAATAAGCCAGTGACAAGTAATATCCTACTTGTTCATTAAATATACATGTTAAATAAGTTACATTTAGCATGTGCTATGATAGCTGTAGATTTGAACTGAAATAGATATGATTAATTGGTTCCAGGGCTACAACTCTCGTAGTTAGAACAACTTAATTTTTTTGAGTAATCAGCTTAAAAATTTGTGTTTATGCTACAAATGATCAAGTTCCTCTAACTCAGTGTAGCTTGTTGGTTGAACGTAAATTCACTCAAAGTTGTCATAACTCAAAAAAATTGATGCAAACTGTCGCATTTTTTTTGTTGAACCAACACATTATTTTTTAGAGTGTATATTGATCTACAGATCCTACCAATGGTGTGACATCTCCTCCAGGTCCCTCACTATATTAATATAACATATTAATGATGATAGGAGTGAATCATGACATCATTGTCATCTTACCTGTGTGTGATCTGCCTCCCTGTTTTCATTCTCTTTCCACAGCTGATCCGGAGGTCCATCGACCTCTGGCTGTAGGGGTCGATATCCAATGAGGGGCACTTCTCTCGGACCCACTCCTGGCAGCTCGACTCCAGATGTTTTCATACTACGGGGGAGCATGATGGTGCCGCTGGCCCAAAAACAAAAACCCAGGTCATTTGGAGAGGAACAAGCAGCTCAACAGGGAGTCATTCGCCCTGGTAGATCATTTGTTTTCATCATTTACATTTCCCTTTGCCAAGAGACAACTTCAAATTTGAATTCAGGCCCCTCCCTTGCCTTGTCTCCTTTCCCTCACTGGTATTTATATTAGCCTGCAGATAGAGATCTCTTTCAGGAAGAGAAGGATGGAAAGAGCGCAGCTCAAAACTCAGTGCCATTGTCACAAACAGCAATAAACAAAAATCTTTAAGATCTTTTAAACAAGTGCAAGTTCACAAACATGACATTTTTAAATGAGTAACTGCTCTTCTGAATGCATCCATTCACTAATCAGGGATAAACATGTATTAGTGTGCAAAACAAGACTGAATTAGGTCAAACCTAACAGGAAAATAAAGCTTTCTTTCATCTGACCCCAACCAAGCGTAAAGCACTCAGCTTAACTGCGTTATTTTCTGTTTACTGAATCTAACAGGGAAGTACCTAAGGACAGCATTTCATAAAATGTCATTTAATGTCAGCATTGTCAAAGTACGTCTCGCACAGGACTTTTCTCACGTGAACTTACAGTTCGCAACATATCTCATACAGGACAGTACATCCTCTCACAAACATTCGTAAGCACAAAACACCTCTGCGCGATCACAACCAGCCCGAAGCGCAAAAATACCTGTTAGGAGATTAATATCACGTCCATCCGCCCCTGCGTGTAGATTCCTCGGAAGTCAGAGTTTCTGTCCCTCCATATCTCTCCCCTCCTGCTTTGCCCGTCAACGCTTATCGGCCCGATGAAGGTGGCGAGCTGAGTGTGTTGGTGAGGTCTGCTCTGGTGACGCGCGAGCGGCGCGTTGGTCGCAGTTCCTGCTGTTATTCCAGCGCGTGTGGTCATTGGCTGGACGCACTGATGAGGAGCGGTACCCGGTAAATTCAGAGCAGCCAGCAGCGTCGCTGGCAATAACGCAGTGTCTACACACCGGACGCGTCGCGACAGAACAAGTTCGCTCCCGAAACAACGCATACATCCAGTTTCTATTTTTGACGCGCTGCATAGTTACTCACTCCACTTCATGTTCTTATTTTAACCAAATATTTTATTTTATTTTATTTTATTTTATTTTGCTGCTACTCTAAACAACTTTGTTAACATTAACATTAATCTGAAATAAATGTTATTTTAAAAAATAAAATTATAATTTTTTTTTTTTTTGCAATTACTTATTTTATTATTATTATTTTAATTATTTTTCTGCTTTACTCCAGTCACTTTATATCCCTCATTCATCTGAAATAAATCATTTTATTTTTAAAATATCATTTATTTTTTGCAATTACTTTTATTTTATTATTTCATTTTATGTTGCACTGCTACTTTATCCACTTTTTTCTCTCAAGTACTATTCTATTTAAATAAAAAAATTATTTATATATATATATATATATATATATATATATATTAAATATCATTTGTTATTTTTTGCAATTACTTTATTTTATTTATTTAATTATTTATTTTTTGCAGCTGCTCCAGCCACTTTATTTCCCTTATTCATCTGAAATAAAATAATTTTATTTTTTTAATTATCATTTGTATTTTTTTATTACTTAATTTTATGTTGCACTGCTACTCTATATCTACTTTTGCCCCTCAACCATCTAAACATTTTTATTTTTAAATATTTGTTTTTTGCAATATTTATATTTATTTTTTATTATTTTATTTTGTTTTATTTTGCTGCTACTCCAGCTAATTTATTTCCCTCATTAATCTGAAATAAAATAATTTTATTTTTAAAATATCATGTTATTTTTTGCATTTTATTTTATTTTATTTTATTTTATTATTATTATTTTATTTTTTATTTTATTTATATTTTGCTGCTTCACTTCAGTCACTTTATATCTCTCATTAATCTGAAATAAAATAATTATATTTTTAAAATATAATTTATATGTTATTTTTTGCAATTACTTTTATTTTATTATTTCATTTTATGTTGCACTGCTACTCTATCCACTTTTTTCCTCTCAACCATTTGAATAAAAATATTTTATTTTTAATTATCATTTGTTGTTTTTTGCAATAGTTTTTATTTTATTTTATTTTTCTGCTACTCGAGCCACTTTATTTCCTCTATTCATCTGAAATAAAATAGTTTTATTTTTTTTTTTAAATCATTTATGTGTTTTTGCAAATTATTTTAATGTAACTATTCCTGTAACTATCTGTCTAATAACTAATTGTCTCATTTGTCTCTTATATAATTATTACACAATTATGGTTCTATGACCTAATACTGAGTGACTAAATAGACTCTGTATATTTCATTTAGTATTTTCATAATTAATTTGCCATACAGTAGGACTATTTAAGTGAATTGGACAAGAGTGATTAAAGATCCTAAAAAAATAAATGAGAAAAAAGAAATGCAGCAAAAATGCTCTTACACACATACATTTTAACCTAATATCTTGATTTTGATGTTATGTGTCAACTACCCAACCCGATTATAAATATTAGCTTTATTTATGAAGAATATGTCAATAAGAAGTCCCATTTAGCTGTGTGTGTGTGTGTGTGTGTGTGTGTGTGTGTGTGTACCCTCACACATTGTCAAGGTTGTATTTTATTGCCTGGTGTTGTTTCGCGGCCTGAATTTTAAGTGGCCGGCGGTGTTGAAGTTTTTGATGTAAATGATTTATGCTTTTGAATGGCTGGACAGTTCCTAGCAGGGTGATTATTTAAAGCTAATCCTTGAGCAGAGTGCCAGCTGTGGACTCCACTCTGACCTTGCAATATTTTTATGGCAGGGCCTTGAAGACAAGAAGACCTTTAACAACAAAAATAAGAACAAAAAATAGCATGCAACTGTGCAATGGAAAATAATAAATTTCTTTAGCCGCCAAATAAACATGATATAACAGTCTATTATCATTTATTTCCAGTTATAGCGCTCCACATATGGCATAAATTGGCAGCCCAAGGGGATTTGGAAACACTAGAATTACCTAATGTGTTTGTTTAAGCACTTCTTGCATGTTTTGTTTATTCTAACAATAAATGTGTGGCAATTACAAAAGGTACTAAATTATGCGTTTGTGAATAAGCTCATAATTTTCCATTTTAAAACAAAGCTACTGTATGCACAAGGAACCATGTTGTGACCCTCAGTTTGTCAGGACACTATCCATCTGTTATGGAGTTAGAAGCTGTGTGTGTTATGCAAGACCTCAGCATCTCAGGGAGATTTCTGTTTATTAAAAGGTTGTTATGGTGAATAAAAGCATTGGTAATGTGAGCTATGCATTCAATTTGTTGGAGTGGACTAATTAAAATAGCGGTTTGCTGCTTATGAATAATTTATCACTCCTATCAAGCACTTTAGGCCTGCTCTCTAAATGACATGGCAACTTATTATACAAAGTGTGTCACCCACAACACTTTCATGTTTGATCATTAAGTTAGAAAGAATCTAAAAGCTGCTAAATGCAGACTGTTTTTAAGTTAGCTGTAATTTGGCACAGGAATGAAGCCAGTCTCTAGCATGCATCTTTGCATCTTTTGTGTTTGCGCCCTCTGCTGGACTCTCAGAGAACTGCTTTACAAAAGACACGCCAGAGGCCATTTTGAACATTCCTGCACTACTGTCATCACAATAAGAGTGTTTGATATATCATGGTTTTGTTTTGTTTTGATCTACCTCATTTACTTGTGTTACCAGTAGGATATGTGTTGTGACATGAAAAAAATGTCGTCTTCAAGAGGATAAAACAAAATCCATATAATTCATATAATTTTGCTTGTATATGTAAAATAACTATAATATATATATATATATATATATATATATATACAGTTAATGTAAAAATATTTATTTATTTTTATATTTACTATATATATAGTATTATTATTATTATAGTTATATTATTTTATAGTAAAATAATATAACTATAATATATAGTAAATATAAAAATAAATAAAATAAATATATGTACATATTTACATACACAGTTAATGTAAATATAAATATATATTAAATATAAAAATAAATAAATAAATAAATAAATAACAGTCTTAATCAACCTGGTCTAATTGGTAAATAATTTGACTAATATTCGGACGAAGTATTTATATATGTATATATATATATATATATATATGTGTGTGTGTGTAGTTATTATTATAGTTATATTATTTTACTGTAAAATAATATAACTATAATAATAATAATAATAATAATAATAATATATAGTATATAAATATATTTATATTTACATTAATATATATATTCTGATTTTTTTGCTCTTCAAAAAAACTATATATATATATGTATGTATATATAATTTATTGATAATAATATATTGTACTTAAATGTTTTTATTTTGTGTAAATATTGTACACAACAAGTGTGTTTCATCTTCATCTATTTAAATAAATACACAATTTTGTTTAAGAAATGCATAATATTAATGCAAAACATTTTATCATATAGTCTAACATTTTATTTTAAATAAATATTGTATAAAATTTTCAATTATTATTTGCCCTCACTGATTAATTTATAATGTATCATCATTATATTCCCACTCAGCCCTCATATCGGTTAACATGGTATTTTTCTGTGACGCAGGGTCAAACATTTTCCATGAAAATCCTTTTTTCTGTTTCTTTTTTCACGAAAGGCAGCGCGTAACAGCGTTGCCACATTTTTGCCGGCACCCAAGGGCATTTTCAAACTTTCTCCAAAAAGTCCGCGGCGCGGCTCTGCTGGACTAATTGCAACCCCAAACTTTCCCTAATGAGCCGCTGTGAGTGTGCGGCATTGGCCGAGCGCCTGTGGGGTCGGGCGCAGGTGGTCGTGCCGGCTTTCAATCCGGTGGGATGTCGGTCAGTCGTACAGATGTGAAGGTGTTCTCAGGATCTCCCTCCCTCTCCATCTCCCTGTGTTTTATGTCTGCGTCACAACAAGTCGAAGGAGAGAGAGGCAGAGATGATGATGGCGTCTCTCTCGGGCTGATTCTCATGCCGCTTCCCTGACAAACACGCTTGATAGCATCAACGGAGAGACAGAGGAAGGTTGGGAACATGAAGGGAAGACAGACAGAGAGAAAGACGGACGGACAGACGGTTGCGCACTGACGGCTTGAGTGACGCGCGTTTGATCCACCGCGACTCTCCAAACCCGCCGATTATTCGGGACAGTGATTGAGACGCAGAACAACACCGGGGAACAGGCATTTCATGTGAGACTGACATCTCTTCCCCGTCTCTGTGACCCCAGCAGAGCAGAACACTTAACACAGGTACATCCCGTCCACGTATGATCTGTCATGCGTGTTAATTGATATGTGCATGCGCGTGCCATCATATGTGTCTGCTCTGATGAGTTTTGTGCATTGATTAGGCACATCTGGCCATGCGTTTTGCATGCAATCAATTGCGCGCTCTTTCATGCATTGTTGTGGCATCTGCATATATTATGGTCCGCTGCATATGGCAGCCAGTGTTTTTGATCATGTGTGGCACTGCAATGTGCATTGACTCTTCATCATTTATCCTACTGTACTGTATACTGTCGCTATGCACAGAGTTTAACCCTTTAGGCTGCTGCTGTTTGCTTGTGTGGAAACACAATTTCATGTCTCTGGATCTTTTTTGCACTCTTCTTTCCCGCGCTCTTCAGGATGGGGGGAGTCAGTGAAGGAGAGGATGTTTTAGCCAGGTGGAGCGATGGACTTTTGTACCTTGGCAATGTCAAACGAGTAAGTTTGCTCTAAGTTTGTTTGGAAGAGAGAAAGAGACACTATAGCAGAGAGAGGGAAAGAGCAAGTTTTAAACTAAGTGACTTGCTGTGCTGCTGTAAATCAGTGTCGTGTTATCTGTGATGGTTAACTGTATTTATTTGCAGGTGGACAGTGTCAAGCAGTGCTGTTTGGTCAGATTTGAGGATAACTCTGAATTCTGGGTCCTCAGGAAAGACATCCACTCATGTAAGCGGATGAACTTTAAATTCTAACTCAACAAGTAATGCATCCAAAAACCAAGTTAAAAAAAAAAATAAAATAAATAAGAATAAAAAAAAACATGAAGCCTGTTTTAGGACTGTTAAGTTTTAATTTTTTTTCATTGTCATCGTGATGTTATTTTCATGAAATTATTATCAATGTAATTCATGCCTTTTACTTTAGGGTTTTTTTTTTTTTTTTTTGTAATTTTCTCAATTTTTTCCAGTGGTGATTCTTTACTCATTACTTTTTACTTTATTTTAAAAAAAATCAACAAATTAAAGACAAATAAACATAAATTAATACAACACTTAAAATACTGTAATATATAATTTACATATTTTTTTATTACTATAGAAATGAGAATGAGAGATATTTTTGCTTTACAATAATGAGATTTTGAATGCAAAATGTGCTATAAAAATAAAACATGGTAAAAATAGGCTTTTTGTTTTATAAGAAAAATATGATTTCTTAAGTCTTACTTTTTGTTTGGGAGTGAAATATGAACCAGATCAAGATAGGTTTTATGATAAACCCAGGATTTAGCATCAGAATTACGCCTTATGAACAACAAACTAATAAAAAATACTAATAAAACAAAAAGTTTATTTTAACTTTAATTTTTATTCTAAATTTTTTTATATAATTTTTTCTGTTGCATCATTGACGTCCCCAAATGGAATTATAAAACAAATGGAAAAATAAACTGTTTTTAAGAAGGTTTCCCTAAAACTACTCCTCTCTGCCATTAAGTCGATCAAACAGATAGTCCCGCCCCAAACTCACACTATTGGTTGAGCCAGTGTTGCTGTCTCAGGCTCATTGGGATGCTTTTTTAACATCTAAAAAATGGCACACATCACCTTATACATTATATACTACTTGAGAAACTGTGCAGTGCATGAATATATAGGCCTATTTTTCATTTGTATATTTTTTTGTTGGTCCCACTTTAAATTAAGTGTGTTTATACTAACATTTAAATTAATCATTTGATACAATGCACATTGTGTACTCATATTTAAAAAATACATTAATGTAAATACATCTGTAATTAATATCTGTAATTACACTGTTGACCTTTCCCTTACGCATTAACCCACCCTTAAACCTACCTATAACACCAAACTTGTCTCTAACCTTAACCGTGTCCCACCTCAATAGCAGCAAAAATGAACACAATAAGTACATTGTACTTATTTTTGTTGTAACTACATAGTAGTTAAAGACACCTAATATAAAGTGTGACCTTTTTGTTAATTACAAATCTGAAGTAAAGATCAAAATAATGAAATGTTAGTGTGTGCTAGATAACATCTAGTTGTCGTCTTTCCAGTGAAGGACCATGTTTTTTGTTTCTTGTGTTCAGTCTCTTCAGGAGGAGAGGAGGTGTGCTGTATCTGTGATGCTCCGCCTCTTAAAGAACCTCTTGTAAACTGCCTCAAATGTCGCCACGGTAATCTGAAAAAACTGTTTATGTAGATTATGTAGAACTGTAGATTTACATCTTACTCTAGGGTTTCATTTTATTTCTCTTATATTTATTTTTAGGCTTTGTGTATACAGTAATACACTGTCCGGCCAAAAAAAAGTTGCTGTTTGGATTTAAATAGGCAAATACTTAAGAGTCTATTACTGGGTCATTATTGATGTGATTATTATGTTTCTAGCATGTTATATGTTTGGGAACAGTTCTTTTAACCCTAACTGATGGCGTGTGTAGCTTTTCATTTCTTAAACAACCATGTAGGAAGACGTATCATGGCCATATTCCAGGATGACAATGTCAAGATTAATCAAGCTCAAATTGTGAAAGAATGGTTGGGGAGGAGCATGAAGAATCATTTTCACACATGAATTAGCAGACCTTAACCTCAGTGAAAGTCTTTGGGATGTGCTGGAGGAGACTTTACAGAGTGCTCACCTCTTGCACCAAAAACTAATGCACCTCTTGATGGAAATAACATCACAACATCTATTTCCATCAAGAGGTGCATCCATTTTTGGTCAAGATCTTGTATTGACAATGCAAGAGGTGAGCACTCTGTAAAGTCTCCTCCAGCACATCCCAAAAACTTTCAATGAATTTAAGGTCTGGACTCAGAGGTGCCAATTCATGTATGAAAATGATTCTTCATATTCCCTCCCAACCATTCTTTCACAATTTGAGCCTGATGAATCTTGACATTGTCATCCTGGAATGGCCATGATACATCTTCCCTACATGGTTGTTTAAGAAACGAACAGCGACTTTTTTTTCTTTTTCTTTTTTTGTCGGGCAGTGTATGTTACTTGTGTTGCATTTGTTTTCTTGATCCGTTGTTTCCCCAGGTTATCATCCAGAGTGCCACACCCCGCCCATTGAACCTGAAGTTGACCCCAACAGCTGGATATGTCGCCAATGTGTCTTTGCAGTCGCAACAAAGGTTGTACTTTGCTTAAATCCCGAAATGAATATTTAGAAACATGGACAACGTTGGCATTCAAGGTCTAATTCCAATGACACACATCCTAACACAAGGCTTTAATCTTGCTCTGAGATGTAAAGGGTATCCATGGCTTACTGCACTTGACTGCGTATTTATTACATTGCAGCACTCTGCAGGTGATGGCGGTGGTAGAGCTGCGTTAAATGGGCCTGTGCTTTAATCCGTCTGTCAGCGCGCTCGTTTCACAGGCCTTACATGCTGATTTAAAGATAAAATCATATTCACCAACCCCCCCGCAGCAGGAAATATTAATGACTTCCTTCAGCGTGTCTTCTCCAAATTCAATCTTAAGATGAAATCGCTGTTAAATGTGCTTACATGACAGGAGAGCGCTTGTCACAGAGAGGTGAGATACATTGTAATGACGAGCTGTGTTCTGTCCTAGAGAGGGGGAGCGTTAAAAAGAGGACGCTTCGCGCGGCTCATGCAGATCATGAAAGTGCGGCTGCCCTATCAGCTGTCATCTCTAGACTGGGACCCGCAGCACTTGACCAACCAGCAGCAGTGTTACTGCTATTGTGCTGGACCAGGAGAGTGAGTCCAACTTATAACATTCTCACATGACTATGACAATGTTTAGAATGGAATATTAGTGTACTGTGACTGCGCAATGCACAGTATATACTGCCTAGTTTTAGTGTATTAAATATTCTGAAAAGTTGTGTGTGAAACAGTATGCAAGACATTTTTAAAAGTTAAGTTTTGTGTTAAAATGTCTTATACTGGACATTTTGGCAAATATAGTAGGCCATTCGGATATATATACTGAATACATAATGCATACGACTTACTTTCAGAAACAGCAAGCAATATATAATTCCAGAAGTGTTTTATATACAATATATTTTGTGTATATATAAGATATTTTGTAAGTAAATATTTATATATAAGAATATTTACAGTGTTGGGGAAAGTTACTTTTAAAAGTAATACGTTACAATATTGTGTTACGTCCTAAAAAAGTAACTAGTAATCAGTGTGTTTTGTGTCACTTTTTCTCATCTGGGCTGGGCTTGCTTGTTTGCTTATTAATAGCAAAAAAAGTTATATTTTTGGCACATGTAAAGGCCCTTTCACACCAAAGGTGAAATGAATAAACCTCAGGCTGATGGAAATGCAAATTCACTCCTGTACAGTAGAGGGCGCAGCTCAAACAAATCTTTCAGCTGTGCTGCCATTCTGGATTAAAGAAGAATAGGATCTAAAGTCCTTTTTTGCTTATTCATATGGTTGAATTGTATCATTGAAGGTCAGCAGCAAAGAAATTGCTTAATAAAGTGAGATTAAATACATAAAGTAGGATATGTATTTGTGTAACTTAACAGATTTAATTATTGCAGGTTTGCATAATATTCTAAGTTTGCATTTCACTTTTTTTATTCATTTTGAGGAATACTGAATCTGTTTTTGTTCAGGTGAGATGAGTAAATGCATGCTCACATTTAGTGTAGAACTACAATAACCATCATGTTCACACAGCGCACACAACACCTCTGCACTTTATTTCTTTAAACATGAGAACAGAACATTTGTCAGTCGATAAATGGGAAAATAAAGTAACTTGTGTTACTTATTTGAAAAAGTAACTAAGATATTTTGTTGTAAATTTAAAAGTAATGCATTACTTTACTAGTTACTTGAAAAGAAGTAATCGGATTACATAACTTTCATTACTTGTAAAGCCCGGATCACACCAAGCCGACGATTAAGTTTTCTCAGTGTGTTCTGCACCATCAGCTGAAGTTGGTCCTTGTCGGCTTTTTTTCGGCTGATTCGACATGTTGAATCGGCGTCGGAGCTCGTCGGTCAGTCGGGCCATCTGATCATTCTGATTGGCTGTTCAGCTACTGCCACCTGCTGGTACGGAAAGGCATTTGTTCTTACGCAGGCGCAGAACGGACGTGCTACTTTGACGTCGGATGTCGAGTGTCGGTTTGGTCAGCAAACCGAGTGTCGGTTTGCTGACGTAAGCCAACCCCGCAGTCTGCTTTTGTCGCCACTAGTTCGTCGGCGTCGGCATGGTGTGTTTCGGGCTTAATGCGTTACCCCAAAACTGAATATTTATAATATTAATAATTCATAATATTGAATATATATACTGGACACTTATATATATTGGACACTTTACTCACAGTTGAACATGTATGAATGTCTTTGAGTAACAAAACATCAAACCAACTGTATTTTGTTTTAAAGGCAGATAGCACAAGCACTCTTT
This sequence comes from Mylopharyngodon piceus, assembly GCA_039654765.1. Lineage (NCBI taxonomy): Eukaryota > Metazoa > Chordata > Actinopteri > Cypriniformes > Xenocyprididae > Mylopharyngodon > Mylopharyngodon piceus. Next base: position 14,208,486 of record CM077445.1, read on the forward strand.
TCAAGCAAAACATTTCAAAAGTTTGTCTGATTTGAATGGATAAAACAATAGATATACATACTTTAAAGTTTAAACAAAGGTATTGACTCATTCTATGTTTGTGATATGTTAGTATAACATGTTTATAGTTAATGAACACCTACACCTGTGGTTATTCAGCTAGAAGACCTGTATGAACCTAAGCAAATCTGACCTCATACATCCACTAAAATTCAGAGAAACACTCGCTGATTAGAAGGCATTGGGCAAAAATTGGTCAGAAAAGTAACATTAGTTCTGAGAAAAAGGTCTAGCATCATTTGTTTGCAGATGCTAATTGGTTTGATATTTTGGCTTCTAATGCAATGGCATTCACACATTTTAAGTGTGTCTTAAAGGGTTAGTTCACCCAAAAATGAAATTTCTGTCATTAATTACTCACCCTCATGTCATTCCAAAACTGTAAGACCTTTGTTCATCTTCAGAACACAAATTAAGATATTTTTGATGGAATCCGAGAGGTTTTTTTTTATCTCCCATAGAAAGCAATGAAATTACCACATTCAAGGTCCAGAGAAGTAGTAAAGACATCGTTAAAATAGTCAACGTGCGGCGCAGTGAACACAGTGCAGAGCTTCTGTGTTTACGTCCGAACGCCGACTCGGTATTGGCCGACGCTGTTCACGTGAGCAGCACAACGCATGCGTGTGATGCTGATGCAGGAGCCAGCCAATACAGAGTCGGCATTTGGACGTAAACACGGAAGCTCTGCACTGTGTTCACTGCGCCAACTGCGTATGAGACTGACAGGGAAGAGAAGAAATTGTTGAATAAAGTCATTATTTTTGTTTTGTTTTTGCGCACAAAAAGTATTCCTGTCGCTTCATAACACTGTAGTCACGTTGACTACTTTAACGATGTCTTTACTACTTTTTTGGACCTTGAATGTGGTCGTTTCGTTGCTTTCTATGGGAGATAAAAAACCTCACAGATTTCATCAAAAATATATTAATTTGTGCTCCAAAGATGAACAGGTTTTATGGGTTTGTAACAACATGAGGGTGAGTACTTAATGACAAAAATTTCATTTTTGGGTGAACTAAACCTTTAAGTGTATAAATATTTTGGGGCGCAATGGAGAAAATGTATGAAGTAAATTATTTAAAAAGGATTTGCACAACCAACAATTGAAGCAAGTTCAGAGTGAGTTCATTTTAGTTTCAGGAGTGTGTGTATGTTTAAACTAAAGCATGTTGTTTTGTCAGGTGGAATCTGAAGATGTTGCAGTGTGGGAGTTGTGGGCAGTGGTTTCATGAAGCTTGCACTCAGTGCCTGACCAAACCTCTTCTCTATGGAGACCGGTGAGGCTGATGCTGTTGTTAAGCACATGCTGTTGCTAAGCTAATTCTGTCTAAAGCTTTTCATCTGTGTCTCCGCTTCACCTTTCAGCTTTTATCAATTCCAGTGCTCAGCGTGCACAAATGGTCCAGAGACCATCCAGAGGCTTCCAATGACCTGGTAAGTTCACTTCATCTGTTCTGTTTGCAGAATCAAGACCGAATGCAGAACTGATCTGAAGAGTTGAATATAATTTCTGATGATCCTCATTCTGTTGGATTGCAGGGTAGATTTGGCCCATTTGGTGTTGTATCACCTCTCCCTGTGCTGCAAGAGGAAGTATTTTGATTTCGATCATGAAATCATGTCTTTTGCAAATGAAAACTGGGAATCTTTGCTTCTTGGCACGGTAGGGAAATATCCTAGTCAATAGCACAGACACAGCTCAATTTAAAGTCAACATGAAACACCAAATGCAACCCATTTTACTTTTGCTTTCTGGTATATTTATGAAAGAAACAGGATATTTAATAAGAAAAAATGTTGGGCAGGACCTGAGGATATATCAGTATTGTTATTGTCAATACATAGGATGTAGGACGTAGCTCCTTTTCTCTTATGTCGAAATCCTCCAACATTTTCTTGAAAACTTCTCATTTTAGACATCTAATTCGTGACTGGCGTTTTGTTTTGCTCAGTCCTCTGCACTTCTGCGTTTGTCAATTCTCACCTGGGCTTACACTAAGTCTACGTCATACATCCTACATCATACATCGGGTCAGAGGTCACCCTTCCGCCGGAACTCGACTCTCTTGTGAGCGCGCGTATGGCCATTGCCAGAAGACAGTGATTATAGTTTATAAAGTTTTAAATATTGATATGTTTCTTACAAAAACCCATCGCTTCGCTTCAGAAGACTTTTATTAACCCAATGGAGTTGTATGGATTACTTTTATGATGGATGGATGAGCTTTTTGGAGCTTAAAAAGACTATTCAATGCCATTACAAAGGATATTATTACCAGGTAATAATACCAATAACCAGGATATTATTTATTATAAAACGGTTAGTTCCTGTCCTTGATTCTGATTCTGGTCAATAGCTGTGTTTTATTCACGATAAAACACGACTATGACCGCTTCACCCAACGGTTCTGTGTATCACTACATAACACCCTTAGCAATCACTCTTAGCAACGTAAACTGTATATTCTCAATTTATATTGTTCATTGAAGCTTACTGTATTATGTAGAAGAGTATTGTGAGAAAGAGATCGAGTGAGCGAGTTTATTACCTGCATTCAGATTTAGCATTTTCCTTCAGGTCAGTCCTATGTTCATAATAAAAAATCTGTTTAAATGTCCGATGTATTATCTTGTCCTTTTAACATTTAAGGGGTTTTCCCGTGACTGACAGTCGCTAGTCAAAGCATTTGTCAGTTGCGTCTTGTTCCGTGTTCACAACAATTTAGTCTTTTCAATGTAAAAGTCTTCGCTACTGACTGACACACTCATAACATGACAGTCTTTGCCGCCATCTAATGGCGTAATAATGTAACTTCTGTTGCTGTTCACGGTCAGGGACTATTTTTTCCGGTGGAAGTAAGGCTTTTAGTAAGAGTTTACTTCATGAAAGTTGCATTGTTACATTTTTTTGGCTTTAATATTTTTATTGTGTGGTAACCGTTTTATAAAAGCAATAAGGCTAGTGCTGTATCGTGAATAACTCCGCTTCGCATCGTGCCTAACAACGCCCTTCAGCCGTGACTTATTCATGATACAGCACAGCCTCTCGTACCTTATTGCTTACATATAACTCCGATTGTGTTCGGCTGAAAGAAAAAAGTCATATACACCTAGGATGTCTTGAGGTTAGGGGTGTGACAAGATCTTGCAAGATTAAAATGTGATGAGATTTCTTGTTGCGGTGAAAAGCTGTCTTGCGATATTGCCATGATGGAGTGTGAGGGTGAAATTAGGATAGACTATGCCACTGCTACATTTACATTACGCGTCCACTGTCGTTTTGCTTTTTATAGAAATAAAAACCATTTAATTCAGTTGGATAATGGTCGCTTCAATCCTATACAGCTCATCCAACACGAGCTGCAGCACTGCATGCAGTGCAGCAGGAATAAAAGTTCACTGATCACGTGATGAGAGTAAGTGACAAGATGACTGACAAGACCATGGCGGAGGAGTTGTTGCACAACAGAGCCTATACGTCAGACAAATGTCTTATTTTGTAGAATGCGCTCAACACCACCATTCCCTGTTCACGGAGTATGTGCGATCGCAAAATCGAAAGCCAAAGTAAAACGCATTCAAACACGATTTCAATATCCCGCATTTTGAAAGCGGCTCCATGATGCATGCAAATATCTCCCAATATGAAAGCTATCTTAGGCTGGGCTGTGTAGTTGTAACCATCTCTCAGCTCTGTATCATGCTTGAAGAAAAATTTGGTCTCTGTTTGCACTTTGAATATTGAGAGAGTACTTTGATTATGGTTGCACTTATTGTTTGCACTTAAGACTAAGAGAAAACTGTTATTCATTTTTATTTATAATTTTATATATAATTTATAAATTGAAATAAATATAAATTAAAGCTAAATAGTAATATTAAAAACAACAAAAAACAAACAAACTGAAATGGAAATTGAAATGTAAAAATATATATAATAATTCAGTATTATTAATAATAATTTGCAAATAATGCATAAATAATAATAAGCCGTTTTCTCCAATGATGATTTTTCCTCCATAAATTGTAAATGCCACCTAGCCATCATGATTCATCGTCGTAAAGGATATTGACTAATATTACGGACTTCACTAAGTCCTGGTCCGACTTTTCAATAAGAAATGCATCAACTCAGGAAAGAAAACTGCACTCGCAGAGCTGTTTCGCAAGGTTTTAAGGAAGTAAATAGGGTCAATTTTGATTTCATGTTGACTTGAATGTATTCACTATGAATGTAGTTTTGAATACTCTCTCTTGCAGTTTGTGGTCAATGTGAGCTCTTACCTTTCAAATGCATTTGTTACACACTGCCTTTCATTCGACTCTATATTTTGGTCTCTCAGCTGTCAGACACACCGAGGCAAGACCGTTGCCAAAACCTGCTCAATGCTTTAAATTCCCACAAAGACAGGTGAGACACGGATTATACTCTGAAAACTGCCGTTCTGCTTGATTTCCATGTGGCAGCCCATAGGGGTATAGCACATATTTGCAATAATATCTGCAAAACCATTACTGTAATTGCTTTACATTATAAGTGACTCTGCGTGTGCTATTTCACTGTCTACAAATAGTGTTTTGATAGCTGAAGGTGGTTCTGTCTTTCAAAATAAATAATTTAAAGTCCATTTCCATTTTCCTTCTGTCAAGGTTTGTGGATGATGCCGCTCATATTCTAGCACTTAAATAACTGAATCAGATGTTTTAGTTGGCAAGCGTGAGACGCCCAGGAACAAATAAAAATCTGTCAGTGAGCCCTGAAGAACAGCAGTTGAATACCAATCCAATCTGATTTTGATCTGTCGTAAAGGTTTGTCTCGGGGAAGGAAATAAAGAAGAAGAAGTGTCTCTTCGGTCTCCAAGTTCGGGCTCCTCCCCCTCTGTCATCGGACCAATCTCCTTTCATCGCCGAACAGCCAATCAACATCACCCACAGGAGAAGGTCAGAGGCAGGAGCACTTTTAAATGCAGTTCACAACCTATTTCTGTAATCTGATGTATTTCTGAGTAAAACAGGATATCAGTAAGATAGAAATGTAGGAAAGGAATTTATTTTATCTTTTGGATAAATCACATACTGTACCAGAATGAACACAATTTAATAAGAAATTAAGGGTTGGAAAGGTAAGAGGGATTAATGATATAAGCCAGAAACAAAATGTCTCTTTAAATTTTAGTTCAAAGATTATGGAGACTTCACAAAATAGTAAGAATAAAAACCTGTATCAAAATAATAAATATGGTCTTTAGTTATTTCAGGTTGACTTTAACACAAGGCAGAATTAACAGAATTAAAAATAATCTTTAGGACCATGTTTTTTTTGACCATGTTTGCCAAGCTCAAAACCATATGAACCAGTATGATATATATTTTTAATAATTCATATTTTTAATAATATAATTTTAATATAATATTTAATATTTTAAATAATTACTGTCTGTTTTTTGTGACCATGTTTGCCAAGGTCAACAACAGAACACAGAAAACATCGCCAGTATGAAATATTTTTTTAATAATTAATACTTTTAATAATGTAATTTTAATATTTGAAATAATTATTGACAGTTTCATGTGACCATGTTTGCCCAAGCTCAAAAACAAGACACAAAAACACCACCAGTATGATATATTTCTAATAATTCATATTTTTAATGAAAAAATTTAATATATTTCATATTTTAAATAATTACTGTTTGTTTTTTTTGACCATGTTTGCCAAGCTCAAAAACAGAACACAAAAACACCACCAGTATGATATATTTCTAATAATTCATATTTTTTATGAAAAATTGTAATATATTTTATATTTTAAATAATTACTGTTTGTTTTTTTGTGAACATGTTTGCCAAGCTCAAAAACAGGACACAAAAACATCGCCAGTATGAAATATTGTTTCTAATTCATGTTTTTAATAATATAATTTTAATATAATATTTATTATTTTAAATAATTATTGACTTTTCCGTGACCATGTTTGCCAAGCTTAAAAACAGAACACAAAAACATCACCAGTGTGAAATATTTTTTAATAATTAATATTTTTTTTATTATATAATTTTATTATTTTAAATAATTATTGACTGTTTTTTGTGTCCATGTTTGCCAAGCTGAAAGACAGGAACACAAAAACACCACCAATATAAACCAGAATATATTTTTTAAATAATTTATAATAAACTAATATAATTTTAATATAATATTTAATATTTCAAATAATTACTGTTTTTTTGTGTGTGTGTGACTGTGTTTGCCAAGCTCAAAAACAGGACACAAAAACATTACCAGTGTGAAATATTTTTTAATAATTCATACTTTTAGTAATATAATTTTAATATAATTTAAATATTTTAAATATTTATTGACTGTTTTATGTGACCATGTTTGCCAAGCTCAAAAACAGGACACAAAAACACCACCAGTATGAAACATTTTTTACTGATTCATATTTTTTTTAATAATATAATTTTAATATAATATTTATTATTTTAAATAATTATTGACTTTTTTTGTGACCATGTATGTTAAGCACAAAAACAGGACACAAAAACAGTATGAGTATTATTTTTTAATAAATAATGTTGTTAATAATATAATTTTAATTTAATATTTTATATTTTATATAATTTTTAAAAAGTAAAAAATGAATTGAATTGGATTTGATGTTGAAGTCAGTTGTTGTCTCTGCTCCAGCCCCACATCACTGCCCTGCCAGCGGAGAGCGGTGGGTCCGGAGGCCCGTAAATCAAAGCGTCGGGTCACTGAGACACAGGTCAGTGCGTCTGCCTTTAACAGCAGCAATCAAAAGATGGCTGGCAGAGGCCAAGCCCCCCTGCATCAGTAATGAGACTCTCTCACTCGTGTAAGACACCCAGCATCACCTTTTGGGTTTGTTATTCTCTTCATATTCATTTTACTTATATTTTGCAACATGCAACACTGAGTCAACAAGATCTGTCTACCCTTGCAAGTAGCCATAAAATACATGTGCATAAAGACACAATGATGGCATGCGTCCATTTTGTGAAGAGTCCAAGTGGCATGTTAGCAGCCCAGCATCAATATTTGGATTTAAAAGGTCACGGCACCAGAAAAGCATGTCAACATGAATAATGCCTATACAAGATGCAAAGTTATATAAAAAAAATTACTACATTTATACTACATGTTATGTTTCCACCAAGTAAATGTGCCAAATGTTTATATTTTTATGTTATGTTTCCACCAAGTAAATGTGCCAAATGTTTATATTTTTATGTTATGTTTCCACCAAGTAAATGTGCCAAATGTTTATATTTTTATGTTATGTTTTTATCAATTCATATACAAGTTTTGAGTAGGGGTCATATTATTTATTTTTTAATTTAATTTAATTATTTTATATTATTTATTTTATTTTTTTTTTGTTTTATTTTTTTGTTTAGCTTTTGTTGTTGTTGAGCTTTTTTCCCTCATCCATATTAAATAAAATATTTTTGTTTTTTAAAATACCATTTGTTATTATTTTACAATTGCTTTTTTATTTTTTTGTTTTATTTTGTTTTTTCTGTTTTTATATATTGTTTTTTATTGTTATTGTTTTGCAATTGCTTTTATTTTATTTATTTTATTTTTTTGTTTAGCTTTTGTTGTTGTTTAGCTTTTTTGCCCTCATCCATATTAAATAAAATATATTTTTTTAAATACCATTTGTTATTATTTTACAATTGCTTTTTTATTTTTTTGTTTTATTTTGTTTTTTCTGTTTTTATATATTGTTTTTTATTGTTATTGTTTTGCAATTGCTTTTATTTTATTTATTTATTTTATTTTTTTGTTTAGCTTTTGTTGTTGTTTAGCTTTTTTGCCCTCATCCATATTAAATAAAATATATTTTTTTAAATACCATTTGTTATTACTTTACAATTGCTTTTTTATTTTTTATTTTTATTTTGTTTTGTTCTGTTTTTATTTATTTTTATTGTTTTTTATTGTTATTGTTTTGCAATTATTTTATTTTATTTTATTTTATTGACCACAGTTTCCTTTAGTGTGGTAAGCACCTTTTTTATATGTTGCTTGCAAAAAATGTATTTTGTCATAATACACAGTTATTTTTAAATGGTTCTCAATGGAGAATAATGCTTTTTGCATGCAGATTGTTGTAGTTATGACATCTACCAGTAGGGGCTAACAGCCATAGCTAACTAGTCAAACCTTACGCAGTTAATGTGATCATTCATTACCATAATTTCCAAGTGATCGGGCAATAATGCTATCTCTGATTTTGAACTGCTGTATCAAACTACTATTGTCAATTGACTTTGGTATGATATGTGCCACAGAATAATGCAGTCATTTAGATTCAGTATGTGTACGAGTTCTTCCTCACACTGGTGTCACACGGCATCATCGCTTCTCTCCCACTGTGTGCTGTATTACACAGCTAACACAGCCATGAATCTTAAGACTATGGGCAGAAATCACCTAAAATCATTTGAAAGTCTAATTTTCCTTTGTGCTTCTCAGCACTTACGAACAAGAAACCATTCTGTTGGAGAGGCGTCTCAATTTTTTAATAATTGTGAAGAAGCCACAGGCATACAGGCGACATGAATAAATGCATTTCTGCGTTTATGACATTTACAGTCTTAGTTGAAGTGAGAATGAACCTCAGTTATAAAATAATATCAGTCAAATATTTTCAGCTGTATTTTTTATCTTAATTATTTTGTCATTTGTTATTCACAGCAACTATAGTACTTAATGTTGAAAAATGAAAATTCTGTCATTATTTATTCACCCTCATTTTGTTCCAAACCCATTTGATTTATTCCTTAGAACACAAAAAGTGAATGCCCTTTATGCCCTTTAAACTGACAATGTTTATTATTTATAATAGTTGATCATGTCTTTTTAGACTTGTCCACCAGGAGTTGCGACCAACGCTATTGACCTAGTGCCATGTTGCCACGGTTATGTTGATGGAACAAGTCTGTACAACCCCAGAAAACCAGAGGAAGAGATGAGTTTGGGGTTAGTAGCATGTTAAAATGAAAAACATCTGAAAAACATAACATTTTCAATTTCAACTTTGAACTGTATAATGATATTCACAGTATAATATGGAAGCTTGTTTCCGCCACGGAATAAAAAAAATATAATAGGTAGGCTAATTGCGACTATTTATCTCACAATTCAGACTTATTTCCTCACAATTGCGAGTTATTAATTTGCAATTGAGACATACAGGTTTATACCTCACATATTTCTCAGAATTGCAAGAAAAAAGTCTGAATTGTGAGATAAAAAAAGTCGCAATTACCTTTTTTATTCCATGGCGGAAACAAGCTTTCATACTATGAGCCATAATCGCTGTTTTGTTCATTTAAAAAAGTCTTTATGTATTACAGTTCACCTCCCAAGAGAATGTTTGCGCTCTATCACCCTTCATACAATGGATCTCAGGACCTGTCTAGAACTCTGCATCATTACAGGTCTGTAAAGAAAGTATGCACTGAAGTCAATTAGAGACGAATTTCATGCTACTGTCATTCTGAAAATGAAAATTCTGATATTATTTACTCAGCTCATGACATTTCAAACCAGTGTGCTGTAGGCTTTTTTTCCATACAACTAAATAGTTACTACAGGAATCAACCTCCAAAAAGGACCACCTTAAAAACACAGCAACAGTGTTTTTACTTCTTACTTAGTATTTTTGTCTTGTTTTCCAACACATATATTTTAAAGGTGCAATATGTAAGAATTTTGCAGTAAAATATCCAAAAACCACTAGGCCAGTGTTATATATTTTGTTCACTTGAGTACTTACAATATTCCAAATGTTTCCAACTATTTGTAATTCGTGAGAAAATTGCAATTTTAACCAAGACGTGTGAGGAGTCGCCTGTCAATTGCGTCATACCTGCGTTACCCTCGGTTTCCGTGGAAACACCAAAGACGCTTTAATATGTTACATGTTTTAATAGACAAGGGAACAACTGTTTTTGATATATTTATAGACAGAAAACTAATTACTGTTATATAGCTCAACACGTTTAGTCTTATTGTTTAAATCTAATTTTCTTGATTTTTTGCGAGTACCATGCTTTACCATGCCTCAGAGAAAAACACTATTTTGTGAAGTAGCTAATATAGCATAATCAGATGCAGCTTTATTTTTAGTAACAGTAAGAATTTTCTCCATCATACAATACGTTTTAAAATTAATTGCATGCCATTTATCAACACAGTCCATCCAGCATTTATTAAATGATATTCTAAAATCGATCTAGCTTACTGAAGTGTGCAACAAGTGTCTCACATCAGCCACCGAGTGAACGCACAGAGTAACGTTATAACTTAATTTTCAGCACACTCAAATGTATCTAATATGATAAACAGAGCTGTGTTACCTCATACTCATGACCGGAAAAGCAGAAGCGGCGCCGGCGACTGTGGCATAATAAAAGTTCCACTGCTCACGAGGCGTGTTGCAATCGCTCCAGCGGCCTCGTTCAGCTCCCACAACACTTGGTCCGGCTCTGCTTCATACTACAGTAAAGTTAATAATCGCATCCATGAACATGATTTCTTCCCAAGTCCTATCCCGATTCTTTTCCACCGGATGTGAGGTGAAGACCACATGTCCCAAGATTCCACGCTCAAACTTGGCATCATCAAGCTATGCCTTTGTTTTGAATAGGCCTCTAGCGACCTCTAGCGGACAGAAAACCCTGCATATTGCACCTTTAAATCAAGATACATTTACTTGAGTAGGAAAATAACTTAAAGGGTTTGTTCACCCAAAAATGAAAATTCTGTCATTAATTACTCACCCTCATGTCGTTCCACACCCGTAAGACCTTCGTTCATCTTCGGAACACAAATTAAGATATTTTTGGTAAAATGCGATGGCTCAGTGAGGCCTCCATTGACAGCAAGATAATTAACACTTTCAATGCCCAGAAAGCTACTAAAGACATATTTAAAACAGTTCATGTGACTACAGTGGTTCAACCTTAATGTTATGAAGCGACAAGAATACTTTTTGTGCAGCAAAAAAAACAAAATAACGACTTTATTCAACAATATCTAGTGATGGGCGATTTCAAAACTTTACGAATCTTTTGTTTCGAATCAGTGGTTCGGAGCGTGTATCAAACTGCCAAAGTCAAGTGATTTCAGTAAACGAAGCTTCGTTACGTCATAAGTGTTTCGAAACGTTTTGAAATTTCAGTGGTTCACGTGACTTTGGCAGTTTGATACACGCTCTGAACAAAAGATTCGTAAAGCTTCGAAGCTTCATGAAGCAGTGTTTTGAAATCGTCCATCACTAGATATTGTTGAATAAAGTTGTTATTTTGTTTTTTTGACGCACAAAAAGTATTCTCGTTGCTTCATAATAACATTAAGGTTGAACCACTGTATTCACATGTCTTTAGTAGCTTTCTGGGCATTGAAAGTGTTAATTATCTTGCTGTCATGAGTGCGTTTATGGCAGTCTGGAGCGCAAGCTTCCTGTTGTATAATGACGTATTAGATTTTTTACTGGAAAATAAGACAAAACTACAAAGTAAGACAATCATTTTTTTGCTGTAAACTGATGTTGTACAAAAAAAGATCTATATAAGGATTCTTTCCAAATTCTCTTCCAAATTAAAATATAATTTTGAATTTGGCTGAACTGTTCTTTCAAATTGAGTACTTTTTGCATGTCTGTGTAATTGTTCTCTTCAGTGCAGAGGACCCTTGTCGACTTCCAGCCCCCTGCCTTCCATTTTCTCTGTCCTCGGGTCACCCACCCGGACAGCGGTATGAAAACTGCCCTTCTCTCTTCCTGCGTGACGTGCCACCCTACTCCAGTACAGTCGGCATGGGGGGGCCCACGGCCATGGGATGGGGGGGAGGCGATGCCGTCCGGATCCTGGCCAGACGCGTAACGGCAGACGGAAAAGTCCAGTACCTAGTTGAATGGGGAAATGTGAGCGTGTACTGAGAATGTGTGTGATAGAGAAAGAGGAAAGGGCTAGAGACATCAAGATGCATCATTAGGGTTTGCATGGTTACGAGCAGAGGTGTGAAAGCATCAATGAGCAGGTGGGTGTTCTGCGGTCGTCTCAAGAGCAGCGGGAGAAGAAAACCACATTGAGCAAATCCAGGTTGAGCTAAACAGCAGCTTCACTCTGAGATTATACTGTTAAATCTACTACAGTTTCTTTTACAGTGTCTCCTATATTTTGAATACTGTTAGAAAACGCCTTTAGAATGCCTTGAACTTTATTATCATGATTTGTAATGTATAAGCTATTCATCACATGTTGTTCATGTACACATAACGGTTAAAATGTACAATTTCAGGAAAGCTTTTTCATGCGGTCACATCAATAATTGTAATATTTTAATGACAGGGAAATGAGTGCTCCTCTGAAAATAGTCATTAAAGAAAAATTCCAGGTTCAGTACAAGTTAAACTCAACCGACAGCAATTATGGCATAATGTTGATTATCACAAACATTAATTTTCCACTTAAACTATTTTAAGTATTTCAATAGTATAGCTATATAACTTAAACAACTGTACTGTAAAAAATTATTTTCATGATTTATCACAACATTTTTTTCTTTTGTCAAATCAACTTCGATAATTAATGTGGTTCAGATAACATAATATCTTGAGTTTCTGTTGATTAAACCAATCGCCTTCATTGTATTAACTCAAATTTTTAATTTCAATGAACTCAAAATTTTAAGGCAACCAGGTAACTTACTTTTTTAAGTTAAACCAACAATTCTATTGAATGATTTAAACACTTTACAGCTCAAAATGATACATTCACATTTCTGCTTTTAAATCCTCCAAAAATTGACCGTTACTTCCATTGTAAATGCTTCACCGTAGTCTCGATTTTTATGCCACAAATGCAGTCGAGTGACCTTATCTTGTACTGAACCTTGGAAAACTCCTTTTACAGCAAGCATATCATTCAAATGTTTCATGATGGACAGCAAATAAAACATAAAAAATGCAGATAATCCCTTTTTTAAAAAACATTAAGAGATCATTTTTAACGATTAATGACATATTATAGCAATTTGTCAACATATGCTATTGAGAGAGTGGATTTAAATGAATATAAGACTGTTCTAAAAACTTTAACCCTGTTAAAATCACTTATATGGAAACCTATTTCTGCCACATAGGGAAAAAAATGTGCTTTTAAGATGGAAAAATCATAATTGTGACACAAAGTCATAATTATGATAAAAAGTTAAAAAAAATAAATAATAAACTTTCAAAAAATGTCATTTTTTTGTCATAATTATGACTAAAATTGAAATAAAAAGACATTTATGAGATCATGAACTCATAATTATGACATAATTTGAAATTTACATAAATTGAAATTATGAAATATGTAATAATTGACTTTTCATCATAAATATGATTTAGTATGTCATAATTATGACTTTTTATGTAATTTTGATTTACCAAAGCATGTTTTTTTTCTTACGTGATAAATAGGCTTCTATTGTAACTCTAATGACTTGAATTAGCAGCAGAATTAGGGCCTATATTTAAAGACGACAGAAACTGAGGAGATCAAGTCCCTGAACATTTATCAGGTCCAGTACAGATTACATGCAGATCATTCTACCTGAATAAAAGTGAGGCAGTTAGTCCTTATGTGAAGCTCATTTCATCAGTGAATGATAATGAATGTATTGTGTGTGGTCTTTTTTTAATCCATGGTACGTACTTGTTAGGTCATAGATGGACTAATTTCATGTCAGGGTGACAAGAATTAGCAGACTAGTCTTTTTTTTATAGTCAAGTTTAATTTGATGTATTCTTTGACGTTTTGTCAGATTATGTTTATGTACTCTAGGTTGAGACCTAAAATGTAAACAAACAATAAAAAGATACAATTATGTTGTATAAAAGTTGCATTTGTCGACTTTCTCTGTTTATATGGATAAAAATGCCCACGATTTTTTTTTTTTTTTTTTAAAAGATAAATTCCTCTAATGTAGATTTAAATTGTATGTGTGTGTGTGTGTGTGAGTGAGTGAGTGAGAGAGAGAGAGAGAGAGAGAGAGAGAGATTCTTTATAATGTGTATGTGTGAGTTTATTTTTGCGACCACCAGGTGGCAGCCGTGTACGACCATTGAACGCCCACCTTCCTCTAACAGGTGAGCGCACTCAAATGACACTCCAGGAATTTCGTTATAATGCTTCTCAGAGGTTCAAGTGCGTCGTATTATGTTTTTTTTTTTTTAATTTTTTTTTTTTTTTTATAAGGATTATTAGATATTTTGAGAAATAACATAACAGCAGACAGCTGGCATGTTTGAAGTTAGTTTGGAGTTTATGTGTATGCGTCGAACGATATTTTGGCTCCGGTTGCCTTGACAGCAGGCCTCAGTTTCTGGCTCTGAGGAGAATCTTCAGAGAAATATATGCATTAATACAGTACAAGTGAACTCTTAAATATAGTAATTAGGATTTACGTGCAAGTGATTGACCAAGCCTAGTCATGTTTACCAGTGAAAAAAACTAGTTATGACATCAAAGGGGGCGTGTCCATATGAAAAATGGCGGGAAACAACTGCGTAAGATGGCAGTGAATGGTTTTGCAAAGTTATTTAAGTTTGCAAAACACTATTAATTTGCTATATATAACAGCTAATCGTCAATTAATGTAGCGAAGGTGGTTTGCTTTATGTTAGCCTAGCTACAATTTTTCTTTAGATAGCCTACCATGCATATAAACCATAGTCAGTGTAAAATTGATGCAGGTGTATTTGTGTATGTAAAACACTTATACAACAGTTTGCCATCATTGTTCTTCTGTATTTTGTTTCTATTTTGAGTATGTGAATGCCAAAATACTGATTGACCTCCCATGTACTGTACATGTGAAGGCTGCATGTGTTTAGTTGGTAAAGAGAAGAGATTTTTGTGTAGGGTAGGATGGGGTAAGAGGTTCCCCCTAGGGCAAGATGACCCCCCACCTAAAATTTTTCTCCTGACCAAAATCTCATCTCAGCACTTTTGATGAATGGCTACACTATTTTTAATTTTGCCATTTCATCTGAATATCAACATTTGTGAGATTTAGTCAGTCAAAACAGTTTTGAGGTTAATTGATCTAATTTTGTGTCTCTGGAAAATAGTGATCTATGACATTGTATTATGTTGTCATAGTTTGTGTCTATTTGTTAATGAGGGATTTATTTGTGGGCACATTAATGTTTTTAGATTTGTGGAGTAAAAGTTATAGTTTTTATTTTGAAGTAAAAAGTTAAAATTAGACCCTTGGGGTAAGAATTGGCACAGAAGGCCCCAAAGAGGCATGATGTTATTTTAAAATTTAATAATTATTGTAATTATTGGGGTTATTATTCAATATTTCCATGAAATACATGCCCCTCTTTTATTATTTTACATTTTGTGCTATAACAACTAAATTAGCAAATGTTTCTATTTATTTTCTATATTGGCTGATGCATCATCATCCAGCACATGCTAAACTTATATCTGAAAATATGTTACAATTTAAAAGTAAATCCACATTGTTCTTAAGAGGGGCATCCTCCCCATGTTACTCTATGCTTATTAATAGTTTGGCAATGTAATTAAAGAGTCTAATAAGAGATAAAATGTCAGTAAAGAGATTCATCAGTAAAGAGACTATAAGAGATAAAATGTAATTATGTTTAACATTTAACATGTTCAGTTTGTAGTCCAAAAACCTGGAAGAGAGGTTTCATTTTTGAGCTAAATGGTTTCCCTCTGGAATTTTCTCTGTGTTTTTAAAATAAATTATATATATATATATATATATATATATATATACACACACACACACACACACACACACACAGAGGGTATAACGGATTACATGTAATCAGATTCCAAAAATCAAGTCCTTGTAATTAGAGTAAACTACTTTTTAAAATACTCGTAATCAGACTACAGTTACTTTTTTATGGATTACATGATTACATATTATTTACACAATGGCAGTAAGTTGTTCACAATTCATTGATTCTCCTAATTTTTCATTTTTTAACATTTATATTTTTTCATAATAAACCTGCCGCTTATATACGTTCGTGATTCTTCGAGTTTTTCCGGCGGTGAGGGGGAGGGGTGTGGAATCGTGCACAGAAATCAGCAACATCAAGAAATCATGAATATAATATATTTACGTAAATTCGTAAAAAAAACTTTTACATCTGCCACTTTTAAACAGCAAGGTTTATGAAGTGTTTCTCGAGGGTTTTGGGGTGACATCTTTGACCTACTGTGGCAATGAAACTGCTGTAAATTTCATGTACTTTTTTTGTAATGTTGCTCTTGTTTGATTTGTTTTTCATTGTTACTGTCAAATGAATTTCAGGTGTTTTGGGGTGAAATCTTTGACCTAGCAATGTTATTGCTGTGAATTTCATGTTCTTTAATATTCATTTTTTTTGTAATGTTGCTATTGTTATAATAGAATATATTTTTTGGAATATATTTTTTTCTTTTTATCTGTCAAAATAGTACAAGTTTATCCTACAATATATGTGACATCAAATAAGGGTTAGCACAAAAGTAATCTAAATGTAATCCAAAAGTAGTCAGATTATGTTACCAAAAATGTGTAATCTAAGAGATTATATTACTGATTACAAATTTTGTCATGTAATTTGTAATCAGTAACTGATTACAGTTCATAAGTAATCTACCCAGCTCTGTGTATATATATATATATATATATATATATACTACTTGAAGATATTTTATGTTTTGGGAGATACCACACAGTCATACTCAAATGTGAATTTTATTTTATTTTATTTTTTTATAAAGTTGCTGACAAGTTCAATGTGAAAGGATTAGTTCACTTTAAAATGAAAATAACCTCATGATTTCCTCACTCTCAAGCCATCCTAGGTGTATATGACTTTCTTCATTCAGACAAATACAATCGGAGTTATATTAATATTCACCCTGATGCTCCAAAGCTTTATAATGGCAGTGGACGGAACCACCTGTTTTTAAAAAAGTGCATCCATCCATCATAAACATACTCCACACGGCTCCGAGGGGTTAATAAAGGCCTTCTGAAGCAAAGCGATGTGTTTGTGTAAGAAATATATCCATATTTAACAAGTTATAAAGTAAAATAACTAGCTTCCGCCAGATCGCCTTCCGTATTCAGCTTCACCCAGTAACTTCACTATCTTCGTAAGTTGAATACGGAAGGTGGTCTGGCAGAAGCTAGTTATTTTACTTCATAACTTGTTTAATATGGATATTTTTCCTACACAAATGCATCACTTCGCTTTCAGAAGGCCTTTATTAACCCCCTGGAGCCGTGTGGAGTACGTTTATGATTGATGAATACACTTTCTTGAGCTTCACTTTCTTCGTGCACTGCCATTATAAAGCTCAGGAGCATTAGGGTGATTATTAATATAACTCCGATTGTATTCGTCTGAAAGAAGAAAGTCATATACACCTATGGCTTGAAGTTGAGTAAATCATGGGGTAATTTTCATTTTAAAGTGAACTAATCCTTTAATAACTAGAATAGGACAGCTTTGTAGTCCTTATTGCAACTTATCTACGAAAATTTTTTTTAAAGACTGTGTGTAATTGATGTTCTAGAGAAAAACAGGAATTACTATTAATTTTATAAATTGAAGTCTAAAAACACAGGAAAATCCTGAATGAATAAGTTGATGTCATGACTGAACGGCTCTATAAATGCAAGAAAGAAGGGTATTCAAATGCATAAAAGGAGACCAATTGCATTGTGCAAATATTATAAAGATGTCATCACTGTTAGTCAATGGGAGATTTTCAAAGTTTAATCCTAAATCTTGTAAAAAGTATACAAAAAGTAAGCATGAGCTCGTACTGTGTATGATTGTGTATGTGACCAATACAGTATGTGAACTTGAAATGAATGATTGTGTATATGACATTTCAGTATGTGAACTTGAAATGAAAATTCAGTTCAGTTTTTCATCGAAATGTTATACCTTATTCTAATTATATTAGAATTATATATATATATATATCAATTATATATATATCAATTATCAATTATAATTCAATTATATATATATGTATATATATATATATATATATATATATATTTATATATATAATTGACCTCATAAAATGTCATAACTGGATCTTCCAGTGAAAATGACTGACTTCTCTCTAACCCTAACGGTTGTGCAAGGGATTTGAGATTTTCTGAAGAAATTGTGAGTTATGCCTTTCCATAAAAACATCCAACACTAGGTGGTTTCATGTGCATTGCTGTCTGGTTGCTAAAGTGTTCTTGGTGGTTGCTAGGGCGTTACTAGGTGGTTGCTTGCTGACCCAAGTCAAAAGATCCTATCCTTATGTCTCTGAAATATTCTGATATAGTTCTGTTACCTAGGACTTTTTCGGACTTTTGTCCATATTTGACCCAAACATGGGCTGAAACAACCGAGCATATTTTTAACATAGCCTATAAGGAAAGCACTTTGAAAGTGATAGTATTATATTTAACTAGTCTGTAGATTGAGTATGGTTGAAGTTATTATTTTAGGTTAAATTCTGTAAGATTTTACATCGAGGTTCACTCATCGTTTAACTTCAGAACCCACAGCGATGGCATCAGATAGAAATACCTATAGTATTCTAATTTATTATGATTACCATTTTAATATTCGATGGTATTTACATGGTTAATTGTCATGTGAATCTAAATGGGATTATATCACATCCAATTTACAGACATACACACAGTGCATTTAGATCGATCTACACTGGTAATCGCGCACACACATACACGCGCGCGCGCTCTCTCTTCACCGCCCCCTTCTCTCTATCTCTCTCTCCCTTCGTTCTCCTCTTCTTCATCACTCTTGTTTTGCGCGTGTGTGATATGTGATGCGATATACGGGCTGTAATCATTCCAATGGCTCCTGTCGAGCATGGACGATGATTTTGTTTCGATCTTTCCATTCGCATTACGGGAATATCGCTCCAGCGTCGACGCAGTCCATGAGCACAAGGGGTATTTCGCTTCCTTTGACTGCTGAAGGATATTTTCGCATGTCGAGAGACTGATGAGACACTGAGAGCACGTTCAATGCCGTTGGAACATGTCATATGTTCCCTTTCAAGGTAAGAGGACTCGTTAGATTTCTGCTGCATATCTCCCGTGTTCCTCCCTCAGCGTCCTCCTGCGCTAGAGTACCACTGATGCTGCTGCTGCTGATGCTCTCAGTGATGCAGGTGGAGGACTGCTGTCATTTTATCACTCCAAGTCAGGCAGTTTCTCTGTGTTCGTGAGGGATAGAGACCCCTCTGCCCTTTACGACGTTTTAAAATAGGTTTAAGTACCTGCAAACAGTACAGGGTCTCTATTGTAAGTGCATCCCAATGCATGGAAGCTCACTGGTGAGAGGAATTATCTTGAATTGTGTATGTGAAATGGCTCAGATGGTCAGTACGAGTATTGTACTGAAATATCATTTCATTTGGATACTTTTTGTGTCTGTACTCTGAGTTTTGTGACTGGAGATGTCACTGCTTTGTGGGGAAATGAGCTTATTGCCTTCCTTTTGCAATGGTGCATCTGTGACTAATCCCCAATAACAGAGGCATCAATACTTTAAGAGTCACTTAATAGTTTTTAAATAGTGTATTGATGTTGAGTGAGGAGCACTGATTATTAATTCATATTTTTTGTGCTTGTAATATTAGTCACTTCAGTGGCTTTACTTTTTGATCTCTTGTGAGGAGAGAACTTCATCAGACAGACTTATAATTTGCTTTTTTTTTTGTCTTTTGCTGAATTTAAAATTATGTCAGTTCAGCTCTTGTATTTGCAGGTTATGTTATTGCATAATGTTTTTGTGGACAGCATAAATGGTTGCTTTTATACTGTATGATGAAAAAGGAAAGATGACTGGGTTGAGAAGTAACTTGCCCAATGACTGACCTCTGTCGGTTCAAAGTCAAAGCGTGGAAACTGATTTTTGAGAATATAATGTGCCTGAGTTCCACCTCGGCTGTTTCCAGTTTGTTTAGCAAAGAGGCTTTTCTAATGGGAATTTTCTTCTAATGTTTGTTCCATTAGGGAGAATAATTGTTTTGGAGTTTTGGAACACATTCAACAGTGAAAGTCGACTATGGCCAGCGTCTAAAGAAATTCATCATAATAGGCTAACTGTCCTAGCAGTCTCATAATGTGAAAGTAATACTATAATGCTAATTTCACGACTTTTGCTGCCTGTTGTTAATGTCTAGGCATATTTCAGTGCATCACTGCATGTTCACAATATGGACAATGTATAGATTGTTGTAAAGATCATCATGGACTCTTTTAAAGGAGAACTATCAGTGAAGAAGGAACACCAAACTAATCATGAAAATCTGACGTTTTCCGTGTTTAAGTGCTATAATCGGGTCCCCGGTGCATCCACCAACCCAGAAAACGTGAAAAAGGACAACCCAGTAACTTTGTTTTGGTAAGCCTTTCTCTGCAAGCATGTGAAAAAATGAGCCGCTCAGATTTCGCTCCCCTAGTGATGAAGGAAGGGGATCTTATTATAATATTACCGCCCCTTAATCTGCACGTTTCCACCTATGGCGCCGCCATTTTGTTTTCGCAAGCGAGGCAAAGGTGCAGATGAAGTATTTTAAAGTAATGCAATGTGTTTCTTCAGTTGAGGCAGCTCCACTTTCCGTGTGCTTTCCCTTAGCCTCCATACGCTCTATTACTTTATGCTAGCACAAACAGAAGTTGTGTTTGACAGAAATGTATCGGTGTTACATATGACTCACCCACAAAACATCTTAGACTACAAATGTGATGTAGTTTTACGCCGGACTGCTTAACAAACGAGGGTCAATTCAACGCTAAATTTGCACAAAAGATTAACATGACAACACATGTTAGTCGATGAGTTGAATCAACTTCACAGCAACTATATAAATTTATCCACTAACCGTTCATTCTAAAAGTTGTAACTTCTTCCTGAGTCTCTCCATCAGTGTCCGACTCCGGTTTGAACAATGTAAGGCTGAACACCGTTACTGACAATCGTCATTTTGTCTGCGTGAGATTCTCCAGCTTTGTTGTTGTTGAGCAACCGAAGCGTGAGCTGTTAAAGCTCCACCCTCTTCTGGAAAGGGGGCCGGGAGCAGCAGCTCATTTGCATTTAAAGGGACACACAAAAACGGCGTGTTTTTGCTCACACCCAAATAGGGGCAAATTTGACAAGCTATAATAAATGATCTGTGGGGTATTTTGAGCTGAAACTTCACAGACAGATTCTGGGGACACCAGAGACTTATATTACATCTTATGAAAAGGGGCGTAATAGGTCCCCTTTAAGTGTGGTCAGTTTAGTCTCATCTAGTTAGACATTTGACTATCTGCCCAATTCGTTTTTTTAATGTGCTTTTGAAGTGATATCAGAAATAGATTATAACACAGATGTGTTAAAAAAAAGTAATTCTCAAATAATGGTGTTGTAGACTTTGCAAACGGAAGTACAGAAAAAATAGTGGAAAATGTGCTTTATTTCCAGGTGGATTGTTAAAAAAACCTTTTTATCTATAACTAATGGCTAGAGTTTGCCAGATTGAGGAAGTTCTTTCCAGTTTTTTGTACGATATGCATCAGGCATTGAGTTAACGGCCTCTGAGTGGGACTAGTCAAAGTTCATCTGCCTTTATTTGTGTATTTGCATTCTCATTAGCATAGTCACGATATTGGGCAGAGACCTCATGAATAAACACATCAGATGTAGAGCTTATTATGCAATTTTGCCATTATTGACACTTCACACTCTTTGATCTCTCCATTTAGGACTGTTCAGCTATACTTTACAAAGAAAAGGCATCATCTTAAAGCCTCGGTCACACTAGACTTTGAGCACACAAATTTCTTCGGACACTGCAATGGTCGCAAAATGGCGTCACATTCTGCAGCATATTTTTTTAAAAACATAATTCAGCATACTGTATGAACAATGTAAAAATATGCAATTTACTTCATTTTACTGCAACACTGCTATCCTGCAGATTTAAAGTTTGCGCTCTTTTAATTCAGCTAAAAGGTCACACTATGGCGTGTCAATCTTCTAATGGTCACATCGTCACATGAAATGAATTCGCAGGTCAGAGTTCACCAAACTTGAACTTTGGAATGCAGCGAAATGCAAAACTTGTTTGCTTGCGTTTGCGTTTCCTGTCACACACATCGCATGCATATGAATGGAAGACAAGGAAACGAAAAGTGTAGTGTGACCTTAACTGCAACAGAACCTCATAAATGACTGATTTGATGTGCTACACATAGGCAGCGACTCCACGTGCCACACAAAGCACATGGGAGACTCGGATCAAATAATATAGTAGAATTGGCGTACTACACAAGCAATATAATAAAATAATGGTTTAAATAGTCCATTTCAGTTCGATTCTGTATTATTCTTCAGTATCAAATGAAGTAGTATTATATAAATATCATATATATATATATATATGTATGTATATTGAGATTATACCTTTAAATGCTGGCTAGGTAGTTCCCCAGGTTTTAGAAGAGAGGTTCTGACTCACTTTGACCGCAGCAGTGCGGAATAAATCACTGTACTCCGGGGTTTTAATATTCACACCAAGACCACATAAGACGCCTGCAAGACTCAGGCAAATGTTCCCTTATTATAAAGTCAGCCTTATAGTAATTCAATTATACTCAAATGTTTAGCCTACAGCTTGACTTAACAGGCTTCTGTAGAAAAGATGATCTCCCCATTTTGATTGGTTTTAACTATTCATGTTGCCAGAAGGTCATTTAGGGCCAGAAAACCAAAAGACTGATTCAGTCCCAAGTCAGAATAAGGTGTTCTTAACAGATATTACATCCATCAGTCATTTCAATAGTAAAACTTTTCATAAGGTTTCATAAACGTACACTACCATTC
This sequence comes from Mylopharyngodon piceus, assembly GCA_039654765.1. NCBI lineage: Eukaryota > Metazoa > Chordata > Actinopteri > Cypriniformes > Xenocyprididae > Mylopharyngodon > Mylopharyngodon piceus. Next base: position 14,231,529 of record CM077445.1, read on the forward strand.
AAAAGTTTGGGGATGAGTATGATTTTTTTTTGAAAGAAGAAAAGTTTTTATTCAGCAAGGAGGCATTTAATTGATCAATAAAGACAATTATTATGCTACAAAAGATTTATATTTCAAATAAATGCTTTTTTTTTACTTTCTAATTCTATCCTGAAAAAAATCTATCACAGTTTGATTGATTTCAAATTTTCAAATTGATTTCAACACTGATAATAATAATAATAATTAAAAAAAAAACTTTATTGAGCACTAAATCAGCATATTAGAATGATTTATGAAGGATCATGTGACACTGAAGACTGGAGTAATTCAGCTTTGATCACAGGAATAAATTACATTTTAAAATATATATTAAAATGTACTTTAAAATTTGTAACTGTATTTTTGATCAATTAAATACAACCTTGATGAGCATTAGAGACTGCTTTCAAAAATATTTTTAAAAAATCTTTCCGACCCCAAACTTTTGAACGGTATATGCATATAAACAGCAGCTTCAGTTTGTGATAAATTCATATTTTAAGCTGCAAGCAGAACATGCTAATTAGTGTTTTTTGCTAAGACAAGCATTATTTTTATTGTTGCTCATACTCAAAGGATTTGAACAAAGCCCTAACCTTATTAACTTTGGTGTGTAACTCGTCCTGAGTATTTCATGAGATTGTTGAGAAAAGGTGTGCTATTACTTTTGTGAAGCTCGAGCACTTTTACTATAGACTATAGACCATATCTAGGAACCTAGAATATCATAAAGGGGGTGCAACCATATAGTAACATGCTAAAAAACACTCAGAAAAAGTTAGCAACTGCATAGCAGTGACGTGAAAACATCCACAACAGCCTAGCATTGTGTTGTGACTTTTGCATGGGAAAGCACCACTCACATTTTGTTCAGAAAATGTAAAAATCTAGTTGGTGATGTTGTCTCAATATAGTTATGCATGAAACTGTATCCAGATGCTTTTTTTTGTAAACCCCCTGCAACAATGTTTCTCAATGAATCAGATGTCATTGCATTAGGCTACATGCGTTGTGTTACGTTCTAACCTGTTATGACTCTTTCCTATGAAAGCTTGTTTCTGCCACTAAATAAAAAAATGAAAAAGGTAATTGCGACTTTTTATCTCACAATTCTGACTTTATAAGACGCAATTCTGACTTTATATCACGCAATTCTGACTTTATAACTCGCAATTCTGACTTTATATCACGCAATTCTGACTTTATAACTCGCAATTCTGACTTTATATCACGCAATTCTGACTTTATAACTCGCAATTCTGACTTTATATCATGCAATTCTGACTTTATAACTCGCAATTCTGACTTTATATCATGCAATTCTGACTTTATAACTCGCAATTCTGACTTTATAACTCGCAATTCTGACTTTATATCACACAATTCTGACTTTATAACTCGCAATTCTAACTTTATATCATGCAATTCTGACTTTATATCACGCAATTCTGACTTTATATCACACAATTCTGACTTTATAACTCGCAATTCTGACTTTATATCATGCAATTCTGACTTTATAACTCGCAATTCTGACTTTATAACTCGTAATTCTGACTTTATAACTTGCAATTCTGACTTTATATCATGCAATTCTGACTTTATAACTCGCAATTCTGACTTTATAACTCGCAATTCTGACTTTATAACTTGCAATTCTGACTTTATATCACGCAATTCTGACTTTATAACTTGCAATTCTAACTTTATATCACGCAATTCTGACTTTATAACTCGCAATTCTGACTTTATATCATGCAATTCTGACTTTATATCACACAATTCTGACTTTGTATCACGCAATTCTGACTTTATATCACACAATTCTGACTTTATAACTCGCAATTCTGACTTTATATCATGCAATTCTGACTTTATAACTCGCAATTCTGACTTTATATCATGCAATTCTGACTTTATATCACACAATTCTGACTTTATAACTCGCAATTCTGACTTTATAACTTGCAATTCTAACTTTATATCACGCAATTCTGACTTTATAACTCGCAATTCTGACTTTATAACTCGCAATTCTGACTTTATAACTTGCAATTCTAACTTTATATCACGCAATTCTGACTTTATATCACGCAATTCTGACTTTATAACTCGCAATTCTGACTTTATATCACGCAATTCTGACTTTATAACTCGCAATTCTGACTTTATATCACGCAATTCTGACTTTATAACTCGCAATTCTGACTTTATAACACGCAATTCTGACTTTATAACTCGCAATTCTGACTTTATAACTCGCAATTCTTACTTTATATCACGTAATTCTGACTTTATAACTCGCAATTCTGACTTTATATCACACAATTCTGACTTTATAACTCGCAATTCTGACTTTGTATCACACAATTCTGACTTTATATCTCACAATTCTGACTTTATAACTCGCAATTCTGACTTTATAACACGCAATTCTGACTTTATAACTCGCAATTCTGACTTTATATCATGCAATTCTGACTTTATAACTCGCAATTCTGACTTTATAACTCGCAATTATGACTTTATATCACACAATTATGACTTTATATCACATAATTATGACTTTATATCACACAATTCTGACTTTATAACTCGCAATTCTGACTTTATATCATGCAATTCTGACTTTATATCACACAATTCTGACTTTATAACTCGCAATTCTGACTTTATAACTTGCAATTCTAACTTTATATCACGCAATTCTGACTTTATAACTCGCAATTCTGACTTTATAACTCGCAATTCTGACTTTATAACTTGCAATTCTAACTTTATATCACGCAATTCTGACTTTATATCACGCAATTCTGACTTTATAACTCGCAATTCTGACTTTATATCACGCAATTCTGACTTTATAACTCGCAATTCTGACTTTATATCACGCAATTCTGACTTTATAACTCGCAATTCTGACTTTATAACACGCAATTCTGACTTTATAACTCGCAATTCTGACTTTATAACTCGCAATTCTTACTTTATATCACGTAATTCTGACTTTATAACTCGCAATTCTGACTTTATATCACACAATTCTGACTTTATAACTCGCAATTCTGACTTTGTATCACACAATTCTGACTTTATATCTCACAATTCTGACTTTATAACTCGCAATTCTGACTTTATAACACGCAATTCTGACTTTATAACTCGCAATTCTGACTTTATATCATGCAATTCTGACTTTATAACTCGCAATTCTGACTTTATAACTCGCAATTATGACTTTATATCACACAATTATGACTTTATATCACATAATTATGACTTTATATCACACAATTCTGACTTTATAACTCGCAATTATGACTTTATATCACGCAATTCTGACTTTATATCACGCAATTCTGACTTTATAACTCACAATTATGACTTTATAACTTGCAAGTATGACTTTATATCACACAATTCTGAGAAAAAATGTCAGAATTGTAAGATAAAAACTCACAATTGTGAGAAAAAAAGTCAGAATTGTGAGATAAAAAGTCACAATTACCTTTTTTATTTTTTATTTCATGGCAGAAACAAGCTTCCATACTTTCCCCCTCTTTACCAGCATTAAGCAAGCTATTTTGAAACTGTACAGTAGCATGCCAAGCTACAAATTATTTTATAGTTTAGTACAGTCAACTCAATTTTTATTTATTTATTTATTTTTTTAAAGTAGTTGGCTACACTACTTGTTGTTATCAAAGTAGACAACTATTAAACCTATAATAGTGTTTAATTCAGCAATTAAAGCATTTTATCTGGCACAAAACCATCTACATTTATAATTTAGGATGACCACATTAAATTGAACTTAATTTTACAATGTACACTCTTAAAAATAAAGGTTCCAAATAAGGGTTTTAAGAACATTTTAATAGTCTAAAGAACTTTTCCACTACAAAAAACCTTTCATGCAATGGAACTGTTCTATGGATGTTAAAGGTTCTTAATGGAACCATAGATGCCAAGAAAGAACCTTTATTTTTAAGAGGGTAACTGCTAAAATTAGAATACATGCATTTATGTAACTGAGACAAACACATACTGCGGTGACAAACACTATCATTTAATTAAATATTTCACTTATTTCATATTTCAAGACAAGATGCAGGAGTTTTAATCAGTGAATCATTTATTTAGGTGAAACATCTGAAATGAACAGATTCACTAAAATGTATCAGATTTCTTAATGCTGCAAATGACATAAGTTGTGTCTGGAAAAGCTAGACTATTATGAAAACAGATGAGCTACATTCTTAGAAATAAAGGTTCCAAAAGGAGATTTATGTAGAAATGCCATAGATGAACCATTTTTGGGTTCTCTAAAGAACCTTTCAGTAAACCAATTTTAAAAAGCCAATTTTTATATTTTAATAATCTTTTTCCAGTATAAAGAACCTTTTGTGGAATGGAAAGTTTCCGTGGATATTAAATGTTCTTCATGGAACCTTCAATGCCAATAAAGAAGCTTTATTTTTATGAGTGTATGGTGTCACGCTGCTGACAAATGTACATAGCATCACTACTTTTATAGTTCTTCACACTGTTTTTTACATAATGTAGGCCTGCTATATGACTAATACCTTGAACTTTTTTCCATTAACTAGCCTGCGAGGGATTTGAACTTTTCCTCTGTGTCAAATTACATGCTGATGTAGCAGCTTATGATATAATTGCATAGAAATTAATACAGAGTAATATGAAACCTACACAGTGGCACCTTACACAGAGGAGCTATCCGTGCCACGTGAAGCCAGCGGATGTGAGTCCATCCGTTAGTTCTCACTCGAGACGGCCATCAGTGAGTGAGAGTTATATTTAAAGCTCTTATACTGAGAGCATCGGCCAGCTGACACTGTTAAACTACAGCTGTGCCTCAGCAACTTTTTGTGAATCTTTGGGGAAGAAGAACGGACCATCCGCTCTCAATTCTCCAGATACAAAACATGACAAAACAGATTTTAGCATTTCACTATTTACTGTACCTTTTCAGACTTCAGTTTTAGACTTTTTCGGATGTTTTTCTCTTGCTTCCTTGACTGAAATATACACCATGCAAGTATGTGAATGCAAACGCTACTAGCTATGCTATATAATGCAAATAATTGCAAACAAAAGCTCATACATCATTTGTTTGCAGATGCCACTTGGTGTATATATAATGCAATGACATTCAGACATTATAAGTGTGGCTTATGTGTCCAAAATAATTTGGTTTTTTTTTTTTTTGCATCGGAAGGAATTCAAAGCAGCAGATACTGTGTAAATCATTCATTTTTCGCAGTCTTAGCTCCAGTGATGAAGAGCATTAGCACACAGAGACAGATGACAGATGCAGTAGGTAGGTGGAGTGTGGCAGACTGCCTGTTTCAGGACTTCACGGCTCACGCTCTCACTTACTGATGCAGTGATAAAGAATGAAGCTTACTGTAATTGACTGTAATCAACTCTACACATACACACACAGCCAGGGCAATATAGAGCCAATGGACCCTGCCACAGAAGCCCACCATACTGGCATTTCATCGCAGCACGTTTATGAGACTGGTTATGAAACTGTTTAATGTGTGCGCATTCCTTCCTAATATAGCATGCTATGATGCTGTTTGCAGTGTTTTGAATATGTAAAACAACACATTAATAGTTAGGACCTCCTTCATAAAATATAAATATGCATATTTTAAGACCTACTTATACTGTGTTGGAAAAATGTTATTAAGACAACATATTTAAATATTAAATAATTGGCATTAATGTTACTAAAGTCAAAATAAATTATTAAAATATTTCCTGGAAAATATTTTCTATATAAACCTGAAGAGAAACATTTGAATTTACATTCAAATTTATTTATAGAGTCCTTAGAAATAAATAAGAAATATTTATTAAGATATTAAGAAATATTTATTATACTCTTTATTATAATATTTTTCACAAAACTATGCATTTTTGTTTAATTTATACTGTTAAAACTATTGCTCACAATAGAATGACAAAAACATTTGATGTTATAAAGGCATGTAAATAATATTAAATAATTGGAATTTATGTTGCAATTGTACTAAATCCAAAGAAAATTATTAAATTATTATTAGAAAAATTTTATGGTTATATGTATAATCCTGAGGAGAAACATTTTCATTTCCATATATATATATATATATGTATATATATATATATATATATATATATATATATATATATATACAGTCAAACCAAAATGTATTCAGACACCTTGAACATTTCATTCATTAGTACAGTTTATTCACTATAGTTTGTATGAACAATTTTTGAGTATAATATGTCACAGTTTACTTTATTTTGCTATCCTCACTTACATAAATGAACTATAGTGTCCTGCACCCACTAGTAAAAATATATCAAAAATATCAAAAACGTCTGAATAATTTTTGCTTTGACTGTATATATATATATATATATATATATATACACACTGTATATATATTAACTTAAGATATTAAGAAATATTTATTATAAAGTGATATATTATATTATTTTTCACAAAACTGTATGCATATTTGTTTCATTTATTAAAAATATGGCTCACAACAGAATGAGAAAAAGTGTGATGTGAATAACATACAATAATTAGCATTTATGTAGTTATTTTACTAAAGCCAAAGGAAGTTATTAAATTATTATTAAGAAAATCGGATGTATTGTTATGTATAAACCTGAAGAGAAACATTTTCATTTCCACTAATATTTATTTGTACAGCACTTAGAAGTAAATAAGAAATAGTTATTAAGTTTATTAAGAAATATATAATTATTTTTATATATATTTTTAATTTGTTATAATTTATTGAGGTATCATTTATGCCTCTTGTGTAAACGAGTTACTAAAGTTTACTAAGGGTTTGTTCAAAATCACTAACCCTACGTTTAATCGATTATAATAGTGATGCTTTTAATCTTGAAGTCTAAAATCGTGTGCTTTTAAAGGCTCTGAATAAATAAAGCTTATGGGAATTACGCATTAATATTGCAGGGATACATTAGTGTGGTGATCGAGCTCTGTATCCACAGAGGTGAATTTCTTTTATAGACTCTTATGGCTCTAATTCATGTCAAATTTCCATATTTTCATCAAAACACTCAGGTGCTTTGGGAGTGGAAAGATATTAGAAACATTCATTATCCTTTGAATATTATCTTAAGGAATTAATCAAATCTGTAGCCTTAAGGGTTTTTACAGACTCTATTTGAAATGACAATTCAGTCAAACATGTTTTTGTCAGTATTACTGAGATCGAGTGAATTCTATTCCTGTAATATTCTAATAATTTATATTGCATTGTTTATTTGCATTTCAACCACAATTTAGTAAGTTTGAGTTTGTTTCCAGACAACTGCTCCTTTAAATAATGCATGCATGAGGTTCTGTTTAAAATGACTAATGTGAATCCTTTAAATGAGTTTAGGAAAGATAATAAGCGTGTAAGATCCATCAGTAAAGCACCGGGGCTCTTTGCACAGACTGTTCTTTTGCACTTCTGCAGCTCTGCATGTAAAGATGGTTTGATATTGAGGTTTCTCTCCTCACACTTTCATGTATGATTTTCATTCATGTTTTCAGCTTTCTGTTGTTTCTCCGATACACTAGAACAACACAGATCGGTGACGGTTCACATAGCACTTTGTTCTTCGTTTCCACCCGGCATGCTTTTCTCCAGATGTGACATTCTTGCTCATGGGGCTTGGAAAAAAAAAAAAAGAAAAAAGAAAAGAAAGAAATTGATAAATTACATGGGTTTTCAGGGGCATCTTGGCTGCCTGGTCAAGTCAATGCAACTTATATAATTTTATTTCATTGCATTAACGGAGTTATATTACTATATGTAACATATAATTTGTATTTTTAAATAAAACAGAAAAGTAAGTAAATTAAAGCGATCTGGTTGTTATATTCGTGTCATGTAAGATCAACAGCGCTGCCAATGTGACTATTCACAACGTGATTTTGCAGCGTTGAGTATTGTAGCCAATCACAGGGATTTCTGTTGAAAATAATGACCAATCAGAGGTGTTTAAGTTACCGGTTGTCCTAACCAGCCGCGATGGTGACACGAGATGATTCTATTTTAGAAATGGTTTCTATTTTTTGCTGTGGCTGGAACAACAACACAAAGTATGGCAATGTTAATTTGAGCTAATGTTTATGTGCTTTAAGTAATGTTAAAAGCAAGTAATGTGACTTTGAATATCATTTTGTTTTCCCAGATTTGTAGTCGTAGTAAAAGATAATTCACCTCAGATCTTGAAATTAAACAAATGGAAGTAATAACATTCAAACTGTGAACAAACACGCGTATTCTATGACAAAGATTGTTTTGGTATCTCAGTATGTATTTTTAATAATGTTTAAATTGTGTAATATTTGTAAATTTGATTATGTATTTATCCATTTCCTGGTTTTCCAATCTCTGGTGCCGTGCAAATGCTGCGAGAGCCCGCCCACACTATGTTCTGATTGGCTGTGGTTTTTGATTGATTGACTTAGTTTCACAAATGAGGACAATCTTTGTAGGATGAACAAAAATGTTTTTGGTAATCATATTAAAAATAACACTTAAAATAGATAATATCAAAGTCCCTTTAACCCTTAAAGACCTAGAGCATTTTTGGGGCTCCTGACTCACCTGCACTTTTCTCTGGTTTTCTAACCCATTCTAGCAGTCAGCATCAAGTGCCATATATCATTTTAAACAGGACAACTTGAAGTTTCAGTTTAGCTCATTTAAAGTGCCAATTTTACATTTATTTTGTCTGAGAATGGATAAAATTCCCAGAATTTCAAAAAAAAAACGCCAGCAAAAATCTAGTGTTTTTCACTGTAAACTCATACAAAACCTCCTGAAATTTGATTTTTTATATATGGATGTTTTAAACTTTCAGATGAAATTTTGTATAAATTTAAGAATCTCTAAGCAAGTTATAGCCATTTGCTACAATATTACTCTAGATAAAACTACAATATTACTCTTTAGGGATAAACAGGTGTACTTTATTTATTGATAATGTGTGTCCAAAAAAGACCAGGGAGTAAAATTAATACAAAAAAATGTTATACAACAGAACTACTAATGTTAATGATCTTCACAATCTATAAAATAAGTATTTATATAATATAACAACCAAACAGAGCAGTCCTGTGGCTGTACTCCTCACTGAAAGCGTCGCATTTGATTGTACCGGTTCACTGCGTAGAGACACGTTTGAAAACATAAATTGCAATAACTTATCCGATGTGAAACTGTTTTATCCTCATTTTTGGTTCATGTTATGTCAATGTCATGCTTTGTAACATGAATGTTCTCATTCAAATCTGTAATTTTTGTGTTTGTTTTCATACACGCAGATACACGCGCACTCAAATACTTTCACTTTGCGCTTATCGTGGTTCAAATGACCAAAACCTATGTTTATTGGTTGAGATGATGATGGTTTGAACCAATCTGGGCATGGGAGGCGGGACTAGGCATCAACAATCGTTCCTGTTTGGCTTAGAGGAACAAACCACATGCATTGCCTTAACGAATCAATGCTGCAGATTTTGATGACGTAACCAGTCTCACCACGGAGCCTCTGAATGTCATGAATGAGATAAATCAATATCACTGGAAAGCCGTGAATCTCCTCTTTACGGTACATTTTAAAGCATACAGATTGGATTAGAGGTTCAAAAGTTATTAAACATTTTAGAACGATAGTTCTTTTTGGCTGCCGGCGGCCGTCTCGGTTTTTGAGGGTTAAGACAAGTCATTTCACTCGGCGGCCATCTTTGAAACGCCTCTCGGGCATCCAAGTGCAGCTCCTATCTATTTGAATGGGGAAACATCAAATTCTCCAAAGCTGTTTGCCAAGCTTTCAATTAAATTTCATATTTGAAAGCACCAATGAAATCTGACAACAACTGTCTCATACATTTTGTTTCTAAACGCTCGAATCATGACAAAAAACTGTATTTTTCAGGCTGGATAAAGCTGATGCGCATGCGCAGTCCTAAATGCACATCTCTTGTGTCTCATTTCGGAGGCGCGCGTCTGACTGTTTCTATAGGAACCGGAGCTTCTAACGGCCGCTGCAGTGACGCTATGACTTTACCAATCAGCGATTGGCTCTTATTTAGAAGGCGGGACTTGTTCCGCCATATTGCACATTGCACTTTCTCCCATTCAAAACAATATGAGTGATGCGTCTTGTGTTATTCTATAGTCTTTGATAATATTCAGACTTTTGAGCTTTGAAGTGCTGGAAAAAGTTGTGTGAAGAAAGTGGGACTTTCACGTCGAGGGAGTAAGATTGGATGATGTCATCAAGGTCTGCCATACCCTCGCTTTTGGTGAAATGATGCCACTGTGAGTTTTGTATTGGCTAACATTTCTTTAAAGCATGTAATTTAAAGGTAGGGTAGCCAATTTTGGAGAGGCTAGCAATAGCAAGCTAGCTTTGAAATCATTAGATCCCGCCCTCTCTTCAGAGCGTCTCCAAAGCCACGCCTCCTTCAAAACACATGAACGCACTCAGCCAGAGCAGAGTCTGCAAAGCGTCACAAGAGACGGTGGTAAATCACCTCATGTCTCAAAGCACATAACATTACAATAATAATGAACGTAAACAACTTACAGAGCTCTGACTGCTGCAGATTCATTTTGGCGTTGATAGTGTTGGCAGAGACATGCATAAATCCGAGTCTGAGGACGTGAACAGCTCCGGGTAGAACGTCACGGGTTGCCATCTTGTAATTACGGTTATGACATGGCATGAACGGAGCATAAGCTCATTGTTTTGGTTCAGGAGGAACTGTAAAAGGTGACTGCTGTTTGTGGCGCTCGGTGACTGTCTTTCTACAACTGTGCGTAGCCTTGTGGAACGCGCTGATGACGTGTGATGTCTGAGCAAGCAGGGTGTGTGGAGGTATGGAAATACTTATGTTGACAGGCAGGTAGGACATCGTATTATTGCATTCGGACCAAATAAAGTTGTCTGTATAGGCTATATTTCAAGTCTTCTGAAGCCATACAATATCAGGCCAAAAATTAAAGCAATTATTCACTGACGTTCAAATGTTTTGACATCAAAGTTTGTTTGAGATAATGGCATGAAGTAACAACTTCTGGCAGCAGTGCTTATGACTGTTTAGTGGCCTTCTCTCAAAAGCTCTGGGTTTGAGATTGAAGCGAGATACAGTGGAGGGCATGTGTCTATTCCAGTTACTGCAACTCAACATGGCAGTAACCCTTGAGGTTGTGCTTATGTTCTTGCTTATCATGTAACACGATGACATCCCTCCCTCGAGTGGAAGCTACACTGTGTGAAGCTGCATATCACAAACTAGTTGACTAGTCCAGGGGTTTTCAGACTGTTTGGATGTCAAGGACCACTGAATAAAATGATTGCCTTTTAAAGGACCGCCTTCATAATATATAAAAGTAGCTATATATTTTAAGACCCATTTATCCAACTTATTCCTGACAAGCCTACTGCGTTTTGAATTATGGGTGGCACTTCCGGTTCGGGGAACTCCCATTCAAAAAGACTGAAACGAATCATTTCAAATCATAAGGTTGCCCTACAAATAAAGCTTATCCGTCTGTTTGACTGAATGAGCTGTCAATTTTCTTTCATGTTTTATTTTCAGACATCATGAGAATAACGTAACACTTACAAGAACGTCTATGGCAAGAGCTCCTTTCAGTCGCTGCATTCTTTTCCTCATGATTATTTTCTTTTTTTCCCTTTACATTCCAGTGTAATAGTATGAAAAAGGACAACATATACTGCACATTTGCACGTTTTCCCAATTTAATTTACAATATATCCCAATAATAATTCACTGGAATGCACGGAGAATCTCTCATTTTTCTCCTCAAATCCTTGCGTCTTTTTCCAGGTTTGTTTTTACAGGTAAATCCAATTTATTATCTGTCAAAATGACAGAAATCACTTTGAAATAATATCACGCAATGCTGAAGTTAATGAACATTTTTGATTAAGGCAACGTATGTTACATAATACAGATATATATTGCTAGTGATATTTAACCCGTCCGTTATTGCTGTGGAAAGAATCGCACTTTTGGGGTTATTCATGATCTGTTTAAAGTACCTTGATGCTTTTACACTTTTAAATGTCCTTTTAATGTTCGATGGTTGAATGGTAAGTAGAATAATGTCATCTCATTGTACCCAGTTTAACAAAAAAATGTATTATTGCGTTCATAGAGCGAGCCTTTCACTGATTGTTTATAGCTTAACGGAAGTTACACCTATAATTCGCGCAAAGCGTCATGGGGCGTAGGAATAAGGTGGATACTGTGTGAGAAAAAATAGTAAGTTTCATATTATAAAAACGTTTAAATACTAAATAATTGAAATTTTGTCATAAAAGCAAAAATTTTCATTTTGTTATTTAATAATATTGTGAAATATTTGCTGTACTGTTAGAAGTAAACCATAAGTTATGTATAAAAATCAGAGGGAAATAATGTGTGTGTAATATGTGTGTGTGTGTGTGTTTCTCATTGTTAACTTGCCATGGTATCTTAAAAAACACAATGCTCATGTTATAGCTATAATATATAATAGTATAAACTATATTAATTGGTAAAAAATATAAATAATCATATATATATATATATTATTACATTTAAAAAAATGTTTATTTATTTATAGTTTTTGTATTAGAATTTTTCAGGGAAACCCCTAGTTTTAGTTTTTTGTTTCTTCAACTGTTAGAAAATTTAAGTTGTGTCTTTATCCATTTTTGCCATTACATCATGTCTTTTTTTTGACCCTCTTTTGCCATGAGCATTGTGTTTTTAAGTCACCATGGCATGTTAAAAATAGGTTAATTTTCAAAATGAGTCTTGAGACCCTGCATTCTGAAGCCCGTCCAGCTGTTTTCAAACTCCTGAACACTTTTTATGTGATCGATCCCTATAAGAAACGTATCTGATTGGGGTAAACCAGAAACCAGTCTAATTATACAGACTAGTCATTCAGGCAACCCACAGACTAGTCAATTACGAAAATATGTAGTTTTGCATATACATTTTTGCACATCCAATACACAGTGCAGTCAGCATAAGGTTATGAGTTCAAAACAGGTGTTGCTTCTTTGCCCTTTTGTAAGTGCCTGCAAATCCATTTATGAGAATTATTATTTTTTTTTTTTTAATGTTTTGTTTATAAGACTGTGAAGTCTTTGTGGGATAAAGCTGGAATGCAGCTCTTGAAGGTGAGCTTAAGAAATGAGTTTGATGAAGGAGTCTGTTGTGTGAATTTTAATATCAGCCTGTGTTCGCTCCCCACTGACAGCGCATTAGAGTCGTGTAGCTGTAAGCTGTCTTCTGCACGACTCAGGGTTCATTTTCACGCTGGCTTACAGCCCTTTTGCAGGATGACCTAGGTTTAGCCGGAGAGGATATCTGCATTACGTTACTTATATGCAATAACATGCTCCACACACACGCGCTGTCCCTATTAAACCCTCTTTTTTTCCCCTTCTCTGCCCCTCACACTCGGTTTAACTGCGTTTCACGCTCTCGGACCACATTTTATGCTCATAATCTGCTGCACTCAATGTCCTCGGCCTGTAGATCAGTGAGCATCCAGGCTTCTGCTGTATAGGCCACCTGCTCATCTCTGTCTGGGACCGAAGGTGTGACCGGGACGGGCCAGCACACACTGACACACACAGATCGGGCAGGTAAACACACGCTGTGTTGCGTGAAAAGTGGGCCAGCACGTGCCTGTGTCTCTGCTGTATAGTGTCCTCACTGGACCTCCATTGTCTCTTCAATAAGCTGAAAAAAATTGGTGTAGGATTTACTTTGAAACAATGTGGGCTCAGAAATTCACAAATAGTTACAAAGAAATGGCAAGTAACTATGGAAACTTGTTTCTGCCACGAAATAAAAAATACAAAAGGTAATTGCGACTTTTTATCTTGCAATTCTGACTTTTTTTTCTCAGAATTGCAAAATATAAACTCAAAATTGTGAGAGAGAAAAAAGTCAGAATTGTGAGATATAACCTAGCAATTCTGAGACATAGTCAAAACTGCAAGAAAAAAAATCATAATTGCGAGATATAAACTTACTATTGCAAGAAAAAATGTCAGAATTGCGAGTTTATATCCCGCAATTCTGACTTCTTTTCTCAGAATTGCGAGATATAAAACTCACAATTGCAAGTTATAAAGTCCAATTCTGAGAAAAATGTTGCAATTGCAAGTAAAAAAGTCAGAATTGCGAGATATAAACTTATTATTGTGAGAAAATGTCAGAATTGCAAGTATATATCCCACAATTCTGACTTTTTTATTGCAATTGCAAGTTTATATCTCGCAATTATGACCATTTCTCAGAAGTGCAACTTTATTTCTCAGAATTGTGAGTTTATATCTCGCAATTATGACTTTATAACTTGCTTTATTGTGAGTTTGTCTCACAATTCTGAGAAAAAAAAGTCAGAATTGAGAAATGTAAACTCACAATTGCAAGAAAAAAGTCTGAATTGTGAGATAAGTCACAATTACCTTTTTTATTTTTTTACTCAGTGACGGAAACAAGCTTCCATTAGTACACACTGGATTAAACATGAAATTTTAAAGTAGAAAGATTAAAATATTCTCCAATGATCTTTTTTCATTAGCTATCATCCATCTATGCTTTATTCGCAAATGTTTTATGCGATATTCCAAATTTGTGCACAAGTTAAATTCACAACTTTGGATAGAAACATAGCTATTCACAACTTCGAAAAATCTTTTTTTTTTAAAGGGTACAGGTTAGTTTAGAAATCTGTGTAAGAAAATGATTTTCCAGTTTTAGGGTAGTGATCACAGAGAACTATTAGAGAATACAGAGAATAATTCTATTATTAGTAGTGTTATTGGCAAATTAAAGTTATATTCCGGGTACATTTTTTGGAGTAGTCCAAAAATGAATCTCACCCTCATGCCGTTCCAAACCCATGTGACTTTATTTCTTCTGTCAAACACAAAAAGAGATGTTTAGCACAATGTTTATGCTGCACCTTTTTTTACCATTCATTCTTAGATATGATACTGTTTAAAATTTTGGGGTCAGTGAGATTTTTATTTATTTATTTGAAAGAATGAAATTAATACTTCTATTTAGCAAGGATGCATTAAATTGATCAAAAGTAATAATAAAGACATTATAATGTTATAAAAGAGTTATATTTCAAATAAATGTCCACAAAAATAAAAGGCCGCACAACTGTTTTCAACATTGATAATAGTAAAAAATGTTTCTATTTTTAATGGCTGAATCTAATATCTAGAGAGCAGCTCATAGCCATTTTAATGCTGATATATATTTGGCCAAGTGATGGTGAAATATCTGCTGAGCTAAACAAAATATAGGTAGTTCATTGTTGCATTATAAATGTTTTTTTTTTTTTAACATATTGTTAATTGCTGGTGGTAAAATGTTGTGGTACCATTATTTTTGCCCTTGTTGATCTTTCTTTAATTAACCATGTTAGATGTTAGATATTTACTGCATTCTATATTATTGAAATGATTTATGCTTAACTCTGATAAACTTTGTTGCATTTCCTGTTGCTCATTACTGATTTCCTGTTGCTTTGTCCCTACAAATTGCTGACTGTGTGAATGGCCCTTTGCCCTTTTATGAAACATAAAACATTTTAGACTAATATCAGATATTCATCAAGAAAAACATTAGGGTAGGACTTAATTTTATTCACAGTGAATTGATTGGCTAGTGAAAAGTAGGTGTTACATATTGGAATGTGATCAGGTGATTGGAGGAAAGGAGTTGAAGAGTAAGATGGATTTGAGTTGTTACAATTTGCTGAAACTGTTTGAGAAAAGAATTTATCTTTGGAGCAATTTTCAGAAAAGTTAGTGTTACCTTCCAACAGTCTTTTTTTATGCTGAATAAAAGTATTACTTACTTACAAGGATACATCAAATTGATCAAAAGTGGCAGTCAAGACATTTATAATGTTACAAAAGATTTCTATTTCAAATAAATTCTGTTCATTTGAACTTTTATCAAATAATCCTGAAAAAATATATCACGTTTTCCACAAAAATATTAAGCAGCACAGCTGTTTTCAACATTGATAAAAGTAAGAAATGTTTCTTGAGCAGCAAATCAGCATATTAGAATGATTTCTGAAGGATCATGTGACACTGAAGACTGGAGTAATGATGCTGAAAATTCAGCTGTTTTTACTGTATTTTTGATCAAAAAAATGCAGCCTTGAGCAGAAGAGACTTTCAAAAACATAAAAACAAATCTTACCGACCCCAAACTTTTAAACAGTAGTGTATTCATATTTTAAGACTTAAGTTCTTTCTTCTGTGTCTTCTCAAAAAAGTTCTGTCCATCTGCTATAGCCAAAAGTGTTTTGTGTGTCTGCGCTGTGATGTTAGCGCAGGTATGAATGTTAGCGACGGGCCTCAGGGTAATAATACAATGACACAGTTCTTAGTCTATCTCTGGATTGAGGACGGATCACTATAATTACGCTTTATCTCTCAGGACTCAAATCACGACCCGTTTTCTCTCAGCGGAGCGACCCACACGCATGAAGACATATAAAGGAATGCACTAAGGAGCAATGCAAGAGAGCACACACACTGAAGCAACGAATGATGGCTGTGTCATGTGTTTATGCAGACACGGATGGGAAATATTGTAGCCCCAGACTGTCAGTGATTTATTCAGCATGTGGAATATTCCAGTGAACGGAAAATACGGTACAATGCAAATATGCAAACTTCATTGAGGCACTGCTGCACCTCGTACTTGTTTTGACAGTTTCTCTGGCGTTAAATGTAAAATAGATGCTGGAGGACAGGACGGCTATGTTGCGAATGGAACGTTAGCTTACTGAATACACAGTATACTGCCAGATATATAAAAAGTAGTATGTGAAAATTGCAATGATAAACTTTTCAGATGTTTGTATGCTGCATTGTTGTCTCATGACCTCATCTTGCTGCATGTATCTTTAGAATTTTGTGTTTGAACTTCCATTTTTGTGGAAGCTCTGTATATTTCTATGGCATCGCTGTCGAAGAGGAATTAGCTGGTGAAGTGGATTTACTTATTGTAGAGTTAACAAAAGTTATCATGATGAGCATTGTAATGTTTGCAGCGGATGTCATAACAAATGTCAGTTAGACCGGGAAGATTTTAAAACAAGCGGTTCATTCATAAATCCGTAAGATCTTACCTTCATGCTGTGGAAATACAAAGGGGCAGGGCTACATAAGGTCTATAATTCAGCGGGTGGTATTCAGTTGTTATCTTGAAAATAAATATTTTCATCTAAATTTGTGTAAAAATTTCTTAACTCTTGGCAGTCGGAGCAAATTATGAGTCCAGGAAGAGATCGGGCGCACTGCATTGTGGGAGACCGTACACAGTGTAGTGTTCACTGAGCTCTCTCTCCTTCCCCATCGTGAGTGTATACGCCCCTTACTGCTGATTGGCTACAAGTGTGTTTTGGTGATCTGTCCGATCCACTTTTCAACAGTTTTTCAAAAATCGCTTACTGCACCTTTAAATCAAGATATAGTAGAAGCATAATGACATAATATATTAAGGCTACATCTACATTAATCCAGAGACATTTCAAAAGGGATTTTTCACTTAAAAACACACCCCATCCACACTAGCGTTTTCCAAAAGTTGCTCATCCACACTGAAACGTCTGAAAACCCTGACAGCAACATAGTGTCGGCCCAGATCCGGCCAACATTTGGTCCGCATGTAGTCCACATGTACCAGATGTGGGCCGGATCTGGGCCACACTATGTTGCTGTCTGGGAACGCTTCATTCCCCGTACTGCGCATGCGGAAAACGTACTAAAAGCTCACAAGATGATGCAGAGAGAGCAGATATAATAAAGTTCTCACGCTATTCTTAGCGTATGATCACATCACTCACTATTGCGCCCAGGTCAAGCTCAAAATCGGGTTTAAAACGCAACTGTCATCATGTTTTGTCACACAAGACAGCAAATGTGAGTAAATTCTCTGTCATCTTTGCAGGAATGTAATACAAAGATTCTATAAAGGAGCATTTATCTTGAGCAACACTGTTACAGTAAAAAAAAAATGCAGGCTCGGTATAACAGTAGATATCTATGGGTACAATATGCGTCACATGACTAAACATGCGTCATCGTTGTCAAAAAGCTCCGTTTTCAACATCCACACTTCAATGCGAAAACAGCGTTTTCAAATTTACCCACTTAGGAGAGCGTTTTCAAAAAGCTCTGTTTTCCTTGACAAAAACACTGTCTCAGTGTGGACGGAAGGCCAAAATGGAGAGAAAAAGATAACGTATTAGTAATTTCTGACAAATGTATCAAAATTAGGTGAGTTTAAATTTAAAGAGGGGGTATAATGCTATTTCATGTATTCTGACTTTTTTATACTGTTAAAGAGTTGGATTCTCATGCTAAACATGGCCAAAGTTTCAAAACATGAGTTGGACGCATGACGGAGTATTTCTGTTCCAAAAATTCTCTTCCAAATGCTCACAGGATTCGGACTTTTTTTTTCGAGTATCGGCCTGAGTGACGTAAACGGGGGCGGAATTCCTTGTACGGGCACTTCTCCTGGAAGGGCGCGCGCGCACACGTGGACCTGAGTGAGAGTGCGAGAGCACGCCCATCAACGCACATTCAGGTTTACGGAAGTCATCAGCAGCGCTGCACAGGTCACAGGACTGCACGAAATCAACAATGTCACCAAAGAAGTGTGTTTTTGGTTGTGAGGGAAAGATAACCTTGCTTCCCAAAGAACCCAGTGTTCAGTGGAGCTGAGAGATTTGCTCTCACGCATTACTCTCGATATTTGTTATTAAAATAACCATAGAAACTGATAGTTGCAATCACATTTTTTATTGGTTAAAATGAATGGAGAATATCTCGTGTTTTTCGTGGCTGCTCGAGCCCTCAGGATCTGCGCTTATGGTTTTATAAACAAGGCCCAGTTCTATGCTGGATTTACAGATCATTTGAAACTGAAAGATGGAGCGGTCACAGTGATATGATCCCGGTCATGAGTCCAGGTGGTGAGTAAAACTGCTTCAAATGTCTGTTTTGTTGGCAATAGGCACCTAAGTGCATATAATGTAAACAACACAAACATAGTGAATTCATAAATTCATTATTCATCATTCATACGCTATATTCATTATAGTGATTCAAAAGTTATCCACGGATAATGCGATGGCGTATTGTGTGTTTAAATACAGTTGTTTAGCTGACCATTGATAGCTTGTAGACGATCTCTACACAAAAGCTGCGCGTACTCGTGACTCTAGCTCCGCTCAAAGGACACGCCTCCAGGAGCTCGGCTGTTTTTCAGAAATACTCGGTACAGAATATGTATCTTTTATAAATATGATTAAACTAAAGACTTTTTGGAGATATGAAGGATGCACTACTACTCTATAGGTACTCAAGATTAACATGAGATTGGCAGAAACTGTGTGTGAAACCCTCCCTTTAAAACAAGAAAAAATATCTGTTTCTTTTCGTTTGTAATGAAATGTTTCTTGAGCAGCAAATCATCATATCAGAATGATTTCTGAAGGACACTGAAGACTGGAGTAATGATGCTGAAAATTCAGCTTTGATCACAGGAATAAATTAAATTTTCAAACATATTCAAATAGAAACAGTTATTTTAAATTGTAAAAATATTTTACAATATTACTGTTTTAACTATCCTTGATCAAATAAATGCAGCATTTGGATGAGCATTACAGACTTCTTTCAAAAACATTTTTTAAACAATGAACTGACCCCAAACTTTTGAACGGTAATGTACATAAAATTTGCATACTCTGTGTACAGACTACATACTGCAGAAATAGTAAGAGTAGTATGCTATTATGCTCTGCTGTTCTGTCATTAAGAAAAAAGAGGGTTTTTTTCCCCACAGGCATGAGCACCAGCATAATTTTTCTTTTAAGTGTTTCATAGTATCAAATATGATTTGTCTCACTGTTTGTGAATGCTGTCTCACTTTAAATATTTATGAGCTTCCAAATGAGAGAGAAAGAGACTGCATCTGAAATCACATACTTCCCTAATATAAAAGAGTAGGCAAAAGGTATCCGGATGATCTACTACTTCCGGCTGAGATTCTATAGTGTGTGTACAATGGATACTTTACTATCCCATGAGGCCACAGGAGAGGATTTGTGAATGGAGGTGAAGCGACGCAACTGATGCTGGTAGTTCACATGATAATGACAACATGACGAATGTAGTACATCCGAATTACATTCATACTACGCACATTCATACTATATAGAACCTACTTTTTATCGATCGCGAAGTCATTACTTATTTAAAATAAGTACCTACTCAAGAGAGTATGTGATTTCGGACGCAGCCAGAGAGTGTGAGGGGAGGCTGGGAGACAGATGGATTAAAGGTGGAGGGGGGCTGCTAGAGGAACACACATGAAAGGAGGTTGCCAGTGAGTTTGTTGGAAGGTTGGATCTCATTTCATCCTTTTTTGTCTGAAGGGCTGCACGATTATGACAGTACTCATAATTGTTGATTTACAGTAATTATAATTATTAATTTCAATTAATAGAATTTATATTAAATGTGCACTCAGTGATGTTTTATATGTTTCACTCGTCGATATGTCTGTCATCTTGTGCTTATTTATTGATACTTAGCAGCGTGAATGTACTGTACCATCACACACACTTGATATGATATGATCAATAAGTCATGTTTTTACATTACTTTAACTCATCAAAATAAGTTCAGCAATTTTCAACTTTCTTTTTTAAGTTAGAGCCTACATGATTAAAATATTTTTTTAAAGTCAGTTTAATATTACTTAAGTTGAAATGACTTAAACAGCCAAGTTGATTGTACTTAAAAATGTAAGGCAAGTTTTTTTAACAGCAAAAATTTTAAGTTACCAATGCCATTGTAGAAATTAAAATCCTGATTATTTTTCTGATTAATCATGCTGCTCTCGCTTGATGTATATGACAGAATATGGCAAAATATTTAAGAGTTTAAGATTTGGCTTACCACACTTTTTGAATGTTTTTTTTTTTTTAATTAAATGCAACAGGATGTTAAAATAAATTTGAATCTGAATGACAGGAAGAGGACTGTATTGAATTTCAATTAAGGCATTTAACAGAATTTCAACCCAGTCACACATGGCAAATTTATTAGTCCAACACATTTTGCACTATAATTACATCATTAATTTTGAGTAATTATGCCCGTTTATTCCCTGATTTGTGGAATACATTTCTTTTTCAAGTGATTAGACATATTTTTGTCAAAACAATTTCCATTTTGCCACACATCACCACAATATGACCATCATTGTTTTTAGATAAGCTTATTAAAAATAAATAATGAAAAGTATTTATTAAATGTGTGTGTGTGTGTGTGTGTGTGTGTGTGTGTATATATATATATACACACACACATTTAATACGTTTTCATTATTTAAAATTATCATTTAAAAATAATTTGAAACCATGGTTTCAAATGTTTTCATGCTTTCAGGTGATTTCAAATGGTGTGTAAATATATATATATATATATATATATATATATGTGTATGTACACACTTTTACGTTAGATGCGATTAATTGATTTGATAGCACAGTAATATATATTAGCCTATTATATATATATACATATATATATATATATATATATATATATATATATACTATTGTATATTAATATAAAAGAGTATAAAAGAGTGTGTGTATATATACATATATATATACACACACACACAGACATATATATATATATATATATATATACATATACACACACACATATATATACACACACACACACACACACACACACATATATATATATATATATAAAACAAACTTTTATGCTAGTTGCAATTATTTGTGATTAACTGATTTGATAACACACACACACACACACACATATATATATATATATGTATTAATTACATTTTACATCTTACATATACTCTAATATGTTGTGTGTGTAGAAATTAAATATTACTAAAAACTACACTTTCTTATTTATTCAATTTTAATTGCGTTTCCTTACAGGTACAGTTCTGTATTGTGTGCCACTTTAATTCAGTTCTGAATGGCCCTGATTTACGAATAACTTTACTTGCTTGTTCTGCACATGGCCGGCAGTTTCCATCAAACTGAGATCATATAACAATCATCACCACTAATTCATCTTCAGATCTCCACATCATCTCATTCACTTATCACATCTCTGGTGTCATATACACATACTATGAGCTATACATAGCGAACGGAGAGAGCAAATGACAGGAGAGAGAGAGAAATAGAGTATTTCATGGATGGCTAGGTTGCTATGGGAACAAGAAATGGTCTCTCTTTTCCCAAAAAAGTGTCCTCGTTCCCTCTGTTTCTCTCAAAACCCCTCATTTTTCCTCCCTCTTTCTCTTTTCGCTCTCTTTTCCATCTCTCTCCCTTCTGTTTTTTCTCTCTCCTTTCCGTCTCTCGCTTTTTTCCCTCTCCCACACATTTTAGCACTCTTTCCTTCTGCCTCCCTCTCTCTTTTCGTCCCGTTCTATCCTTGTCTTCCATACCTCTCTCGTTCCCCCTCTCTCTCTGATCATCTGTCTCTTTAACACTCACTTATATTCTATTCTTTTCCCGGTTGTCATGGCAATAAGCTGGGGGTGTGTGGGTGAGAACGAGCGAGGGAACGCGAGAGAGAGATAGAGAGAGTGGGTGTTTCGGAAGTGACATCTCTTGGGCAGTAACCTTGTTTCCTGTATGTAGATTTGGGGGGCGGGAGCTGTAAAGTGCAGCTACAGTGACGCCGTGTGGAGGATGTGGCGAGGAGACGAGCAGGTAGATGTAAACGCTGTTTCGGGAGCTTCCAGCTATTGATCAGTACTGCATGAGTACAGCCTTTCTTTCCATAAGTGTGCAGTGGAAATGCTCGGGAGGATTCGCAATGGAAAATCACTCTTTAATCTCTTTAATATCTCAGTCGTTTCTCCTAGAGAGCAATGAGATTTGTAAACGGAGGTAAATTTTTGGAAATCATAATTGTAGTTTTGTGGCTTTTAGGCCATAGATATTTGCAAGTGTAATTCTAAAATTAGCCTGAATTAAGTGTCTAATCTTTTGCTTATACTGAGACACATCAGCAGTTACCAATGCCATTGTGGAAATCATAATCCCGATTAATTATCCGATTAAACTTTCAGCTTTAGTCTGATATATATGACAAATTATGGCAAAATTCAGTTTAAGATTTGACTTAGCACACGTTTTGAGTGTGAATTTGAAATAAATGTATTTGAATTTACCACACATCACCACAATGTCCATCACATTATTTTCAGATAACCTTATAAAAATAATTAATAATTGTAAGTATTATTTTATTATAATATTAGTGCTGTTAATCTATTTTAAAAAATTAACTAATTAATCGCACATTTTTCTGTAATTAATCGCGATAAATCGCACCAAACATTACAGTTTTTATTTTATATTGTAATAATTTCACATTTAATCTCCACATTAATCTAGAAACAACATAAAGACAGTATATTTTAAATATTTGATTTAACAGGTAGGAAATATACAGAATCAAAGCAGTTATCAAACACTTCACAGTCTTCACTGCATAATTTAGATTAAAATATAGATTCATTTTTATTAAAGCTACAAAAGTTATTCAGTTAAGAGCAATGAGTGATTTTCTTTTTCTTTTGTTCTTTGATTATCATTAATGGCAGACTGTAGCAGGTTTATTTGGCTCCTGTCACTTTAAGACCTGCTGCACATGACGTGGATCTGCAACCTATTTTCTCACAACTTTTTACGTTCATTTAAGACTTTATTTAACTCATTTAAGACTGTGCTTACGAGGATACTTTACAAAACAGGCATTGTGGCATGTGTTTTTGTCTGTTCAAGTGCGAAAGCGCGCTGTCTGAAACGGCTTTATGGCCCTGTCCCCAATGGCACACTTCATAACACTTTTGGTGTTTCGGACTTACAATGGTTAAGTCCACGAGACCGTAGAGTGTCCCATTTATCAATTTTAGGTCTCAGAAGGGTGTTCGCGAGTGCCCCCTTTGCGGTGGATATGCGCCCTCGATGTGCACTTTTGCCGAGCCCGCACTGGTGTGAGTTCCACAGAAAGTGCAGTCTCGTAGGAAGACTGTGAGTGTTTAGGGTGCCATTTGGGACAGCTCCTATGTGCGCTCGAGTTGTGTGTGTCTGTCACACTGACAGGAGATTCACAGACGCGCGCCAGTACTGCACTGCGTTCTCTTTTGTGTCTTGTTGCGCTTGAATGGTTTAAAAGCATTTGCATGAATAAGAACGTGATCATATAATGTAACGCTAGCTAAAGGATGATGGAAAAAACAGATGCAGTGTTAATTGCGTTAAATATTTTTAATGCATTAAACTGAAAAAAATTCATCACAAATGCGTTCATTTTGAGAGCACTAATATATATATATATTAGGGGGCTCCCCTACTACGGATTTACATAGTCGAATCAGATTCGAATCAGATTGCCTATAGTCGACTGATAGTCGAATCATATATGTGTGAGCTTGAAAAACAGCAGTCCACTAGAACTCTTTCCGCGATCAAGGCCAAAGGAGTATAGGCTACTTTGAAATAATAATAAAAAAAATGAAATAGTCATAATCAAGTCAAAAGTGCAAAATGCCTAAAGTGCAGGGGAACATACATATTCAAAACACAAGCCACAAATAGTTAGTAGTCAGAGTGATCAATAAATAAATTAAAATTAAAGAAATTATTAAAATAACGAAAGAATTACCAATGATTAAAATAACGAAAGAATTGTCAACTTTGTCTTTTTAACTGCAGAGACAATAAACGCTAAACTGTGGCAATCTTTTTAGCTAAACATTCACAGCATCCAAAAATCAAATTAGAACCGGCTGAAATGTTTTGAAATCTCTTGTAGCCTACCTGATCGAAAAAAAATCCAGTCTTTTACGCGATCTGTGTCCGTTTGAGTCTTTTCAAATAGTGCGCTAGTCAACTTGTTAATGTTGGCCGGCAGAAGCGCGCCGCAATGTTTGTTGTTGTTGAGCAGTAGGACATGAGCTGTTGGCACAACTTGCATCTTACTTTTTTTGGATCATCTTTTACCGTTTCAAAGTGCATCCAATTCTACAATTTTAGATTTTCTTATCCCAGACATTGTTAAAGATTTAATCCCTGCCGCCAAGATGCTCCTCTGTCGGTCACGGATCATGGAAAGTGAAACTTAAATCTGTCACAGGGGAGGTTAGATTTATTCACGCACATTAAAAATATTTATTAAAAGCTTCTTTCTTTTCACATTTTTATTTACAGCATTATCATAATAGGCTGTATTAACTTCTTGGGAGAAAACCGGTAGGTCTATGTAAAATCAGATATTGAGCACCCCCATATCTTGTCTCATAACACCTCTGCGAAGATTCGACTGTGAGATTGGTAGTCGAATCAGGCTCGTCCTATCGAAGCATCGAATCGTCAACTATTCAGGGTCACCCCTAATATATATATATATATATATATATAATTCTTTTGATGTAAAATCAAAACAAGCCCTACAAACAAGCACAAACCTGGAGCCTTTTTTAAAATCTTAATTTTAAATCAAAATATTTGATTTTTTCCCCCAAGTCACGCAGCCCTATTTACTTATAAAAGCATCTAATGCAAAATGATAAAAAATTTGCATGCAAAACATATAATTCACCAGAATACACATCTACTTTTAAATGGCCTTTAATGGAAAGATGTTTTTTTTTTTTTTTTTTTGCCTTCAGAATGTTGTGGTTATGGCATCTACCAGCAGTGGTTAACTGACCCATGTTTACCAGCTTTGACCTCTTGGTGAGAACCTTGGGCTCTGTAAACAACAAAATATGTATTATTTTAGCCATTCTGAAAACTAGCCAATCAGAAACATTCTCAACCTGTCAATCATATTGTTCGGGTTTGCTGGCATTTGATTGGCTGAGATGTCTTTGGAGATATGTTTGATAAAATCCCTTAAACTTTGAGCAGCTTCTTATCTCAGCGTTTGCTCAGATTGTCTGAAAAGTCAGAGATCTCAGTATGAGCTCGAACATTTCTCATCTGTTTTCTCACAAAACCAAATGATCTGAACTGCTATCCATATATTCATACTGCATGTCAAATATTGTCTATTTGTATCTATTTTTATTTCTCCATATGAGTTTAGGAGAAACATCTGAGACAAAGCTGATATTTAAATCTCTTGAGCTATATAAGGGCATCCTCTGAGCAATAACATTTTGTTCCTGGTACTGCTGGATGACACATTCCTGCCTTTTAAAGTCCATTACGATGTAAGGTCACATGTCCATCATGGTGCATGAACGCAGAAATGCTTTTGTGCATGCATCAAAGCACGGCCTTTCAGTGTGCTCAAGCCTACTGTAAAACAGACTTTTGACATTGGCTAATACAACACAGATATGATTATGAAACTTGCATCTACTCTCTTTTCTGTGCACTACCTGCCTGGGGCATCTGGAGATACTGTGTGATTATTTTTAGCACTGTTTTGAGCGCAGTGATGTGAATAATCAGTGTTTCTCCTGTTGGGCTGTGTAATGACAATGTGAGACTGACCCATCCGTGGCTTTTTCCTCATGTGCATGGCACACATCATCACCCACAGCCCGCCAAAGAATAGTAACACCCTCTCAGAAGTGTGCAAGCCAATGACACCCAGCGTTTGTGATGGAGAACATGAAGAGGTGCCTGCAGCATTTGTGTCTGATGTCAGAGGGTGCTTAGGATGCTAACTGGTGCATTCATTTACTGATCTGGTGCAAATGTGCTGAAACAGATACATATGAAAAACAGCTTTTCATTTAACAAAGCAAATGTTACAGAAACAATTACTGTACTCTAGAAAAACTTTGAATAGTTCATATTATGCTCTTTTACAAAGTCTTGATTTTGTTTTTGGGGTCTACTAGAATAGGTTTTCATGCTTGAATGTTCAAAAAATACATTATTTTTTCACATATTTGACATTGTTGCAGCACCTCTCTTCCCATTCTGTCAGTAATGCTCTGTTTCCAGTCTTTATGAAGCCCCTCCTTCTGAAAAGTGTGCTCTGATTGGTCAGCTGGACCACTGTGTTGTGATTGGTCAACCGCTTCAAGCGTGTTTGGGAAATGTCACGCCCCTTACCATAACTGCGAGTTTCAACCAAGCGGCAACCTCCCCCAGTTTCTCGTGAAGCCAATACGGAAGTGACTTAAACTGCAATTCATCCACTGACCGCTAGGGACAGGCTGCAGAAGAGAGCAGAATCTCATTGACCCACATGTTAAAATGGCCAACGTTACAGCAGAAAAAAACATGTTTACAGCCTGGATCAAATTGTGGTTTTGGTCTATACTGCTAATTTTGCCCTTCATGACAACTCTGAGGGGGGTGAATTTTTTTATAACTCATCCGTTTAAATTATATTAAGCCTTAAAGTTCTGCATAATTAAGGGCGTGGTCACTTGAGTGACAGGTGAATTGCGCTGCTGTCTGTGAGCCGTCACTTTAGCTCAGCTAATTCCAGCCGCTGAATTTGGCTTATTTTATACAATTATAAAATAATATGGCTTGCTGCGTTAATGGTCGAGACTCGAGACAGATGTACGTCTGTGTACATGTGCTCGCATGTGGAAGATAAACAGAACACACGTTGTTGGATCGTGGCATTGGCTAAAAGTTTTGTTTGTGAGATTTACTACAATGACAATGGCGGGAGGATATAAAACTCCGACAGCACTGCTTGGAAATTATATAACTAAAACAGCTGCACTATTTTGAAAAATTATACTTTGGACACGGGCTCATTTGTTTGTGAGATATATACGATCATATACAGTTTTACAACATAAACGCTGCTCAGGTTGCATAATTTCTTGAAGAACGATGATAGAGAGCAGATCATTCAGAAGAAATGTGATGCAAACAATGGATAATATATCAATATTTCATGGATTTAACACTTTTGTGGACAAAAAGTACTGTTTTTTGTTTTGCAATGGACACTCATGGACATTTTACCCAATTAAGTGCCACAGATTGGATTCATCTCGCGATCACTATTTCATTATAAAGGTATGTAATCCCATTTGATTTTGCGTGTTGTTATTTTCACACCCGACACTAATTAATTACTGGTGTTGGAGCCTCTATATCTTAAAAAAGACACCGTAGATTGACAGTAAACCTTTAGAACTTTCTAATGATATAACTTGTTATCTTTATTAATATTTTAGATAGTATTTTAGATAGATAGATAGCTCCTTTGCCTGCAAACATGATCACGTCGAGCCAGACGGGCGTGGTTTCAGCAACTAGTCACCTTGGTTCCAACCACGTCCCGCCTCTTTGCCCATTTTCAGTTATCCGGGAGTGACGTGCGGTGACGCGCAGCTAAGATGGCAGCGGCCTCATTTTCGCTTCAAAAATGCTCTTCAGAAATCAACGGGTGACGTCACGGACACTACGTCCATATTTTTTTACAGTCTATGGTTTCAACACACTACTAACTCAACTTAACCAGTCCTTGTCCCCTTTATTTTGCGTATGCCTTGAGCGGGAATTATTTAAATTAGGAATATTGTGACAGAAGAAAACTCAGAGAACATTAACATACAGACGCCTCTCATGATCTACATGTGTTTTAAAATGCACTTTATTTCCTGTGGTTTCAAAGCTGAATTTTCAGCATCATTACTCCAGTCTTCAGTGTCACATGATCCTTCAGAAATCATTCTAATGCGCTTATTTGCAACTCAAGATTTTTTTTTATTATTATCAATGTTGAAAACAGTTGTGCTGCTTACAGGGGACCTATTATGCAAAATTCACTTGTACTGTGTTTATTCAGCTCTTACGGTGATTTTCTGAAGTGAAAACAGACGCTTCAACTTTTGTGTATAAACTTCATAAAACTCATCAGTAAAGTTTTGGCCATCATTCGGACGGGGTTCGCTACAGCAGGATTATACTAATAGTGGATAAAAGCAAGATGACAACATAAGTTATAACTGTAATTAAACAAAACAATACCTGTTCTATCTCCATGCAGCATATATTCTCTGGCTCTGTAGGCATCATTGTCTGACTGAACACCGCTACTGACAGTTTCTGACATTTTCAGGGCATGAGATTGTCCTGTTTTGTTGTTGTTGGTATGCCGGAGTGTGAGCTCTTGAAGCTCCGCCCTCTTCTTGAAAGGGGACCGGGAGCACCAGCTCATTTGCATTTAAAGGGACACACACAAAAACAGTGCTCACCCCCAAAAAGTGGCAATTTTAACATGCTATAAAAAGTTATCTGTGGAGTATTTTGTGCTAAAACTTCACATACACACTCTGGAAACATCAGAGACTTATTTTACATTAAAGGGACATAATAGGTTCCCTTTAATATTTTTATGAAAACCGTGATATACTTTTTCAGGATTTTTGATGAGTAGAAAGTTCAAAATAACAGCATTTATTTGAAATGGAAATCTTTTGTAACATTATAAATGTCTTTACTGTCAATTTTGATCAATTTAATAAATCCTTGCTGAATAAAAGTATTAAGTATTCTTAATCTTTTGAACTGTAGTGTATGTTCCCTTTAGCGTTATTGCCTTGGATAAACACTAACAAAGTACCTTGTGTTATGCTGGCATAATGTCACTTCATATATTTCTTGCACCTAAATCATTTCATATTCTTTCCCTGTGAAGTCTTAGTTATTGTCATAAGCAGTTTCTTTCATGGCGGAGAGTGCTGTTGAACAGAGCAGCGCTGGGCAGCTCCTCCAGCTCACCAGGACTTCTTGTCAGGACGGAGCTGGATGTGACAGGCTATTTCCATGGCAGAAAAGATTTCTGCTGGCTTACTGTCAAGCGGAGAGCCCAGTGCGCAGTAGTGAGCATGTTGCATGGCCCAGCGGTGGGGCTAAGGCTCAGAGCAGCGGCGCAGTAATGTGTTTGCTCTGTTTGTTCGAGTCACTTCATGGCCTGCTGTCATGTTAAAGAAATAGTTCACATTAAAATTTCTGTCATTATTTACTAAGTCTCATATGTCGAATTATATCAACTACTTTTGTGGTTCTTTTATGGTGCTTGTTGGATCAGAATTTTTTTTTTTTTAAGTTCAATGTAAAGTTCTCTTATGCTCACCAAGGCTGCATTTATTTGATCAAAAATACAGTAAAATTACAGTCTATTATTACAATTTAAAATAACTTTTCTACTTTAATATATTTTAAAACGTAATTTATTCCTGTGATGGCAAAGCAGCCATTACTCCAGTCTTCAGTGTCACGTCATATGCTGATTTGCTGCTAAAGAAACATTTCTTATTATCAATGCTGAAAGCAGCTGTGCTGCTTCATATTTTTGTGGAAACCATAATACATTTTTTAGAATTCTTTGATGAAAGTTCAAAAGAAATGCATTTTTTAAAATGCATTTTGGTCGATCGGATGACGAGGCAGACGAATACCCGTTTACACCTGGCATTTTAATCCGTCTCTTTTGTCCACTTTTAACCACTTCTGTCCTGATTTCTTTGAGAGGAGGGTCTATGGGTGGGTAAATGTATGGGCTTTTTCAGATTTTTTGATCTATAATGGACGAAATAAGCTCATGCTATATACATATGAACGTGACCAGAGACAATGTAAAAACATTCGGAGCAGCAGCTTTTGTTTCTTTGAAAGCCGCAAGACCACGCCGACTGCGGTGAGTGAGCGTTTAAAATCAGGAAGGATGACAGAACATTGTGCTTTGTACGTGTTTCTTATTCAGATCAACCTGGGTATTCAGCCGACAAAGTTCCCATCTGGCAAACGCGCCTCCCATAATGTTCATGCATTAGTTCAGTAGGTGGAGAGTAGGTGGTCTTTTGTGGCTGTTCGAACGCATTCGACCACGTGAGCATTTCCACTACGAAAGCAATCCGGTCGAATGCGTTTTCGACTACCTCTGGAAGTGGTCGAAAGTGGACAAGCTCAAAACGTTTTAGACCCCGTTTAAACCTGTGTTTAGCATCGTCCACTTGTGATCCGGGCGACCAAAATGCATCTTAATGCCAGGTGTGAACAGGGCCTTGGATAAACATTAACATATTGTACCTTGTGTTAAATCAATCAGAAAAAAGTTCAGTGTTCAGTAGACATTCTTTTCCAATTGCTGAAGATGTTTTTCCAGTAGCTCCAACAAATAAAAAGCAGAAAAAAGAAAAGTCCATTTCTCTATGCATCAATTCTAGCAAACATAAGGCTGCTTAAGTCCAGCGATCTGTTTTGTGAGTGCCTTTCCCTGTTGTTCTCGAGTGCTTGGAGGAAATCTGACAAATGTGTGTGCGAGTCTGGACAGAAGCGTCCTGTGCTGGTCCAGCATCCCTCTGATGCCACCACCATCTGTCAAAGCTGTTTCTGATTGGCTGGAGGTTCCGAGGGTAGGGACTCATGGAACGAGAGGACACCAGGGCAGAATATCTGAGCTGTTTTTGGAGCGAAAGTGTGGGAGACACGTCCAGCTGTAAGTTTTATAGAAGTACAGGGATGAAGTAAAAAAAGTCAAAGGCCAAAGTAATGGCTATATTGCTCTCGCCTTGGCTGACAGGGCCAGAGCTGAATGTGTGACAGCTTTACAGCTCGATTTTAAACCTGATGAAACCTTAGAGCTATACAGGGCCATCAATATCAAAGTCTGCACATGAGTTATACGTTCACAGTCTGAGGGAAAAGACACCCTGGTGTCTGTGAGGTACAATGCTGGCTAAAAATGTAGAAGCTTATATGTATTGTGCTGTTTATGTTTGAAAAAAAGCTGTGTTTGCTATGTTTATGAGGAGCCAAGCACCAAAGGCTCTTAGGTACATATTGGGTTTTTTCTTGCTGTTTTTGGCTTGGAGTCTATGACGGCCCATAGAACCATATGGTAAAAAGTTGCCAAATTTGGCACACTGATTGGGAAGGGTCTGAATTTGAATTTGACTTAATGATTTGACCCTGATGTTAGTTTTGGCCCACCAACAGTCCATTTACTGTCTGATGTTATGTTGGATGATATTATGAGCACTTGTGAAGAAGAATTGACTACTGGGTTTGCCAAACTTTGCCTGAAATACACTACTGTATGGGGCCAGGTATTTTTTTTAAGTGCCTCTCTTATGCTTTTTCAAATATTACCTGGCTTTAATGCAGTGTGTAATATAGCTGTTTGTGAATGTAAAAGGTCTGCAAAGTTTTAAAGATTAAAGTGCACGACAAAGTTAATGTCTCCTAAAAGAAAAAAAAAAATATTCTGAACTGTCGAAACGAGTTTTCAGTAATTCCAGTCTCACCTAGGTAGGTTCATTACACATTTGCATAATGCCAGCTGTTCATTGGCTGCCCGTGAACAACTTCTACTTTGACCTGCCCTCAAACACTGTAGTTGTAGCTGAGGCCTGGAAGAGTTTGGTTGGTGTTGTCGACATGTCGAGAAGACGCTGTTTTCTGTGCTGCGAAAGCAAATCCACTTTACATGCACTTCCAAAAGATGAGGACTTGATATGGTAAAATCGACGCCATCGTCACTGTTCGTATTACTGTCAATCAAGTGCTGAGGAAGCCTCTGGAGCTGAAATTCAGAAATGGTAATGGGTGTTTGTTTTCCGACACGTGCTGTGTCCGGTAGACCAATCACAACAGACTGGGCCATCTGACCAATCAGAGCAGAGTAGGCTCTCAGAAAGGAGGTGTTTAGAGAGACCGAATCCTTGATGGAACCATTTTAGACACTGTGAGAAAAGAGGTGATGCTGCAATGTACATTATGAGAACATTTAAGAGTTTTTTTGACCCCAAACATTTAAATGGCAGTGATATTCTTTTGTTAGGACAAAAAAACATAATTTACCACTTTATGTACAAAATATTAATCTCCATCGCACGTTCACACAACAGCGTCTGTTCTCGCATGTGTTGTAGTGCTCTCGTGAACGTGCGTTGGAGATTAATATTTTATAAGTAAATTATTTTTGTAGTAAATTATGGTTTGTTTGTTTTTTTTTTGCGTAGTGTTTCGCGTTTCGCATTTTGGTAGTGGCGATTCTCTCTGACCAATCAGTGATCTGCAGTGTTTACATATGCAGTATCAGTACGCTGTCATGAGAAATCGAGTCCCCCCCAGGAATCGGGTCTACTTTAGGACCCAGGCAGTAATGGCTAATCAAATTCCTGGGGGGACTTGATTTCTTACCACTCGCTTGGAACCTCAACCATGGTGGTACTATTTAAAGTGAGCCGTACCAAGCTGTACCATGCAGTGGAAAGGCGCCAAAAGTGAGCCATACCGAGCCGTACCATGCAGTGGAAAAGCGCCATATGTGAGACTACACTAAGGATACTTTAGCAGTTTTAGCGCCACCTATTGGTTAGAAAATCTCTCCTCAAAACTCTAGAAATCTTCACCTCTAACATCCAGAGAGGGGGAGCTGGACCCATTGGCTCTGCAGTGAGCAGCCTCTTGAAATCTTTTTTTTTATTCGGTTTTGGTGCTTCCTTTAGTTCCGTGGCGGTTGTGCTGCGAACTATTGGATTGTTGTGCTTTTCCAGGAATGTGGCTATAAGTCAACCCACCTAAAAAGACTTCTTCAATGCAGTCAAGGCCAGTGCTGTGCTGAATCCTTAGGGATTGTAACACCTAGTCCTATTAAGCAAATTAAAGTATGATAATTCATCGATATTCATACAATATATATCTTTAGTTCAGCCATATTGCCCATCCACCATTTTACGTTGTTTTTCAAAGTCATCCTACAGCTTTTTTTGTTCTAAATTTGAGACGATTCTGGTCAAAATGTAAAAGATATTTATCATTTTGCTGTAATGCTAAAATTAATTTTATCATGACAATGCCAGACAGCAATTTATGTTGTTATCGTAATTTGGCAAAGTTTTTGCTAAAACAAATTAAACTTACAGTACATTTATCCATTTTGGAAGGCACTTTTATTCAAAGCAACTTGTGCTGCATTCGAGGTATATATTATTTAAACTTATTGGATGAATTTGCAGTTGAATGTTTGGTAACAGCACCACATACTGGTCAAATGTTGTACGTTCAGGTTAAATCTGCTCATAGACTTTGAACTAATTGGAATAAAAGCATAGTTCTGTCTTGAATTTTTATTATTAACATGCAGTCCCTTACCCGTTCTCCTCTCCTCCTCCTCCTCCTCCTCCTCTCCCAGATGCGAGGTATGCTGTCCCCCCCTCCTACCGACACCAGCCCTCCTTCGCTGCTGCTCCCTCCTACGAGCAACCCGACTGGAATCCTCGTCTGTGTGTGATCAGTGGAAATCAGCTCTACATGTTGGACCAGGAGGAGGTACTGGCAGCCCAATCACATATAATCATGCACTTCCTCTAGCACTTCCCTTACAGCCTGTTCCTTTACAGAGTTTGTGTGCTGGGTGGTAATTTTACTGCCATTTCACATGAGGGTCTTTATTTGAGACTTGCCACAGCTCAAAACACATATTTTCTGTCTCTATATTCTTTAGTTGACTTGCATGTACAATCTGCGAGTGATGTGAGTGTTATTGTGTAACTCGTATAAGTATTAAGTGTGGTATGAAATGTTATATTGGTGCGAATATGAGTCATTATTAGCAGTTTGTTAATTATCGGTAGTCTGATCTGATTACATCGATATTAGAAGAAGATAATATCAGGTTTTATTTTTCTGAATAATTAATATTGTTGTAATATATGTGATAAATAATATGTTATAATATAGTATCGTGTTGTAATATAACTACAGTATACAGTATTATGTTATAATATAATAGTGTATGTAAATTAGTGTATGTAAATAAAAATATATTATATACAGTAGTATATATATTGTAATATACCTGATAAATAATATATTATATATTATATTACAGTATCAATGTTTGTCCATTTTGTTAGAGCGCCTTTGAGGGTTGTGTTTGGGGTAATTGGGGTGGCTTTACGTTGGTTCCACTCTTACCTGGAGTTCACTGTTAAGATTTGGAATAATTGTTCTTCTGCTGCTCCTGTAAGTTACGGGTAGGGCTGGACGATATGACCTAAAATCCGATGGTCTAAAATTGCTTGAATGTCAAAACTGGCAAGTCGTAAAACACATAAAATTGACAAAGTTTAGTGTAGACGCAAGTGAAAGTGATCTCACTTCGGGGCTCGCCGCTCGCGCGCTGTCTGTGTGTGATGACTCGGCGTTTCAGTTCGCCTCCGTGTTGCTCCCATGCCGCTGACTGGATGGGGTGGAGTCACGTGACTACACATGCGGTAGTATGTTTTTAAGGGGAAAGTATTAACAGGATTAAAAAAACGATTTCAATTACTTTTCGATTAATCCTCCAGTGGGGTACCACAGGGCTCTATTTTAGGGCCGTTGCTTTTTTCTCTATACATGATTCCACTGGGCTCTATATTTAATAAATTTGGCATTTCATATCATAGTTATCCTGATGACATGCAGTTGTACCTGCCTTTCAAAGCAGGAAATAATGCAGCTGAAAATTCTTTGCTGAATTGCCTTGAGGAGGTGAAATGTTGGATGAACTAAATTTTTTAAGGTAAATGATAAAAAGACTGAAATTGTGCTTTTTGGGGAAAAAAAGCACATTGTTTACTCCAAAAACAAGTCTGGGGTTTGTCAGTCATCCCTGTTAAGGTTACAACTGGTTCAAAATGCTGCGGCCAGACTGCTGACAAATACTAAGAAGAGAGACCATATAACTCCAATTTTGGCCTCACTACACTGGCTACCAGTTAAACAACAACTTGTCTTTAAAATTCTGTTATTCATTTTTAAAGCCATTTATGGTTTGGCCCCAGAGTACATCAAGGATATGTTAGTTATTCAATCCCCCACAATCCTCCACACTCGCAGATTGTGCTTAAGGTTACATGTACACGTCTTAAGTGTAGAGGTGATCGAGCATTTTCAGTTGTCGCCCCTAGACTATGGAATGATCTTTCTTTTTCTGTGCGTTTTTCGACCTCTCTGCAGATGTTCAAATCACGTCATAAGACCTATTTGTACTCACAGGCGTTTGATGTGTAGTTTTATAGGTATTTATTTATGTATTTTAATTAATTGCAATTATTTTTTAACATGTTAATTTTCATTTTTTGTTTGAAATTTTTTTCTTGTACATCACTTTGGTAAGCTTTTTTTTTTTTTAAAGTGCTTTAAATAAAATGATTGATTGATTGAATGTTATTATAATATAATATATTACAGTATCAATGTTATAATAATATAATATTATACTATGATGATAACATTATTCTATAATATTATAATATATATAATATATATTATTTGTTATTTAAATATTATAATTAAATCAAAGTCTATATAAATGTTTAAAAATATATATTATTAAATTTTTATTTAGCAAATGAAATGTACACAAAATTGCTGCAGTTAGTAATTACTTAGAATTAATAAAAACTGCATTTAAAATTTTAAAAATAGACATCACTGGTGGAAGAGTTCAGATGCAATTTGCTTGTTTTAGTAAAAAAACAAAGATATATTAGGTTGGGATGTGAACACAAGTTCCCTTGCATGTTAAATGAAAACTTTTTCTACAGCACATCTTACAGAAGTCCCAAGCTCCTTATTTTTTTGCATTCTTA
This sequence comes from Mylopharyngodon piceus, assembly GCA_039654765.1. Taxonomy (NCBI): domain Eukaryota; kingdom Metazoa; phylum Chordata; class Actinopteri; order Cypriniformes; family Xenocyprididae; genus Mylopharyngodon; species Mylopharyngodon piceus. The sequence continues at coordinate 14,268,355 of CM077445.1, forward strand.
AAGTCTAGTCTGACCGTACCTTGAGGAAGTCAGCCCGTGCAGTGCCTGTGTGGTTCTAATGGACACACTGGCTAACCTGTAAAGCAGGTAGTGATGTGGATCAGGTCTCTAGTGGAGGAGAGTGCTGAGAGGCTCATTAATCAGCAGCATCGTCCTGACTAATTGCACCCGTTTTGTTGCATGTTCCAATAAGGCCACACTTTGAATAGATGTGAATCAGTCGTGACAGGCTAATGGCTGTCACCTCTGTGAAGATGAGCACCATGAAATATTCATGGTTGTCACTCATCTGCTGCAGGGGACAGTTGCAGCCCTGTTTGTGTGTGTGAGGGTCTTCATTCAGGTCCTGTAGTGAATGACAATCATCTCCTCCATGAAGACATTTGCACTCTGGGAGTCTGCAGGAGGACATTCTTTTCTCTGATTGTTTTCAGCAGGTGATGATGAGTGAGGCGAGTAAAGTCCTTTCCAATCAATTTAGGCTGTTCTCACTTAACAGCAAAATTGAGTATCATAAATTAATAATTTCACTAGTGTGTTATATACACACTGGATGTTTGTTTTATGCAGTTATTTTAGAATTATTTATATACTATTATATTATTTAATAATATTTTGAGTTAGTTTTTATTTTTATATTTTCAGTTTATTTTTATTTTTATTTAATTTAATTTGTTTTAGTAAATTTTTTATGTGCTTTCGTCATTTTTAGTTTTCGTCAATTTTAAATTTCTATTTTACTTTTAATTTTAGTACTTAAACTTCAAATTTTATTTCAGTTAGTTGCAAAGGCAACATTTCTAAGTTTCATTTAAATTTCATTTTAAGTTAATATTTCTATTTTGTTTTGTTTCAGCTTTATTTAAATTAACAAAAATATTTTTAATAGTTTCAATTTTTAATTTCTACTGAAGTTCAAGTTATATATATATATAATTTATAAATATGTGTGTATGTGTAATAGCCTATTATTTATAGTATATAAATAGTCATAAATGTGTATAAATGTAATATATATATATATATATATATATATAATAAAGATATGTCATTATAAAATGTGTAGGACTTTCTTTAAAAATAAATAATAACTAATAAATAATAAATAAATGTTTAATATATATTTACTATTGGTATTACTATTATTTATTTATTATATATTTGTCGAAATACATATTGTCACCTAAAAAACCTAAAAAAAAAAACTACTTCTGTTGATTTTTTAAAATTAATTTATTCATTTTTTTAAAAGTTATATATTTTATTTGCACCATTTAAATAATTTGTATTTATTTAATGCAGTGACATTAATACATTTTACTGTGTGCTTTAAATACATTTAAATACTTTTAATTGTCTGATTTACAGCTAATTTGAGTCGTCACATAAAATCATATACAAAGAGAATCAAATTTAGGGTAGGTAACATGGCTGATAGAAATGCAGTGACTTGTTGCTATGCTCAGAAACGGCCTTTAGAGGGAGTGAGAGAGTCAGGAGTATTTGCCGCCATGTCATTAGATCCTAATTGATGTTTGGTGACAGTGGCCCACGTCCGACTTCACACTCTCTGTGCACCAGCCCTCAGATGAATGGTCCTCGTGCGGATCCGTGCAACCGTGACACTGCGTTACGCAAGTAGACCCAGAGCAAGGTTTCTCTCACTGTGAGTGGGCGGCAGCCATTCTTGTAGCTGCCCCAGGATTCAGGCTATGGAATCATGCACTAACCAAATCGCTTTCTCTGGCTGCTCGCATTATGTTTCAGTGCGGTATTCCAAGATGTCACAGTAAATATATTAATTAGTATGGACACAGTCAACAGAGAGGCTTTGATCGCAGCTGACGGTGTGACAGAACATGACAAGTCTTTGAGAAGAGCCGTTAGCATTGTGGGAGTCTGTTTGAACTGGAGGAAAAGATTATGTAATGGATTCCTGGGATGTGTCACGTGAAAATATGAAAGAGCTCATGAAATGGTTTGACAAGCAGAATGTTCTTTCCCATAAAGTGCAACAGTGCCTGTCCACTTTTTCAACAGCCTTGGTTCTGGAACTATTTTTCCCATTCATTATCCCCAAAGGGACTTTAATAAAGTCTTAATGTTAATATATGCCATTAACCAAACCAACCTATGAGGTGAATCACAACAAAATAAAAATAATAGTCAAAATAAAACATTTACTAAAAAAGATTAAATATTGTATTTGTTTATTTTGTGTGGTCAATTTTCTGTATAATTGTAATATAAAATTTTGGAATCTAAGAAAGTAATCCAGGTTACTAATATTCAGTTACTAACTACCTAGTCTCACGTAACCAGACCTTCAGACTGAGGGCAGAAGGTCTAGACTCCATCGCAGCTTTCATTGGCCAAGGACCACCCAGAAGCTGTCTGACTGACATGTAAATCAACCAATCACAGTTCATTTTTTTCCGCGTCATGTTTAGGGACGTAAAAATGTAAAGTTGCTACGATAACAGACCGGCGTGCATCTAATAAATTATTATTTTAAGAACGTTGTGCAAGTTTACTGCAACAATGGCACCGCAAACTTCACATACTTTTGAAAATCCAGCGTTTAATTGATCCTGATAAAAGCTCACTGTCACAGTTGTAAACAACGGCTTTCTTCTTCCATGAGGGGGTTTGGCTTCACAGCGATTTTGTTTCCAGGTGGACAGTTAAAGAACGCGCCACACAGGTCTCCCGGAAATCCTGTAGAATTCCACCAATCAGATGATGACTTCGAAACTCCCGAAGTGTTACCAGTTTTGTCTGGCTTAAAGGGTTAGTTCACCCAAAAATGAAAATAATGTCATTAATTACTCACCCTCATGTCGTTCCAAACCCATGAGACTTTCGTTCATCTTCGGAATACAAATGAAAATCTTTTTGATGAAATCTGAGCGCTTTTTGACAAAAGACTAAATTAAATCTGTTCATCATATAAAGTGATCGTGTCTCTTCAGAAAATTTAGACTAAACCGTTCAATTCATATGGATTAGTTTTGCGATCTCTTTAAAAACTTTTTGAAGCGTCAAAGTTTCAGTTGCGTAGGCTATCTCAAAAATAAAAAGCAAATGCTAATTTTAACTTCTTTAAACTATTAAATAGAAGTGACTTGAAACACTAAGAAAGGTCTAAAGATGTCTGTTTTATTTCATTTATCACTATTCAAAAAAAAATGTAAAAAGTAAAGTAGAGCTGCAACAAGACAGGTTTTGTTAACAGATCGGACAGTTTTTGCTGCCATTTTGATGTAGGTGGAGAATTAATTTCCATAGATTTGTGGAGAGAAAGCTGTACATCCATCTATCCATATCTTTCAACTGCCACATTTGACTGATTGCAACTGTATTTTCAATCCATAATTCAATGATTGCACAGTAGAAATGAAGCAGGAGATAATATATCTCTGGTACGACATTCTCAGGATCAGGATACAAACAAGTGAAAATCATCCTGTGTCATTTATTACCAGAGCAGCTGGAACCTGACAGTGATGTGATGTTGATAGAAGCAGACAGATCTCATCCTTCTTCTCTTTACCTTCGCCGTTCTGCTGTGATATCGTGGCATTCCGGGATGGAGCAGGATGCCAGCGAAGTCAGTTGAGGTTCGGGGTCGGTCGGGCTGCCGGCAGGGTGCTGTCAGGTTGGGCTGTGATCTATTAGCGCACTATTAGGACAGAACGGACTGCACACCTGCTGCTCTACTCCCTTTTTCCTCCCTCACCTGCCCCATCACACAGCTGGGCTGGTTTAGGATGCACTGACATATGGCATACCCCCCTACAGCGCAGCATGGATGTGTTTGCCAAGCCTGAGATACACACAGAAAGTGTTCTTAGGTTCAAAACAGCTAGACATTAAACAAAAAAGTCTCGAGACACGTCTCAAAGCTGAACTTCTGTGTTCTAAAGGTGAAATTAGTGTCACCAACACATAATCCAACTTTTCCTTCTAACACGCCCCCTATCTGCTATTGGTTAGACAAACAGATAGACCCGTCCCAAATGCTTCCTGTGTATCTCTTATAGAGTGCAACAGTCAGGTTCCCGAAGTAAAAATCTAGTAAAATGACGGCATGGCAACAACACTCTACTACAATAACTCTTCCTCTTCTCTAAAGCAGCCCAACATGGCCTTGCCCCCTTTGTTGTGTGCTCTCGGGAGGCAGGGTTTATGCACATTTTAGGAAGAAGCTCGTTGTAGTCCCTACCAGCCGTTTGATGTAGTCCTTAAACAGTGAATTCTTTAAAAGAAAATATCTCTTTTTGCATTGAACTTTGAGCATCGTAACTTTGCAGATGTTGTTTATGCTCAAACAGCAACATTACAGACTAACTAAAGTTAAAAAAGTGAAATCAGAATCAACCACCCCTTTAAATACTTGTAAGCATGTTTAGCAATGGAATTCCTAATGAAAAATTACATTACCCATGATTCTGCAGCAAAATCACCACCAATCAGAGAATCAAAACAAGCAAATGTCACTAAGGCCCTGTTTACACCTGGTATTAGAAGCATTTTCATCAATCCGATCACAAGTGAACAACGCTAAATACAGGTGTAAATGGTGTCTAAGGGGCCATTTACAGGACACCATTTTCAACTAAAAACGGAAAACTTTTTATGAATTTTGTCCATTCATTTTCACGACAACGTGTTTTGGGTGCCTGAAAACAGCATTCAGAGTGCAAGTTTTTGAAAATGTTACCGTTATCGTCTCTAACTACAAAACTACAACAAACTACAAAAACAAACTACAGTGAAAACTGTAGTTTGTGAAAACGGTGACACATAGTGCATAGTGTTTCTTTACAAAGTGACATCGCCAACTACTGGCCTGGCAGCAGAATACAGCGTTTTTAGTCATTTTCGTAGATTCCGTGTTGACAAACACAAAGGAAACTTTACTCCGTACTCCGTTTTTAGTACATAGTTGTTGTGTAAACGTACCCTAAAACGTTTTGAGCTTGTCCATTTTTGTCCACTTCCAGAGGTAGTCGAAAACACATTTGACCGGATTGCTTTTGTAGTGTAGACGCACGTGGTCAAATGCTTTCGAACAGCCACAAAAGACCACCTACTCTCCGCCTACTGACCTAACACGTAAACATTATAGGAAGCGCTCTAGCCAGACGGGATTTAAACTTTGTCAGCTAAAGACCCAAGATTGGTTTGAAGACGAAAAACATACCAAGCACAATGTTTTCACCGTAGTGTTGTGGCTATCAGAGAAACAAAAGCTGCTACTCTCCATATGTTTTTCCGTCGTCTCCTTTCGCGCTTATATGTAAATTGTGCAAGTTTATTTCGTCCATTAGATCAAAAGATCGGAAATGTCCAGTTTGTTTGGTTAATGTCTTGTAACTCTTTAAATAAGACTTTTATAAAATCCCTATGGTAACAATACTTCCAGAACCAAGGCAGTTGAAAAAGTGGGCGGGCACTGTTGCACTCTATTTCCAGTGATTTCTCGTCTCTTGGGCAGGAAAATTGAGGATTCTCTCCTTAGAGAAGGTGATTGTCGATCCGTAGCGGGTCCATCTCCACCTGGTCTCTGACTCTCTGTGTTTTGTTCACAGTTACTCTCTGTGATGTGTGCCAGATAACATTGAACCAGGTAATTGCTGCCAAGCCAACAGTCGCCCAGCTGAAATCATTCTACTCACCTGTGTCCCACAGTTCCTGATACATACTGTAGATGTGGGTCTAACGGTTTCAGTTTCTTAAAGTTAGCATGATTGCGACAGACCACGTTCTCTTTGCTTCTTTAATATGTCCAAGTTTATATTAGATTATTTCCAATGAGTAGATGAGACCTCACATGTTGTTGTAGTGAATTATGAGTCAAAAGGGTCCTTTATCTGAACCTGGTACCTACATTCCTTTTGTTCTCCTATGCAGTTTTGTTCATACTTTAAAGTGACAGTTAATTTGTGTTAGACATGTTTCTTTTGGTTTTGTGGATATAGTGCCATTTGTCTTTAGCAGACAGTACTCTGATATTACTGTAAGCCTAATGATTTCAGTTTACCCAAAGCCAAAACTAGTCTTAAAACAACTGCATCACACAGTATGCAAACTGACACGTTGTTAATGGTGTGCACTGAGTTTATCCTTAAAATAAATCTGCACTGCCTGCGTAGTAGATAATTGTTCACATAAAAGGGCATGTACGTTAATAAACAGCAATCTTGCATGCTTTCTAGTAAGTCATGAAGGATTTATTGCATGTTGTGCATTTTTTATGAGGCTATCCTTCCTGTAATTTCATTGCAGCTGGCTGTAGATCCATTTTAAAAGACATGCATTGAAACATAATATTTAGTTTGCTTTTCCCTACCAGAAATGCATAAGCATAATGTAGACATCCTTTATTTTTAAAACTATAAAGATAAACCGCACAACTGCACCGCCAGGCAGAGTGCGCACCATTATCTTACAGTCAGCTGTGTCAATCCCTTCAGACATCCTATTCTAATAAATCTGCATTTTTCTCTGTGTGTGAAAAGCTGAGCTGTGCATAAAAATGGAAAGAATGTCCCATAATGCAGCTGGGTCCGAATGACAAGGCCACCCCTGAAACATTTTAGCTGCTTCCCATAGGGCTCAGTGTCTGATCCTCTCTTGCCCCACTCATTTATCACACCAGACTGTAGGTAATCACCTCCTTCACAGCCTTGCTCTCGATATCCCGATTGTATCTCCCTCCGGATAGTGCCGGCGAACACAGGAGAGGCGCCCACGCCGCTAAACAACCCCTGTGCAATTTGAAGGCAAACCTGCGCTGAGATGTTTGCGGACGCCGAGCTCACGGAGATGAGTGAGCGCTCTCCCCATTAAGAAGAATTCCCGTGAGATACAGCCCCATACGGAGGCTTAAATAAACACATTACACACACAAGTTTGCAATTATTTTCCCCACTCACCCCAAACACACACCATTGCTTTATTATTTCAAGGAATCTCTCTGGGACTTGTTGTTTTAATAGTGGAGGTTTCTGACTGGTTTAGCGCAGAGCCCTGCACGTTTGACTCAGCTTGCCGTATTGACCTCACACTCTTTGCACTGACCTTTTATCTCTGCTCTCCCGCAGGTTCACCCTTTGTTGATGCGCGAGCGGCGCTCCGAGTCGCACAGGAACAAGCTGCTGCGACGGACGGTCAGCGTGCCTGTGGAGGGGAGGCACCATCCTGAAATGGGTGAGTCGAACACGTGCCGCCCTGCTTCCACTCGGTCTGATACGTTGACACCTCTAACAAAGTACCTACACTATTAAAAATAAAGGTTCTTTATTAGTTCATTGAAGGACCTTTAAAATCCATGGAACCTTTCCGTTGCGCAAAAGGTTTTTATAGTTAAAAAAAGTTCTTTTATTTAGTCACTGCGAAGTTCGTTTTTGTTCTTCATTTAGGGGTAAATCGAAGTTCGAAATACGTGAGCAGGGATATACTGTTATTGTCACGAACCAATGGTAGTACAAAAGTGTTTTGCAGCTGGAGCGAACTTTTCCTGAGAGTTTGCTTTGGCAAGCCGTTTCGAACTCCCAAAACGAACTTCGATTTCGTTTGAAGTATATCTGGGCCTTAAAGGAACACTCCACTATTTTTGAAAATAGGCTCATTTTCCAACTCCCCTAAAGTTAAACAGTTGAGTTTTACCGTTTTCGAATCCATTCAGCCGATCTCCGGGTCTGGCGGTACCACTTTTAGCATAGCTTAGCATAGTTCATTGAATCTGATTAGACCATTAGCATCTCGCTCAAAAATGACCAAAGAGTTTCGATATTTTTCCTATTTAAAACTTGACTCTTCTGTAGTTACATCGTGTACTAAGACCGATGGAAAATGAAAAGTTGCGATTTTCTAGGCCGATGTGGCTAGGAACTATACTCTCATTCTGGCGTAATAATCAAGGAACTTTGCTGCTGTACCATGGGTGCAGCAGGCGCAATTATACTATGCAGCGCCTGAAAATAGTACACAAACTTAGTGGGACTATTTTCAGGTGCTGTGTAGTATCATTGCGCCTGCTGCACCCATGGTATGGCAGCAAAGTTCCTTGATTATTACGCCAGAATGAGAGTATAGTTCCTAGCCATATCGGCCTAGAAAATCGCAACTTTTCATTTTCCGTCGGTCTTAGTACACGATGTAACTACAGAATAGTCAAATTTAAAATAGGAAAAATATCGAAACTCTTTGGTCATTTTTGAGCGAGATGCTAACGGTCTAATCAGATTCAATGATCTATGCTAAGCTGCAGCTAAAAGTGCTACCGCCAGACCCGGAGATCAGCTGAATGGATTCGAAAACGGTAAAACTCAACTGTTTAACTCTAGGGGAGTTGGAAAATGAGCCATTATCTAATTAAAGTGTAACTGCAGATTTTCAACCCGCTCTGTATTGTTACAATATCAGTGGTACATGTGAATTAACAATGTTTACTCGTTCTCCGTGTTACCTGGACTGAGAAATTCACATTTATTTGTCAGCAAAAGTTCACCGGATGACGCGTTTGACTTGACAGCTCCAGGGTTTTTGTGAAAACTACAGATTATACTTCCGCATTTATGTATCCCCGGATCGACAGAGGGTTATTAACAAACCAGTTAGTGTAAGGGTAGGTTTATCACTGAAAAATGTATCATACTATGTCTACTCTTCAAACAGCATTATGGTTAAAATGGAACACTATGGCAACAGCTTTCTTACTTGTACGCGACGGCGTTTTGCTTTGGTTGGAACTGACAGAACGGCAGTTTCTTTCAGCTTTCTTTTTCCTCCGGTTGCACTAAAACACTGTGTTCGTGGTCATCCAGTTTGAAATGGTGACTACAAACAGAGTCGACACCATTATGACTAAAAGTTTACTAAGAAGTATTTCCTACTAAAGCAAGGTTGGATTTGACTCTGGTAAGCATAGCAGACTGGTGGGAGTGGCCTTGGACGGCAACATGCCCAGTGCATTATGGGTGTTGACGTTTTCCTACCTATTTGGCAAAAGGGAAGACAACAGCCTTTTTTATCTGTTTTCGCTAGTCAGTTAGAACAGATTTCAATTTTCTACTGTATAGGCAGCCAAGTTTTATTGAAAGCCTATTTTGCCAGCGGTGGAGTACCCCTTTAAATATGCATTCATTTCCAGAACAGAAATCTGAACATTGGATAAAGCCAGGTTCAAAATTCTTGTTTCATGTTGATGTTTGTTGTTATTAGAGTCTAAGGTTTTTACATAAGGGATTATTTTTGGATATTTCTTTTATCACTCCATAAATCAATCTGTCAACAGCTAGAAAAAAATATATTAAATGATATATAAAATGAACAAACCCCTCTGTAAAAGCCTTCAGAATATAGATAGGAATAAAATTGTAAAAGTTTGGTGTGTTATTGAAGTGCAGATTTCTGGCTCATTTTGAGAAAACGGCCTTTAAGGATATGTATTGTAATTGAAATTTACGCAAATAGATAAAGTGCAATAAACACTTAAAAGCGTCTATTTTGTTTTCTTTCCACTAGTTTGAAAAAACATGTTATGAAAAGCCAAACAGCCTACAGTATCTAGCCTTAAAATGTTCTTCACACTAAAAAAAAAAACGGTACTTTGGCGAAAAATGGTTCTTCTATGGCATCACTGTGAAAACCCCCTTTTGGAACCTATATTGTATAGCATGCTGACTCCTGCTAAACAGCGAAGACATGCAAGGTGTTGAACGAGGTGGCCCTCTGCTGATCATCCGAGACTCCTTCTGCAGTTTCCGTGACAACGATTTGGGAGTTGCACGGCTTCAGAGAAGGGCTGCCCACAGCTATACTGTACGTTCTGATGAACGTGAGCTATGCTCTGAGCGACACAGGGGCTCTATACCACCATATGCTTTCCAGAACAAGAGACTGTAAGGAAGACGAAACATTGAATGGAATTGATCTCAGGAGAACGGCGTTAATTAGCTGGCAAGGCGTGCTATTTAGGGGGTGGGTTGGGGTAACATTCAGTGAAGTATAGATTCATTCTTCATTGCATAATGACACAGTGACCTATTTTGAAGTGTCTTTGTCTCAGTGTGGTTCCTGCTTAGTTTGCACATGTGTAGACTTTCAGGATGAGACTATTTAGCTCTGTTCCAAACTTTAGTGAGCTTCCTCGCTGTCTGCTGTCTGAACACTGCAAAAAAACATTTTCTTAATTAATGCTGTATATAAAAATCCTTAAAACAACATTTTAATGAAGTTAGTTTTTTCTGAACAAGTCTTATAATTTTTCTTCTCAAAGTATATGTATCTTGCTTTATGGATGTTTAGATATTTTCACTAGAAAAAGAAAAAAAATCAGATTAAAGGGTTACTTGCATAAAATACTAATGACGTAACGAAGCCTTGTTTACTGAAATCACGTGACTTTGGCAGTTTGATACACGCTCCGAACCACTGATTCGTAACAAATGATTCGTAAAGCTTCATGAAGCAGTGTTTTGAAATCGCCCATCACTAGATATTGTTGAATAAAGTCGTTATTTTGTTTTTTTGGTGCAGAAAAAGTATTCTCGTCGCTTCATAACATTAAGGTTGAACCACTGTACTCACATGAACTGTTCTAAATATGTCTTTAGTACCTAAACACATTTCCTTTGCCCGAAGCAAACAGATAATTGATTGAGCCAGAAATTGACATGACAAAGCACAAACTGAGCAACATTGTGAAACCACCGCAGAGAAAAACCATCCAACACATGCTTTACTTATAGTTGTGTCTGCACATTAAAGTGATACAGAAAGTGTTTTAACATCAAAAAATTACACACTTCTCCTTTAAGAATTATTTGGCTTTAAGCAACTAAATATTGTCAGAAGCTATTAGCTAAGATGCCCTCAAAAGAATTCATTGAAAAGGAAATTCTGAAAGCATCGGTCCGCGTGGTTGAAGTTATGTCTTTGGATGTAGAGTACTTTCACTGATGCAGTCATTTTTTTTTTTTTTTTTTTTTGTGCTGCCTTGGGTGTCAGAATTAATTGAAGACTAAGTAATAAACAAGCACTTAAAGCTTTGGGTTAATGTTAGTTGTTAATTTCAATTTGCATTTGTAAGCAAATCCCACTGCAGTGGCTCTTATGCGGTTCCTTGTGTGGCGAAATCCAAGGTTTGTCCAGATCCAGGCCATAAAATCATCCTCAAGGTAGTGTTTATGTATGAACAGTAGAAAATATTATCTGCTATGTGACATCTAAAAAATTTTGTGTGTTACATGTGTAAATGTTGGTCAGAATGGATCTAAAATGGAGTCTTTTAGATAATTAAAAGAATAATTCACCCAAAAATGATATACTCACCCTCATGTATTATTTCTTTCTTCTGTAAAACCAGAGATTTTCCTTTCACTGCAACTTTTTAATCTCATTTATGCTTGTGTGTAATTCAAAATGTCAAAATGGAGACGTATTACACAAGATTTTGTCTTTACCACTTTAATTATGATCTATTCTTCACACAAATCTAACATATGAGTTCATAAGACTTTTACGGACTGCATTTGTGGCACTGTTATGGTATTTTATGTTATAAATCCCTACTTTAATTGTGTTGTAAAAAGCAGCTCAGACATTTCAAACATCTTTTTTTCGATGGCCAAGAAGAATTTAATACGGTTTTTGCACCACTTGAGGATGAGTAAATGATGACAAAATGTTCATTTTCAGCCTTAAATAAATAATACTGTTCATAGTTAAATTAAATTTCATAGCACATACTGTGAGAAATTTCATCTTGACAAAAACCCAACTTGACAATACCCAGCACTGGCTATGAAAATATTTCTAGGCTAAATAAATTACTGTGATGTGGCACGATATATAGTCACATGAGAAAATGAGTCACATTAATGAATAAAATTCCCTTTATTTGGGATGGCAGAGCATATTGCTCTCAGCTAGCTAACTAACGGCGTGTGACTGGGCAAAGATTGTGAAACAAGGCATTAGTTAGTGTATTATGCAGATTATGTAGAGTGTACTAAAGGAGTACACTTTTAAAGGGATAGTGCATCCAAAAATGACAGTTCTGTCATTATTTACTCATCCTGTTGTTCCAAACTTGTATGTAAAGGTATACAATTTATAGACTATTTTGACAGTAGTTTTGTCAAATACTGACTTCGATACCAAGTCGGTACTAAAATTTTAAAAATGCGACTTTGAGCGATGTTAAGCGGATTCATAAACACCTCTGATTGGCCATTGTATTTACACGCTCATCAGATAAGTCTGTGATTGTCTACAATGATCAACCCTTCAAAAACATGTTGTAAATAGACATCAATGACGCTCACACGAGCGCTTACACAGATACACACAGGAGCGTTTGAAAGCAGGCATCTAGCAGCTAATCGGTCTGCTGATAGACGCCTGCTTTCAAACGCTCCCGCTTTTAAAACGCTTTCAAATTCAAATGTGCGTTGATCATTGTAGACAATTACAGACATACAGTATCTCACAGAAATGAGTACACCCCTCACATTTTTGTAAATATTTTATTATATCTTTTCATGTGACAACACTGAAGAAATGACACTTTGCTACAATGTAAAGTAGTGAGTGTACAGCTTGTATAACAGTGTAAATTTGCTGTCCCTTCAAAATAACTCAACACACAGCCATTAATGTCTAAACCGCTGGCCACAAAATGTCCAAATTGGGCCCAATTAGCCATTTTCTCTCCCCGGTGTCATGTGACTCCTTAGTGATACAAGGTCTCAGGTGTGAATGGGGAGCAGGTGTGTTAAATTTGGTGTTATCGCTCTCACTCTCTCATACTGGTCACTGGAAGTTCAACATGGCACCTCATGGCAAAGAACTCTCTGAGGATCTGAAAAAAATAATTGTTGCTCTACATAAAGATGGCGTAGGCTAGAAGAAGATTGCCAAGACCCTGAAACTGAGCTGCAGCACGGTGGCCAAGACCAGCGGTTTAACAGGACAGGTTCCACTCAGAACAGGCCTCGCCATGGTCGACCAAAGAAGTTGAGTGCACGTGCTCAGCGTCATATCCAGAGGTTGTGTTTGGGAAATAGACGTATGAGTGCTGCCAGCATTGCTGCACAGGTTGAAGGGGTGGGGTTTCAGACTGTCAATGCTCAGACCATACACCGCACACTGCATCAAATTGATCTGCATGGCTGTCGTCCCAGAAGGAAGCCTCTTCTAAAGATGATGCACAAGAAAGCCCGCAAACAGTTTGCTGAAGACAAGCAGACTAAGGACATGGATTACTGGAACCATGTCCTGTGGTGTGATGAGACCAAGATAAACTTATTTGGTTCAGATGGTGTCAAGCGTGTGTGGCGGCAACCAGGTGAGGAGTACAAAGACAAGTGTGTCTTGCCTACAGTCAAGCATGGTGGTGGGAGTGTCATGGCCTGGGGCTGCATGAGTGCTGCCGGCACTGGGGAGCTACAGTTCATTGAGGGAACCATGAATAAGCAGAGCATGATCCCCTCCCTTCGGAGACTGGGCTGCAGGGCAGTATTCCAACATGATAATGACCCCAAACACACCTCCAAGATGACCACTGCCTTGCTAAAGAAGCTGAGGGTAAAGGTGATGGACTGGCCAAGCATGTCTCCAGACCTAAACCCTATTGAGCATCTGTGGGGCATCCTCAAACGGAAGGTGGAGGAGCGCAAGGTCTCTAACATCCAACAGCTCCGTGATGTCGTCATGGAGGCGTGGAAGAGGACTCCAGTGGCAACCTGTGAAGCTCTGGTGAACTCCATGCCCAAGAGGGTTAAGGCAGTGCTGGAAAATAATGGTGGCCACACAAAATATTGACACTTTGGGCCCAATTTGGACATTTTCACTTAGGGGTGTACTCATTTTTGTGGCCAGCGGTTTAGACATTAATGGCTGTGTGTTGACTTATTTTGAGGGGACAGCAAATTTACACTGTTATACAAGCTGTACACTCACTACTTTACATTGTAGCAAAGTGTCATTTCTTCTGTGTTGTCACATGAAAAGATATAATAAAATATTTACAAAAATGTGAGGGGTGTACTCACTTCTGTGAGATACTGTATATGTTGAGCATGTGAACACAATGGCCAATCAGAGGTGTTTACAAATTCGCTCAACAGCACTCAAAGCGTCACATTTAGACATGTGCCGATATTTGATAATACGATATATCACGATAATGAATATGCACGATATTGTTATCGCAAGCACTTCAGAATACCGTGAATAATTATTTATTACGAATTATTACATTTTTTATAATACATTATAAAATGCACAACACCGCTGTATGCTGCGTCAGAGAGATACGCGCACTCAGATGTAAACAAGCCCAACGTGCATGAGAAGCACATGGTGGAACGAGTGAAAGAGACGCGCTGAATGAAAGTGCACGTTCACTCTCTGACAGCAGAGGGCACTGATGGAACGGCAGAAATGCAGTGGTTACCCCGGAAACCCATAAACAAAGCAGCTGTGCTACTGAACATTTAAAATGCTTCAAACGGCCATTCAGTTTTTTGTATTCGGAATGCTGTTCATCACAGCACCAAATACTTAATACTTAAAGACTTAATAGGATATTTATTTTCAAACTTAAACATTTGTATATTTTAATCTGGACTACAACATGTCCTATAATGATTGAAAATGTTCTGATTATTTGTTATTGTTCAGTAAAACTTAGAGACATACGGCTTCATTAGTTAACATGTTATTTCATTATTACAAAATTGACAATGAAAAATACTTATAAGCATTTATTAATCTTAGTTAATGTTAATTTCTTAAAGTTTAATAACATTACTAAGATCAAAAGTTGTTACTGTTATTTAATTGACCTGGGCTAAAACTAACAATGATCAGTTGTGTTTCTTAACTAACATTAACAAAAATAATACCTTTTGTAACATGTAGCTATTGCTCATTTTTAATCTTAGTTAATGCATAAACTAACATTAAATAATGAGACCTTATTGTAAAGTGTTACCTGTTGTTCTTTATAATTCTTTTGCACTTTAATCTGTTTGAAACGTTTTACTTTATAATTTTTTTGTGTATTGCATTATTGTATTTAAATGTTCAGAGTTTTTTTTTTTTTGTTATAAGAAAAAAAGAGTTCTTAAACCTGTTATAGTATGACAACACTTTTTTTTGCAACTTATTTCAATATCGCGATAATACCGTATACCGTGATAAAAGCTTCAGCAATTATGGCAACATGAAAATTTGATACCGTCACACGCCTAGTCACATTTTTAAAATTTCAGTATGGACTTGGTATCGAAGTCGGTACTTTTGACAACACTATTTGAGAGTACGCTATATTGACTTTTTATTAAAGAAATTAAAAATGTAATTTAGCATGACAATAAAGACATATATAATGTTACAAAAGATTTTAAATAAATGCTGCACATAAATAAATTAAGCAGCACAACTGTTTTAACATTGATAATAATAATAAGAAGAAGAAGAAGAAGAAGAATTGAGCAACAAATCAACATATTAGAATGATTTCTGAAGGATCATGTGACACTGAAGGCTGGAGTAATGATGATGAAAATTCAGCTTTGATCACAGGAATAAATTACATTTTAAAATATTTTTTAAAAAAAATAGAAAACAGTTATTATTTTTTTAAATCATATTTCATAATGTTGTTTTTATTGTATTTTTGATCAAATAAATTCAGCCTTGGTGAGCATAAGAGACTTCTTTCAAAAACATTAAAAAAATCTTACTGTCCCCAAATTTTTGCGCACCAGTTTAAATGAGAATGTACTTTTTTTTTTTTTTCCTGAACTATTCCTTTAAGTGGCATTTTTGTCTTCATTACACACCAAGTATGAAAGTGTAATATTAAATAGTCTTTGCTTGAGCTGTTTTCAGCAGGGAAACATCATAACAAGTACATTCTGTGCTTGTTTTTGAATCAGATTGCCTCAGTTTCTTTATGCTGAGCTCACAGCCATAATCTTACTGCCGATATGAGTTATATGCGCTCAGAGTTCTGGCTTTAGTTAAAAAAGTAGTGCTACATAGTGCGATATCTTGTCAGAAACGTCTACACTTACATTTGTCGAGATTCTCCCATTGATTAGCTTTCTGTCTTTCTTCCTGTTTCTACAGAGACTTCATTTCATTTTCCAATATTTCATTTAATGGAAACACTTCTTTGTACCTGCAGGATGCCAAAGGCGAGACTAGAGTTTAGTCAGGCCTGTTCTCTTTTGTTCACCCTTTCTTCCCCTGTTCTTCACGCACATGAAACAATATGAATTATTGATTCAGAACATGGGCAGTTTTTCGTCCGACAGAAAGAACATCATGCGGTGTCTTCACAGTGCCATGAGGAATTTCTGTGCGGTCGTTGGGTTGTAATGCTTGATAAATGCTGCGCTCGTCTGTATTCCCTGTGGCAGAGGGTCCACCTCCTCATGTGCCTTCATGTCACGTCGGAATGATCGCATTTACATGATGAACGCACATGAACGCCACCACAATGTCGTGTGGGATTTTCTGTAAGCTTTGACTTTCTGAGTTGGTTTCAGAGAGTCATTGTGGGAGCAAATTTGCAGGGGTCATAATATGTTTTAATAGTTTGTTCATGAAGAATACTAATTATTAATCCAGTTTATGAGCTGACAGGCCTGTGCGACCAAAATACATTTCATTCTCTGTGACATGAGCAGTGGTGGATGAAGTACAGGTACCCTAATGGAATACTATAGTATTACTTTTAGATTCCTACTTGAGTAAAAGTACAAAAGAACACATTTTTGAATATGCTTGAATATCAAGTAAAAGTGCTGAATTATTAAGACTATAGTTTATGGCAAAAATATATATATATTTTTAATATATATCTAAATATACAAGAAAATGACAATAAATATATTGCTATATACTTACTATTAAATACTAAACTAAAATACTAAATATTTATTTTTAAATATTTACATTATTATATATTTTAATTACAAAAATACAGAAATATTTTTATATATTTTCAGTACGTTATATATTTTTAAAATATATTTGCAATTTAAATATATTTTTATTATATTTATATTATAAATATACATATTTATATTTATATTTTTGCTCCTATTTTAGTATCATTTAAACACTATTATATTTGGAATATTTTCCTTTTTTTAGTAATTTTTTAGTAACTTTATTGTGTGTTTTTGTATTTTTTTGCTTTATATGTCAATATATTTTTTTATTAATTTTTATTTCAGTTTTAGTTATTTTAGTACATCAAGTCAATCTAAATGAAAATGAGAAATTTTGCATTGGCAAATAGCTGAAATAAAATAAGTTTAAGTTATTTCATTTTATTTCAGTTAACGTTTATTTTATTTCCAGTAACGAAAGTGTTTTTAATTTAAATTTTTTTAATTTTGTTTTAATTTTCGTTTTACTTAACTATAATAATCCTGACTTGAAGTATGTTTTGTAATTATTTTGGCATTTAAAATAAAAATCTATTTTAATTTTGAAAAGTATATTACCTTAAGCTGTGGTGTTTACAACATATTTTGCAAATAATTGAAATATATATTTTTTTGCTGCATGGGGCAATTTGATTTGCTTCATCTTCTTGTTCACATTACAATGGCAAAACAACCACTAACTGTGATTATACACACACTATTTGAGAGACAATAATTATATATTTTAAAGAGGTTTATTTTGCTTTGTCACGGTGCGAAGGGAAAAAAAATGCAGCTTGCTGCTTAAAATGTCGATCAGAAGCTTCTGCCAGCCGTTGCTTTGACAGTGGGCTGAACAAACACACAAAACTGTAATCCCACGCGGCTAGCGTTCTCACCTACCAACGTCCGCCTTTCAGCAAATCATTTAGGGCCAACATCTCAAAGCGGCATTAATATTCATGACCCAAGCCACGTCTGGCAAAGCCGCTGACAGAAAGTAAACTTCCTGAGGAGAGAATATGTGAACAACAGAAGAGAAAGAAAGTCGTTTTTGAAAAAAAAAAAAGAAAAAAAAAAGGTGCATTTTTATATTCACAGTTGCACCAGTGTTTCAGCCTGAAATATTAAAAATTTTATGGCAAAAAATGAGTGACTGAGACTTTTACCACAGATACTGATTGGCATATTTTTTATTCAAAGTTAATACAGTTTTTTTCAGTCGCTTTGGAACATTTCTCAAATCATCCTTAATGGATTAGTTCACTCCTGAATGAAAATTTCCTGATAATTTACTCAGCCCCATGTCATCCAAGATGTTCATGTCTTTCTTTCTTCAGTCGAAAAGAAATTAAGGTTTTTGAGGAAAACATTCTAGGATTTTTCTCCATATAGTGGACTTCAGTGGGGTTCACTGGGTGGAAGGTCCAAATGTCAGTTTCAGTGCAGCTTCAAAGGGCTCTACACGATCCCAGACGAGGAATAAGGGTCTTATCTAGCGAAATGATAAATAAAAATGTATATGCTTCTTAACCACAAATGCTTGTCTTGCACTGCTCTGCGATGCGCCATGCATTGCGTTTGGAAGGTCACGTGACGTAAGCGGAAGTACTGTGGTAGGGTGAAAAACTTCATCTAATTTTCTCCTCCAACTTCAAAATCGTCCGATATTGTTGTTTTACCTTTTTTTGTAAAGGCCGTTTGGCTTAATCTTTGCACGTTCGCTTTGTAGACACTGGATCGGTACTTCCACCTACGTCACGCATGACCCTTGTAACGTGATTACGTCATGCGTGGGGATCACAGAGCTAGTGCAAGATGAGTATTTGTGGTTAAAAAGTATATACACTTTTAATTTTTTTAGAAAATGACCGATCGTTTCTCTAGATAAGACCCTTATTCCTTGTCTGGGATCATGTAGAGCCCTTTGAAGCTGCACTGAAACTGACATTTGGACCTTCAACCCGTTGAACCCCAGTGAAGTCCACTATATGGAGAAGAATCCTGCAAGTTTTCCTCCACACAATGGATTACCTCAAAATCCTTAGTTCATCTCTCAAAATAAGTATTTAGTTCAAAGAACATGTCAGTGCCATCAGAATGAAAAGTCCTTGTATCATTGTTCTCAGACAAGATAGTCAAAATGCTTAGCCATGTTGTCAATATAATCTGTAGTTTCTGTAGTTTCAGTATTTTCTAATGTAAACTGTGGCTATAGGGTTTTCATGACAATGATTGAAAATGCACAGGCCTCAACAGTACAAATTTGCACATTACCCTAATGTGGGATATTGATTGCAAGAGACAGGACAAGATATTTGTATGTGTGTTTGTGTGTTACAGTATGTCTCTATAAAGTACACTTACTGTATAATGTAAAATGCAAGTGGACTACTGTAATATGAAGCATTACAGTAAGTATACAGAATTACAGTGCATATTGTTTGATTACACCTGTTCTGTATACAAACATTTGAATGATTGAGGACACTGTTGTTCTCCCAGCATTCGGCTGAACCTTTCAACCCGCCTCGGCCATTGTAAAGTCATGATTGAGAACATGGTCCACAATAATGGCCCTCTTCTGCCACTTTGTCTGTTTTGCCTCCCTGCTCTACCCATTACGCATCCTTACTCCTCTTCTTCCTCCCCGCTGTTGACCTTGTTTGTTTCCTTGTTGTTCTTCCATTGTCAGAATCAGTGTTGGGGAAAGTTTCTTTTAAAAGTAATGCATTACGATATTGCGTTACTCCCTAAAAAGTAACTTAGTATGAAAAGTAATGTGTTACATTACTTTTGTGTCACTTTTTCTCACCTGGGCTGGTCTTGCTTGTTTGTTTTTTAATAACAACAAAAAAAGTTCTATTTTTTTGGCAAATTTTAAGGCCCTTTCACACCAAAAGTGAAATGAATAAGCCTCAGGCTGA
The DNA here is from genome assembly GCA_039654765.1 of Mylopharyngodon piceus. Classification (NCBI taxonomy): domain Eukaryota; kingdom Metazoa; phylum Chordata; class Actinopteri; order Cypriniformes; family Xenocyprididae; genus Mylopharyngodon; species Mylopharyngodon piceus. The sequence goes on from CM077445.1 coordinate 14,288,243, forward strand.
AGAAAATGCATATTTATGCCTGTACAGTAGAGGGCGCAGCTCAAACAAACCTTTCAGCTGTGCTGCCATTCTGGATTAAAGAAGAATAGGACACAGAAGAAGGAAGTTTAACACTCTTATTTCTAAATCTAATCTAAAGTGATTTTTGCTTATTAGTATGGTTGAATTAGATCAGCAGCAAAGACATTGGTTAATAAAGTGAGATTAAATACATAAAGTATATTTGTGTAATTTAATATAGTTAATTATTACAGGTTTGCATAAAATGTTTTTATTCATTTTGAGTAATACTGAATGTTTTCGTGCAATTGAGATGAGTAAATGTATGTTCACATTTAGTCTAGAACTACAATAACCATCATGTTCACACAGCGCACACAACATCTCTGCACTTTATTTCTCTCAACATGGGGACAGGAGAGCTGTCAGTCAATAAATGTGAAAAAGTAACTTGCCTTACTTATTTGAAAAAGTAACTGAGATATTTTGTTGTAAATTGAAAAAGTAATGCGTTACTTTACTAGTTACTTGAAAAAGTAATCTGATTACATAACTTAAGTTACTTGTAATGAGTTACCCCCAACACTGGTCAGAATTTGTTAAACTGTGTTGAACTCTGTCTATATATGCCTGCTAAATGAAGCTTCATGAGATGCACCTCTAAACTAATTTAGAGAACTGGTTGATCATTGGATGATCCAATGCTTTACATTTCCCTTCATTTATGAAATTCAGGATTTACCTGTGCAATTTATCAATTCAGGGCACATTTACAAAAAAAGTCTGATAGAGATGTATGGAAAATATGCTTGACAGTTTATGACAACTAGTTCAACCATTTTGCATTTAATGACTTATGCAAGGAACTAATGCCTAGATGTTTTGAGGGGTAAGACTATTCAACACAGAACCTAATATATTTTGATCAGCATGACATAAGCAATTGATAATGTTGCTTGAATGTACTAAAGCATTTGCAGTTTGTTCAAAAGAATGAGTAATTGCTTTTATGATGTGCACAAGTGACTAGATGATGTGGAGGTTGAACAAGTAGTTTTGAGAATTTCAGTTGTAATCTGAGAAACGTACCAAAGAACTGTAATTTCTTCACTTAAATTTTAACAAGGAATGGCATATTTTTCTGGAATGTCGTGGAGTCAAAAGTAAAAGATTTTAAACTATTCTGATACAGTACAGATATATGTATTTTAGTACAGTAACAATAAAAATACATCATTAATGTCTACCATAGACAAAGGATTAAAGGGTTAGTTCACCCAAAAATGAAAATTCTGTCATTAATTACTCACCCTCATGTCGTTCCACACCTGGAAGACCTTCGTTCATCTTCGCAACATAAATTAAGATATTTTTCATAAAATCCGATGGCTCAGTGAGGCCTGCATTGACAGCAAGATAATTAACACTTTCAGTGCTCAGAAAGCTACTAAAAACATATTTAAAACAGTTCATGTGACTACAATAGTTCAACCTTAATGTTATGAAGAGACGAGAAAACTTTTTGTGCGCCAAAAAAACAAAATAACGACTTTATTCAATATCTAGTGATGGGCGATTTCAAAACACTGCTTCATGAAGCTTTACGAATCTTTTGTTTCGATTAATGGTTCGGAGCGCGTATATAACTGCCAAAGTCACGTGATTTCAGTAAACGAGGCTTTGTTACATCATAAGTGTTTTGAAATTTCAATGGTTCACCACTGGGGGGCAGACAGACAGACAGACAGACAGATAGACAGACAGACAAGGGAGTCGATTCTTCAGTTCAGAATTTTCTGCTAAGATAATGACCGCCTGGCTCTGCATCTCTGAATTTAACGCCCCTGTGCACGGCCCGACCTTCATTTCTCTGGCACAAAGAGGATGCCAGACTCCCTTTCTGTTTGCACACTCCCCCTTGGACATTTTAGACCTTCTTTGAATTGTATTTTTTTTAATATAAAAACCTTTCTGTGTGTCTGGCTCCTTTTCCAGACACATCTTTTACTGTAAACTGTAAGTAAACTTTTGAATGATTACAGATGCACCATATATTGATTATACAAAACTATGGGCTGAAATAATCCCTGACATCTGCGGCTCCCCCAAAGGCAGAGGTCATGCAAGGCCACGCAATTCATTTTCAGTGCTGTTGTTTTTGCGGTTCTACTCCAGTGCTGTTGCCTCATATGTTCTGTCATATGAAATATGCAACAGGCATATCATGGTGCCAGTGTGTCCAGAGGCCAAAGCACTGGTATCTAGAGATCTACCACAAAAAATAATAACACTGACTGGTATTGATTTCTATGAATGATCACACTGATTTTGTGACATATGACAATGTAGATGCATTGTAAGATCATCAGAAAGTGATCACACATAGATGCATCATGAATCCTCCTTTAGATTTTGAATGCAACTTCCAAATAATATTTATATTTGATAATCGAGTTGCACAATTTTCTTTGTCTGTTAAATTTGTAATGATGGGATATATAAGAAACCCACAACGACTGTGTGTGTGTCTAAAGGCTGATGCTGTACTTTTAGAGGATGTACTTGTCTCTTAGATTCAATATTTGTCATGAGCAGGAAGTGCTGAATCGTCTTGATGACTTTTCTGATGGCTCATATTGGCTGCTGCTGTAGCTTTGCTGTTTTATGACCGTCATATTGAGGAATGAAGTTCTTCAAGTGGTCTGTTTTGTTTAATAGTTACCAGTGTTCAATTAAAGGTTGTTATGCTAAAAGAGCTTAAGGGCATCTCTTAAGATATCCACTCAGTGCTCTGTGGAGGCTTAATGTCATGACTTAATTGATGCAGTGAGTTGATTTTAACTTGCTGACAAGCATCATCATATTGCCCACGAGAGACTTACTTTGCCAGGTTTAAAAGTTTCTTTATCGGAGTGTCACCAAGTGCAAAAAGCCAACCTTGTCGGCAGAGGCTATAGAGCGTTGGAACTATGACGCATTTTTATTGGCCAAAAACCGGAAGCGAGTTAACATTTTAGCACTTCCGGTTCCATCGTCCCAAAGTCAAAGGGTTTTTTGAATGGGTTTTTGGTTAAACAGCTGAAATAACGTCCGTGGTTAACACTTTCACGTTTTATTCTACGACAAAAAATACAGCAGTATTAACATACCCGTGATTTTTTTAAGCTGTTACATGTCTTGAAAATGACGGTTGCTAACAAGTGACTAAATCGGAGGCTCTCACTATCACGCCGAACAGGTAAGCTCAATCTGCTTTTACAGCCTAGTTAGGGCCCGAGCACCGATGGTGTGAGGACCCTATTGTAATTGCTCGGTCAATTATTCTTATTCTCCGAAATGAATCGCATTTTTGGGGGCCTAAACATGCTCGAAAACTCTTGAAACTTTGTACACGCGTCAGAAGTGGTGAAAATTTATGTCTGATATGGGTTTCAGAATTAGGTGTGGCAAAACGGCTCGATAGCACCACCTACAAAATTTCGCGCTACATTTCATGTACAAGTATGAAATTCGGTAGACACATGTAACAGCCCAATACCTACAAAAAAGTCCCTGAGTGCAAAATCTGTAAACCCAACAGGAAGTGAGATATTTTGAATTTTCTCTGCAAAATTTTTGCAGTTTTTGCCATTTCCAGACGTTGTATTTTAATGAACTCCTCCTAGAGCTTTAATCAGATCAACATCATATTTGGTCAGTCTAATCTAAAGGCCTTTGCGACGTTAAATTGCGAAAATCTAGAGTTTTCGAACGAAGGGTGTGTCCGTGGCTGCCTGACAAAATTCGATGTTTCACTATGAAATAGGAAGTTGTTGTAACTCGGGCATACAATGTCTGATCTGCCCCAAACTTCACATGTTTGATAAGAGTCCTGACCTGAAGACATCAAAATGCCAATATTCAGTTACAGTCATAGCGCCACCTGTGGGAAACAGGAAAAGACATGTTTTACACTGTGATTAACTCATCATTGAGTTTTAACCAGAACAACATCATATTTGGTCAGTCTAATCTTAAGGCCTTAGCGATGTTAAATTGCAAATATCTTGAGTTTTCTTTGAAGGGCGTGTCCGTGGCGGCCTGACAAAATCTGATGTTTCGCCTTGAAAGAGGAAGCTGTTGTAAGTCAGGCATACAATGTCTGATCTGCCCCAAACTTCACATGTGTGATAAGAGTCCTGGCCTGTAGACATCTACATGTAAATATTCAGTTAGTCATAGCGCCACCTGTTGGCAACAGGAAATGGCATGCTTTACACTGTAATTCACTCCCTGAAACACATTTAATTATGCCATGAAGTACCAAACATGCTAGAAACACGTTAAATCATGCAACACTTGGCTAAGTGCTAATGTGTGCGATTAACGCCACAAAACAGGAAGTTGTTGTAACTCAGGCATACAATGTCCAATCTGCCCCAAACTTCACATGTTTGAGAAGAGTCCTGCCCTGAACACATCTACATGACAATATTCAGTTAGCACCACCCACTGGCAACAGGAAGTGACTTGCAACATACTAGCAACATACTAAAATATGCAATTGAGTACTAAACATGCTACAAACATTCTAAAACATGCTAGCAACACTTAGCTGAGTGCTAAAGCATGCTATTATTTTCATGAAATAGGAAGTTGATATAACTCGAGCATACAATGTCCAATCTGCCTCAAACTTCACATGTTTGATAAGTGCCCTGGCCTGAAGACATCTACATGCCAAAATTTAGTCATAGTCATAGCGCCACTAGCTGGTAGCAGGAAGTGTGGCAAATACAAATGACTGACGTTGTCCTCCTATATTTATATTCTTAAATGCATATTGCCCACCTTGCTCTGTTTGCCACCGGGTGGCGGTGGCACGGGTGCGAGGGCCCTTTCATCACTGCTTGCAGCTTTAATTATGCTTATAACTGCACTCTTAAAACCTATTCTAATTTCAACTTTTATGGAAAATGTTTTTAGATAAAGACTGAAAGACTTGTTGGAAGCTTAGTGTTGGTGACGTTGAAATTGTGCGACTGTGGTGTAGTTCGCTTATAGCCTTCCTTTAACTTTTTGCTTCTGGTGACTGCATTTAGGCTTAAAAATTAATTAAAGTTGTGTTCATCTGTGAAAATTATCTTGATGGATGAAACGTGTAAGTATCATAAATTTTTGTTGATCACAGAGCTTATTTTTTGCGATAATCCTAAAGTCTATGGGAAAATCCTTTTGGGTTTTTGTCGAGGGAACCAGCGTGATGCTAACTATTTACACTAACTCCGCCCACTATTCTCTGATTGAGCCAGATAAAATTACAAAAGAAAGCCTTGCTGATAACAGAATCAGTGGTGTGTGAAGAGTAAAGCCCTGGGAATACTTCATTTTTTTACGCATGCACTAGTATACCCGCACAGTTGAATGCACAGCCTTGGAAAATATACTTCATCACTCAGGCGTTCGACGCAGTTTTGAGCAATCTCTCGCCACGAGTTACAACCCATGTAAATATCTTTGTATTCTTTCATGTTAGAGTTGTACAAATGAGGGTACTTTCTAACCTCTTCGGAAAATCTCTCATCTATGTTGGACTCCGTTGTTGCTGTAGCTTGCACGCGTTCCCGTCTGTTCTGTTTATGCAGTTTTTCTTTGACTACCTTGTGAATCGACGCCCCCAGGGCACAGTTGCCACCTTGTGGATATAGCTAAAATAATCGGTTTATAATCAAATTGATGGCTTAAAGGTACAATATGTAAAATTTTCTCCGCTAGAGGTCGCTAGAGGCCTATTCAAAACAAAGGCGTAGTTTGATGACGCCAAGTTTGAGCGCGGAATCTTGGGACATGTGGTCTTCACCTCAACGGACGGTGCAAAAGAATAGGGATAGGACTCAGGAAGAAATCATGTTCATGGATGCGATTATTAACGTTACTGTAGTATGAAGCAGAGCAGGACCGAGTGATGTGGGAGCTGAACGAGGCCGCTGGAGCGATTGCGCAACACACGCCGCGAGCAGCGGAACTTTTATTATGCCACAGTTGCCGGCGCCGCTTCCGCTTTTCCGGTCATGAGTATGAGGTAACGCAGCTCTGTTTATCATATTAGATACATTTGAGTGTGTTGAAAATGATGTTATAACGTTACTCTGTGTGTTCGCTCGGCGGCTGCTGTGAGACACTTGAGACACATTGCAGTAAGCTAGATCGATTTTGAATATCATATTAAATGCTGGATGGCTTGTGTTGATAAATGGCATGCAATTAATTTTAAAACGTATTGTATGATGGAGAAAATTCTGTATTACTGTTACTAAAAATAAAGCTGCATCTGATTATGCTATGTTAGCTACTTGACAAAAAAGTGTTTTTCTCTGAGGCATGGTAAAGCATGGTACTCGCAAAAAATCAAGAAAATTAGATTTAAACAATAAGACTAAACGTGTTGAGATATAACAATAATTAGTTTTCTGTCTATAAATATATCAAAACATTTGTTGCCTTGTCTATTAAAAAGTGTAATATGTTAAAGCGTCTTTGGTGTTTCCATGGTTTCTACAAAATAAAACCGGAAACCAAGGCAGACCAAGGGTTAACGCAGGTATGACGCAATTGACAGGCGACTCCTCACACGTCCCGGAGCCTTGGTTAAAATTGCAATTTTCTCACAATTTACAAATAGTTGGAAACATTATAACACATTATAACATTATAACAAAATATATAACACTGGCCTAGTGGTTTTTGGATATTTTACTGCAAAAATATTACATATTGCACCTTTAATTGGATTGAAAATCCTTTAAAGGGATAGTTCACCCAAAAATGAAAGTTCTATCATTTACTCACCCTCAAGTTGTTCAAAACCTGAATAAATTTCTTTTTTCTGCTGAACACAAAAGAAGATATTTGGAAGAATGTTTGTAACCAAGCAGATCCCCCCCCCCCCCCCATTGACTACCATAGTAGGGAAAAAAACACTATTTGCAGATACTATTTGCAGTGTATTGTAGAACTATATTATAAAACAGTATGCATGAGTAACAACATTCAGTGTATATGATTATTATATTTATTAAAATAATAAATGGATGCTTCTTTCCCCTATCCCTAAAGCCCTCCTAAACACCTACCCCTAACCCTACCCATTAAACACTTTATTCCCACTATTAAATACAAATCAGCAAATTTATTTCCACTTTTAGAATGTTTTCTTAATTTTTTATTTAAAATAAACACCTCTCCCAGCTGTTTTACGATGGGTAAAGGGAGAATGTGTTCGCAAATTTAAACCAGGGTCGGTCACGTTAAAAGATACGCTTTAAGCCCAAAGTATAGTTCACTTTTTACGCGTACGCGAGGGTCAGCGTACAGTGCGCGTGAAGTGAATTTCTTCATCAGAAGAGTATGCGCATACTGTACGCGCACCGTCAGATTTTTATAACCGTGCGTACTTGTACGCACAGGTCGCACATGCGCATTTAAAGTATACTTACTAGCATACTAACCTACTAGTCTTAGTATTTCTGCAATATATAGTATGCATACTGCACATTTCATTACACATAAAATACCTGTATGACCTACTACATTTATCAAAATAAGCAGTATACAATAGAGCATGCTGTATTGGTTACTGTGTCCTACAATGTAATGCACTCAACCTAACCTGAATAAATGAAAGACTGAATTGGAAGTGATATCATTTTAACATTTCTTATTTATATCAGTGAGTGATTTGGGACACAGCAGCGGTCTCAGTGCAGGCACTTAGCCAAACTTTTCGATGGACGAGAGCATGCAGTCTTGTTTGTTGACATCACCTAAAATATCAGTTCATAGACCAAAAATTACAAAATAAATATACATACAAAAAGTATAAAACAAATCAAATTGATTATATTAATGCTAACATAATTTAATATAATGTTATATAGTACAATACTTTTAACCGTGTAAAGTGAAATAATATATTAAATAATAGTCAGACACTGAAATAATAGTCAAAAACATTTGCATACTGTATGTGTTTTTTCTTCAGTATCATATTTAATACTTAAGGATTTTATGGCTCATATAATATGGGATAATATGTAGCTCACAATCCAGGAGGAGAAACACCTAAATTTCATTCAGAGGTCTAAACAGGCATGAGGTCAAAACCACAGGCAAACAGTCCAAACATAAAACAAGGTCCAAGACAAAGGCAAACAGGGAAATCCAGAGAGACAAGCAGAAAATAAAAACCAAGACACGGGGAACCTGGATATCTCTTAGAAATGCAGTTGCGACACATACAAGACTTCGCAATGAGAGAATGAACACACAGGGTTTAAATAGCAGGGTTAACAAAATGATGAGATGGGTTGTGGGAAAAGTAGTCCATGGTGAGATAACCAAGATGGAATCAGTGCTCTCTGGTGGAAATCAAGGGCACTCCGGCTGGTGGATGTAACACTTAAGCCCCCGATATACTTTAAATGAAATCGAAGAACGAACTGATGTGACGTCATTTCGAACAAAATCAGGCCAAAACGAAGTTCGTTTTGTGTTCTTTTTGGAAGTTCGAAACGGCTTGCCAAAGCGAACTTTCAGGAAAAGTTCGCTCCAGCTGCAAAACACCTTCATACTACCATTGGTCCGTGACGATAACGTAATAGGAGGTGTGCGCAGAGGCTCCGCCTTCATTCGCGTGGAACTAATCTCTGACTCATTTCGTCTGTAGTTTGTTGAGGTAAGAGCTCCGCGGGTGAAAACATGAGCGCACTGGACAGCCGCTTTATAGTACAAAATGAAGTTGTGCTTCTGATGAAATGAGGCACTGACAATGTTTTTCATGTTTGATACCGTAAAGCTGCTTGCTTTTAAACAATCTATTGAATAAAGTGCTATATAAATAAACGTGATGTGACTGGAGTGCTAATTTGCAGAGCTCGTGCTAACATACCAATGTTATGATCAGATGCTTTTCTATAAAAATGCTTGCAGTTTTCTCATTTTTGTTGTGTTTATTTTATTACTGAGAAGAAAGTGTACAGCACGTATTTACATATTCATCTAACCGTCGCTCTCAGCAGCGTCAGATGTTCGATTACAGTATATTGCTGCTCATGCATTTCGAACTTCGTTTTACTCCTAAACGAAGAATGAAAAAGAACTTTGTTTGAAGTATATCGGGGCCTTTTCGTACATATAAATATCTGTAATAAATAACTGTCACTCTATGGGCCCTATCATACACCCGGCGCAATGCGACGCCAGGCGCGTCGCAAGTGTTTTTTTGCTAGTTTCAGTCCAACGCGGTTATCATTTTCATGTCCAGCGCCCACGTTGTTTAAATAGCAAATGCACTCGCACCCATCTGTTCGCCCATGGGTGTGCTGGTCTGAAAATGAGGTGTGTTCAGGTGCATTGTTGGCGTGTTGCTATTTTGAGGCAACTGAAAACACAACTGTGAACAAATAAACGTTCCTCAAAAGAATGATGTATCATATATGGTACCAACATTTTAATATGATTTTTCTAAAAAAAAAAAAAAAAAAAATGATGTATGGATAATCAAGTAACCCTAAGTTGCTTCAGTCCATTAAGTGTTCATCTTGAAATATTACTAACAATATAAAAGTTATTCTTACATTAATAATCAGCAAAGATTTCACAGCAAAAAGACACATACCAAGTTCTGAATATGATACAGTAGTCTTTACAGGGTTTATTATAATTAATTAATATTTAAAGCACTTAAAATACTTTAGGGTTCAATTCTCATTATTAACTAGCTGCTTATTAGCATGCATATTACTAGGATATTGGCTGTTTATTAGTACCTATAAAGTACATATTAATGCCTTAATGTGCATGACCATCCCTAAATCAATACCTAAACTTAACAACTACCTTACTAACTATTAATAAGCAGTAATTAGGAGTTTATTGAGACAAAAGTCATAGTTAATAGTTAGTTAATAGTGAGAATTGGTGTATTAATTAATAATTTCTCAATAATTTCTTAATTATATTTTTGAAAAACCTTAGTGTATTTACATGATCAGCTACAACAGGAAGACATGACAAACATTTCCAATCAGGCGTAATAAACCCTTGAATCTTGGATCTTGGACAATACTAGTTTATGGTGGCAGGACACATATAAATATGTGCCAAAGGGGTCTGTGTTGGGTTTTTTTTTTTCTTTTTTTTTCTCAGTACTACAGTACCTGTCCAGTACTTTAATTCTCTTACTGCACACTCAAAATTATGCATTTTCACATAACCAAAAAGTACATACTTTTAGTGCATAGAATAAGTAGGTGAATTGGGCCGCAGCCTGCAGTCTCTCCAGCTGCCTTCCTCCATCATGGAGACTAGAGCCATTACTGCTCTAAATGATGATGTGCTCGCAGCACTGCGGCCCCGCTAGTGCAGATCCTTTCCGAGAGGGTGGGGAATGGAAAGGCTGTCAGGGTACAGCTTGCCGCTGATATCTCCTTTCTTCAGAATCACTGTGCAAAAGGCTGCACGAGAATTGCTCTCACACTCTGTCACTGCGGGTGTCGAGCAACATGCCAAAACAGATTAATGCGTGTGACAGTAATTATGTGTGTACATGTGTGCATTTAAGCGATGATGACGCTGTTTTGCATCAGTTGCGTGCATTTGTGTGTGATCATTAAGTTTGCAAGAAGAAGGCAACTGCAAGATAACGTTCCCAAAATGTGCATGCGTGCATTTGTGTGTTCACACGTGCATATGCATGGCACTGCCAGTTTACACAACAGTCTTGGCACAGGGCCTATCCAGGTGGCACTGTGCACGCTTCAAGTGCGTCCTCATTTCAGCATCATTCCTCTCGCTCACACTGACGCCAGTTTTCTGCTGGTCTGTTTATCCTGTCTTATCTCGGCTGTCACATAAAGCCTGCTTCCAGCTTGTCACCTTTTTTTGCTAAATGTCAACATGAAATCAAAGTTGACCCTGTTTACTTTCATATATGAATGCTCCCATTTTTTTGTGCACAATTCATCAAAATTAAGGATTGCACAATATATTGGTATTGGTTGTTGGCCGATATTGGAGAGTATTGTTTATATAACAATATGATATTGGAATTTTTAATTGTGCATGCTCATTTTACACTGCACAGTACATATTTTGCCATCTTTTAATGCACTCTTAAAGTTAATCTTTAAAAACACTAATAATTTAATAACACTTTGAACTAAGAATGAACAATACTATTTCAGCATTTATTAATCTTAGTTAATCTCAACATTTACTAATACATTTTTTTAAGATCAAAAGTTGTATCTGTTAACATGCACTGTGAACATGAACACTTTTATTAACTAACATTAACAAAGGTTAATAAATGCTGCAAAAATATATTGCTCATTGTTAGTTCGTTATTTAATGCATTAAACTAATGTTAACAAACGACCCCTTATTGTAAAGTGTTGTAATCTTTAGCAAATCTCTAAATATATATTCATTTTTCATACTTTACATTATAATGTTGTGAAGCCACTTGTAGCATTTAAAATGATTAATTTGTTTTTATTTGAAGGAGAAACGTTTACACAATGAATTATATATATTCTGCAATAAAGTACAATGTCAGTTTACACAAAACAAAACTGTAGAAAAAAAGAGACAAAAAAATTACAGTGTCTGGTTAAGTATTTGCTTTTTGAACATGTTGCTATATTAAACTAGTAGAGAGAGATACACATGAGGGGGAGAATCATTAAAATGATTGATTTGAGTTTTTTGTGAGTGATTCATTAAATAATTTATTCAAAAACAGAACAATTGAGGAACATTTATTTATGAGTAATTGATTTAATAATCGACTCATCTGATTTGTTCAAAAACACTGATTCATTCAGGACTAAAACAAGTGATTCATTAAATCTTTCACTCATCTGATTCATTCAAAACAGATTAATTGAGAGACATTCATGTTCATGAAATCATTTATTCGTCTGATTTGTTCAAAAACACTGATTTATTTAGGAAAAAACAGTAACACTTTATTTTAGGGTTCAGTTCTCACTTTTAACTAGTTGCTTATTAGCTTGCATATTACAAGTATATTAGTTGTTTATTAGTACTTATAAAGCACATATTAAAGGGTTAGTTCATCTTCGGAACACAAATTAAGATATTTTTGATAAAATCCGATGGCTCAGTGAGGCCTCCATTGACAGCAAGATAATTAACACTTTTAGATGCCCAGAAAGCTACTAAAGACATATTTAAAACAGTTCATGTGACTACAGTGGTTCAACCTTAATGTTATGAAGCAACGAGAATACTTTTTGTGCGCCAAAAAAACAAAATAACGACTTTATTCAACAATTTCTAGTGATGGCCGATTTCAAAAGACTGCTTCATGAAGCTTCGAAGCTTTACGAATCTTTTGTTTCGAATCAGTGGTTTGGAGCGTGTATCAAACTGCCAAAGTCACATGAACTATTGAAATTTCGAAACATTTCGAAACACTTAACGAAGCCTAGTTTACTGAAATCACGTGACTTTGGCAGTTTGATTTCTGCATGACCATATTCTACATCCCTTAATTAATACCTAAACTTAACAACTATGTTACTAACTATTAATAAACTAAGCAGTAAATTAGGAGTTAATTGAGGCAAAAGTTGTAGTTATTAGTGAATATGTGTTCCCTATACTAAAGTGTTACCGAAAAAACAAGTAGGGGCGAATTCAGGTAAATTGGGACACTTTTTTGCCATTGAGATGACTGGGAAAAAATGTCTCAATAGAGTACCTCAGGGATGACGTGTTTTTGTAGGCCAACCCGGAAGTTAGCGGCGCACGGGTTCCCTCGATTGAAAGCCTATGCATTTTTCCCATAGACTTTTGGAAAATCGCAAAAAATCCTAAAAAAGGATTATGACACTTACACGTTTTGTCTATCAAAATAATCTTTACAAGTTAACACAACATTTATACATTTTGAAGCCTAAATAAAGTCGTCAGATATAAAAAGCTAACAGTAGGCTATAAACGGACTACAGCACACCATGGTCGTGGATCAACGTCACCACCACCAAGCTTCCTCAAACTTTATTTAAAAAACAACTTTATTTAAAAACATGCTCGCTGATTATGATCTGCGCTGTGTATGAATACTTATCCACTTTTTCATGAGAAATGCTGTCCAAATGTCCTGTTTGTCATGATGACGTCTAAAGTCCCCGCCAAAGGAAGTAGTCCCTTTTAGCAACTTGTTAGCAACCGCCGTTTTTAAGACACAATAAAGGTTTAAAAAATCACAAGCGGGTTATAACTGGTGTGTTTTATGTCATAGATCAAAACGTGAAAATATTTAGAGGCTTTGTTAACCACAGACCTTATTTCAGGCGATTTAGCAAAAACCCATTGAAAAAACCCAATGACTTTATGGCGATGGAACCGGAAGTCCTAAAATGCTAATTCGCTTCCGGGTTTTGCCTACAAAAACACGTCATCCCTGAGGTACTCTATTATCCTGAATTAAGCCCTAACTGACTTTGTGAGTGATTCATGAACTCATTAACAAATTAAAAGCACTGATTTATTCAGTAACACCACTACTATGTGTGTTACTCTAAGATGTGCAATGGTTTGTTTTTCCTTATGCTTTTAAAAATTCTAAACAAAGGCACTCACGATCGTGCTGCTGGTCTGAATAACAGCATATCTAATATAACTTAAATATCTACAATATTTATCTGGTTATTGGCCATAATTGAAATTCAACCTGGGGCTGAAGTAGACTTTTCAGAGGTATCGATGAGTTCCTCTCTTTTAATATACCTGTCACTTGCAGTTGCCTCAAATCGGTTGTCGATTGTGTTAGATTTTAGCAGGCATAATGCCTGTCATCTTCTTCATTATCATTTTGTCTGTCTTGAACTGATTATAAATGACGGTCACAGTCGCAGGCATAAAAACCACAAAGAAATGTGTGCAAATGTCAGGAGTAATAATGTCCTCTCCGTATGGCATAGCAAAGGTCAAGATCTGGTCTCTTATTGGCCAGACATTCACGCAGGAATTCAGTTTGGTCATGCAAGCAACCGATTCCTTCTCCCTCGGAGCGATGGCATCAGTAGGGACCTCGATTCAAGACCGAGAATGCATGAGAGCTGAACTGACACAAAAAAGTGGCCTTTAAAACCTGTGCTGGTGAGGTGTTTAGTTGCATGTTGTCCCTTCGGCATTTTGCAGAGCTTGTTTTTCTAGGATTCAAAATAAGTACCAAATGCAGTCATGTCTGATTAGCAGGGGGGGAAAAAGGCTTGTTACATAATCCAGCAATGCACCTTTTCACAGAGAAAGAGATTACATTAGTGTCGCAACCATGACAGGGTGGAGGAAGAAAGAACACATAATGTTTGATCTATGAATGTAGTTTCCATATGAACTGTGTGTGTGTGTGTGGGGGGGGATTTTATACATTAGCTTTCACAGTTGAAGTAGCTGTTGATGCTAATAAACTTGAGTAGCATTTAGTGTGTGTACATATGAAAGAAGATGGAAAAAAAAAGAGTTCTCTTTAACATCTTAATTGTTTCTCTTACACAGAAATAGGAGAAAATGGAGACTTTGCTTAAGTCTGTAGCTTTTCAGGTTTTGGGACCTCAGTAATCTCTTAACATCTCAAACTGTGCTCAGATTTGTTAGTGGACAGCAAGGCAGCTCAAAGACCTAGTGAGTAAATGGTCCATTTTAAAGCTGCAGTCCGTAACTTTTTTGGTTAAAAATTATCCAAAATCAATTTTTGAGCAAGTATTTATTAAGCCTGATTCATAACGGTAAGCTTGTAATAATGTTTTCTAATTCAAGTGGTACTGGTAGGTTTCCGCGGGAAATTCGGGCATGCCACCGTTTGTCTTTGCGTCATTACATCATGGATCATTTATAGCCTTTTCTCACAGCAGCTGGAATAATTAAACTTATTTTGATGGCGGCGTGTATGGTATGACAAATTAACGTTAGAGATTAGACTGTACAGAAATTGAAATCTACAGGTATGTTGTTAACATTAACAATTTGAGAACAAAGTATAACAATAATAATAATTTGCACGGTTTGATGTGATATGAGCTAAGCGACCGTTAGATTTAATCACCATTGGTAGCGCGATTTATTTTAATGCTTTTTTTCTTAGTTGGTAAGAACAAAGTGGGAGATTTGTTACTTACTTTTTCAGATGACATTTTCCGGTGAAAATTCTTGTTTTGGTCATACTTCCAAGACTACAATCTGTGTTTTGAAGTACAGTGTCCACCGGTGCGGTGACTGATGGCCACACAATCTCCCCAAAACATTAGATTCAACCGCGCTGAGGAGCCGTGCCGATGCACAACCCACGTAAAGATGATAATTCCACAAATAACTGCAATTGCAGGTTTCAAACAGAGATGGCGACAAAGAGGCAAAACTTACGGTCTGCAGCTTTAATTAGTTAAGAAAACTATTTTGTTGATTCTTTTGTTGATGCTATTTTTAATGAGATTTCTCTTGCTTGGTAGGCAATTGTTTTGAGCTTGCTGCAATGCATTATGGAATACAGTGTCACAAGATCCTTCAGAAATCATTCTAATATGCTGATTTGCTGCTCAAGAAACATTTCTTATTATTATCAATGTTGAAAACAGTTGTGCTGATTAATATTTTTGTGGAAACCATGATGCATTTTTTCAGAATTCTTTGATGAATATGAAGTAAAAAAAAAAAAAAAACAGCATTTATTTAAAATAGAAGTCTTTTGTCCTCAATCGCATTTTTGATCAATTGAATGCATCCTTGCTGAATAAAAGTATTAAAACTTTTGAACGGTAGTGAACCCCCTGAGATTTTAAGTTAATATTTCACTAATTATTCATGGTTATCTGATGTCACATGGCATGGTAATGTCAGGGTTATGTTCAGTTTTCCTATGTTTGGTGTATGTTTCCTTTGTTCCAGTTTTCCTACCTGTGTTAATTACCGTGTTTGTTGCCTTGGTTACTGATTCAGTTACATATGTGGTTCCTTTCATTATTTAGGTCCATTTAAGCCCTGTGTTTCGTTCATTGTCCACTGTTGTCGCTTTATGCTAGGTTGTTCAGTCCATGTCTAAGAACTTATTCCTGAGTTCTTGTAAATAAAGTTAAGCTGCTGCGATTAGATCCATCAACCTAACCGTGACAGAATAATGGACCTAATGAAAAGAATCCTCCTCCCACAGGTGAACCAGCCCCTAGAGAGGCACACACAGGCATTTCTGGACCTTTGCCATCGCGTCCATTATGATGACGACTGCCTGTGTGTGCTTTTCCGGACAATCCTCAACGTGGAGACAAGAGCACACTTGCTCGGAAACGAGCCTCTTGGGGCTTTTATGGAGTACGTGAAGTGGGTACTCCTCTAAAATGGTTCCCCCTTCACGATCTGCAGGAGCGAGCAGGAGATTAGCATGCCAGCCACTGCCACCAACCCAGCAATGGCGAACCCTGAGCCCACAGCAGACGCGGAGCCAGAGCCCGCCATGATACCAGCACCAGTAATAAAGGAGACTGAGCCAACGATAGTCCCGGAACCTGAGCCCGAAGAAATGTCTGACCAGGTGCGTGAGCCAGCAACATCGCCTGTGCCCCTGGGATTACTGGTGGAGTTTGAGGGGATGTCATGGAGCCCAACCCCTGACAGCAACTGCTTATAGACTTTGAGAGTAGTGCATCCTGACAAATTTGTGTTTCCAGCACCAAGCCTGTCTCTGTTATCAGTACTGAAATTTTAGAATTTGAATTTCTGCCCTGCCTCCCGCTCCCACCTTCTCTGCTTGTTTTAAGTCTGCCTGTTCCGTGTCAGCCTAGAGATCCATTCCTGAATTTTATGCCTGTCCCATTTGACCCTGTTAAGCCTGTCTGTTCACCACCACTTGCACTGCCCAGTCCTCCAGCCCTGCCTGCACTGCCTCTCTTCAGCCCTTTGGCTCCC
Organism: Mylopharyngodon piceus; assembly: GCA_039654765.1. NCBI lineage: Eukaryota > Metazoa > Chordata > Actinopteri > Cypriniformes > Xenocyprididae > Mylopharyngodon > Mylopharyngodon piceus. Next base: position 14,305,211 of record CM077445.1, read on the forward strand.
TCTCTGGACATCATTAGTTTGCCTCAGTCAGAGTATTTGCCAGTTCAGCCCATGATGTTCGACCCAGTAGCACCACCTAAGACCTCTGTGACCACCACTCCACCTGGGACTGTCACCCTCTTGGCTACACCGTGCTTCCTTGTCCCTCCGGCTCCACCTTGGTAAGTCGTTGCTCTGCCTGTGCCACGGACTTCTGTTCCTTCACTTGTGCCTCATCCCTCCACCCCTTCGACTTCACCAGGCTTTCTCATCCCTCCGGTTACACCTTGGTCAGTCGTCGCTCTTCCTGCGCCACGGACTTCTGTTCCTTCACCTGCACCTCGTCCCTCTACCGTTTCGGCTCCACCGGGTTTCCTTGTCCCTCCGGCTCCACCTTGGTCAGTTGTCGCTCTGCCTGCACCACGGACTTCCAGTCCTTCACCTGCACCTCGTCCCTCCACCCCTTCGGCTCCGTTGGGCTTCTCCTTCCCTCCAGCTCCATCTTGGTCCTCGGTCACTCCGCCTTCACCTCAGTCCTATGGCACCCTGGCTCCACCTTGGATGCTTGTCGCTCTGGCTCCGCCCTGCCCTCCAGAACCTGCATCATCGCCCGGTCCCTGCAGTCCCTCGGCTCCACCTGGGTCTCCACTGCCAGCTTTGTCTCAGTCACTCGGGACATGTGGTTTCTAGCTGCCAAGCCTCCACCATGGCTCCCTCCTCCCTCGACTCTGCCATGGGCCTGCATCCTGGCCCTTCTGCTGGGGATTCCACCCTGGCTCCTCCCACCTTCATCTCTGCCCTGACCCTGCCTATCCCATGTTCCTGCTCTGCTTCCCCATCTAAGCCCCTCCCGCCCTCTTCTGTTGGACTTTGTTATTATTGAGGCACGAGGACGAGCCTCCTTATTTTGATGCTCCCCCAACAGACTTTCTACTGACTACAAGTAACTTTGCAACTACATGTCAACTTTTCATAACTTAATAGGAACGTTAGAAAAACATGCTTAGAACATATTTTTGTTAGCTGGGAAGCAGCTCTATAAAAGACAATAGTGTCGTTATTCAGCTCGAGTCAGTTCAATGTTGATTCAATTCAGTTCAATAACAGTGTCAATTTTGCAAAATTCATTAAATCAATAATATTACTGAATATTAAGCGTCTTTTAAAATGTCTCAGTGTTTTTTTTTTTTGTTTGTTTGTTTGTTTTTTGTTTTTTGTCCATACAATGGAAGTGAATAAGCTCCAAAATATCTTCTTATGTGTTCTGCAGGAGAAAGAAAGTCATACAGGTTTGGAACAACATGAGGGTGAGATGACAATATGATGAGGTCCAAACAACTTCAGAATGATGACAAAATGTTTATTTTTGGGTGTACTGTCCCTTTAAGAAGAAACAACTGATGCAGAGTTGGTACTTAATATAACTGTGAACTCAACTGTGAACATTAAGTTTCCTGAGATATGTAAGAGCAATCTATGAGCAATACAATTTGAACCTCTGGGTGTAATTGTTCATTCTCAGGGAGTGAGAAACACAAAGCTGTAAGTGTTTGTTTGATGTGTGTCGGTGTTTGTTAGTCTTGCCCGGCTGCTGTTTGGTGTTGATCCCAGTAGGTGGTAAATCTGTGGGAGGTGGGTGGAACCATTATTCATTCTGTATTCTGTAGTGATGTTGAGTTCTCTGTTACACTCTCTTCACTGCTGGTTACAAGGATTCCACCAATATAAGAAATGATCTCACATCAAACCTGTAAAAACACTGGTAATTATAAACATCATGATTGCATTACATGCACAAAACCTGATGCAAAAGAAAAAATACTACGTATTGCTCAGAATTTGCTCTTTCAAAGCTCAGGAGACTTAATTAAGTCATCAGTTATGAATCCACTTGGTCTCAGATATTTTCTTTAAATGTATTTAATTTCTTCTTAAAATCCTAACATTAGACATTTAGAGACATTTAGTAACAGTATAATGATGTAAAACTAATATTTGACCTTTATTTTAGTCTCACTGAGATCAAAAATCTCTGTATTTTACAATATTAGGTCTGTCTTTAAAGGGTGTCTGTAAAGTTACAGTTCAAAATCAATTTCCCTATGGAAAAAATGAATGGAGTTTTTACTTCCAGAACCCGACTGTTGCACTCTACAACATAACCACTACAACAACTACCTTACTTACTATCAATAAGCAGTAATTAGGAGTTTATTTAGGGAAAACTCCTATCCAAAGTGTTACCAAAATAGTTGAGTTCTTATTGAGATCTGTGATGTTTGATCCATAAGAGACTTTGGGATTCTTGTGAATTGGAGCACAGTTTGAGACACTGTTGAGATCTCTTGAAACTCTAGAAGAGACACGGCAATCACAGCAAATGTCTTCACTTGTTCTTTGTTTAATCTTATTGTTGTCTCCAGCTTTTTAAAATTTTTCTCTTTAGAAAAAGACCCCATTAATCAACCTCTCAATCTGTGCTCAAGTATGCCAAGATGCCAAAGTAGACAGACTCAGAAAAAGTCTCCATTTGTTCTCTGTTTAATCTCATTGCTGTCTCAGGCAAACAATAAAGAGACTGGTGAGATCGCCTTCCTTGATTTTTCTTGGGCATGGGCTGGTTCTTTAAAAGAGGAAACGTCTCAGAACGGAGTAATTGTATGCTAACGAACACAGTCAGGCAAATTGAGGAGCTGAAAGAAAATGTGAAAGAGAAAAGAGACATTTGTACATTGAGCTTAGCCTAAGATCGCTGATGGTAACCATGGAAATAATTATAGAGCAGACAGACTGCTAGAGAGAAAGGAAAAATGAAAGAGAGAGGGGAGGAATTAGAAGAGGGAGAGAAAGAAGAGTGCATCTTTGGATTGTGAATCTTGGTTTCTAAGTTTTAATAAAACTCGGCACTAGGCAGATGGATTTTAAATTGGCTTTGATCATGTATTTAAATGTACATACGGTCAGGCTCTTGAATGAAAGATATACATTAGCCGTGTCCATTCCCTTGTGGTCTGGATCAATCGCACCATTCTTGAAGTGGATGTCCAATCATCAGGTGGTATGATGTGTGCGTCAGCTGTCTTTGTGAGCATTAAGACGCCTCTCCACTGGAAATGTGTCCAGCTTGGCCTTGTCTCAGTGGTTCAACTTTAGTGCTTGCTGTCTCAGTCTTGCAGGCCGGGTTTGGGCTCGCAGTCGTCATGGAAACTCACATCTCTATAACAGCTGATCATTTACACAGCACTTCGTCTGAAAATGACCGTTCTTGATTAAATCCGTCAGAAAGCCTTTTTGATGCAATGTGGGTGTGATGTGTTAAACAACCCATTAACAATGCAGTCTTATGGATTTTAGCGCTAGAAACCTCCTAAAAGAAAAGTAAAAAACTATACTATATATACACTACCATTCAAAAGTTTGGGGTCCGTAAGATTTTTTTCTGGAAAGAAATTAACACTTTTATTCAGCAAGGATGCATTAAATTGCTCAAAATTGCACAATAAATTTGTAATGTTACAAAAGATTTATATTCCAATACTATTCATCAAAGAACCCTGAAACAGTGTATCACAGTTTCCACAGAAATATTAAGCAGCACATCTGTTTTCAACATTGATATTAATTTCTGAGGAATCATGTGACACTGAAGAAGTAATGATGCTGAAAATTCAGCTTTGCATCACAGGAATAAATTACATTTTAAAATATATCCAAATAGAAACTTATTTTAAATTGTAACAATATTTCACAATATTTCTGTTTTTACTGTATTTTTGACCAAATAAATTGAGTAAATTAAAAAATTAAAAAATGGCAACACCAAACTTTTGAATGGGATTTATATACACTGCTCAAAAAAATTAAAGGAACACTTTGAAAACACATCAGATCTCAATGGGGAAAAATATCATGCTGGATATCTATACTGATATGGACTGGGTAATGTGTTAGGAACAAAAGGATGCCACATCGTTTGATGGAAATGAAAATTATCAACCTACAGAGGACTGAATTCAAAGACACCCTAAAAATCAAAGTGAAAAAATGATGCAGCAGGCTAGTCCATTTTGCTGAAATTTCATTGCAGCAACTCAAAATGGTACTCAGTAGTTTGTATGGCCCCCACGTACTTGTATGCATGACGGATGGTGTCCTGGGGTATTTCCTCCCAGATCTGGACCAGGGCATCACTGAGCTCCTGGACAGTCTGAGGTCCAACCTGGCGGCGTCGGATGGACCGAAACATAATGTCCCAGAGGTGTTCTATTGGATTTAAGTCAGGCGAGCGTGGGGGCCATTCAATGGTATCAATTCCTTCATCCTCCAGGAACTGCCTGCATACTCTCGCCACATGAGGCCGGGCATTGTCTTGCACCAGGAGGAACCCAGGACCCACTGCACCAGCGTAGGGTCTGACAATGGGTCCAAGGATTTCATCCCGATACCTAATGGCAGTCAGGGTGCCATTGTCTAGCCTGTAGAGGTCTGTGCGTCCCTCCATGGATATGCCTCCCCAGACCATCACTGACCCACCACCAAACCGGTCATGCTGAACGATGTTACAGGCAGCATAATGTTCTCCACAGCTTCTCCAGACCCTTTCACGTCTGTCACATGTGCTCAGAGTGAACCTGCTCTCATCTGTGAAAAGCACAGGGCGCCAGTGGCGGACCTGCCAATTCTGGTGTTCAATGGCAAATGCCAATCGAGCTCCACGGTGCCGGGCAGTGAGCACAGGGCCCACTAGAGGACGTCGGGCCCTCAGGCCACCCTCATGAAGTCTGTTTCTGATTGTTTGGTCAGAGACATTCACACCAGTGGCCTGCTGGAGGTAATTTTGTAGGGCTCTGGCAGTGCTCATCCTGTTCCTCCTTGCACAAAGTAGCAGATACCGGTCCTGCTGATGGGTTAAGGACCTTCTACGGCCCTGTCCAGCTCTCCTATACCCCTTTTCCACCAAGGCAGTTTGAGTGCTGGTTCGAAGCCAGACCCTAGTTTCAAATCAGTTCTTTGTCTTTCGACAACCAAAACACGAGCTCCAAACCAGGAAAAGTGGTTCGTAAGTAGCACCAAAACATTGCTGGGCTAGAAGTAAGAACCGCTTGCGTCAGGGGCTGGGGGCGGGGTTACCGTGACCAACAAGAAACTTGTGACCGCCATTTTTGAAATAGCAGCTAATTAAGCTAATAGCAGCTCGATTGTAATCTCCGTCTATATACAAATTACGGCGAGCCGTGTTTGGACGCCGATGTAGGTTCGCAAAGCCATGAGCATCAATAGTAGCGAAACGTCCACCATTGTTGATGGAAGGCTTGTTCGATGCATCGGAGCAGCGCGGACCGATCGGCGGGTGCCGCGGATCCGCGGGAGCGTTTGTAGAGCATACGACTCCTTGTGCTTTTGGATTGTTCTCGCGGTGCTTTGATGTCATGCGCCGATCGCTATGTGAGAAGCCGATGCTTCTCGAATAAACTTGGTGTGTTTGTGTTTGGCGCTGTGGCGCTAGCTTTGCTGTGAAATATGAGACGTATACAGTGATGTAAGACCTGGCTCTGTGCTGGTTCTCTAGCCCGTGGAAAGGCAAACCGGTTCTTAGAAGGCTCATCAGTTGAACCAACTCCGAACTGGCACTAGCACTAGCTCTGAACTAGCACCCGGTTTGTGTTGGTGGAAAAGTGGTACTAGAGTAACTGCCTGTCTCCTGGAATCTGCTCCATGCTCTTGAGACTATGCTGGGAGACACAGCAAACCTTCTGGCAATGGTACGTATTGATGTGCCATCCTGGAGGAGTTGGACTGCCTGTGCAACCTCTGTAGGGTCCGGGTAACGCCTCATGCTACCAGTAGTGACACTGACCCTAGCCAAATGCAAAACTAGTGAAAAACAGTCCGAAAAGATGAGTAGGGGAAAAAATGTCAGTGGCCTCCACCTGTAAAACCATTTCTGCTTTGGGGGTCGTCTCATTGTTGCCCATCTAGTGCACCTGTTGTTAATTTCATTAACACCAAAGCAGCTGAAACTGATTAACAACTCCCTCTGCTACTTAACTGACCAGATCAATATCCCAGGAGTTTAACTTGATGCTATTCTCTGATTAAAAAGTGTTCCTTTAATTTCTTTTGTGCAGTGTATATATTTTGATAAAAAAGGCATGGACTCCACTAGACCTCTAAAGGTGTGCTGTGGTATCTGGCACCAAGATGTTAGCAGCAGATCCTTTAAGTTCTGTAAGTTGCGAGGTGGGGTCTCCATGGATCGGACTTGTTTGTTCAGCACATCCCACAGATGCTCGATTGGATTGAGATCTGGGGAATTTGGAGGCCAAGTCAACACCTCAAACTGGTTGTTGTGCTCCTCAAACCATTCCTGAACCATTTTTGCTTTGTGACAGGATGCATTATCCTGCTGAAAGAGGCCACAGCCACCAGGGAATACCGTTTCCATGAAAGGGTGTACATGGTCTGCAACAATGCTTAGGTAGGTGGTACGTGTCAAAGTAACATCCACATGGATGGCAGGACCCAAGGTTTCCCAGCAGAACATTGCCCAAAGCATCACACTGCCTCCGCTGGCTTGCCTTCTTTCCATAGTGCATCCTGGTGCCATGTGTTCCGCCAAAACGCACCCGGCCATCCACGTGATGTAAAAGAAATCGTGATTCATCAGACCAGGCCACCTTCTTCCATTGCTCCGTGGTCCAGTTCTGATGCTCACGTGTCCACTGTTGCCGCTTTCGGCAGTGGACGGGGGTCAGCATGAGCACCCTAACTGGTCTGCGGCTATGCAGCCCCATACGCAACAAACTGCGATGCACTGTGTATTCTGACACCTTTCTATCAGAACCAGCATTAACTTCTTGAGCAATCTGAGCTACAGTAGCTCGTCTGTTGGATCGAACCACACGGGCCAGCCTTCGCTCCCCACGTGCATCAATGAGCCTTGGCCGCCCATGACCCTGTCGCCGGTTCACCACCGTTCCTTCCTTGGACCACTTTTGATAGATTCTGACCACTGCAGACCGGGAACACCCCACAAGAGCTGCAGTTTTGGAGATGCTCTGACCCAGTCGTCTAGCCATCACAATTTGACCCAAATCAAACTTGCTCAAATCCTTACGCTTGCCCATTTTTCCTGCTTCTAACACATCAACTCTGAGGACAAAATGTTCACTTGCTGGTTAGTGATGACAGAAATTTCTTTTTTTTGGGGTGAACTATCCCTTTAATGATTGCTGTACTATCACTCTTTAAGCAATCAGACTGCCAGAATATCATAGAAACTTGAGGCTGTGCTCTTTTGACCAGTAAGGAACCTCCTAGCAACCAGTCAGAACACCCTAGCAACCGCATAGCATCACACCGAAAACCACTCAGAACACATTAGCAAACACATAATGCCCTGGCAACCACGCATAAATGGCGTAAATCGAATGTAAAAAAATCTATGCTAGTAGTTATACAATAGAATTAATAGCAAAGATACAGTGAAAGCTAACATGCAGCTCGCAGCGTCTCTCTGTACTGTACGAGTTTAATCTACATTGTCATTTTTCTTCAGTTTGTGTAGTTGTGTAATTACACACATTCCTCCCACATAACCTGCCTCTACAGAAGCCTCTCCACTCACCGGCTGCCTGCAAGCATCACATCCACACACACACACACACACTCACCAGAGCTGTGTGTGTGTGTGAGATAGAGAGAGAGAGTGAAAGAGACAGAGAGAAAGAGAGAGAGAGTTTGCCCCAGGCTTTTACATGAAGTTCTCTCCATCAAATCCCATCTCTCCCCCACCCCCCTGTCCAGCTCAGCCCCTCTTCTCTCCTCTCGCCTCCTCGAGTGAGTGAGAGCGCAGTAAAGAAAAGGACAACCGCAGGAAAGGATGCATCGCCTTGCTGCTGGTATTCCTCAGTGTGTGACTGGAAACAAGCAAACATATTCTGGAATACAGCAAGCCTTTCCTCGTGCAAAGGATTTCCGATGTCGTTTTGGAATTGCTTTTGGAAGTCCTCATGCAAATGACCCATCCATCTGAGTCTTCATGATCCGAGCTTTGATTCATCGCTAAATGCGTCGGTTTTGTGCAAGAAAAAACGTCTGAACTTCGTGCGCTCGGAGGATTTACGCATCAGTGTCACTGGCACGGAGCTACGGAGAATTCTGGCTCCATCACACACACACACACACACACACACACACACACACACACAAGTTTGCATCAGATGCCAGTGTTTTACTGTCTATGGAAGTGTAAGCTTAGAATAAACGCCTTAGTCATGTGCATGCATGCTCTGAAAAGTTCTCGCATAGAGCGTTTTAAACGTTGATAGCTCGATTGCAACGCTAAACGACACCTATAAATATAGCTAAAGTAAAACATGAGAGAGTTTCGCTGCAGATCTGGTGTTGGTAACCGCAGTAAAGGCAGAAGGGAAGCGGCTCGTCGGTTCAGGGTCGTGCGTGAAGGCACCGGTGAGCGTCGCCGGGACCCGGAGCTCTCTATCTGGTGCTCTGTTGAGGAACAGCCGCTGTCAGGGCTGGAGAGAGTGACTGAGACGAGGTGGAGGAATGAGACACAACAATTCTAACACTCGGGATTTATCCTTTTATACATATAGAGTGCAAATTCTTGATTGTAAATATTTCAATTTTTAATAATTTACTGCATAAGAATTCTTACTATTCTTAGGTAGATATCAAAATAGAAGTCTTAAATATAGTATTAGTGAAATACATGTATTAAACTAAGCAAATTACTATTATATTTAGCTTACATTTAATTGCAATAATTCAAGTTAATGCATAAATTGCTGTTTTTAGTTAGATTTACATTTAAAGATGAGTATTATGGCAGTGTTGAACTTCATAAGTGAATACGACATGCAGAGTTGTTCATTAATGCGTACAGGATTACTTAGGGAAAGCAAGAATGGAAGTTTTTCTGGATTTATTTAGTGGTCAAAACGTCACTGATGCCAGATTTGAGAGTAGAGTCCATATAGACACATGATTACAACCAAACATGGTGTGGGCATCCACCCTTCTGTTGACCTTTAGAGGAACACTTGACCCGCTAAGGGAAAGCAATCATTCTCAAGTTAAACAGAAGCAAGTGACTTAAAAGAAACCGAGACTGGAAAATGACAATTGGAATAAGGACAATTTGGACAACTTGTCTTTCTTGGTGGCTTGAGATTACTTCTGGATCCTAGACGGGAATAATTAAGGAGGAATAAAGGATTGTATCACCCATTACAGTTGCATTTCTGCAGCAGGTAGGAATAATATGCACATTGCAGTCATTTGATTCAGTATCTAAATTGGTTCTCTCATTTTGTTAACAACTGGGAAAACACAGGATCCATGTCATTTAACTGGTCTTTTGAATGAATTTAAAGGAATAGTTCACCCAAAAATGTCTATTTACTCACCCTCATGTCGTTCCAAACCTGTAAGACTTTAGTTCATCCTCGGAACACAAATGAAGATATTTTTAATAAAATCTGAGCCACTTCTGTACTCTCCATAGACAGCTACATAACTACCACTTTGACACTTCAAAAAGTTCATAAAGAGATTGTCAAACTAATCCATATGAATTGAGTGGTTTAGTCCAAATTTTTTCTGAAGAGATTCGATTGCTTTATATGATGAACAGATTTAATTTAGGCTTTTATTCACATATAAAGATTGCTCAGTGAACATAAACAGAAGCTCAACCGAACCTGCTTGATGCGTGAGAAAAAAACTCATTGGTTCTTGTGGAAGCTCAAATGTGCTGCATAACATGAGAATGAACCTCATTGGTTCTCGCACGTCAAGCGAACATGCTTGAACTTCTGTTTACCACAACTGATGTGTGAGTTGATGAATGTTTATATGTGAATAAATGCCTAAATCAAATCTGTTCATCATATAAAGTGATCGAGTCTCTTCAGAAAATTTGGACTAAACCGCTCAATTCATATGGATTAGTTTTACTATCTCTTTATGAACTTTTTGAAGCATCAAATTGGTAGTTGCGAAGCTGTCTATGGAGGGACAGAATCGCTCAGATTTTATTAAAAAGATCTTCATTTGTGTTCCGAAGATTAACAAAGGTCTTACGGGTTTAGAACGACATGAGGGTGAGTAATTAATGACATTATTTTCATTTTTGGGTGAACTAGTCCTTTAAACATGTACGCCGTGACTAGTTCTTTAAAAAGCTGACTTTATTTGTGATTGTTTATTTGTGAGAAAAATGCATTCAAAATGTTTAGATATTTAAAATGAATTGCATCATAAATCAGTCCTCATCCTTTTTGTGTTCCTGAAATATACTACAAATCTTTTTATTCATTTTGATTAAATGTAATGCTGCATAAATCTAGTCATTTGATTGATGCATATCTACTATATTTCAGTCTTCAAAATGTATTTCTAGTCCGTGGAACTGTTTGGAAGGTTGTTTCGTGATGCTTTTATGAAAAAGGTGTTGGGTAGCTATAAAAACACCCACTGCTGCAGGAGAAAAAGTCCTTGAAAATGACAATTAAACAAAGCATTGCACAGAAGTCCTTTGGTAATTTGTCTCCAGGATTTGCAGGCATCACTTTATGTCTTTCTTTTTCTTTTGCAGCTTCACTAAAAGATCTTCTTAGAAATCTTTTTTAATAAAGCTGAAGTGTGTAATGTCTGTGCCACTATAGAGGCTCCAAACGAATTGGACAAATAATGACTGTCGAACAGGTTTCCCAAACGTCAAACAAACAGATAATTATTGCACTATAACTTGCACTATTGGTTGAGCCAGTGTTATTGTATCACACTGGCTCCTTTAGCCCTCTCCTGGTAGATGCTGTAACTACACTGTAAAAAAGAATTGTTGGTTTAACTTACAAAAGTAAGTTAGCCGGTTGCCTTAAAGTCGGCATAAAGCGGAAGTTGCGATTGTCTTTTCTTCTCTACTGTGACGTCTATCCGAGTGAAACGGCATCTGAAATGAGAGGGCGGGACTTGATTTCGTCCTTCGGGAATTGATTGGATCGTTGGAAGTTGGGCATTGCTAACAAAATGGAGGCAGATCTGAATGCCCGTTTGCAGTCAGTTGTGGAGGATTTCCCTCGCGCCATAGCATGTGACAGGAAAAGACGATGAGTCGTTTTGAGTGGGAGGGCAGGTTAATGTTTTTGATGGGGCATATGAATTTTTAAAAAATAATGAAGTGCACGGATAAATTATTGATAATAAATACTACAATATTCCATAAAAAAATAAGAGTTGTCAATTTTGATTTCATGCCGACTTTAAAATTTTGAGTTCATTGAATTTAAAAATTTGAGTCAACACAATGATGGTGATTGGTGTAATCAACAGAAACTCAAAATATTATGTTATCTGAACCACATTAATTATCTAAGTTGATTTGACAAATGAAAAAATGTTGTAATAGAATTAGTCATGTGACATTTACAGCTCAGACCTACTTATAATTGTCTACGCATGTTGAGCTGGGATAGGAGAAAGATTACAAACTTCACTTTTACGAACAATACTCAGTAAGGCTTCATTTCAAATAATATTGTTTTCATTTCTTCTTTGTTTTGTTCAAACCCCGTGCACCATTACAAATCCAATTTAGGTGTAAAAATCGATCCACTAGCAACCCCACGCATATCAATCAAAAGCTGAGCATTATTTTTTTTCATTAGTTTCACTTTTTATCATGTTTGCTCCCCCTCCTTTCGCTGTCTCTCTCTCTCTCTTCCGTTCTGTCTCTCTCAAAGGGACTGAAGCTTGAAGCTGTTTCCACCCACACACTTCAGCTCCGGCTTTCAGCTTGACATCAGATTTACATTGAGAATAAAAAGTGCACACACACACACACACACCCACCCACACAGGCACATACTTGTACACACCTATGTTGGGAGGAATATTAAAGTCCAGCTTTTTCCCTCTTCCATCATTATTGTGTGATAGAAAATATCTCCTCTTATTCTCTTATGCAGAACACAGGCTTATTTTAGTGATCATTGTGTTTGATAACAGACGGTGCCCATTTGAACTTGATCGAAATGCAACTTGCAGTTTCTCGTCCGTCTGTCCGTTTTGTACATACATGTTCACATGCATGTAAGTCTGTGTTCCATCACTTCAGCGTTTCATCATGTTAGTCAAATGTAAGGTACTAGAAAATGTTGCCATGGCAACCAAATAAAGAGCCTGGATTTGGATCGAAAAGGACAGAGAGAGAAATTGAAATAAATGGACGTATCGAGTCCGCTTTACTTTGGCTTTCAGTTTGGCATAATTAAAAGGAATAGTGACCTCTGGCCTGCGATCAGGTTCAGTCCATTAAGTTCTGTGGTTCTTGAAGGGCGTTTATAAGGGTGAACATTAATTTGTGTTTTTAACGCTCTCTCCGTCCCAGACACATTAAAGTGAGTTATAGTTTATTTTCGTACCATGTGATGATTCATATTAAAAACTGGAAATTGATTTGCTATTAACTGAATGTATTTGCTGAATCATTTGTTATAATTGTCTTGCTCTGATGTATTGCACTCAGTCACAGTATTGCATCGATTGTTTTATATCCTTTCAGAACAGTACTGTGATGGTACCATACTATACCATGGTACTGAATGACTAATATATTCATATATGCAACCATTCAAAAGTTTGGGGACACTAAGTTTTTTTTTTTTTTATAGAAACTAACATTTATTCATCAGATATGCATTCAATTGATCAAAAGTGACAGTAAAGACATGTATAATGTTTTATAAAAAGATTTATATTTAAAATTGATGCTGTTCTTTTTAACGTTTTATTCATTAAAGGATCCTGAAAAAAAATTTATCCGTTTTCACAAAAATATTAAGCAGCACAACCCTTTTCAACAAAAAGCCTCTTTCATGCAGTGTGGGTGTGAGGTGTTAAAGGGATACAGTCAAACCAAAAATTATTCAGACATTTTTGATATTTTTGGTATATTTTTACTAGTGGGTGCAGGACACTACAGTTCATTTATGTAAGTGAGGATGGCAAAATAAAGTAAACTATGACATATTATACCCAAAAATTCTTCATACAGTGGACTAGCAGTAAAATTGATAAAAAAATTTCAGACACTTTAACCTGACCATGTTTTGCTGACATAATTAAGAGTAATTTTTCTGACACAGTTTAACTCTGAGATCTTGTGATATTTTATTACCATTTTTTAAACTATAGTGTATAAACTGTATTAATGAATGAAATGTTCAAGGTGTCTGAATACATTTTGGTTTGACTGTAGTTCACCTAAAAATGAAAATTATCCCATGATTTACTCACACTCAAGCCATCCTAGGTGTATATGACTATCTTCTTTCAGACAAACACAATCAGAGATATATTTAAAAATATCCTGGATCTTCCAAGCTTTATAATGGGAGTGAATGATGCTCCTGATTTTGAAGTCCAAAAAAGTGCATCCATCCATCATAAAAGTAATCCATACGGCTCCAGGGGGTTAATAAAGGCCTTCTGTAGTGAAGCAATGTTTTTTTTTTGTCAGAAAAATATCCATATTTAAAACTTTATAAACTAAAATAACTAACTAGCTTCCGGCAGACGGCTTACACAAGTCGACTTGTGCCAAAAGAGTAACCCCTGACGCGATGTAGGATGTAGGAGTAGCTTAAGCTTAGATGCCTCTTGCGGTTAAAACAAATAGGGCTGGGCAACAAACTCAATATATTGAAATCCTCCGATATTTCTCTTTAAAAATTCTCATTTTAGACTCCTAATTCATGACGTTGTTTTGTTTCCTCTGCGGTTCCACGTTCATCATTACGTCATGCGTGAGGTCAGAGATTACTCTTTTGGCGTAATGCGATTTGCATACGCCATCTGCCGGAAGCTAGTTATTTTAGTTTATAAAGTCTTAAATATGGATATTTTTCTTACAAAAACATATTGCTTCGCTTCAGAAGGCCTTTATTAACCTTCTGGAGTCGTATGGATTACTTTTATGATGGATGGATGCACTTTTTTTGGACTTCAAAATCATTCATTACCATTATAAAGCTTGGAAGAGCAGGATATTTTATAATAGTATATCTCTTGTGTTCGTCTGAAAGAAGACCTAGGATAGCTTGAGGGAGTGTAAATCATGGGATAATTTATAACTATCCCTTTAAAGACCCAGTAAATTATGCAGTTTTGTGGGTTTTAGTGCTTTTGTGCTTCTAAAAATTGATTAAATAAACTTTATAAACAGAAATATATATCTATGCCTGTGTGTATATATATTTAGTCTACTGTTAAAAAGTTTGGGGTCAAGAAGATTTCTTTATTAATACTGTAAAAAAAAAAAAAAAATCATACTTTTATTCAGCAAAGACATTAATAATGTTACAAAAGATTTCTATTTCAAATAAATGCTGTTCATTTGAACTTTCTATTCATCAAAGAATCCAGAAAAAAATGTTTCGCAGTTTCCACAAAATATTAAGCAGCATAACTGTTTTCAAAATGTTTCAAAATCAGTATATTAGAATGATTTCTGAAGGATCATGTGACACTGAAGACTGGAGTAATAATGCTAAAAAAAAATCAGCTTTGACATCACAGGAATAAATTACATTTTAAAATACATTAAAATAGAAAACAGGTATTTTAAATGGTATTAATATTGCAATTAATATACTTTTTGATCAAATAAATGCATAAGAGACTTCTTTCTGATTTATGTTCTGTTCAGTTCAGAAGTGATCCTATCTCCTTATACTGAACAAGAATCACACTCGAAAGCTGATCGGTTATTCTCAGTAATAGAAAAGAAGATTCTTGCTGATTGTCATGACAACAGCTCTGATGCTTCTGTTTCTTTATGTTCTTCTATCCCCATTGGCATGAAAAATAAAACTGTTAGTGGAGCCAAAAGTAATGAAAATGATTCGGCTCCAGTATTTTTGTAAAAAAATAAATAAATATATATATAGAACCGGTTCTGAATAAGATAGTCAAGAGACTGTATGACCAAGAACTGAGGCCTCAGATGAATCGATACGTAAAATATACTTGACTTTAACGGACATATTACATAATAAGAACTCCAAAATCAGCTCAGTTGAGGCTGTGCACCAGGAGAGAGATCAGGGGGAGCGATTTTGAGATTTTAGGTCAGGATCTGACGTTCAGGATTGCAAAGAGACCGAAAAACTGATGAGATTGAAAAAGCAGAGAATAGAATGGGAAAGGATGTGAGAGGTGAGGAGAAGGAAAATGCTCTCATAAAAAAAGAGAGAGGCAGAGAGATGGATAAATACACTGTTTGATTTATGTAAAAGAGTTGCGTGGGTGCAAGGCGAGAGAACTGTATGGCTGTGTTAGTGTGTGAGCTGTGAGCTTCAGAGATTGAGAGAGAGAGACAGATTGCATTGGCTGGAGAGACAGTGGGTATTTACACTCAGATTTATGGGAGGGTTATCACAGCATCGAGCAGGAGAGACTGATGGTTTGATGGTGGAGGACTGCTTCTTTCAGTCCCAGCACCTCTGCGTTCATTAAGCCGCCCATTCATTTGTTTCTGTTGGTCTTATTTTAATGACTTCACGTTCCTGAGCAATAGTCGTGTCTACAGCTCTGCCAATGACTGCGTTTCTGTATCTGCTACTCACTCAATGACGCCAGTCAATAAGCACTTTGTTTGCAAGTGTCTGTCTCTTGTGCCTGCAGTTAGACTGTTTTATATCTCATTGTTTTGCCGTTTTCTTTACTCTGCTTCGGTCTAAAATTAACTTTTACCACGTCTGCCAATAGCGGTTGAATTAAGAAAATTTACTGGCCAGAAATATTGCTTGCTGGCCATGAAATTGTATTGTACGTTATTTTTATTTTTGTTGGAAAGAAATAAATACTTATTATTCAGCAAGGATGCATTAAAACTGATTAATCGCTTGACGATTTGTGACACAGTCCAACAGCGAAAAATGCTACCTATCAGATTGTGCTACCAGCTTCATATTCATGTGGTTTGAGGCTTTATTAACATCCTTACCTACCCCTACCCTAAACCTACCCTTAAAGTCCCCCTGTGGTGAAAATTAAGTTTTTAATGTTGTTTATACAGTATGTCTATGTGCTGTTTTTAATATGCTTTAAGACAAGCCATGTGCAAATTCATCAGTCGACACCATTGCTGAGTATTTTCTCTTTAAAACTGCAGTGAACTAAAGATAGTCTCAAAAACGCGGTTTGAAATCGCTGGTGTTTCTTACATCACAAACTACCTTGTAAACAATAACGTCAATGGCTTTAGCATATCATTAACTATGACTGCTCTGAAGCAGGGGAGTCTCAAGAGAAGCCAGGTGTAGTAAGGTTAGTTGATACGGGAAGAAGGAGGCGGGAACCGGCGAACGTTAAACATAACTTTAATATAATTATCAAATAAACAAACAACAAAACGAAAGTAAAATGCCGGCAGTCCCTCACGTTATCACTTGTGTCACCGGCCTCGCTCTGTTCAAAGCCAAAGGATGATAATATCAATTACCGTTATGTGTCCGACTTTGTAAAAAGCGATACCATTGTGCAGCGTTTCCCTCAGTAAGTTGACTGAGTGGATCTCTGAGCTTGAGTGGATTGAGTGGAGGCGGGGCTAATTAGCATATTCATAGATCCACGTATACTAAATGAAGCAAGGGTGTAGAGTTACATTCAAGCTATTTTAAGGGATGAAGAATTTTTTTTCACAGGGAAAAACGTTTAAATATGTCATTTTGGTGATCAAAGATGAGTTTTAAGGGATAAAATTATTGACTACAGGGGGACTTTAAAACAATGTAAATATAGTGTTGGTAGCACAATCTAATAGGTAGCATTATCCACATTGAGTTCTCTTTCACGCTTGAACGGACAAAAACACAAAATTATGCCAAAATTTTTGTTTTGATTATTGTCCTCGTAAGTACAGTCTTAAATAAGTTAAATAAAGTCTTAAATGAACAAAGATTTGTGAGAAAATAGGATGCAGATCCACGTCATGTGCGGCAGCCCACATGACACGTCACGTTAAAGTGACAGCAGCCTAATAAACCTGCTACAGTCTGCCATCAATGACAATCAAGGAAAAAAGAAAATCACTCACTGCTCTAAATTAATAATAACTTTTGTAGCTTTAATAAAAATTAATTTAAAAAAATCAATATTTTAATCTAAATTATGCAGACCAGGGACGAATTATGACTTGCAAAGTCCCTGGGGCCAGACTTTGCTCACATGATCAGCTCATGATCCAGTGTTCGGATCACAATTTTTAAATTTAAATCATAAGCATGCTAAAACATACTCTATTGCTCTCTCTAGGCCAATTTTGTTGGATCATTTAGAATTTAGGTAAGGAAAAAAATAGGCAATGTTTTAAAATTTGGTCTCACTTCAACTTATGGAAAATGGGCAGTTAATAATAGATAGTTATTTTTCCAATACCTTTCACACAAAAAAGAAGCTCAAAGAGTGGTTCAAATAAATGAAACAGGATGGGACAATAGTTCTATAAGATGTTTTGGGGCCTTCATATTCACATAGGGCCCAACCGTAACAGAAGTTCCAGGGAGCCTTCATATATACCGCCACCTACTGCACAACACCTGCGTGACAGCTGGCATAAAATAAAGGATTGGGCTTAGGATAGCTGATACAGATCAGTTTTAAAAAAGAAAAATGCTATCCCTAATATGTATGTGTATATATATATATATTCTTGGCCACAGATCAATGGCTCTGTTCTAAATTGAACCTCATACTGTAAGTGATTTGGAATAGTAAAATACATAACAATTCTTTACATAGCACACATACAAATAATAAATATTCTTAAATGGATTGCATTTTATTAATTAATGATATTTGTTGTAATTAAATTAATTATGTTTATAGTTATTGACATTTCTTTTGTGAATTGGAATTATTCTTGTTGAAATGCATTATGTGATTGCCTTCATCACAACAGCTAAAAGAAGGTATCTTACCTTTTGGAACAGCCTTTGCATTGGGAATGCTGCCTACATTGGCAGTCCACTTGGTTTTGGGACAGAGCCATAGTGTCAGTCGCAGCATCATATACGAGATGAGCCAGACTCTGTCTCTCAGTGAAATGCAACCTGGCACAACAACGTAAAGAAAAGCCACATTGATTTTATTACACATATTGTTGTTTTGGTGGTTTAATGTGATGAACATTATAAATATAAATATACATAAATATGTCTTTCCATGATACATTTTCCGCTAAAAATTGTTTAAAAGTTGTGTGAATCACGACAGATGTCACTGACAGTGAGTGTCAGTCTTTTGGCTTTATATTGTGATCTAATATGCATTTGCATATTGCAAACTGACAAATAACTCAGCCAATTTTTACTTGCATTTGACGATTATTTTTTTGTCTCTAAGCTGGTTTTGCTGCTGATGTGAGGGTGGTTTTGGATTTCATACTGATACCTACTGGCATAGATAGAGCATCTTCGATTACTGATGCATTTGTAGAAATACCCTATTCACAGGTA
Organism: Mylopharyngodon piceus; assembly: GCA_039654765.1. NCBI lineage: Eukaryota > Metazoa > Chordata > Actinopteri > Cypriniformes > Xenocyprididae > Mylopharyngodon > Mylopharyngodon piceus. The sequence goes on from CM077445.1 coordinate 14,323,735, forward strand.
TATTTCTCACCCATGATTTATTTAATCCATATCTGAAAATATAAAGCAAATAGTGTCAACATGATGACCATTCTTATGTAAAACAAAACAACTTTTGGACTTTTGATAAATGTTTGTCAAAATATGATTTCTTTTAGCTTTAAAAAGTGGGACAAAATTATTATTAATTTATTCAGTAAAATTAATTATTAATTTTCATTATTGGGTGATTATTTTTTATATATTTCTGTTTACCTTTACCGTTTTAGCACTTCAAATTAAACTTTTTTTCATTTCAGTTAGTTGGCAAGGCAACATTTCTAATTTTCATTTCAGCTCTTTTAAGTTGAAGTCCAATATTTATAATTTATTCTATTTCAGCTTTATTTCAGTTAATGAAAACTACATTTGAATTTACTTCGCAACCGTTAAAAAAAGTATATTATGTATAGTGTGAATATGGATAGTATGAATAAAATTCGAACATACTACATCCGCCATGTTACTGTCATATGACCTACAAACTTTAGTTGCGTCACTTTACTGCCATTCATAAATCCCCTCCCATGGCCTCATGGGATAGTAAAGTGTCCAGCGAATGCGCACTTCAGAATCTCAGTGGAAGTAGTAGGTCATCCAGGAACTTAATTTTTCGCCTACTGTTTTTCAAATACTATGTATTCGGACATAATGCTCTTTTGGCATACTGTTTTTTGCATACTATATAGTAGGAAAGTATTCTATTTCGGACACGTATGTGTTCTAAAATTGGCTCAAAATATCAAACATGTTTGATAGAGCTGCGACAATAAATCAATTCATCTCGATTCATGGATCGATTCTGAGATTTTCCGAATGCATCGAGATTCTCTCTTGAAACGATTCTGAGCTTAGTTTTTAACAGAAAATGGCGCTCTAGGCTAGTTTTTAACCGCACGCTCAAATGCTCACGAAGAAGAGCGCTCATGCATTCGGCTGAGTCTGAGAATGTACTTGCACCTCAAAATGCTTTTATGATGCGAGATTAATGTGAACAGCCCACTGCAAACACCCTTGTAATTCGCTTCAAACTTTTTAAACATTATTAATGATTATTTTATAGAAAGCTTAAGTGGTGTGAGTAAGAAATTGGAAGGAAGCAGAGTACGGCTGTTTCTAAAGGGCGCAATGCCATCTGCTGTTAAAAACTAAGCTCAGAATCGATTCGAGAGTGAATCGCGATGGATTTGGAAAATCTCAGAATCGATCCAGAATCATTTCTCGATTAGTGATTCAACGATTTATTGTCCCAGCCCTAATGTTTGATGACTGGATGGAATCATAGTCTGAAGCTAAAAAATCAGAGTCTGTGCCCTTCATACACTACGCGATTTTCTGTGAAATCTGTCAGCTCCGACTGCCAAAACCTGCAGACTGGAAGATATTTGGCAACTTGCATTGACATGTCCAAACGGCTTATCGGGGCAAAAATCTGCGCAAAAGTCGTGTAGTGTTTTTCAACCTTTAGTTACATTAGCCAGTGTTGGTTCTGATAGTTTTATCGCTCTCTCTTTCAGAAAACGCTCGGCTCCGGCGGAAGAGCATCGCCACCGGGAAGCAGCCAAGCATGGAGATCCCACCCACTGCCCCCCCACAACCCTTCCGACAATCCGTGAGTACCCCACCGTTCCGTCCCCGATCCCTGTCTCCCTCCCTCTCCCTCTCGCTCCCGTTCGCACCTCTGCCCCTGTCGCCCTCTCTCTCCCCATCTCTCTCCACCGCCCTGTCCTGTTCACAGTCACAAAAGAGAGTGAGCACCCCTCCGCTCCCTCATTCCCTCCCTATCTCCCCGACCGTCTCTCTGACTCTCCCTCCCTCTGTCCCGCTCTCTCATTGGGCTGCTGGTGAGTGGAAGGTTGTGGGTTCTAATCCAGGGACTGGACCCAATTTGGCGGCACAACCCTCTCTTGAGGTACGTTATCTAAGAGCTGAGCTGACACAGCTTCTCCTGTGGTTTCGAGCGGCCGGTGTGCGACTCGGAGGTGTTAGACAAACAGTTAGTCACGCAGGAAGCAATCATGTTCATCTGTTCTTTAGCCAATGATTGAGTCATTATATCTTCAGAGTTCATCAGATATAACAGACAATTTCTTTGCGATAAACTAATTTAGACCTTTTTGTCTGTTTAATAATATGATGAGCTTGAAGACTTTTGTTTTGTGTCCCAGTTCAATTTAAATGCTCAGGGATTTGAGAAGCATGGAAAATACTTAAAACTGAAAAAAATGAAAATGTACCACTGCAACTACCGATTGTGTCAAAATACAATATAATATTGTTACTCTTTGCGACAAAGTAGTGTTGACCTTTTTGTCCCTCTGGTGCTCTTCTGTGAATTTTGCTCACATAGGGTTAAATAACGGACTAATAAAATAATCTAAATAATTTTAGAATCTGTACACAATTATTTACATTGATGAGTCCTAGAAAATGCACCATGCTTTTCTTTCAGATATACTGATGATGATTTGTTTTGTGTGTATACAGTCATACATTTAATATTCATTCATTATACCATGGTGAAGAAGTGAAGGGTCACTCCTGCTTCACGACCGATCTGAAAGTTCTGTGAAACTGCCACTAGGGGGACAAAATGCGACAATCGTACTTGAATGTCGGAGATAGTGGGATGGCGCTTTCATCGAAAGTGACGAAAAATGCCCCAGATATTTAAAATGTATTCTCCTGCAGTGTTGGGGAAAGCTACTTTTGAAAGTAATGCATTATAATATCGCGTTACTCTCTAATAAAGTAACTAATTGCGTTACTTAGTTACTTTTTATAAAAAAGTAATACGTTACATTACTTTTGCGTTACTTTTTCTCACCTGGGCTGGGCTTGCTTGTTTGGTTATTAATAACAAAAAAAGTTACATTTTTGGCACATGTAAAGGCCCTTTCACACCAAAAGTAAAATGAATAAGCCCCAGATGAAGGAAAATCATATTTACGCCTGTACAGTAGAGGGCGCAGCTCAAACAAACCTTTCAGCTGTGCTGCCATTCTGGATTCAAGAAGAATAGGATGCAGAAGAAGGAAGTTCAACACTCTTATTTCTAAATGTAATCTGAAGTAATTTTTGCTTATTAGTATGGTTGAATTAGATCATTGAAGGTCAGCAGCAAAGACATTGCTTAATAAAGTGAGATTAAATACATAAAGTATATTTTTGTCATTTAATATAGTTAATTATCACAGGTTTGCGTAAAATTCTGAGATTGCATTTCACTGTTTTTATTCATTTTGAGTAATACTGAATGTTTTCGTGCAAGTGAGAAGAGTAAATGCATGTTCACATTTAGTCTAGAACTACAATAACCATCATGTTTACACAGCGCACACAACACCTCTGCACTTTATTTCTCTCAACATGGGGACAGGAGAGCTGTCAGTTAATAAATGTGAAAAAGTAACTTGTGTTACTTTACTAGTTACTTGAAAAAGTAATCTGATTACGTAACTCAAGTTACTTATAATGCCTCACCCCCAACACTGTTCTCCTGTAGTGAATTCCTCAGGGGTTTTTTTTCTGTAAATGATTTAGTTGGAGTATTTGCCATAATTAATGGCTCACTGTGTGTTTTTCTACAGTTTGAAAAATAGAGGTAATTATAATGTTTTTTCTTAATAAAAAAGCACCTACAAATCAATTCCAAGTATTGTCCCTTAAAAGTGCAGTAAGCAATTTCTGAGAAATGCTGTTGAAAGTGGATCGGACCGAGCAGCACAACACACTTGTAGCCAATCAGCAGTAGGGGGCGTGTCCACTCATGATGGGGGAGGAGAGAGAGTGAGCAATTTGAAGAAAGACTGTAGAAAGAGAGATGGCTGAGAGACATTACAAAAGAGAAAAGGTCAGAGGAATATCACTGGAAAAAGAAGGGCTACGATCAGGCAAAAGCTTTAGAACCTGCGTTAATATTAGAAAAGCTTTCAAGTGCTGGAGAGACCTAAGCAGGAAGACTTGAAAATGAAAGCCGAAGTTGTGTTGTTTCTGCCCCATACATGAGTAACATTGATTTACAGAATCAAAATATGCTGTTGTTGTAATGTTAGCTATAGTAACAGGACAGTTTTGAGTGTGATTGTTTGTCTGGAGCTGGTGTGCTGCTGGCGACTAACAACCAACTCTTGCTTGTATATATTCTTGTGTAGGGTATGTTGTCTGTTGTTCTTCCTTGTCGTTCGTTCGTCCGTCATCTTTGCTTTATTTTTCACAAAGCATTATTTTGCTTATGCTATGATAAAGAGACATCCACTCTTTGATTGCACGTTCATTATTTTGGGGGCGGAGCAATGAAGGGAGAGGTGTGTTTGTTTGGGTTGATTTCAAATATCAATAGTGTTTCTCAGAAATTGCTTACTGCACCTTTAATAAAAAAAAGTTAATTTCTAACACTAGTTGCTTACTGGTTGTGAAGCAGCAAAGTTTTAGGCTTTGGATCTGCATAAATGAAATGCCACTTTCTAAATGGAAGATTTTCAAAATGTAATTATTCTTTGTAAATATAAAATTTATAAAAAAAAAAAAACTAAAAAGTAGATAGCACACCTGAGGATGGAAAAAAAATGTTGAATAAAAGTTTTAGATGGTTGAGCAGTTTGGGCTGAATTAATTGCATAAGTTTAATACTAAGGGTTAGTAGTTCATAATAAACCACTAGCCAGAATGTCTGAGGAATATCAATACACTGCTGCCTTGCAAACCCTGGAATTATCACTGAGCATATGAGCTTTCACAGCTTCATCTGCTGTGTCTAAACATTCTTCTGTTGATGAGTTGTCTTTTCAGGTTGTATCTGAGATTGCACGTCTTATGAATGCATTACGTACACAGTGAGATTTGACATTTTTTACTCTGCTGTGGCGTGAAACCTCTTGCCTGCTGTTGCCAGTCTGTTCTTACTGTAGGCGTCGGGACATATTTATGAAGCAACACTTCCCACTATTGGTTGACTGTGGATAGTGCAACATTACTAGAGTGTTTTGCCACGGGCAAGGGAATATCATTTCAGTCAGTTGCACCACAATTTTACATCTGCTCATCTAATTAATGTTATACTAATTTATATTATTAATAATAAGAAAATGTGATTTTTGTAATGTTTATATCTAAACAACTTTAATAATTTTTTGTCCTTTTCATATAATAAATATAAGAATAAAGAATTGTTTATATATATATATATATATATATATATATATACATATATATATATGTATATATATACATATACATATATATATATATATATACATATATATATATGTATATTATATCTTCTCAATGTTATATAGCATTTTAATAATAAAAATAATAAATAATTATAAATCATGCTCTATCTTGTCATATATATGCATGTATGTATGTGTGTGTGTGTATATATATATATATATATATATATATATATGCTCATCTAATTAATGTAATAAATCATTTATATAATAATAATAACAGAATAAATTACACACATATATATATATATATATATTATGCATACATAATAATTATAAGAAATATATATTTTAAAAATACATATACATTTATCACTTTTAATAAAACAATACACATAATAAATAATGTTTTTTTTAATATAATTTATAAATAATATTTTTTTTAAATTATAAATTATGAACATTTTTATACTTCACTCCATTTTTTTTTTATGTCTATTTTTGTCATTTCCACACAGGCTTGGTAAAGATGAAACTTATTTTTTCAACATTAAAAATTCTTTGCATATAAAGTATAAATGCCTGCATACTGTGTGTTATTTATATGGTTAGATGTTTTTTTTTCTATATCCCTCATAAAGGTAAAAAAAAAAAAAAAAAAGAAAAAAAGAACCATGCCCTTACAAATCAATTGATGCAAGCAAACACTGCCTATGATTAATGTTTTAAGCGTCAGACTATGCAATCCAAATGATCCATTCCTTAGGTTTGTTGTCCGTGGTCATGCATATTAATTCTGAGTCTTTTTCTTTTTCTTAGAGTTTCCTCAGTAGAAGACTAAAGGGGTCCATCAAACGGGCCAAGAGTCAGCCCAAACTGGACCGAACCAGCAGCTTCCGCCACATGATCCTCCCTCGTTTCCGCAGCGCTGACCAGGAACGGTACCGTCCTAACTCTTCCCTCCATAAACGCATGCTGAAACAGTGCTGTGTCATATTCCAGTTCAAAGCTTCTTCGTTGTGAATGAGTGTTGTACAAAGGGATAGTTCGCTCAAAAATGACAATCACTCTGTATGATTTTCTTTCCTCTGTGAAACACAAAATGAGATCAAAGCTGCACTTTTCCAGTGGTTTGGTGGTGAATTATACTGTCAAACTCCAAAAACGCACCATAAAATCATAATAAAAACCAATCAAATGACTAGTGCGCTATAATTCGTGATCCGAAATTTAAGTCATTATTCATATATAGTGCAAGAGTCCTTTTGTGTTTCAGAAAAGAATGAAAATAATATCAAATAGTTATAAAATAGAGGTCAGAAAATCTTCTTTTTTTTTTTTTTTGGATGAATTGCTTCGTTAAACTCCAGTTTAATATCTCTCAATCTGAAACATCCTCTGGTTCCTTATTATTATTCTTCAAGTATCCAGACAGGTGCTGAGGTGCTCTTTTAATGGTTTATTCATTCATTTATTCGTGCTCCGAGCTCTAAGCTCACCCACGGTCAGCCTGTGGTCTTTGAGAAAAAGGCAGGTCGTGGTTTTTGAAGTTCTTGCACAGTTTGGACAGGGAAGAGCTCTGGTGACGTTCTCTTTTCAAAGAGGAAGTTTCCGCTGTGTTGTAGCTTTGAAATGAAGGCCGTGCTGCCGTTTTGAGTAATTCAAACAGACAACTCCACTTTCATATAATCGTTTGATTCAGCCCTTAACTGGATCCGTTGTGAGCTGGATTGTTGTGTGACGCACAAATGGAGTCTAACAGCTGGAGTGACAGTGTGGGGTGCGGTATCTCATGGAAAGGCATAGTTTCTTCTGCTGCGTTTAATTTTGGGATGTAATTGTGATATAATCCACCTGATCTCAAATAGAACTGATTGTCAGGATAATTTAAATCCACAAATCCAATATGCCAGCAAAAATGCATTGGAATTTTTTTTGTACAAACCCCACTTATCTTTTGGATTTGACTGACCGTGTCCCAAAAGCTTGTTTGTGTAGATGTGAATGACATACTTTGTCCAAATTCTGTCATAATGTCCTCACCCTCATGTCGTTCCAAACCCAAAATGAGGGTCTTTGGAAATGTCCAAGCAGTTCTTTTCCATAAAAACTAAAGTTTATCTTGATTTATCCTGTCAGGCTCAATAAAAGCTCCATAAAACTGACTCCTATGATAGCTTTATGCGATGAACAGACTAAGATTTAAGTCTTTGTTCATCTTAGTTACTAAATACATAACAGCTCTCTTTTCATAAAAGAATAATCTCACTTTTCCTTCTAGCTTCATGCACATGAGTCTTCTCACCTGCTCAGAAACTAAACCTAATGGAGGATGAAAAAAATAAAATGTACAGTGCAAGTTAAAACATGTAAAATCAAATGCAAATTAGTTTGAGATTTTATTGCAGAATTGTTTGATGTTTTGATGTTTACTTATTTTACAATATATTTTATCTTTTGAATGTTTAAAAAATACTATATATATATATATATATATATATATATATATATATATATATATATATATACACTATATTGCCAAAAGTTTTGGGATACCTGCCTTTAATGACATCCCATTCTTAATCCGTAGGGTTTAATATGGAGTTGGCCCACCCTTTGCAGCTATAACAGCCTCAACTCTTCTGGGAAGTATTTCCACAAGGTTTAGGAGTGTGTTTATGGGAACTTTTGACCATTCTTCTAGAAGCGCATTTGTGAGGTCAGGCAGTGATGTTGACGAGAAGGCCTGGCTCACAGTCTCCGCTCTAATTCATCCCAAAGGTGTTCAATCGGGTTGAGGTCAGGACTCTGTGCAGGCCAGTCAAGTTCCTCCACACCAAACTCGCTCATCCATGTCTTTATGGACCTTTCTTTGTGCACTGGTGCGCAGTCATGTTGGAACAGGAAGGGGCCATCCCCAAACTGTTCCCACAAAGTTGGGAGCATGAAATTGTCCAAAATGTCTTGGTATGCTGAAGCATTAAGAGTTCCTTTCACTGGAACTAAGGGGCCAAGCCCAACCCCTGAAAAACAACCCCACACCATGATCCCCCCTCCACCAAACTTTACACTTGGCACAATGCAGTCAGGCAAGTACCGTTCTCCTGGCAACCACCAAACCCCGACTCGTCCACTGGATTACCAGACAGAGAAGCGTGATTCGTCACTCCAGAGAACACGTCTCCACTGCTCTAGAGTCCAGTGGCGGCGTGCTTTACACCACTGCATCCGACGCTTTGCATTGCACTTGGTGATGTAAGGTTTGGATGCAGCTGCTCGGCCATGGAAACCCATTCCATGAAGCTCTCTACGCACTGTTCTTGAGCTAATCTGAAGGCCACACAAAGTTTGGAGGTCTGTAGCTATTGACTCTGCAGAAAGTTGGCGACTTCTGGGCACTGTGCGCCTCAGCATGCGCTGACCCCGCTCTGTGATTTTACGTGGCCTACCACTTCGTGGCTGAGTTGCTGTTGTTCCCAATTGCTACCACTTTGTTATGATAGCACTAACAGTTGACCGTGGAATATTTAGTAGTGAGGAAATTTCACGAATGGACTTGTTGCACACGTGGCAACCTATCACAATACCACACTTGAATTCACTGAGCTCCTGAGAGCGACCCATTCTTTCACAAATGTTTGCAGAAGCAGTCTGCATGCCTAGGTGCTTGATTTTATACACCTGTGGCCATGGAAGTGATTGGAACACCTGAATTCAATGATTTGGTGGGGTGTCCCAATACTTTTGGCAATATAGTGTATATATATATACAGTCAAACCAAAATTTATTCAGACACCTTGAACATATTATTCATTAATACAGTTTATTCACTATAGTTTAAAAAAATGGTAATAAAATATGACAAGATCTCAGAGTTAAACTGTTACAGAAAAAAATAATCTGAATTATGTCAGATAACACTTAAGCAAAACATGGTCAGGTCAAAGTGTCTGAATAATTTTTGCTCCCAAATTTTTATCAATTTTACTGGTAGTCCACTGTATGAAGAATTTTTGGGCATAATATGTCACAGTTTACTTTATTTTGCCATCCTCACTTACATAAATGAACTATAGTGTCCTGCACCCACTAGTAAAAATATATCAAAAATATCAAAAATGTCTGAATAATTTTTGGTTTGACTGCATGTATATATACAGTATATATATATATATATATATATATATATATATATACATACACACACACACACACACACACACACACACACACTGTAAACCTGAATAAATTGGGTAATCAGTTATGAGTTATGATATTCCCAATTTTAAGTAAGCAGAACTATCAAGTTTTGAGTTTGTAGTACTCATGCATGTTAATTGCTTCTAACTTGAAGTACTGAGTTAGCTAACTCATACATTTTGAGCAGCTGATCAAAGCTGAATTTTCAGCATCATTACTCCAGTCTTCAGTGTCACATGATCCTTCAGAAATCATTCTAATATGCCGATTTGCTGCTCAAGAAACATTTCTTATTATTATTATCAATGTTGATTAATAATTTTAGTGATTAGTAATATTTTGTGAAAAGCATGATTAATTTGATATCGAAATGTTCTGTAACATTACACGTCTTTACTGTCACTTTTGATCAATTTAATGCATCCTTGCTGAATAAAAATCTTAATTTCTTTCAAAAAAAAAAAAAAAAAATTTACTGACCTCAAACTTTTGAAAGATTATATATATATAATATATTAATTACATAATGCAGCAGGCAGTAGTTTGTATTTGTAGCTTGTGAATGGTTGGCTTTGGTCCCAGACTGTTTTTTCCAGTCCATCACCGTTAGATGTTTGACACCATTGACATCAAACCTGGTGAGATTCAAGAGCTACAAGTCTCTAAACATGATATATAGTGCATGATGTATCATATTAACTACTTTTATGAGACTTTTATGGTGCTTTAATGTTTTTTTGGAGCTCGACAGCCCCTTGGTCACTATGCGCTTTCGTTGTATGGACAAAAGCTGCTTGGAGATCCCGCTAAACGTCTCCAACGAGTAAATGATGATTTTTCATCTTTGTCCTGTTGTCCTCTTGTTACTGCTGCATCCCTGTCCTTCATTCTGTCTGTTTGTCTTTGTCTTATTCCTTTCAGCTCCCATGTTTTACGTAACATTTTGATTTCCTCTGAGAAGTCTCTCTCTGTCTCACTACTCTCACTGTCTCCCTCTCTCTCTCTATCCCTCCTCCACTCGCTCTATCATTTCTTTCATTCTGACTCACTCCTTTGGGTCTATTTTTATACCTTCCATCTCTTTCGCTCTGTCTCTCTCTCTCTCTCCCACACTGTATGCACTTAACGCTGTGAGGCTGAATGTATACATATACAGTGATTCTCAGAAGACGCAGGAGAAGCGATACATCACTAGTAGGGATCTAACAATTTATCTTACTTTTTCTCTTGATATTTATATAATCGTACTTTTCGATAAGCTTGTCAATCTTCTATTCAGCTCTTAAAAGGGTTTTGGCTCTAAACTGCGAAGTGAGTGTGTGTGGGCGTTTGCAGGTACAGTGGGGTAAAGGTGTATGTTGTTACGCAGTGTAAATGTGCTCGTATATTTGTGCTGAGACTGATTAGAAACGTATGCAAGTATACATTTTGACTTTTTCACTTTTGAGAATTCTCGAATTCACGAAACTGGACACTAAACTCCACATTCGCTTATGTTATTTCAGTACAAAAACGTTCCTCCTATTCGCTAATTACCCACAATCCAGTTTAACCAGTGAAATCAAATCCACCGTCAGAATTTAAGTTTTTTAAGTCTTTTCTTTTTGTAAATTAGGCTAATTATAGATGATTTTAGTACTTTTTTTTAATGAAAAAAATGTTATTTTTAACGTTGAACTCTTTCCACTATGGAAAGTAGAACGGAAACAGAATTTTATTTTAAAGTGATGATTGTGAACATTTTTATTATTATTATTATTATTTTATTATATCTCGTATGAGCTGTGTCTATCATGAGGGTTTTGAATGGGTAGGCTTTAAAAATGTCTTGGTTAACAATCACACCTTTTTTAAGATTTACGCAATTTAATTAATAGTAAAATTCCATCAGATTGAATTGAATAATCTTTATGTATTATAATTGAATAATTGAACAATCCTTGATCAGTTATTCAGTTAAAACATGTAAGGCTTATTCAGTTCAATTTGTAATGGAATTTTACTTTTAATTAAATTGCATAAATCTTAAAAAAAGGCTTACAATTTTTTTTATTTATTTATTTATTTTTTTGAGTGAGCTAAGGGTATGTATATTTATTTATAAACAGGATAATTTAAGTTTATTATTATTATTATTAAATTACGTTTTTTATGTGTTGTAAATGTGCTCGTATTTGTGCTGATTAGAACTGATTAGAAACATATATGCAAGTAAACCTTTAAACTTTTTCACTTTTAAGATCATATTAAGGAGGCAAACTCACTAAACTATACACTAAAACGGCATGTTCACTAATGTTATTTGCTAATTACCCATAATAATAATAATAATAATAATAATAATAATAATAACAATCCAGTTTAACCAAGTGCAAAATGCACTGAAATCAAACCCACCTTGAGAATTTTTTTTTCCTTTCAGCACAAACAGCCTAATTTTTGTAAATTAGGCTAATTTTAGATGATTTTAGTACTGTATTATGAAAAAAAAAGGTTAATTTTAATGTTTAACTTTGAACGTTGAACTACAGAAAGCAGGTGGAAACAGAATTTTATTGAAAAGTGATGATTGTGAACATTTTTTATTAATCAAAGTAGCATTTTTTCATTTATCAAAGTTATTAATCAAAGTAGCATTTTTTCATTTGAGCGCGCCAAAGTCCCCATATTGCGCATTGCAGTTTCTCCCATTCACAAGTAATAGGAATGAACCATCTTTCAAATATCTATAGTCTTTGAGCGCGCTTTCAGTATTTTCAAGATCGAAAATCGTGATGTGCAAATTGCGTTCAACATTATTCATTCTCAGTAAATTCTCCCCAAGTGTTGGAAGCGCTCATGATTTATCTCACGATTGATGATAAAGGCTGATGTCGTTCTCCATAAACCACAGAGAAAGGACTTCCAAAGAAACCCGACTTCTGTAATATCAAACGACTGACCTCGTCATGTAGGCGTGTGATGTAAACCCAACCTGTGAGCGTCTTCTCTCTCAGACATGCTGTTATTGCTCCCTCACAGGACTCGTCTGATGCAGAGCTTCAAAGAATCACACTCCCATGAGTCTTTGCTGTCTCCCAGCAGCGCAGCCGAGGCCTTGGATTTGACACTTGATGAAGATGCGATCATCAAGCCAGTTCACTCCAGTATACTGGGACAGGAGTACTGTTTTGAGGTGATCTATAGAAAACACTTCAGACTCATATGTTGCATGTTCTTTACAAAATCTTCATTCAAATTCAAATAATTCAAACACTATTCAAACAATCAATCAATCGATCAATCAGTCAATCAGTCTATCTATCTATCTATCTATCTATCGTTCGTTCGTTCTATCGTTCTATCTATCGTTCGTTCATTCTATCTATCGTTCTATCTATCTATCATTCCATCTATCGTTCTATCTATCTATCGTTCATTCGTTCTATCGTTCTATCGTTCTAACTAACAATTCTGCATCCTGTTTGCTACATGAATTCAAATTCATTTCAAATTCAGGGATTAAAATAGAATATAAAAGGCATTATCAATTCAGTTCTGAATGGTACATAACCCTGTCTGTATGATTTTTTGCAATTCCGTTTGTTGCCACTAGTGGCATAGAAATCACGTTTAATTCATGACTGTATTAGCTCCAGTGCCCTGTGGAATTTTGCTTTTTCTTCTTATTACAGTTACACTGATGGTTAAAATAGTGAAACTCATTATTCTTTTCCTTAGGTGACAACTGCTTCAGGAACAAAGTGTTTTGCCTGTCGGTCGGCTGCGGAGCGAGACAAATGGATAGAGAATCTACAGAGAGCTGTCAAACCAAACAAAGTGAGTATAAAGAAGAAAAAGAAAGGGAGGAACTCTCTATTTCTCTTTCTTCTTCCTCCATGACTGCATCAATCTACTTCAGTAACAACCTCTTCTGTCATTTCCATCTTTACACTCATTTTACCCTCTACTGGTATTTGTAGGATTCTCGAATGAGCTTCAAACTGCTTCCATGTGCTGTCCTGACACATAATGAAACAAACTCCATACACAAATGCTTGCTTTTTTAATCTGATATGCTTAGATGTATCCCAAAGGCCAATGCAGAATACTGGATTCTCCTTCAGACATCTATTATCTCTCATGTTGGCTCTGTCTGTTGTGAGGGTTTTGAACAGATAGACTTTAAAAAGTGTCTTGGTGAAATTTACTTGTCCAGATGTTCAGGCAGCAGGAGTTTGGGCTGAATCGTGTTGCGTGGAGAACATGACACTGGCGTCCAAAAATGATCAGCCCGCTCAGTCTTGCAGCAGATGCGTTGTCAATATTACAATAAATGAGGACAGACCAAGGGTGTTCATTAGTTTGGTTTATTAGCTGACTAGTTGAAGAAGTTTCCGAAGTGATAGAAAAAGCCACAGATGTACATCACTGATTAGTTCATAGCAAACCAATGAAGCTCTCACTGACAAAAACATGATCTGGACATATGGTACCTTGATAATACCATGATTTTGGACATTTACCATGGGAATACTGTGTTTTGTTTTTGTTTTTTTTACGTGCACCATAGTTTCTTTGACATAGTCACAGATGGAGTCACTGACCGTCAAAACTCGAAAGCTCTAATCAGAATTAATACATAACTTCTGGGTTGCACAGTTTTTACCAGTCCACCTGAAAACAAAGTAGTGTTACAATATGTGCTTTGTGTGAATGTGTGAAATCATCGCCATGTGTACACACATGCTTTGAAAGATATTCAAAGTTTTAAGACAAGATATTCAAAGTTTTAATTAAAAGTTTTTATACTTCTATGGCATCGCTGTCGAAGAGTAATTAGCTGGTGAAGTGGATTTACTTACTGTAAATGTCAGTTGAGCGGTAAGATTTTAAAAGGAGTGGTTCATTAATCTGTAAGATCTTACCTTCATGCTGTGGAAATACAAATCGGAAGACAGAATACAACGAGTGCAGCGATGAAAAGGGGCTACGTAAGGTCTATAAACAGCATGTAAAAACAGAATGAACAGTGATTGGTTGCTTTATGTCAGTCTGGTTATGTGAAACTATCTTTGAAGAACCTTAGAGTACCAAGGTATAATATAAATATGGTAATCATTCAGTAACATGGTATATATATCCCATAGTATTACCACCTGAGACCATCACTGTAGCATATTAACGTCGCTGTATTTTTTAATGAAAGGGCTAGAGCTTTAGAAATCCATTTTTTTATTTAGTGGATCTAAAAATGCCAGTAGAAAATGAATGTTCCAGTTCCATTTTGATGGGTCTAAATGACTCATCTTTCTCTGAAACATCATTCTCTACGACCACTCCAGCACTTTAGACACGCAGTAGGTGTTAGACTAACAGTAATTCAGATCATTATCCTTTCTAAAGCACTGCCACCCGCAAACTTGCAATCTCTCCTGTCTGTCTGCATGCTTGATGGCATATTTAAAGTTCTGCTAACCCTCTCACCACCCTCACCTATAGTTTATGTATGATGCAAATCTGATTATGTGTTTCCCACACTCAGGACAACAGTCGACGCGTCGACAATGTTCTGAAGCTGTGGATCATCGAGGCCCGTGAACTCCCACCCAAAAAGCGCTATTATTGTGAACTGTGCTTGGATGACATGCTTTACGCCCGCACCACCAGCAAACCCCGAACCGATACTGTGTTCTGGGGTGAGCACTTTGAGTTCAACAACCTGCCAGCTGTCCGCAACCTCCGCCTTCATCTTTACAAAGAGACGGACAAAAAAAGACGCAAGGTAAAAGACCACCTCATGCTCTTTTGCTAGAGATTAAACTCTAATTGAATACTTAAAGACTGGAGTTTTGTGGCTATTTGTTCATACTTTAGACCGTCTAGGCTAGTGTATTTGTAAAAAAAAGTACACTAGCATACCAATATTTTGATTAGTGACATCAAATCTATGAAAGATATAGTTGCAGCAAAAAATGCTTCATGGTAATTGGCAATTAAAAAAAGATGAGCCTTTAATATGTCCCGTACCAATTTCCTGTTTCAACAGGAAATAGAAAACTATATTAAAAAATACAAAATACAAAACTGCACTTGACAAGCAATTCTAAGGTTTCTAACATTGCCGCAATTTTTTTTTTTTTTTAGCTAAATGATACTAGCCTTTTATTAGCTCCTCATTAGCTAAGAATGGGTGCATCCTGCTATTTTAAGGTGACTGTCAATTTCCTTCATCATAACAGGAGAAGAGCACATACCTGGGCTTGGTCAGCATCCCTATTTCCAGCATCACTGGTCGTCAGTTTGTGGAGCAATGGTACCCCGTCATTCAGCCCAGCGTCCTGGCCAAGGGTGGCGGTGTGGGAGGGGGCAAAATCATCAACGCTTCCCTGCGGCTCAAGTCGCGCTTTCAGACTATGAGCATCCTGCCAATGGAGCTGTATAAAGAGTTTGCCGAGTATGTCACCAACAACTACCGAACTCTGTGCGCGGTTCTGGAGCCACTGCTGAGTGTCAAGAGCAAAGAGGAAGTGGCCTGTGCTCTGGTGCACATCCTGCAGAGCACAGGGAAGGCCAAGGTAGGACTTTATTTGAATAATGTATGTTTGTAAGTATGCTCAAAAACCTACCTAGACAGAATTTTAAGACATTGTATGCATGCTCCTGACGCAAAAGCTTGTCTAGGTAAGATTTTGGCCATATTATAAGTTACCATAGCATATATACTTTATGACAAAGGCAAATTGTGTCAAGCTCAAGTTACAGTTGATTATAAATATACTTTTGAAAAAATATTTTCAGCTAACAATCAAATGTTTTCAGCTCCATTTAACTAATTTTACCATGTTTAAATCTAGGACCTGCTAATATTTAATTTAATACTGAAAATTATTGAAAAAAAAAAATAGTTTAATCTAATTAAAATTGACTATTTTGCCTAATATTTGTGTATGCTGTGTATTTTTTATACATTTTTGGAGAATTGAAACATTAATTAGCAACATGCTAACATCAAACTATTTGAAAGACGTCAACTCTCATGTGTGTAGTGCAATTTGTGTGGCACAGAGTATTATTTTACTATTTTCTATCTATCTATCTATCTATCTATCTATCTATATATATATATATTTATATTATTATAGTATTTATTAATATTTTAAATAACTTATTTTTTACATATTCAGTAATTTAGTTTAAGTTTTAATAATTTTGTCTTTTTGTCATTTTTTATTAGTTTTTGTTTATATATATATATATATATATATATATATATATATAAAGCTTTAATGTATGTATTTTATTTTTATTTCACTTTTAGTTTTAGTAATTTGAGTATTTAAACTTTAAATGGTTTTTATTTCAGTTGAAGTATAAGTTTTTCATATTTTCATTAATTTTATTTTAGCTTTATTTCAATTACCGGAAACAGTTTTTACTAGTTTTAGCTTTAGTTAACAATAACAACAATGGCCCACAGAGTTGCTGCCTATCTAGGGCACTCCAAATCAGTCACTTATTTGGTTCTATCTTGATTTTTAAATGTAAGGTAATTGTGAAGTGATTACAGATGTTTCTTCTTTTGCTCTGCACAAGGATTTTCTTTCAGACATGGCAATGTGCGAGGTGGACCGATTTATCGACCGAGAGCACCTTATCTTCAGAGAGAACACCCTGGCCACCAAAGCCATAGAAGAGTACCTCAAACTCATTGGACATAAGTACCTCAAAGACGTTTTAGGTGAGAGTTCCTCAGATTTTGAGATTGTTTTGAGAGTTGTCGTTGTTTCTGTTGCTGTACGCTCACATATTAAAGGTTTCATTTGAATTTAGGTGATTTTATCCGAGCGCTGTATGAGTCAGAAGAGAACTGTGAAGTTGACCCAATGAGAACTCCACCTTCTGTACTGCCCGAACATCAAGCCAACCTCCGGATGTGCTGTGAGCTTGCACTCTGCAAAATCGTCAACTCTCATTGGTTAGTTACAAAGCTGTTTTTGAACAGTCTTGAGTTGTTTTTAAATGGACACGCCATCTTAAAAGGATAGTTCTTTAAGTCATCATTTACTCACCCTGGTGGTGTTCTAATGCAGTATGCAGTATGTGCACCACACCACAGGACAGTAAAATGATACAACTGTGACTCTTTAAAGCAGTTTAAGTGGCAAAACAACTTTTTAATGATACAGTAGTTATGATTGCAGATCTTTTTAAAAATATTTCTTAAGATTGCATGGTGAAGATTTTATGATGATGCACATTATCCTTCATCGTGAATTTCCAGGCTTATATACTTTAATATCTTTTAAATGAAGGGACAGTGAAAACATGATATCACACAGACTGCTTTAATTTGAATGGAAATAATCGATATTGTTTGTTTTTCCCAGTGCGTTTCCAAGAGAACTGAAAGAGGTCTTTGCGTCCTGGCGCGTTCGATGCGCTGAGAGAGGAAGAGAGGACATTGCAGATCGACTGATCAGTGGTTCCCTCTTCCTGCGCTTCCTGTGTCCAGCCGTCATGTCGCCATCCTTATTCAATCTCACACAGGAATACCCAGATGAACAGACTTCGCGCACACTCACCCTCATAGCCAAAGTTGTGCAGAACCTTGCAAACTTCTCAAAGTCAGTACACACTTCTTTAAGGTCTTTTAACTTTATTAACGTCATTATTTTTGCTGAGTACTGTAACTTGCATTAATGCTGGTCTTTTCAGTGGGGTAACCATTCTGATTGGAGATGGATGATATATTGGGACCATATTGGTTGTCAACAATATTTTATTTTTCCACATAAGATATTTAATTGTGCATTCTCATTTTCCTCATTCTTATATGGGATGCATGATATAATGGGACCATATTGGTTATCAACTGATATTATTATTTTATTTTGTTTTGTTTTTTTATTATTTTATTTTATTTTATTTTATATTTTATCCACATTGGATATTTGTGCATTCTCATTTTCCCCATTCTGATTCAGTATACATAATATATTGGGACCATATTGGTTATCATTATTTTATTTTATTTTATTTTATTTTATTTTATTTTATTTTATTTTATTTTATTTTATTTTATTTTATTTTATTTTATTTTATTTTATTTTATTTTATTTTATTTTATTTTATTTTATCCACATTGGATATTTGTGCATTCTCATTTTCCCCATTCTGATTCAGTATACATAATATATTGGGACCATATTGGTTATCATTATTTTATTTTATTTTATTTTATTTTATTTTATTTTATTTTATTTTATCCACATTGGATATTTGTGCATTCTCATTTTCCCCATTCTGATTCAGTATACATAATATATTGGGACCATATTGGTTATCATTATTTTATTTTATTTTATTTTATTTTATTTTATTTTATTTTATTTTATTTTATTTTATTTTATCCACATTGGATATTTGTGCATTCTCATTTTCCCCATTCTGATTCAGTATACATAATATATTGGGACCATATTGGTTATCATTATTTTATTTTATTTTATTTTATTTTATTTTATTTTATCCACATTGGATATTTGTGCATTCTCATTTTCCCCATTCTGATTCAGTATACATAATATATTGGGACCATATTGGTTATCACAATTTTATTTTATTTTATTTTATTTTTATTTATTTTATTTTATTTTATTTTATTTTATTTTATTTTATTTTATTTTATTTTATCCACATTGGATATTTGTGCATTCTCATTTTCCCCATTCTGATTCAGTATACATAATATATTGGGACCATATTGGTTATCACAATTTTATTTTATTTTATTTTATTTTATCCACATTGGATATTTATGCATTCTTATTTTCCCTATTTTTACTTTATTTTTATTTTTTGTGTCATCTAAAGCTCACTTAAAATTCATCTTTAAAATCACTAAAAACTTCAATAACACTGTATAATGTAATATGTAGCAAATATTGAACTTTATTGTACTTTATAATGTTATGATGCCTAAAATCACTTTTTCAGCATTTAAAATAATTGATCTGGGACATTCATTTTAACTTTGGGTTAGTGTCTTTGATCAAGGACACAATGGTGATGGGGATCTCTTTAGCGCTCCAGTATTATGAGTTACATTATGAAGTTTGGGCTGTCAGCCCAGATCGTTATCCATTAAGCTATAACAAACTGTGCAGCTGTTACTGATGATGATGAGCATTATCATCTTTATCATTGACGCAACATTCAGTGCTCCTACTGACCATATCCACCCTGTGACCTCACCGATTCTTCACTGTATTACAGGTTTGGCAGTAAGGAGGAGTACATGTGCTTTATGAATGAGTTTTTAGAGATGGAGTGGGGCTCCATGCAGCAATTCCTCTACGAGATCTCCAATCTTGATACCGTGAGCAACGCAGTTGCATTTGAGGGCTACATCGATTTGGGAAGGGAGCTGTCGATCCTGCACAGTCTTCTGTGGGAAGTCATGGCACAACTAAGCAAGGTAGATGCTGTTTGATAATCTAGATGAAGATGACTGCGATTGTCTACTTACGTTTGTGATCAATCATCAGGTTGGTCTCCTGTTCTCTGTCTGTTTTTATTGTGCCTAAGGATGCTATCATCAAACTCGGACCATTGCCGCGCCTTCTAAATGACATCAGCATGGCCCTCCGTAACCCGCACCTCCAGAGACAGCCCAGTCATCAGACAGACAGACAGCCTCCAGAGAGACAGACAGATAGGCTGCTCTCCAGGCCCAGCTTCAACAGGGGCATCTCATCGGAGTTCCAGAACCTCATGATGAGAGACCTCAACAGGTAGCGTCTGGTGTCTTTATATGCGTGCGTTATTTGTGACACTTTTGCAGCACCTTGGAGAAAAAACTGTTTTCCAAAACCTAGTTAGTCTGCCTACTTAGTCAATATTTTTAGGCATCTAAGCCAGGGGTTTGCAAACTGGAGTGGAGATGCAAAAAACATTTACAGAATTGTATTTCTTAATTATTTTACAACTATTACAACTGTTAACTTTGTCATATCTCATACAGTTCAATCGAGATCACTCGCCTGCCCTCTCCAACCTCTGCCATGTCCAGTGGCGGAGCACCTCCAACCCGGCCTGGAATGGGGGGTTTTGTGGATCGCGATCATCCTCACCGAGCCTCATCTAAAGAAGTTTTCTATGTTGCCCGTCCCCCATTGGCCCGCTCCAGTCCAGCATACTGTACTAGCAGTTCTGATATTACTGATCCAGACCCAAAGGTAAGTCCCAAAGGGAAGTGGTTCTGATAGGGTGGGGGGGTTCTGATTAAATAATACTCCCTTTCATTTAGAATTCTTTCATGACAATGGTCAGTGCTGTCTGGTCCAAATTCTCATTTGAATAACAGCTCACTCCCTAGCACACGTTTCACCAGCTTTTCCGAGGGTTCGCTTTGTTCCTGTCGGAGAAGGAAGCGCCACTGACCTGCTTACTGCATGGTCAAATACCATCCAAGCATGGAAAGAGGGCTACGAGATGATGTGGGTGCAGTCAATACATCAAGAGATTCTTTATGTTAATCTTCCATCACCATTTGGGATTCCGGGTCCTGACATACAGTACAAAAATTAATATTTCACCCAAAAATTAAAATTTTGTGATTATTATATCCTGCACTTTCATGTGCAGTGTTTATAGTGATAAGTTTTCAGAAGTTTTCAGAATTTAAGTTTTCAGTTTTCAGAATTTAAAATAATTATATATTATAAAATAATTTAAAATAATATTAATAATAATATTAATACTTTGGCTTCAAAATCTCAGAATATTGCATGTCAGTCTCCAAAAAAAAAAAAAAAAAAAAAAATTAAATTACAAAATTTTTAAGTTCAGTTAATAATTTGTTTCTCCTATAAAAGCTGATGGTAATTATTTATTATTATATTGCTTATTATTATATAATATATTTTATTATTTACGATTATTTAAATATTATATTGTATAGAATATTATATTTTAATATTTAAAAATTATTTTAACATCATTACCAGGACAGCTTGTCTTCTGTTTTTTTTTTTGAAGATGCTGTAAATATAATCTAAAAAACAAAAAACAAAACCTTACTTCTGTATAGACTATAATCAATAAGTTAAGCATTTTTATGGAAATTTTTTACACAAACATTAAACAATGTAACAATGACATTTAAATGAACATATTATAAAAATTATGGTGCTTTTAATGAACGTTTTGAATTCAGTTATCCTTATGTAAAAGCAAATGATAATTATTTATTACTATTATTTATATATAATATATAATATTTAAATAATTAAATATAATTTATCTTGACATTATTACCAGGACAACTTGGCTATTGTTTTTTATGTTATTATTTTATTTTATTTGACAAACTGTAGGAAAAAAAAAAATGCATAAAAATTATGCTTTTACATTCCACTGAAAAAATAACTGCAAATGACAGTGAGTAAATAATGACAGAAATTTCATTTTTGGGTGAATTATTACCCTCAAGTTAATACACACATCACTGTGTACTCACATGCAGTCAAGCCACATGCATAAACCGCCCACAACTGCTGCTCCCGGCAGGTAGCTGCAGCGCTCTCGCCCATAGGTTCTAGGTGTTAATGAAAACATTTCTATGATGGACCTCCAGGACTCAAGAATGAACAGCGTCTCTAACCTGCAGTCTATGGGGGACATGCTCAACTCTTCCCAGGCCTCGATTGCCGGCCTCGGCAGCTACGGTGGGCTCGCAGCCTTGGGAGGAGGCCTCGGAGGTCAGCTGCGTGCCGGAGGGCGTATGTCAGCCGGATCCGGTGGTTCCAGTATGTCCGGGGGTCTGAGGTTGAGCCAACTGAGCCAGATGGGAGCCACCACCGACTCGCTGTCCCAACAGCAACAGCAGCAAGCCGCCGCCCTCCGCTACCCCCTCTCCTTCCAGAACCCTCTGTTCCACCTCGCTGCTGATGGGCCTCAGCTTCACCACCAGCACAGTCGAGCCCAACCTCCTCCTCCTCTCCTGCTGGCCCCTGAGCCAGACGCCTCTCACCCAACGTACATCCCGCAGTTCGCCCATGGTGGTTTCTCCCGAAGCGAAGACCTCTCCACCCTCAGACCCGGCCCTCATCTGGGTCAGCCGAGCATTATTCACTCCCACAGCTACAGTGACGACTACAGCCGCCATAACCAGAGTGACTACAGGGGACGCCAGCTCTCGATGCACATGCAGGTATTTTCTTGACCATCATTTTGATCTTAAAAAGGACCTATTATGCCCTTTTACAAAGTCTTTCAAAATCTTCAAAAAACACATTATTTTTCACATATTTGACATTGTTGCAGCACCTCTCTTCCCAGTCTGTCAGTAACGCTCTGTTTAGTTCCTGTCTCTATGAAGCCCTCCTTCTGAAAAGCGCAGTGTGCTCTGATTGGTCATCTGGACCACTGTGTTGTGATTGGTAAACCGCTTTGAGCTTGTTTGGGAAATGTCACACCCCTTACCATAACCGCAAGTTTCAACACACTACTAACGTAACTCAACTAGGCATCGCGCCCTTTTTTTGTGTATGCCTTGGGCGGTAATTATTTAAACAAGGAATATTGTGACGTGTTCGTTCCCGGAAGAAAACTAAAGACTCCAATTAAGGCGTTTCAGGGAGTTCAGAAACAGTGCTTACTGATATAAAGAATAACTCCCTTTGGAGTGAGTTTGTGCTTTATAACTTTGCAGAACTTTTTCATGCACAAACAGCAACATTTCACACTAAAGAAAGATAGTAAACACATTAAGTGCTCTTAAAAAACATATAATTGTCCGACGTGATCGGGACAACATTAAAAATAAACTATCCCCTTGTTCCTAATACAGGGATCCTTCTGAAGTCTGTACAGAGACACAAACAAGCTATTTAATCTGGATCCGTCAAAACGAACATTCTTTTACTCTTCCATTTGTCATGTTGTCAGCAGACTCAAGCATGTAGAGTACATCAGAAATTGAGCAGGCATCTGTATACTGTACCAAGTGTAGACAGCATCAGTGATTATAATGGGTTTGCTTTTGACATGATGCTTGTGTCTGGTGTAGACAGGTGTCAGCCTCCTGTTCGAACCGCCTGCTCTAAGCGGGACTCAAACCTGGGTCCGCCGGCATGGGAGTCTGGCACTTTAACAAGGAGGCTAAAGAACGCAGTCTCTAGCGTCAGTCGCTAGAGCGCCTCTTGAGATCTGGGGAGTGAGGTTTACACACACAGCTCTTACCGGCCTACATTCATTAGACTCACCCCCCCTAAACCTCACTCCCATCTGGGTCACGGCACCAATTTAACCCCTCCTGTTCGAACCGCCCGCTCTAAGTGGGACTCGAACCCAGGTCCGCCGGCATGGGAGTCGACGCTCTAACAAGGAGGCTAAAGACTGCAGTCTCTAGCGTCAGTTGCTAGAGCACCTCTTGAAATCAGGGGAGTGAGGTTTACACGCACATCCCTTACCGGCCTACGTTCGTTACACTCACCCCCCTAAACCTCACTCCCATCCTGGTCACGGCACCAATGTAACCCCTCCTGTTCGAACCGGCCACTCTAAGCAGGACTCGAACCCGTTGGCATGGGAGTCGGACGGTCTAACAAGGAGGCTAAAGACTGCAGTCTCTAGCGTTAGTCGCTGACTCTTGAGATCAGGGAGTGAGGTTTACACGCACAGCTCTTACCGGCCTACATCCGACGTTTTAAGCTATGAATCTTGCAGGATGTTTTAATGGTACAAAGACCTCTCATATGTGAAAAGATAAAGGAAAAATTTATTTCTTGTGTCATGACCCCTTTAACCTGTTGGCACAACTGATCCCCGCTGGTGGGCCCAACGTCACTTTTTGCATTCACTATATAGACAACTGTCCACAAATGTTACAGAAGTTAACAAATTATACCTCATTTGTCTATGGATGTAGCATCAGTATCTGGTATCGGTTTTATGATAGACATGCTTCAGCAACAGTAATATAGTAATTTGTGTTAGAAATACAAATGAAAACATGCAGATTCAAAACAAGACTTCATACCTTCATTATAAAACAGGGATTGTGAGATGAATCCAATCCATCCATTAAAGACAAGCATCCATTGAAAAACAACCAATAGCACTTTTTGTCCCTAAAAGCATTAAATCTGTAAAATATTGTTATATTATCTATTGTTTACGTCTAATTGATTTATAAATGAGTGTCAGAAATGGTAGTTGTTATTTAAGCATGTGTCTCATGACCAGGAGCAGCAGCAGATGGCAGGCATGGCATCGCAGACCGGCACATCTCATTCATCACTAGCCACGCCTCCTTCCACCGTTCAGCCTGTCCGTCAAACTTCCATGGCTCCTCCCACACAGCGCATGAAATCGCAACCCTCACATCAGCTTTCCGTGAGTTCTGCCGCTGCCCCTGCGGCAAAGACCAGGCCACAGAGCGGAAACCTGCTTCAGTCCCCGGAGTCTGGCTTCGGGGGCCGGCAGCAGGGTCCTCGGCAGCAACTGTCTGTCAAAGACAGCACCCCCCCTGGCCTGCCGCATCAGCAGAGCTCCACCAGGGAGAGCCAGGGATCCCAGGGCTCTCAGGGCGGAACGCCGCAGTCCACACAGCAATCGAAATCACATCAGGAACGGCAGCAGGTCCAGCAACAGCATCTGCTGAAGCCTACCATGAGCAAACAGGTGTTCGGATCAGAAACCATTCTTACTATACCTGTTATCAAACATGTGTTTAGTATTTATTTAGCTAGATGTTTCTTTTTGTGTGTGATCTATTTAAAATTATTTTTAAAAATCTTTTTCCAGTCATTTGTGATGGAAAGGCCTGGAAAAAGTGTGGAACCAGTTCAAAAAAAGCCACCAAATTGGCAATATTTTGATTGTCATTTTAACTATTTTTATAAAAAATCAGCAATATTTATCACACCACAATTTATCCATCTAAATGGAAAACATAGTGATAAATGTGGTTATTTTAAATAAATATTTATTTCACTATAAAATGCCCAAAAAAAATTGTTTTTCACATTTTTTGCAGATTTTAATAATATTTAAATGTTTATTAAAGTTATTTAATAGATAATATCTTGTTAATTATACTTTTCACAAATTATTACATTTATTTATTTAAAAAAATCAGCGATATTTAGAAATATTTATCACACACAAAACCTTTTCACATTTTTGTGCAGATTGTAAAGAAAAATCTGCAGAATTCTGTGAAATGGATTTAAACATGCTAAAATGTGTTAAACAGAACTGAAAGCACTACATTTTCATTGATTGAAATTGATCAAAAGTGGCAGTAAAGACTTTTATAATGTTAGAAAATATTTATATTGCTGTTTTTTTAACTTTCTATACATCACAGAATCCAGAATAAATTGATTTGTAATTGTACATTTGTAATTATAAGAAAAAAATGTTTCTTGAGTAGCAAATCAGCATCTTAGAATGATATCTGAAGGATCATGCACTCAAAAAAAATAACTTTCATAGTTGTTAGTTTCACTCATACCATCCTTGTTCACATTACTTAAAAACTCATGTAACTACATGAACTTAATTTAACTGAGTTGTTTCTACTAAAATTGAGTATTGTCAGCTTTACTTACTGTTTGTTCAGTCAACTTAACATTGCTGAGTGAAACGCACAAATTAATATTGACATAACTAACTACTGACTGCATTAGGAGAGTAAATTTAGGGATTAAAGTGTTATTTTATGTGTTTTTCAGTAAAGGAAAAGATGTTAGTTTATGTTAGTGTTTAATGTTCAGTTATGTTGGACATTTAGAAGAGTTTCTGTAATGTTTTTGAATGTTGTGGTTACCATTATGCAGAAGAGTGTCACCTGTGTTTAGGCTGTGAGCACTCATATACGCATGTTTAGGATGGAATTCCTGCTCTCAATTAAATTAAGTTTGCTCAATGAGTAATTTTGTAGAGCTAATAGTAAATTTAATAAGGTAAATTAAGTCAATAAATGTGTTCAACTTACGTAATAAACTTTTATAAATTTAACATAACATTATTAAGTAAACTGCACATATAAATATTATGTAACAGTGACAAATTCAAATGAGTACCAAAGAAATTTTGTCAGCTTTACTTTAATTTCTTTTGTTCATACAACTAAATTGTTATTTGTACAGATTACTCAATATTGTTGCGTGGAACCAATTGACGCTGCTTTTTTAAGTAAATGTGACACTGAAGACTGGAGTAATGATGCTGAAAATTCAGCGTTGCATCACATGAATAAATTACATTTTAAAATGTATTCAAATAGAAAACATTTTTTTTAAATTGTAATAATATTTCAATTTTCATTTTTGATCAAATAAATGCACCCTTGGTGAGCGTAAGAAACTATTTTTAAAAACATACAAAATCTCACCAACCCCAAACTGTGTAGTGAAAATATTGCAACCCAAATGCCTGTTTCCACACTTACATGATGTTTTGTTCTTTTCCTCAGGGCTCTTCCCAATCTCCAACCACTCTCAACCCCTCGACCCCTGCCTCTGAGCGAACGGTCGCCTGGGTGTCCAACATGCCCCATCTTTCTGCTGACATAGAGAGTTCCCGCATCGACAGAGAAGAATTCAAGCTAAAGGAGTATTCCAAGAGCATGGACGAGTCACGTTTGGACAGGGTGTGTTTTTCTGTTTCTCAACCAGCTATACAAGCTATGTGCTTTGGGTTTATTTTAATAAAACCAAAATATATTGCAATGCTAGAAGGCTGTTGTGATGTAAGTGTTGTGAGCTTTGAATTAGAATTACTTCTAATTTGTTCTTGGTCTAAACTCAAACTCGTTTCCAACTCCGTCCTCGTGCAAATGAACCCGTCTCCATATATCAAGTGTCCCAAGACACTCAGTTGTCTGAGTGCAGCTGTGTCTCAGCACACAAGTGTCAAGGAAATGCATATCATGTCTTTCACCTTGGCAACAGATGGTGCCTGATTTATGCATTATTTAAATATCAAATGAGAATGAACAGCCTTTTGCTGTTAACAGACTACAGGAGAGAGCAGCATGGGCTTTCAATCAGTACATCCTGGTTGCTTTTTACCCTCCGTTGCCCCGTCTGGACGTTTGTGTAGAGGTGACACACAACCTCGTTTCATTGTTTCTCAGTGTGCTATTAAAGGACAGTTTCATCTTCAAAATCTGCCATTAAAATCAGTTATGACTCAGCATCTTTTTGTACATTTTCTCATTCCCATGTGGTTTGCAAGGAGAATTTGTTCATTTGCATTGACTGTAGTTGCCCACATAGGCAACATTTTCATGCACAAATGACACAGCTTTTCCTTGCGGAAAAGCTGTAGGGAACAAAATCATGCTTCCTTGTAAGTTGCAGAATTTTGGCCAAAATCTGAAAGTTGCTCATTACTGGAAAAACCACACAGTTTTGAAAATGGCTGAGCTACAAAATTATAAAAACAGTCATTATTTACTAACCCTGATGTTGTTTGAAACCCGCATGACTTTCTTTCTTCGCACAAAAGATGAATTTTTGAAGAATATCCTGCCCTGGATATCCTTTCGAAATTTACCTTTTTTTTCCATAGAAGAAAGAAAAGATTTGGAACATCATGAGAGTAAGTAAATGATGCCAGAATTTTCGTAGCATCACCACTTTTATAGTTAGTCAATCACCAATGCTGGACACTAGGAGTAGCTTTATAACCTTAAGGCGAACGGGCGGACACTCGGGAGGTCGTGAGCCACACGTTACGATTCAGTTAACCTGATAATTGTGTCAAAGCAGCTGGTACATGGCACGACTGTACCAGGGACAATCTCGTGAGCTTTCGTACTGAACACAGAGACTGGAGCTTTCAATGTTGCTGCTATAGCTTCGGATAGAAAAAAGAAAGAAAATAAAAAGACGAGTTGCAGAGAACAAAACAGCCATTTAACAAAAATAATTTGGGAGTGTATTTGAGTGTGTGTGTCCGTGTATGCGCAAGCTGTAGGGTTGCAGCCACTGGGGTATAATACTATTTATAGATCTAGCCTATGTGACGTGGTTTTGTATGATTTGCCATTAGGGAACAGCCTATACGCTGGTCAAAATCGGGCTGACTCACCGAATTTTTAAAACACGTTTAAAAATTATCAGGTGGTGGTCGTAACATACTCAGCTCGACTCGTAATTCCTCTAACACAATGCAAGCCGCAACCATACAAGCATAAACAATTTCCAATCGATTTCTCCCGAGAGAAAAAAATTGTCTGGAGCTTATACAACACCAAAAATCGTACCATGTACGCCCAGCTTTTTACTGTAATAATATTTATAACGTCTGCCATGATAACATGCCCACTGTCCTCATATATCATGTCTAATAATATTTTGAAAGTTTATTAAAGCCATTTAATGGATAATATCTTGTTAATTATAATTTTCACAAACTTTTATTTTTTACTTTTATTTAATTTTATTTTTATTTAACATTTTTTTATTTAATTTTTACATATATTTAATACTTCAATTTTTTTACATTTTTTTTTTTTTTTTGTAGATTTTAATAATATTTTGAAAGTTTATTAAAGCCATTTAATGGATAATATCTTGTTAATTATAATTTTCACAAATCATTTAGTTCATTTTTAATACTTTCATTATTACATTTTTTATTTTATTTTTATTTTATTTTTATTTTTACATTTATTTAATACTTTACATTTTTTGTAGATTTTAATAATATTTTGAAAGTTTATTAAGGCCATTTAATGGATAATATCTTGCAAATTATAACTTTCACAAATTATTTAGTTCATTTTTAATACTTTCATTGTTACTTTTATTTAATTTTATTTTTTGTTTAATTTTTATTTTTACATTTATTTAATACTTTTTTTTTTTTTGTAGATTTTAATAATATTTTGAAAGTATATTAAAGCCATTTAATGGATAATATCTTGTTCATTTTAATTTTCACAAATCATTCAGTTTATTTTTTAATTCTTTCATTATTACATTTTTAATTAAATTTTTATTTTTTACATTTATTTAATACTTTTTAGTAGTTTTTGAAAGTTTATTAAAGCCATTTAATGGGTAATAACTTAATTATAAATTTCACAAATTATTCAGTTTATTTTTAACACTTTCATTTTTTGATTTACTTAATTTTATTTTTATAATTTCTTTTATTTAATTTTATTTTTTTTAAATATTTTTTAATACTTTCAGTTAGTCACTCACCAACACAGGACACTAGCAGTAGCTTAATTACCTTACTGTCTCAACAAAACCATCAAGATGAGGGTAACATCTGCTGTGATAACATGCCCACTGTCCTCATCTCTTGTCTGGACGCAGGTGCGTGAATACGAGGAGGAGATCAACTCTTTGAAGGAGCGTCTGATGATGTCACACCGTAAGCTGGAGGAGTACGAGAGGAGGCTGTTAACTCAGGAGCAGCAGACCAATAAAATCCTGCTGCAGTATCAGAGCCGACTGGAAGACAGCGAGAGGAGACTGAGACAGCAGCAGATGGAGAAAGACAACCAAATTAAAGGAATTATTGACAGGTAAAATGAAAAAAAGAGGCTGGAGAAACAGCAGTGGTCATGTGATCACACTCGCTGTATACTTACTTGCAGTTCCTTCCAAGCTCATTTGACGATGACCCCTTAAGTAATTCTGTATAGAAATAGTGGCCCCAAAAATCATTTGGACATTTAAGCCAAACTTAAAAATGTCTGAATGTCATTGCATTAGATAACAAAATATCAAAATGTGACATTCAAGTGACATTAATTAAAAGAAATATAGCACAAGTACTCTTTTCAAGCAAAGCATAAGTTCCAAGTGATAAAACATTAAAAGTTTGGGGTTAGTAAGATTTTTAATGTTTTTGAAAGAAGTCTCACCAAGTCTGCATTTATTTGATCAAAATATATTTTATGAATATATTGGTAACACTTTACAATAAGGTCTTATTTATTAACATTAGTTAAAGGTTCAGTGTGTAAATTTTAGCGGCATCTGGTGGTGAGGTTGCGAATTGCAACCAACAGCTCAGTCCATCACTCACCCCTCCCTTTCGAAGCACATAGAGAAGCTACGGTGGCCGACACAGGACAAAGATGTCGTTGTCTGAGACAGCAGAGAGTAGCCAGTCAAGCAATGAGCAGTTTGTCCATTTAGGGCTACCGTAGAAATATGGCGGCGCAAAATGGCGACTTCCATGTAAGGGGACCCGCGGTGTACGTATGTAGATAGAAATGGCTCATTCTAAGGTAATAAAAACATAATGATTTATTATGTAAGGTCTTTGTACACCAATGAAAACAGTTATGTATATTATATTGCATTCTATTCTGTTAATAGATCCTACTAAATATTACACACTGGACCTTTAATGTATTAATTAACATGAACTAACAATGAGCAATACATCTGTTACAGTATTTATTAATCTTTGTTAACATTAGTTAATAAAAATCCATCTGTTTTATTGTTTGTTCATGTTAGTTCACAGTGCATTAACTAATAATAACAAATACAATTTTTGTTTTTAAATATGTACTAGTAAATGTTGAAATTAACATTAATAAACGCTGTAGACATATTGTTCATTCTTAGTTCATATTAACTAATGTTAACGAATGAAACCTTATTGTAAAGTGTTACCAGTATATTTTAAAATAGTTCATTCCTGTGATCAAAGCTGAATCATTACTCCAGTCTTCAGTGTCACATGATCCTTCAGAAATCATTCTAATATGCTGATTTGCTGCTCAAGAAACATTTCTGATTATTATCAATGTTAAAAAAACAATTATGTTGCTTCATTTTTTGAAGAAATCGTGATACATTTTTTCAGACTTCTTTTATAGATTTATAGTTAAAAGAACAGCATTTATTTGAAATAGAAATCTTATTTAACATTATAAAAGTCTTTACTGTCACTTTTTATCAATTTAAAGCATCCTTGTTGAATAAAAGTATTAATGTCTTTCAAAAATCTTACTGACCCCAAACTTTTCAATGGTAGTTTATACTGTTCAAAATGAAGACAACATTTTTGGGGGGTTGTTTAGAAAGTGAAGGTACCTGTTTGTTTGCAGATGCATGCTCTGATATTTTGTTTGACATTCAAGACATTTTTAAGAATGACACAGATTTCCAAATCCTTTTTCAGGTCACTGTATATATGTTTTATACATTTTATAAGGGGTTTGTCTGCCATTTATGTATAATAGTTTCACCACATCTTTACACATGGAATTCTCAGTCTTGTAATTGTCGTGATGTGTGTCATCACAAAGCTACTTTTTAATTGATGAACTGGGTTTATTTCCTTCCTGTTGTTGTTTTTGTTTCTTTTCATCATTTTTATTACTCTGTTATTTGGATTCTTTGCGGCTTTGTGAATCTACAGAGACACATCTTCCAATATTTTGCTTCACTGTTATAAATGACATCACCCCACCCATTGGTTGATGAAATGATGATGTAACTTCCTGTAATGCAGCATTTACTGCATATTTTGTGTCACAGAGTATATTGCTATTTCAATCCAATTCTAGGAATGAAGACATGGAGTGAAGACACTCAGATGGTGAAGGGAGACCTGGGTTCTTACTCCCAAAAGGCCATAAAAATATAAATCATCATCTCTTCCTTCCTTGACGTGTGTTAGTGCAATACCTTTCTGGAATGATCTCAGGACGAACAGGATGTGTTTGTAATTGAGGCAGTCATATGTTTGCAGTATTGTTAATGTATTTGTCATTTTAAGCACTGAGGAAACAAGTTTGACATGGACAAAGTGTCATAAATTGTGCTTAAGCTGAAAAGAAATTGCTTTATGAATTGCTAATGTTTAAAGAACTTGTTCAGAAAGAAAAAAGGCCATTTTCAAAAGCTCTTACAAGGATCATTCATCCATTAATAGAAATTTTGTGATTATTTAGTCACCCTCATGTGTTTGCAAACCTGTTTACTGTTAATATTTCAATGAAACACAAAAGGAGATTTTTTTTTTTTTAAATCTTCACACAGCTTTTTTATTTCTCAAGCTCCAATAAGGATAAAAACACCATAAAAGCACCATCAACTTTTGTGTTCGACAGAAAAAAAGACAGTCATGCGGGTTTAAGAATGAGATGAGGGTGTGTAAATGATGATGAAATTTTCATTCATTGGGGTGATTTGATCCTTTAATGAGTGAAAATCTGTGTAGCTGTAATAATAAAGTATTTAGACAAGCCTTTATTTGGCTTCTACATATTTGTCTTGAAACAGAAATGGTGCTGGGGATTTCTCTTCCAAATAACCATCAGTAATTGTAGCAGAACATAATGGGCCTGTTTACACCTGGTCACTTCATGCGTTTTCTCTGATCGGATAGCTATCCGATCGTGAAAAGTCCAGGTCTAAATGCCCTCCGAAACACATTCGAGACGGATTTAAAGGCCCACTGAAGTGGCTTGGAACGTGCAGCGTTATTCAACGCGTTGATGTAATTTCAACTGAAACAGGAAGACAGGGCGGGACATATCGAACAGCTCCTCCCCTTTTTTAAAATAGCCAATAGCATTTCATTTATATCACAGCTCGGCCAGAGCTGTTGAGCTCGGTAAAGCCTCAGTTTCCTTCTAATCTCTAACCGTTTCTCCTCCATATCGCTTTAAAATACAGCATTCTGTGCAGAATTCAATTGTGGTCTGCGCCGATTCGCGCATATGATCCGCTCTGTGCTATCGTGTCTCTGGACCGGAGCAGACTGTTTGCGCTGCGGCAGTTTGCGTGACACTAACGTAAAACCAGACTTCATTCGCCTCAATGGGAAGCATATTTACACTCTCTGAATCGTTCCCTATCCTTTATATAGTGCACTATGTGCCGTTCACCATGTAGAAATTAGTAAATGTGTGAACAAGTGACCGATTTCAGCCGCAGCTTCAGCATCTATTTATAATGTAGGGGGCGGGACGCTTCAGATTCTAGAGAGCATTTGATTGGACAGAAGATCTGATGAGAAGCTGAAGTCCGCGGTGATGTCATGAAAATCCGTGATCCATTTTAGCGGAAGTAAGAGACTGTAAGTTTTGAATGCTTATATCTCCCCTAAATGCGAATTTTGTCATTGTTTTGGAGCACACCAGCTTATTCATAACCTTAAGGCTAACATTCATACTAAAAGCTAAAAAACGTAAATTTTGATTTCAGGGGGACTTTAAATCTGATCGCTCAAACCACTTCAGTAGGTGGTCTGGGACGCATTTCAGTCAAAACTGAACAAGTCTAAATGCATCTGGTTGTTGAAACCACATAAAAACCCCAAAATGCTAAAAAAATAAACATGTGAGAGCATGTTATAGGCTAAATAACATGTTATAGCCAGATGTGACAGTGCTACTGCATCACGCATCGCCGCACATGAGCAGCTGAGTATCTCTTCAGCAAGCCGACACGTAAACTGCCGCAAATTAAACTGAAAGTAAGTCGCAGGCACTCAAAACACAACCATCTTCATTAAAAGTAATGAGACTAAATGATATTACCAGTGCTGTTGCCGCGCTCTCTCCTATTGCAGACTTTGATTTTGAAATTAGCTGATGATCAATAAAATGCAGCTCATATTTGTTGCTTTCGGTGACGTGAACTCCATTAAATCTGCATATAGCGCGAATTTATATCCATTTTGCGGAGACACATTTATGTGGCCAAGTGTAAATGGAATCGTTTTGATAAATCAGATAGCTATCCGATCAATAAAAACACATGAAGTGATCAGGTGTAAACAGGCCCATTGAAAATAAAAACAATATCGTCTCTTCCTGAACTACCTGTTCAAGTTCTCTGCTGCACTTCTCTCTTCACTGTGTTCTGGAACATACTGTGTGATGAGTGTCTTACACATCAGAATAGATCATATTTCAGATGTTCATGTTTTCCATATCTCTATGTGCTATCACAAGAACAGCGATCTCATGTGTCAACCACTCCTCATCACATTTGGATTTCAGTTGTTCAGGCGTTGTGGGAATATCAGTCTCAGTGTCAAGAGCATTCGTTTTGAAATATGCAATAAAAGCAGATATTTCCAAGCTTCAGAAAGAGGCTTTGCATTCAAGCCACATATGATTCCTAATATTCAAACTCATGACTGAATCTCACAAAACATGGTCCAGGTCATGTTTCATTCTAAAATCAATAGAAAATTATTAATTTGGTTTTTATTTACTTTTAAAAGTCATAATGCAAAATACAAAATAAGCTTAATTATCTTTATGCAAAATATAATATTTTTTTCTTTTGATTTCAGGGTGAAATTTGACCTGGATTTGTTTTCACCCTCATAGATAAATATTAGCACAACAAATCAGTGTTGCGTTGAGTGTGTTTTGGTATTTTGTTCATTGTACAATGGCAAGACGATACAGTATAAAATATTAAACATGAGGTAAGTGAGTTGTCATGCTTATGAATATCTTATTTTGTGTGGCGCTGTTTGTGAAATAAACATAGAGATATGAATTATAGATCAAGAAACATAAAGAGTGAATTAATTTAGGACTGAAATAAATTCTTAGAAAATCTCTTTTGTAATGTGATGTTGATATAAATAATAATTTTGGAGAATATGGAATGTTTGCACTGAAATAAGCCTTTTTAGCCTTTCTTTTTTCCATTGTTAGTCTTTCATATATTGAATTGATGTATAAAAATGAGTGTATTAAATAATCTATACTGTTAGAAAAGACATTGCTTCCCTATAAATTCTTTTAAAAGCTATTTATTCAGATATATAGAGCATAGAATCATATATATTCTGTATACGAAATGATATATATTTAACTCTTGTAGCCAAACTGTGTGCAATAAATAACTGTAGCGATGAAAAATAGCACAATGAAGGTATATTAATGATTCCCTCTCTGACCTCTGCTTGTGAAATGTGTCTGACCCCATGACCTTTTGTCTGACCTTTGTTAATAAACAATCACATTGTTGCATATAAAACAGGCCTGAGCATATCTGGAATAAATTGGATGCTTCTGTCTGTTTTAGAAGTCTTGAAGCACTAAATTTGTCTTTGTTTTATTTTTTATTTTTGCATTTGAATTTTGTACAAGCAATATAAAACATGTACATTTATCAATGGAATAAAATATCCAATCGTATTGTTTTAAAACCTAAACTGTGGAATTCATTATTTACTAGGATAAATGCTAAAGACTAGAATAAGTTAAGGCCTGTTCACACCAATAAAGTAACTATATTAGCGTCCACATAAATGCACGATTATAAGCACATTCTGCAGTTTTGTTGTCTGTCGCTTTAAATGCTCTTTTAAGCAGGATGGATTCTGATTGGTTGTCAATGTTTTTGTCGTTCATCAACTGGAAAAAAATCGTTCTGAAAGTGATTTCAACTATATAGTTTCTCTGTGCTATTCTTTTTCATTTAGAATGTTTTTTTAAAGCTATATCTTTATCGTTATCGCCCTTGGTGTGAACGGGCTTTTTTCTGCAATAAATAAATGTATCATTCATGACTATTTCATATCATATCAAAACAATGTCAAATCTGTCTCCAAACTGGCTCAATGATACCCATCCAATGAAACCAATGAACATATTCAACCCAGATGCACACATGTAATATCACGTGATTTCCCATGTACCGTCATGTGCTCATGTCGTCTTGTCAACATAAATCAAACCAAACACATCATTCCCTAGAAAGCCATCATTCACTTTAAAATCACACCAATATCTGGCTAATTAAAGTGCTTTATTTTGCTGCCACTTGTTCCTAAAAACAGCATCTGATGTGATTTCCAAAGAGGAAATATTCACGTGGAGATATGGAAACATCCCTGTTTTTGTGTATGAAATCGAACGTCACTTTAATGCGCGCTGGCGGCCATTTCAATGGCGTGTAATTGCTGAAATAAGCTGCCAGTGAAAGCGGCAGCCGTCGTTAGAAGCCATACAACGTGGCCCATTTTCATTTATCAGCTCACTTATTCCCATGGGATGATGGAAATATGTCATAATGACATAATATGGCATGTTTCTGATCACTGTATGCTTTCCAGATTGGAGCCATTGCAAAGCAAACTACTACTGTTTATACCACAATCAAAGCATTTAGATGTGATATTTGTGGCAGATGAACACTTATTATTGATTGTCTGATCTCAATAATGTCCTTGTGCTTTGTAACTAATAATGTCTCCCTCTTTCACCCTTTCTTTCTCCCTCGCTTCCTTGTTTTTCGTGAAGACTCATGGCTGTGGAAGACGAGCTGAGGGTAGGGGTGGTGCCTGAGCACAAACCCAGGATATTCGCAGACCAGGTCTGTCTTCTTATTCTTTTTCTCTCTGAATGTCTCCTGGACCGTTCTGTCCGTGTCTGTCCATCTGCGTCCACGCTGGAATGTGTCTTTGCTTGTTTGCTATGCCTGTCTGAACGCTTTACAGGACTGCCGTATTATTTTCAGTAGGTCAGCACTCACAGATTTGATCCACTTGAGGAAGAGCAGCACTGAAAGAAGCATCCTGATGCTAAACGCTGGATTATAGGAATGTTTTATTGCTCAGATGTTGATCTTTTTCTAAGCTCAGGAGACTTAAAGTATCAACTTTTCCTTGATCTTTTGATATGAGAGTTTATTGTTCTATGAAAACACATGGTAATCATGTCATAAACCCAAACTTTTAACATTTAACCACCCACGACTCTTATATAACTATACACTATAAAAAGATGTTTTTGAAAGAAGTCTCTTGTACTCACCAAGGCTGCATTTATTTGATCAAAAATAAAGTAAAAACGGTAATATTGTGAAATAATATTACAAAACTTAAAATAACTGTTTTCTATTTTAATATAATGTAATTTTTTCCTGTGATGCAAAAGAATTTTTAGCATCGTTACTCCAGTCTTCAGTGTCACATGATCCTTCAGAAATCATTCTAATATGAAACATTTCTTATTATCATCAATATTTTTGTTGAAACCGTGATCTTTTTTTTTCTTTCATGAAGAGAAAGTTCAAAAGAACAGCATTTATTTGAAATTGAAATCTTTTTGTAACATTATAAATGACTTTACTGTCACTTTTGATCAGTTTAATGCATATTTACAGAATAAAATTCTTACTTATAAAATCTTACTGACCCCAAACTTTTGAACAGTAGTGTACATTAAAAAAAGGTATTTCAGGGGGGAAAATATAATAATAAAAATATTCAAGAGATTGAACAGAGCATCTTGATGATAGTTTTTTTTATTATTATTATTGTTTCATTTATTATTAATTATTAAGATGGTTCAGCTAAATTACAAAGAAGAAAAACAAATAGAAACCAATGAGACAACTGTTATCACACCTAAAGAATATAAAGCTATACATTAATATAGATAGCTCAGATCATTTGCTCTTGATGAGAAATGTTTGAGTTCATACTGAGATCTCTTAGATTTGAATGCAGATATCTATTTATTTTGATATCTGAGCACAGTTTGAAACATTTATGAGATCTCTTCTGAAACTCTCTTTTGATAATTGGTGTCTTTTCTTATGGGAAACAGCAGTCTCCTTTTGCTCTCCGTTTAATCTTAATGCTGTCTACTTTTGAGGTATTATAGACATTTTTTTTTCAATGAGATAGATCCAAAAATACTTGGAGCATTATTTGCTCAGTGTTGCCTTACCTCGAGTGGAGAAATATTTAGTTAAGCATTAGCACTTTAAGTAGGGATGTCAAAATGCTTCATGTTTCTTTCCATGTGTCATCCCTCGCTTCTTTTTATGCTTTGATTTCTCATAAATGGTGCATCGCTGTACTGTATGTTACAACAAACACC